>JAPDOI010000422.1:0-620673 GCA_029168955.1 Aplectana chamaeleonis
GGCCTCTAAATTAATTGTAGCCTTCACTGGGTCAACCGCGAGCTCTGGTGGCACTTAGCCTTTGCTGGGCCAACCGCGGCCTCGAGACGGAATCTAGCCTCTACCGAGCCGCCCGCGGCCTCTAAACGGATTATAACCTCTATCGGGTCACCCGCGACTTCTGAACGAATTAAAGCCTTCCCCGAATCACCCGCAGGCTCTGATGGGAATATAGCCTCCACCGGGTCACCCGCGGCCTCTAAATTAATTGTAGCCTTCACTGGGTCAACCGCGAGCTCTGAGTGGCACTTAGCCTTTGCTGGGCCAACCGCGACCTCAAGACGGAATCTAGCCTCTACCGAGCCGCCCGCGGTCTCTAAACGGATTATAACCTCTATCGGGGTACCCGCGACCTCTGAACGAATTAAAGCCTTCCCGAATCACCCGCAGGCTCTGATGGGAATATAGCCTCCACCGGGTCACCCGCGGCCTCTAAATTAATTGTAGCCTTCACTGGGTCAACCGCGAGCTCTGAGTGGCACTTAGCCTTTGCTGGGCCAACCGCGACCTTAGGACGGAATCTAGCCTCTACCGAGCCGCCCGCGGTCTCTAAACGGATTATAACCTCTATCGGGTTACCCGCGACCTCTGAACGAATTAAAGCCTTCCCCGAATCACCCGCAGGCTCTGATGGGAATATAGCCTCCACCGGGTCACCCGCGGCCTCTAAATTAATTGTAGCCTTCACTGGGTCAACCGCGAGCTCTGAGTGGCACTTAGCCTTGGCTGGGCCAACCGCGACCTCAAGACGGAATCTAGCCTCTACCGAGCCGCCCGCGGTCTCTAAACGGATTATAACCTCTATCGGGTTACCCGCGACCTCTGAACGAATTAAAGCCTTCCCCGAATCACCCGCAGGCTCTGATGGGAATATAGCCTCCACCGGGTCACCCGCGGCCTCTAAATTAATTGTAGCCTTCACTGGGTCAACCGCGAGCTCTGAGTGGCACTTAGCCTTTGCTGGGCCAACCGCGACCTCAAGACGGAATCTAGCCTCTACCGAGCCGCCCGCGGTCTCTAAACGGATTATAACCTCTATCGGGTTACCCGCGACCTCTGAACGAATTAAAGCCTTCCCCGAATCACCCGCAGGCTCTGATGGGAATATAGCCTCCACCGGGTCACCCGCGGCCTCTAAATTAATTGTAGCCTTCACTGGGTCAACCGCGAGCTCTGAGTGGCACTTAGCCTTTGCTGGGCCAACCGCGACCTTAGGACGGAATCTAGCCTCTACCGAGCCGCCCGCGGTCTCTAAACGGATTATAACCTCTATCGGGTTACCCGCGACCTCTGAACGAATTAAAGCCTTCCCGACTCACCCGCAGGCTCTGATGGGACTATAGCCTCCACCGGGTCACCCGCGGCCTCTAAATTAATTGTAGCCTTTGCTGGGCCAACCGCGACCTCAAGACGGAATCTAGCCTCTACCGAGCCGCCCGCGGTCTCTAAACGGATTTTAACCTCTATCGGGTTACCCGCGACCTCTGAACGAATTAAAGCCTTCCCCGAATCACCCGCAGGCTCTGATGGGAATATAGCCTCCACCGGGTCACCCGCGGCCTCTAAATTAATTGTAGCCTTCACTGGGTCAACCGCGAGCTCTGAGTGGCACTTAGCCTTGGCTGGGCCAACCGCGACCTCAAGACGGAATCTAGCTCTCTACCGAGCCGCCCGCGGTCTCTAAACGGATTATAACCTCTATCGGGTTACCCGCGACCTCTGAACAAATTAAAGCCTTCCCCGAATCACCCGCAGGCTCTGATGGGAATATAGCCTCCACCGGGTCAACCGCGGCCTCTAAATTAATTGTAGCCTTCAGTGGGTCAACCGCGAGCTCTGAGTGGCACTTAGCCTTTCCTTGGCCAACCGCGGCCTCGAGACGGAATCTAGCCCCTACCGAGCCGCCCGCGGTCTCTAAAGGGATTATAACCTCTATCGGGTTACCCGCGACCTCTGAACGAATTAAAGCCTTCCTCGAGTCACCCGCAGGCTCTGATGGGAATATAGCCTCCACCGGGTCACCCGCGGCCTCTAAATTAATTGTAGCCTTCACTGGGTCAACCGCGAGCTCTGAGTGGCACTTAGCCTTTGCTGGGCCAGCCGCGACCTTAGGACGGAATCTAGCCTCTACCGAGCCGCCCGCGGTCTCTAAACGGATTTTAACCTCTATCGGGTTACCTGCGACCTCTGAACGAATTAAAGCCTTCCCCGAATCACCCGCAGGCTCTGATGGGAATATAGCCTCCACCGGGTCACCCGCGGCCTCTAAATTAATTGTAGCCTTCACTGGGTCAACCGCGAGCTCTGAGTGGCACTTAGCCTTTGCTGGGCCAACCGCGACCTCAAGACGGAATCTAGCCTCTACCGAGCCGCCCGCGGTCTCTAAACGGATTATAACCTCTATCGGGTTACCCGCGACCTCTGAACGAATTAAAGCCTTCCCCGAATCACCCGCAGGCTCTGATGGGAATATAGCCTCCACCGGGTCACCCGCGGCCTCTAAATTAATTGTAGCCTTCACTGGGTCAACCGCGAGCTCTGAGTGGCACTTAGCCTTGGCTGGGCCAACCGCGACCTCAAGACGGAATCTAGCCTCTACCGAGCCGCCCGCGGTCTCTAAACGGATTTTAACCTCTATCGGGTTACCCGCGACCTCTCAACGAATTAAAGCCTTCCCCGAATCACCCGCAGGCTCTGATGGGAATATAGCCTCCACCGGGTCACCCGCGGCCTCTAAATTAATTGTAGCCTTCACTGGGTCAACCGCGAGCTCTGAGTGGCACTTAGCCTTTGCTGGGCCAACCGCGACCTCAAGACGGAATCTAGCCTCTACCGAGCCGCCCGCGGTCTCTAAACGGATTATAACCTCTGTCGGGTTACCCGCGACCTCTGAACGAATTAAAGCCTTCCCCGAATCACCCGCAGGCTCTGATGGGAATATAGCCTCCACCGGGTCACCCGCGGCCTCTAAATTAATTGTAGCATTCACTGGGTCAACCGCGAGCTCTGAGTGGCACTTAGCCTTTGCTGGGCCAACCGCGACCTCAAGACGGAATCTAGCCTCTACCGAGCCGCCCGCGGTCTCTAAACGGATTATAACCTCTATCGGGTTACCCGCGACCTCTGAACGAATTAAAGCCTTCCCCGAATCACCCGCAGGCTCTGATGGGAATATAGCCTCCACCGGGTCACCCGCGGCCTCTAAATTAATTGTAGCCTTCACTGGGTCAACCGCGAGCTCTGAGTGGCACTTAGCCTTTGCTGGGCCAACCGCGACCTCAAGACGGAATCTAGCCTCTACCGAGCCGCCCGCGGTCTCTAAACGGATTATAACCTCTATCGGGTTACCCGCGACCTCTGAACGAATTAAAGCCTTCCCCGAATCACCCGCAGGCTCTGATGGGAATATAGCCTCCACCGGGTCACCCGCGGCCTCTAAATTAATTGTAGCCTTCACTGGGTCAACCGCGAGCTCTGAGTGGCACTTAGCCTTTGCTGGGCCAACCGCGACCTCAAGACGGAATCTAGCCTCTACCGAGCCGCCCGCGGTCTCTAAACGGATTATAACCTCTATCGGGTTACCCGCGACCTCTGAACGAATTAAAGCCTTCCCCGAATCACCCGCAGGCTCTGATGGGAATATAGCCTCCACCGGGTCACCCGCGGCCTCTAAATTAATTGTAGCCTTCACTGGGTCAACCGCGAGCTCTGAGTGGCACTTAGCCTTTGCTGGGCCAACCGCGACCTCAAGACGGAATCTAGCCTCTACCGAGCCGCCCGCGGTCTCTAAACGGATTATAACCTCTATCGGGTTACCCGCGACCTCTGAACGAATTAAAGCCTTCCCCGAATCACCCGCAGGCTCTGATGGGAATATAGCCTCCACCGGGTCACCCGCGGCCTCTAAATTAATTGTAGCCTTCACTGGGTCAACCGCGCGCTCTGAGTGGCGCTTAGCCTTTGCTGAGCCAACCGCGACCTCAAGACGGAATCTAGCCTCTACCGAGCCGCCCGCGGTCTCTAAACGGATTATAACCTCTATCGGGTTACCCGCGACCTCTGAACGAATTAAAGCCTTCCCCGAATCACCCGCAGGCTCTGATGGGAATATAGCCTCCACCGGGTCACCCGCGGCCTCTAAATTAATTGTAGCCTTCACTGGGTCAACCGCGAGCTCTGAGTGGCACTTAGCCTTTGCTGGGCCAACCGCGACCTTAGGACGGAATCTAGCCTCTACCGAGCCGCCCGCGGTCTCTAAACGGATTATAACCTCTATCGGGTTACCCGCGACCTCTGAACGAATTAAAGCCTTCCCCGAATCACCCGCAGGCTCTGATGGGAATATAGCCTCCACCGGGTCACCCGCGGCCTCTAAATTAATTGTAGCCTTCACTGGGTCAACCGCGAGCTCTGAGTGGCACTTAGCCTTTGCTGGGCCAACCGCGACCTCAAGACGGAATCTAGCCTCTACCGAGCCGCCCGCGGTCTCTAAACGGATTATAACCTCTATCGGGTCACCCGCGACTTCTGAACGAATTAAAGCCTTCCCCGAATCACCCGCAGGCTCTGATGGGAATATAGCCTCCACCCGGTCACCCGCGGCCTCTAAATTATTTGTAGCCTTCACTGGGTCAACCGCGAGCTCTGAGTGGCACTTAGCCTTTGCTGGGCCAACCGCGACCTCAAGACGGAATCTAGCCTCTACCGAGCCGCCCGCGGCCTCTAAACGGATTATAACCTCTATCGGGTCACCCGCGACCTCTGAACGAATTAAAGCCTTCCCCGAATCACCCGCAGGCTCTGATGGGAATATAGCCTCCACCGGGTCACCCGCGGCCTCTAAATTAATTGTAGCCTTCACTGGGTCAACCGCGAGCTCTGAGTGGCACTTAGCCTTTGCTGGGCCAACCGCGACCTTAGGACGGAATCTAGCCTCTACCGAGCCGCCCGCGGTCTCTAAACGGATTATAACCTCTGTCGGGTTACCCGCGACCTCTGAACGAATTAAAGCCTTCCCCGAATCACCCGCAGGCTCTGATGGGAATATAGCCTCCACCGGGTCACCCGCGGCCTCTAAATTAATTGTAGCCTTCACTGGGTCAACCGCGAGCTCTGGGTGGCACTTAGCGCTTTGCTGGGCCAACCGCGACCTTAGGACGGAATCTAGCCTCTACCGAGCCGCCCGCGGTCTCTAAACGGATTTTAACCTCTATCGGGTTACCTGCGACCTCTGAACGAATTAAAGCCTTCCCCGAATCACCCGCAGGCTCTGATGGGAATATAGCCTCCACCGGGTCACCCGCGGCCTCTAAATTAATTGTAGCCTTTGCTGGGCCAACCGCGACCTCAAGACGGAATCTAGCCTCTACCGAGCCGCCCGCGGTCTCTAAACGGATTTTAACCTCTATCGGGTTACCCGCGACCTCTGAACGAATTAAAGCCTTCCCCGAATCACCCGCAGGCTCTGATGGGAATATAGCCTCCACCGGGTCACCCGCGGCCTCTAAATTAATTGTAGCCTTCACTGGGTCAACCGCGAGCTCTGAGTGGCACTTAGCCTTTGCTGGGCCAACCGCGACCTTAGGACGGAATCTAGCCTCTACCGAGCCGCCCGCGGTCTCTAAACGGATTATAACCTCTGTCGGGTTACCCGCGACCTCTGAACGAATTAAAGCCTTCCCCGAATCACCCGCAGGCTCTGATGGGAATATAGCCTCCACCGGGTCACCCGCGGCCTCTAAATTAATTGTAGCCTTCACTGGGTCAACCGCGAGCTCTGAGTGGCACTTAGCCTTTGCTGGGCCAACCGCGACCTCAAGACGGAATCTAGCCTCTACCGAGCCGCCCGCGGTCTCTAAACGGATTATAACCTCTATCGGGTTACCCGCGACCTCTGAACGAATTAAAGCCTTCCCCGAATCACCCGCAGGCTCTGATGGGAATATAGCCTCCACCGGGTCACCCGCGGCCTCTAAATTAATTGTAGCCTTCACTGGGTCAACCGCGAGCTCTGAGTGGCACTTAGCCTTTGCTGAGCCAACCGCGACCTCAAGACGGAATCTAGCCTCCACCGAGCCGCCCGCGGTCTCTAAACGGATTATAACCTCTATCGGGTTACCCGCGACCTCTGAACGAATTAAAGCCTTCCCCGAATCACCCGCAGGCTCTGATGGGAATATAGCCTCCACCGGGTCACCCGCGGCCTCTAAATTAATTGTAGCCTTCACTGGGTCAACCGCGAGCTCTGAGTGGCACTTAGCCTTTGCTGGGCCAACCGCGACCTCAAGACGGAATCTAGCCTCCACCGCGCCGCTTGCGGCCTCTGAACGGATTGTAACCTCTATCGGGTTACCCGCGACCTCTGAACGAATTAAAGCCTTCCCCGAATCACCCACAGGCTCTGATGGGAATATAGCCTCCACCGGGTCACCCGCGGCCTCTAGATTAATTGTAGCCTTCACTGGGTCAACCGCGAGCTCTGAGTGGCACTTAGCCTTTGCTGAGCCAACCGCGACCTCAAGACGGAATCTAGCCTCCACCGAGCCGCCTGCGGCCTCTGAACGGATTGTAACCTCTATCGGGTTACCCGCGACCTCTGAACGAATTAAAGCCTTCCCCGAATCACCCGCAGGCTCTGATGGGAATATAGCCTCCACCGGGTCACCCGCGGCCTCTAAATTAATTGTAGCCTTCACTGGGTCAACCGCGAGCTCTGAGTGGCACTTAGCCTTTGCTGGGCCAACCGCGACCTCAAGACGGAATCTAGCCTCCACCGAGCCGCCTGCGGCCTCTGAACGGATTGTAACCTCTATCGGGTTACCCGCGACCTCTGAACGAATTAAAGCCTTCCCCGAATCACCCGCAGGCTCTGATGGGAATATAGCCTCCACCGGGTCACCCGCGGCCTCTAAATTAATTGTAGCCTTCACTGGGTCAACCGCGAGCTCTGAGTGGCACTTAGCCTTTGCTGGGCCAACCGCGACCTCAAGACGGAATCTAGCCTCTACCGAGCCGCCTGCGGCCTCTGAACGGATTGTAACCTCTATCGGGTCGCCCGCGACCTCTGAACGAATTAAAGCCTTCCCCGAATCACCCGCAGGCTCTGATGGGAATATAGCCTCCACCGGGTCACCCGCGGCCTCTAAATTAATTGTAGCCTTCACTGGGTCAACCGCGAGCTCTGAGTGGCACTTAGCCTTTGCTGGGCCAACCGCGACCTCAAGACGGAATCTAGCCTCTACCGAGCCGCCCGCGGTCTCTAAACGGATTTTAACCTCTATCGGGTTACCCGCGACCTCTGAACGAATTAAAGCCTTCCCCGAACCACCCGCAGGCTCTGATGGGAATATAGCCTCCACCGGGTCACCCGCGGCCTCTAAATTAATTGTAGCCTTCACTGGGTCAACCCCGAGCTCTGAGTGGCACTTAGCCTTTGCTGGGCCAACCGCGACCTCAAGACGGAATCTAGCCTCTACCGAGCCGCCCGCGGTCTCTAAACGGATTATAACCTCTATCGGGTTACCCGCGACCTCTGAACGAATTAAAGCCTTCCCCGAATCACCCACAGGCTCTGATGGGAATATAGCCTCCACCGGGTCACCCGTGGCCTCTAGATTATTTGTAGCCTTCACTGGGTCAACCGCGAGCTCTGAGTGGCACTTAGCCTTTGCTGAGCCAACCGCGACCTCAAGACGGAATCTAGCCTCCACCGAGCCGCCTGCGGCCTCTGAACGGATTGTAACCTCTATCGGGTTACCCGCGACCTCTGAACGAATTAAAGCCTTCCCCGAATCACCCGCAGGCTCTGATGGGAATATAGCCTCCACCGGGTCACCCGCGGCCTCTAGATTAATTGTAGCCTTCACTGGGTCAACCGCGAGCTCTGAGTGGCACTTAGCCTTTGCTGAGCCAACCGCGACCTCAAGACGGAATCTAGCCTCCGCCGAGCCGCCTGCGGCCTCTGAACGGATTGTAACCTCTATCGGGTTACCCGCGACCTCTGAACGAATTAAAGCCTTCCCCGAATCACCCGCAGGCTCTGATGGGAATATAGCCTCCACCGGGTCACCCGCGGCCTCTAAATTAATTGTAGCCTTCACTGGGTCAACCGCGAGCTCTGAGTGGCACTTAGCCTTTGCTGGGCCAACCGCGACCTCAAGACGGAATCTAGCCTCTACCGAGCCGCCTGCGGCCTCTGAACGGATTGTAACCTCTATCGGGTCGCCCGCGACCTCTGAACGAATTAAAGCCTTCCCCGAATCACCCGCAGGCTCTGATGGGAATATAGCCTCCACCGGGCCACCCGCGGCCTCTAAATTAATTGTAGCCTTCACTGGGTCAACCGCGAGCTCTGAGTGGCGCTTAGCCTTTGCTGAGCCAACCGCGACCTCAAGACGGAATCTAGCCTCCACCGAGCCGCCCGCGGTCTCTAAACGGATTATAACCTCTATCGGGTTACCCGCGACCTCTGAACGAATTAAAGCCTTCCCCGAATCACCCGCAGGCTCTGATGGGAATATAGCCTCCACCGGGTCACCCGCGGCCTCTAAATTAATTGTAGCCTTCACTGGGTCAACCGCGAGCTCTGAGTGGCACTTAGCCTTTGCTGGGCCAACCGCGACCTTAGGACGGAATCTAGCCTCTACCGAGCCGCCCGCGGTCTCTAAACGGATTATAACCTCTATCGGGTTACCCGCGACCTCTGAACGAATTAAAGCCTTCCCCGAATCACCCGCAGGCTCTGATGGGAATATAGCCTCCACCGGGTCACCCGCGGCCTCTAAATTAATTGTAGCCTTCACTGGGTCAACCGCGAGCTCTGAGTGGCACTTAGCATTTGCTGAGCCAACCGCGACCTCAAGACGGAATCTAGCCTCCACCGAGCCGCCCGCGGTCTCTAAACGGATTATAACCTCTATCGGGTTACCCGCGACCTCTGAACGAATTAAAGCCTTCCCGAATCACCCGCAGGCTCTGATGGGAATATAGCCTCCACCGGGTCACCCGCGGCCTCTAAATTAATTGTAGCCTTCACTGGGTCAACCGCGAGCTCTGAGTGGCACTTAGCCTTGGCTGGGCCAACCGCGACCTCAAGACGGAATCTAGCCTCTACCGAGCCGCCCGCGGTCTCTAAACGGATTTTAACCTCTATCGGGTTACCCGTGACATCTGAACGAATTAAAGCCTTCCCCGAATCACCCGCAGGCTCTGATGGGAATATAGCCTCCACCGGGTCACCCGCGGCCTCTAAATTAATTGTAGCCTTCACTGGGTCAACCGCGAGCTCTGAGTGGCACTTAGCCTTTGCTGGGCCAACCGCGACCTTAGGACGGAATCTAGCCTCTACCGAGCCGCCCGCGGTCTCTAAACGGATTATAACCTCTGTCGGGTTACCCGCGACCTCTGAACGAATTAAAGCCTTCCCCGAGTCACCCGCAGGCTCTGATGGGAATATAGCCTCCACCGGGTCACCCGCGGCCTCTAAATTAATTGTAGCCTTCACTGGGTCAACCCCGAGCTCTGAGTGGCACTTAGCCTTTGCTGGGCCAACCGCGACCTCAAGACGGAATCTAGCCTCTACCGAGCCGCCCGCGGTCTCTAAACGGATTATAACCTCTATCGGGTTACCCGCGACCTCTGAACGAATTAAAGCCTTCCCCGAATCACCCGCAGGCTCTGATGGGAATATAGCCTCCACCGGGTCACCCGCGGCCTCTAAATTAATTGTAGCCTTCACTGGGTCAACCGCGAGCTCTGAGTGGCACTTAGCCTTTGCTGGGCCAACCGCGACCTCAAGACGGAATCTAGCCTCTACCGAGCCGCCCGCGGTCTCTAAACGGATTTTAACCTCTATCGGGTTACCCGTGACATCTGAACGAATTAAAGCCTTCCCCGAATCACCCGCAGGCTCTGATGGGAATATAGCCTCCACCGGGTCACCCGCGGCCTCTAAATTAATTGTAGCCTTCACTGGGTCAACCGCGAGCTCTGAGTGGCACTTAGCCTTTGCTGGGCCAACCGCGACCTTAGGACGGAATCTAGCCTCTACCGAGCCGCCCGCGGTCTCTAAACGGATTATAACCTCTATCGGGTTACCCGCGACCTCTGAACGAATTAAAGCCTTCCCCGAATCACCCGCAGGCTCTGATGGGAATATAGCCTCCACCGGGTCACCCGCGGCCTCTAAATTAATTGTAGCCTTCACTGGGTCAACCGCGAGCTCTGAGTGGCACTTAGCCTTTGCTGGGCCAACCGCGACCTCAAGACGGAATCTAGCCTCTACCGAGCCGCCCGCGGTCTCTAAACGGATTATAACCTCTATCGGGTTACCCGCGACCTCTGAACGAATTAAAGCCTTCCCCGAATCACCCGCAGGCTCTGATGGGAATATAGCCTCCACCGGGTCACCCGCGGCCTCTAAATTAATTGTAGCCTTCACTGGGTCAACCGCGAGCTCTGAGTGGCACTTAGCCTTTGCTGAGCCAACCGCGACCTCAAGACGGAATCTAGCCTCCACCGAGCCGCCTGCGGCCTCTGAACGGATTGTAACCTCTATCGGGTTACCCGCGACCTCTGAACGAATTAAAGCCTTCCCCGAATCACCCGCAGGCTCTGATGGGAATATAGCCTCCACCGGGTCACCCGCGGCCTCTAAATTATTTGTAGCCTTCACTGGGTCAACCGCGAGCTCTGAGTGGCACTTAGCCTTTGCTGGGCCAACCGCGACCTCAAGACGGAATCTAGCCTCTACCGAGCCGCCCGCGGTCTCTAAACGGATTATAACCTCTATCGGGTTACCCGCGACCTCTGAACGAATTAAAGCCTTCCCCGAATCACCCGCAGGCTCTGATGGGAATATAGCCTCCACCGGGTCACCCGCGGCCTCTAAATTAATTGTAGCCTTCACTGGGTCAACCGCGAGCTCTGAGTGGCACTTAGCCTTTGCTGGGCCAACCGCGACCTCAAGACGGAATCTAGCCTCTACCGAGCCGCCCGCGGTCTCTAAACGGATTATAACCTCTATCGGGTTACCCGCGACCTCTGAACGAATTAAAGCCTTCCCCGAATCACCCGCAGGCTCTGATGGGAATATAGCCTCCACCGGGTCACCCGCGGCCTCTAAATTAATTGTAGCCTTCACTGGGTCAACCGCGAGCTCTGAATGGCACTTAGCCTTTGCTGGGCCAACCGCGACCTCAAGACGGAATCTAGCCTCTACCGAGCCGCCCGCGGTCTCTAAACGGATTATAACCTCTATCGGGTTACCCGCGACCTCTGAACGAATTAAAGCCTTCCCCGAATCACCCGCAGGCTCTGATGGGAATATAGCCTCCACCGGGTCACCCGCGGCCTCTAAATTAATTGTAGCCTTCACTGGGTCAACCGCGAGCTCTGAGTGGCACTTAGCCTTTGCTGGGCCAACCGCGACCTCAAGACGGAATCTAGCCTCTACCGAGCCGCCCGCGGTCTCTAAACGGATTATAACCTCTATCGGGTTACCCGCGACCTCTGAACGAATTAAAGCCTTCCCCGAATCACCCGCAGGCTCTGATGGGAATATAGCCTCCACCGGGTCACCCGCGGCCTCTAAATTAATTGTAGCCTTCACTGGGTCAACCGCGAGCTCTGAGTGGCACTTAGCCTTTGCTGAGCCAACCGCGACCTCAAGACGGAATCTAGCCTCTACCGAGCCGCCCGAGGTCTCTAAGCGGATTATAACCTCTATCGGGTTACCCGCGACCTCTGAACGAATTAAAGCCTTCCCCGAATCACCCGCAGGCTCTGATGGGAATATAGCCTCCACCGGGTCACCCGCGGCCTCTAAATTAATTGTAGCCTTCACTGGGTCAACCCCGAGCTCTGAGTGGCACTTAGCCTTTGCTGGGCCAACCGCGACCTCAAGACGGAATCTAGCCTCTACCGAGCCGCCCGCGGTCTCTAAACGGATTATAACCTCTATCGGGTTACCCGCGACCTCTGAACGAATTAAAGCCTTCCCCGAATCACCCGCAGGCTCTGATGGGAATATAGCCTCCACCCGGTCACCCGCGGCCTCTAAATTATTTGTAGCCTTCACTGGGTCAACCGCGAGCTCTGAGTGGCACTTAGCCTTTGCTGGGCCAACCGCGACCTCAAGACGGAATCTAGCCTCTACCGAGCCGCCCGCGGTCTCTAAACGGATTATAACCTCTATCGGGTTACCCGCGACCTCTGAACGAATTAAAGCCTTCCCCGAATCACCCGCAGGCTCTGATGGGAATATAGCCTCCACCGGGTCACCCGCGGCCTCTAAATTAATTGTAGCCTTCACTGGGTCAACCGCGAGCTCTGAGTGGCACTTAGCCTTTGCTGAGCCAACAGCGACCTCAAGACGGAATCTAGCCTCCACCGAGCCGCCCGCGGTCTCTAAACGGATTATAACCTCTATCGGGTTACCCGCGACCTCTGAACGAATTAAAGCCTTCCCCGAATCACCCGCAGGCTCTGATGGGAATATAGCCTCCACCGGGTCACCCGCGGCCTCTAAATTAATTGTAGCCTTCACTGGGTCAACCGCGAGCTCTGAGTGGCACTTAGCCTTTGCTGGGCCAACCGCGACCTCAAGACGGAATCTAGCCTCTACCGAGCCGCCTGCGGCCTCTGAACGGATTGTAACCTCTATCGGGTCGCCCGCGACCTCTGAACGAATTAAAGCCTTCCCCGAATCACCCCCAGGCTCTGATGGGAATATAGCCTCCACCGGGTCTCCCGCGGCCTCTAAATTAATTGTAGCTAGCCTTGGCTGGGCCAACCGCGACCTCAAGACGGAATCTAGCCTCTACCGAGCCGCCCGCGGTCTCTAAACGGATTTTAACCTCTATCGGGTTACCCGCGACCTCTGAACGAATTAAAGCCTTCCCCGAATCACCCGCAGGCTCTGATGGGAATATAGCCTCCACCGGGTCACCCGCGGCCTCTAAATTAATTGTAGCCTTCACTGGGTCAACCGCGAGCTCTGAGTGGCACTTAGCCTTTGCTGGGCCAACCGCGACCTTAGGACGGAATCTAGCCTCTACCGAGCCGCCCGCGGTCTCTAAACGGATTATAACCTCTATCGGGTTACCCGCGACCTCTGAACGAATTAAAGCCTTCCCCGAATCACCCGCAGGCTCTGATGGGAATATAGCCTCCACCGGGTCACCCGCGGCCTCTAAATTAATTGTAGCCTTCACTGGGTCAACCGCGAGCTCTGAATGGCACTTAGCCTTTGCTGAGCCAACCGCGACCTCAAGACGGAATCTAGCCTCTACCGAGCCGCCTGCGGCCTCTGAACGGATTGTAACCTCTATCGGGTCGCCCGCGACCTCTGAACGAATTAAAGCCTTCCCCGAATCACCCGCAGGCTCTGATGGGAATATAGCCTCCACCGGGTCACCCGCGGCCTCTAAATTAATTGTAGCCTTCACTGGGTCAACCGCGAGCTCTGAATGGCACTTAGCCTTTGCTGGGCCAACCGCGACCTCAAGACGGAATCTAGCCTCTACCGAGCCGCCCGCGGTCTCTAAACGGATTTTAACCTCTATCGGGTTACCCGCGACCTCTGAACGAATTAAAGCCTTCCCCGAACCACCCGCAGGCTCTGATGGGAATATAGCCTCCACCGGGTCACCCGCGGCCTCTAAATTAATTGTAGCCTTCACTGGGTCAACCGCGAGCTCTGAGTGGCACTTAGCCTTGGCTGGGCCAACCGCGACCTCAAGACGGAATCTAGCCTCTACCGAGCCGCCCGCGGTCTCTAAACGGATTATAACCTCTATCGGGTTAACCGCGACCTCTGAACGAATTAAAGCCTTCCCCGAATCACCCGCAGGCTCTGATGGGAATATAGCCTCCACCGGGCCACCCGCGGCCTCTAAATTAATTGTAGCCTTCACTGGGTCAACCGCGAGCTCTGAGTGGCGCTTAGCCTTTGCTGAGCCAACCGCGACCTCAAGACGGAATCTAGCCTCCACCGAGCCGCCCGCGGTCTCTAAACGGATTATAACCTCTATCGGGTTACCCGCGACCTCTGAACGAATTAAAGCCTTCCCCGAATCACCCGCAGGCTCTGATGGGAATATAGCCTCCACCGGGTCACCCGCGGCCTCTAAATTAATTGTAGCCTTCACTGGGTCAACCGCGAGCTCTGAGTGGCACTTAGCCTTTGCTGGGCCAACCGCGACCTTAGGACGGAATCTAGCCTCTACCGAGCCGCCCGCGGTCTCTAAACGGATTATAACCTCTATCGGGTTACCCGCGACCTCTGAACGAATTAAAGCCTTCCCCGAATCACCCGCAGGCTCTGATGGGAATATAGCCTCCACCGGGTCACCCGCGGCCTCTAAATTAATTGTAGCCTTCACTGGGTCAACCGCGAGCTCTGAGTGGCACTTAGCCTTTGCTGAGCCAACCGCGACCTCAAGACGGAATCTAGCCTCCACCGAGCCGCCCGCGGTCTCTAAACGGATTATAACCTCTATCGGGTTACCCGCGACCTCTGAACGAATTAAAGCCTTCCCCGAATCACCCGCAGGCTCTGATGGGAATATAGCCTCCACCGGGTCACCCGCGGCCTCTAAATTAATTGTAGCCTTCACTGGGTCAACCGCGAGCTCTGAGTGGCACTTAGCCTTGGCTGGGCCAACCGCGACCTCAAGACGGAATCTAGCCTCTACCGAGCCGCCCGCGGTCTCTAAACGGATTTTAACCTCTATCGGGTTACCCGTGACATCTGAACGAATTAAAGCCTTCCCCGAATCACCCGCAGGCTCTGATGGGAATATAGCCTCCACCGGGTCACCCGCGGCCTCTAAACTAACTGTAGCCTTCACTGGGTCAACCGCGAGCTCTGAGTGGCACTTAGCCTTTGCTGGGCCAACCGCGACCTCAAGACGGAATCTAGCCTCTACCGAGCCGCCTGCGGCCTCTGAACGGATTGTAACCTCTATCGGGTTACCCGCGACCTCTTAACGAATTAAAGCCTTCCCCGAATCACCCACAGGCTCTGATGGAAATATAGCCTCCACCGGGTCACCCGCGGCCTCTAAATTAATTGTAGCCTTCACTGGGTCAACCGCGGGCTCTGAGTGGCACTTAGCCTTTGCTGGGCCAACCGCGACCTTAGGACGGAATCTAGCCTCTACCGAGCCGCCCGCGGTCTCTAAACGGATTATAACCTCTATCGGGTTACCCGCGACCTCTGAACGAATTAAAGCCTTCCCCGAATCACCCGCAGGCTCTGATGGGAATATAGCCTCCACCGGGTCACCCGCGGCCTCTAAATTAATTGTAGCCTTCACTGGGTCAACCGCGAGCTCTGAGTGGCACTTAGCCTTTGCTGGGCCAACCGCGACCTTAGGACGGAATCTAGCCTCTACCGAGCCGCCCGCGGTCTCTAAACGGATTATAACCTCTATCGGGTTACCCGCGACCTCTGAACGAATTGAAGCCTTCCCCAAATCACCCGCAGGCTCTGATGGGAATATAGCCTCCACCGGGTCACCCGCGGCCTCTAAATTAATTGTAGCCTTCACTGGGTCAACCGCGAGCTCTGAGTGGCACTTAGCCTAGGCTGGGCCAACCGCGACCTCAAGACGGAATCTAGCCTCTACCGAGCCGCCCGCGGTCTCTAAACGGATTTTAACCTCTATCGGGTTACCCGTGACATCTGAACGAATTAAAGCCTTCCCCGAATCACCCGCAGGCTCTGATGGGAATATAGCCTCCACCGGGTCACCCGCGGCCTCTAAATTAATTGTAGCCTTCACTGGGTCAACCGCGAGCTCTGAGTGGCACTTAGCCTTGGCTGGGCCAACCGCGACCTCAAGACGGAATCTAGCCTCTACCGAGCCGCCCGCGGTCTCTAAACGGATTTTAACCTCTATCGGGTTACCCGTGACATCTGAACGAATTAAAGCCTTCCCCGAATCACCCGCAGGCTCTGATGGGAATATAGCCTCCACCGGGTCACCCGCGGCCTCTAAACTAACTGTAGCCTTCACTGGGTCAACCGCGAGCTCTGAGTGGCACTTAGCCTTTGCTGGGCCAACCGCGACCTCAAGACGGAATCTAGCCTCTACCGAGCCGCCTGCGGCCTCTGAACGGATTGTAACCTCTATCGGGTTACCCGCGACCTCTTAACGAATTAAAGCCTTCCCCGAATCACCCACAGGCTCTGATGGAAATATAGCCTCCACCGGGTCACCCGCGGCCTCTAAATTAATTGTAGCCTTCACTGGGTCAACCGCGAGCTCTGAGTGGCACTTAGCCTTTGCTGGGCCAACCGCGACCTCAAGACGGAATCTAGCCTCTCCCGAGCCGCCCGCGGTCTCTAAACGGATTGTAACCTCTATCGGGTTACCCGCGACCTCTTAACGAATTAAAGCCTTCCCCGAATCACCCACAGGCTCTGATGGAAATATAGCCTCCACCGGGTCACCCGCGGCCTCTAAATTAATTGTAGCCTTCACTGGGTCAACCGCGAGCTCTGAGTGGCACTTAGCCTTTGCTGGGCCAACCGCGACCTTAGGACGGAATCTAGCCTCTACCGAGCCGCCCGCGGTCTCTAAACGGATTATAACCTCTGTCGGGTTACCCGCGACCTCTGAACGAATTAAAGCCTTCCCCGAGTCACCCGCAGGCTCTGATGGGAATATAGCCTCCACCGGGTCACCCGCGGCCTCTAAATTAATTGTAGCCTTCACTGGGTCAACCGCGAGCTCTGAGTGGCACTTAGCCTTTGCTGGGCCAACCGCGACCTTAGGACGGAATCTAGCCTCTACCGAGCCGCCCGCGGTCTCTAAATGGATTATAACCTCTATCGGGTTACCCGCGACCTCTGAACGAATTAAAGCCTTCCCCGAATCACCCGCAGGCTCTGATGGGAATATAGCCTCCACCGGGTCACCCGCGGCCTCTAAATTAATTGTAGCCTTCACTGGGTCAACCGCGAGCTCTGAGTGGCACTTAGCCTTTGCTGGGCCAACCGCGACCTCGAAACGGAATCTAGCCTCTACCGAGCCGCCCGCGGTCTCTAAACGGATTATAACCTCTATCGGGTTACCCGCGACCTCTGAAAGAATTAAAGCCTTCCCCGAATCACCCGCAGGCTCTGATGGGAATATAGCCTCCACCGGGTCACCCGCGGCCTCTAAATTAATTGTAGCCTTCACTGGGTCAACCGCGAGCTCTGAGTGGCACTTAGCCTTTGCTGGGCCAACCGCGACCTTAGGACGGAATCTAGCTTCTACCGAGCCGCCCGCGGTCTCTAAACGGATTATAACCTCTATCGGGTTACCCGCGACCTCTGAACGAATTAAAGCCTTCCCCGAATCACCCGCAGGCTCTGATGGGAATATAGCCTCCACCGGGTCACCCGCGGCCTCTAAATTAATTGTAGCCTTCACTGGGTCAACCGCGAGCTCTGAGTGGCACTTAGCCTTTGCTGGGCCAACCGCGACCTTAGGACGGAATCTAGCCTCTACCGAGCCGCCCGCGGTCTCTAAACGGATTATAACCTCTATCGGGTTACCCGCGACCTCTGAACGAATTAAAGCCTTCCCCGAGTCACCCGCAGGCTCTGATGGGAATATAGCCTCCACCGGGTCACCCGCGGCCTCTAAATTAATTGTAGCCTTCACTGGGTCAACCGCGAGCTCTGAGTGGCACTTAGCCTTTGCTGGGCCAACCGCGACCTTAGGACGGAATCTAGCCTCTACAGAGCCGCCCGCGGTCTCTAAATGGATTATAACCTCTATCGGGTTACCCGCGACCTCTGAACGAATTAAAGCCTTCCCCGAATCACCCGCAGGCTCTGATGGGAATATAGCCTCCACCGGGTCACCCGCGGCCTCTAAATTAATTGTAGCCTTCACTGGGTCAACCGCGAGCTCTGAGTGGCACTTAGCCTTTGCTGGGCCAACCGCGACCTCGAAACGGAATCTAGCCTCTACCGAGCCGCCCGCGGTCTCTAAACGGATTATAACCTCTATCGGGTTACCCGCGACCTCTGAAAGAATTAAAGCCTTCCCCGAATCACCCGCAGGCTCTGATGGGAATATAGCCTCCACCGGGTCACCCGCGGCCTCTAAATTAATTGTAGCCTTCACTGGGTCAACCGCGAGCTCTGAGTGGCACTTAGCCTTTGCTGGGCCAACCGCGACCTTAGGACGGAATCTAGCTTCTACCGAGCCGCCCGCGGTCTCTAAACGGATTATAACCTCTATCGGGTTACCCGCGACCTCTGAACGAATTAAAGCCTTCCCCGAATCACCCGCAGGCTCTGATGGGAATATAGCCTCCACCGGGTCACCCGCGGCCTCTAAATTAATTGTAGCCTTCACTGGGTCAACCGCGAGCTCTGAGTGGCACTTAGCCTTTGCTGGGCCAACCGCGACCTCAAGACGGAATCTAGCCTCTACCGAGCCGCCCGCGGTCTCTAAACGGATTATAACCTCTATCGGGTTACCCGCGACCTCTGAACGAATTAAAGCCTTCCCCGAATCACCCGCAGGCTCTGATGGGAATATAGCCTCCACCGGGTCACCCGCGGCCTCTAAATTAATTGTAGCCTTCACTGGGTCAACCGCGAGCTCTGAGTGGCACTTAGCCTTTGCTGGGCCAACCGCGACCTCGAAACGGAATCTAGCCTCTACCGAGCCGCCCGCGGTCTCTAAACGGATTATAACCTCTATCGGGTTACCCGCGACCTCTGAACGAATTAAAGCCTTCCCCGAATCACCCGCAGGCTCTGATGGGAATATAGCCTCCACCGGGTCACCCGCGGCCTCTAAATTAATTGTAGCCTTCACTGGGTCAACCGCGAGCTCTGAGTGGCACTTAGCCTTTGCTGGGCCAACCGCGACCTCAAGACGGAATCTAGCCTCTACCGAGCCGCCCGCGGTCTCTAAACGGATTATAACCTCTATCGGGTTACCCGCGACCTCTGAACGAATTAAAGCCTTCCCCGAATCACCCGCAGGCTCTGATGGGAATATAGCCTCCACCGGGTCACCCGCGGCCTCTAAATTAATTGTAGCCTTCACTGGGTCAACCGCAAGCTCTGAGTGGCACTTAGCCTTTGCTGGGCCAACCGCGACCTTAGGACGGAATCTAGCTTCTACCGAGCCGCCCGCGGTCTCTAAACGGATTATAACCTCTATCGGGTTACCCGCGACCTCTGAACGAATTAAAGCCTTCCCCGAGTCACCCGCAGGCTCTGATGGGAATATAGCCTCCACCGGGTCACCCGCGGCCTCTAAATTAATTGTAGCCTTCACTGGGTCAACCGCGAGCTCTGAGTGGCACTTAGCCTTTGCTGGGCCAACCGCGACCTCAAGACGGAATCTAGCCTCTACCGAGCCGCCCGCGGTCTCTAAACGGATTATAACCTCTATCGGGTTACCCGCGACCTCTGAACGAATTAAAGCCTTCCCCGAATCACCCGCAGGCTCTGATGGGAATTAGCCTCCACCGGGTCACCCGCGGCCTCTAAATTAATTGTAGCCTTCACTGGGTCAACCGCGAGCTCTGAGTGGCACTTAGCCTTTGCTGGGCCAACCGCGACCTCAAGACGGAATCTAGCCTCTACCGAGCCGCCCGCGGTCTCTAAACGGATTATAACCTCCATCGGGTTACACGCGACCTCTTAACGAATTAAAGCCTTCCCCGAATCACCCACAGGCTCTGATGGGAATATAGCCTCCACCGGGTCACCCGCGGCCTCTAGATTGATTGTAGCCTTCACTGGGTCACCCGCGAGCTCTGAGTGGCACTTAGCCTTTGCTGAGCCAACCGCGACCTCAAGACGGAATCTAGCCTCCACCGAGCCGCCTGCGGCCTCTGAACGGATTGTAACCTCTATCGGGTCACCCGCGACCTCTGAACGAATTGAAGCCTTCCCCGAATCACCTGCAGGTTCTGACTGGAATATAGCCTCCACCGGGTCACCCGCGGCCTCTAAATTAATTGTAGCCTTCACTGGGTCAACCGCGAGCTCTGAGTGGCACTTAGCCTTTGCTGGGCCAACCGCGACCTTAGGACGGAATCTAGCCTCTACCGAGCCGCCCGCGGTCTCTAAACGGATTATAACCTCTATCGGGTTACCCGCGACCTCTTAACGAATTAAAGCCTTCCCCGAATCACCCACAGGCTCTGATGGGAATATAGCCTCCACCGGGTCACCCGCGGCCTCTAGATTGATTGTAGCCTTCACTGGGTCAACCGCGAGCTCTGAGTGGCACTTAGCCTTTGCTGAGCCAACCGCGACCTCAAGACGGAATCTAGCCTCTACCGAGCCGCCCGCGGTCTCTAAACGGATTATAACCTCTATCGGGTTACACGCGACCTCTGAACGAATTAAAGCCTTCCCCGAATCACCCGCAGGCTCTGATGGGAATATAGCCTCCACCGGGTCACCCGCGGCCTCTAAATTAATTGTAGCCTTCAGTGGGTCAACCGCGAGCTCTGAGTGGCACTTAGCCTTTCCTTGGCCAACCGCGGCCTCGAGACGGAATCTAGCCTCTACCGAGCCGCCCGCGGCCTCTAAACGGATTATAACCTCTATCGGGTCACCCGCGACTTCTGAACGAATTAAAGCCTTCCCCGAATCACCCGCAGGCTCTGATGGGAATATAGCCTCCACCGGGTCACCCGCGGCCTCTAAACTAACTGTTGCCTTCACTGTGTCAATCGCGAGCTCTAAGTGGAACATAGCCTTTTCCGGGCCAACCGCGACCTCAAGACGGAATCTAGCCTCTACCGAGCCGCCCGAGGTCTCTAAGCGGATTATATCTTCTATCCGGTCACCCGCGACCTCTGAGTGAAATTAAAGCCTTCCCCGAATCATCCGCAGGTTCTGATTGGAACTGAGCCTCCACCGGGTGACCCGCGGCCTCTAAACTAACTGTAGCCTTCACTGGGTCAACCGCGAGCTCTGAGTGGCACTTAGCCTTTGCTGGGCCAACCGCGACCTCAAGACGGAATCTAGCCTCTACCGAGCCGCCCGCGGTCTCTAAACGGATTATAACCTCTATCGGGTTACCCGCGACCTCTTAACGAATTAAAGCCTTCCCCGAATCACCCACAGGCTCTGATGGGAATATAGCCTCCACCGGGTCACCCGCGGCCTCTAGATTGATTGTAGCCTTCACTGGGTCAACCGCGAGCTCTGAGTGGCACTTAGCCTTTGCTGAGCCAACCGCGACCTCAAGACGGAATCTAGCCTCCACCGAGCCGCCTGCGGCCTCTGAACGGATTGTAACCTCTATCGGGTCACCCGCGACCTCTGAACGAATTGAAGCCTTCCCCGAATCACCTGCAGGTTCTGACTGGAATATAGCCTCCACCGGGTCACCCGCGGCCTCTAAATTAATTGTAGCCTTCACTGGGTCAACCGCGAGCTCTGAGTGGCACTTAGCCTTTGCTTGGCCAACCGCGACCTCAAGACGGAATCTAGCCTCTACCGAGCCGCCCGCGGTCTCTAAACGGATTATAACCTCTATCGGGTTACACGCGACCTCTGAACGAATTAAAGCTTTCCCCGAATCACCCACAGGCTCTGATGGGAATATAGCCTCCACCGGGTCACCCGCGGCCTCTAAACTAACTGTTGCCTTCACTGTGTCAATCGCGAGCTCTAAGTGGAACATAGCCTTTTCCGGGCCAACCGCGACCTCAAGACGGGATCTAGCCTCTACCGAGCCGCCCGCGGCCTCTAAACGGATTATAACCTCTATCGGGTCACCCGCGACCTCTGAACGAATTAAAGCCTTCCCCGAATCATCCGCAGGTTCTGATTGGAACTGAGCCTCCACCGGGTGACCCGCGGCCCCTGCACGGAATATAATATAATTGAACGGAGTATAGTCTTCAGTGGATCGCCCGCAGTCTCTAACAGAATATAGCCTATACGAGATCACCGGTAGCCTACAAATAAAGTATTAATTCTAAAGGGCCATCCGCGGCCTCTAAATGGAATATAGCGTCTACCAAATATACCGCGCCTTTCAAACCAGACAGAACCCCTACCGGCTCACTAGAGGCCTCTTAACGAAATATAACTTTAACCTGGTCATCCGCGGCCTCTAGACGGAATATAGCATCTACCGGACCACACGCGTTATCTAAACGGGTCGTCGCCGCCACCCACCCATCTTGACGATATTACCCTTTACAGTGTCATCCGCGGTTTCTAGACCGAATTAAACACCTGCCGGGTCATCCGCAGCCTACAAACGTAGAAGTGCTTCTATCGGACCAACTGCGGCTTCAGACATATTTATCTTACCGGATCACCGTCCTCTGGACCATTACTTTTCTGAAACCATCCTAGGACTTAGAAGAACCTATGTTTGATAGCTAAATCAAGCAAAATTTAATGCTCACAATAGTTTATGCCCTGCAAAATTTTCTATATTCTCGAGATATATGAAGATGTAATACTTTATTCTCCATTGGAAAATCATTTTTTCGTGCTCAGCTTTGTGCTTGGAGCAGTGATGATTGTGGTGGGCGTGTGCAGCACCTTAGTGATCTCCAAAATCTTCATCGACGACACATCTGGCGACAACTCTCGAAGTGTTTGGGCTATGTACTGGCCTGAAGAACCCTTCTTTTTCTCTATGAAAATTAAATTCAATCCCTTGTTTAAAACCAGTCAACCTACCCAGAATGTCAAACCGATCAGGCGTATTCTCCGGCCGTTCAAGGCAGGCAGGGCCATTTGTCCGGATTGTGTCATGCTCTATAATATCTACCTGTTTTTCAAGCAACAACCTTCAAAGTAAGGCTACCGGACATGCCGGACAAGTTCCAATAAGCGCGAGCTGACGTGTGGCGGCAATCCTTGGCCAGCAATTCCTCGGCCAGCCATCATCGATTGCCGCCATGCGACCACTCGCGTTAAATCAGGATATTTGCAAGCCCAAAATAGCAGCAAACTAACCGCTGCGCACTTCTCTCCTCGATGAGATACTACCGCGTCGATGAGAATTCAGCGGTGGAACCTGTGCTGCGCTGCTGGATGGAGAGGCCACGGAAACGCTGCTGGTGTCGGTATACCCGTCTTCAGTAGTCACACTTCCCTCCTTATTGTACTGATCTGGCCTCACCTCCGGCTCTTCATTATCCTGTCCAGTGGCGGAGTTTTCGGCGCTAGAATAAGAAAATTAGGGAGATCTTGACGCTTTTTGACACATTTACTGTGCTTCTCTGGGCCAAATTCCGGTCCGCAATTGCGTCTGGCCGCATGCTTTCAGAGTCGGACCCGTTTCCAGCGCCACATCCGCCGATCTGACGACTGTGGGTAGGTTTTAGAGGCTGGAAACTAGAAAAAATTGAGAAAACTGAACAAAAAAGCCACCTCAAGCTGATTTGGAGCTGCAAGCTCAACCGAATCAAGCGCGTGCGGCCGCAAAGCGTGCCGAGATTAAACTGCGGACCGGAATTTGGCCTAGAGAAGCACACTATGCTAACCCTGAAGCGGCGGCGCTTGACATCAGAAAGTGCAGATCGTCGTCGTAAACCCACGCTTTGGCAGCACCGGGAGGATAGTGCTTCAGACGCTTCGAGTATGTGTCCTTCAATCGCTTCCATGCCTGCTTCGCTGTGGTCAGATCTGAATAATATCAGATGAAATACGTATGTACAGCTATAAAATGACATACTTTAAGTCGAAAAAAAACCCGTTTTTTATGGCACAGTACACCTCAGTAATAACTTTGAGATTCGGTGCTCACGAGGAAGATGCTTAGAGCCGTGAACGCCTCTGTAAAGACGAATTACATCGCTAGTGTCTCTTGGACCTTCATAGTTGAACAGCGTAATACATCAGGCCCTTTTCAGGGTGTTTTTGAAAAAAAAACTTTGGGATTTGCCCAAAAACTTTACGTAGGGGTACTCTAGGTTGCTAACAAGGAAACTACAATTGGCCAAACAGGCCCTTCCGATCAAAATGTACTTCTCTAGAATCATTTTTCGGCGTAGAGTTCGGATATGCCCTTCGCAGCCGCCTAGACCCACTCTGAAAAAAGTTATAGGCGTTTTTCTCTGATTTTCGTACCTACTGTATCCTCCCAAAAGCGCATTAATTTTACGAAAATCCGGAAACGGACCTCATAATCGTGTTCAGCGCCCAAAACTACCACACTAAGCAAAGTTAGGGTGAGGGAACATTTTCCAAACTTTGCGCAGAGTAACAGCGTTTTGGACTTGTATGGATTTTCGGTTGGGCGTTTATTTATACCAATTAGAGGGCTCCCGAAGCGTTTTAGAAAAATATTCCAGATTTGACTTAAAGGCAAGGTCCGGTCACATTTTGACACCACCGAAATTCGGGTTAGATAGATGGGGCCGGTTTAGCTGGACACCGTCCAAAATTTTCACAAACTCTAAGTCCGTATTTCTGAAAAAAAAACAGCCTGAAAGTCAGGGATTACGGTATTCACAGCATGATAATCATGGCTAAAACTACCGATAATTCCCCAGCACTTTTGAAGAATGCGTGGACAACCGCTAAAGTATGGACGATGGCCACACTTTTCTGACTTTTCTGGATCATCGGCTCACGGAAGTGGCCGGAATAACTTGGAGAAGACAGGTTTTAACGCAGTGTTCGCATGTTCCTTCGGACTACCTGTACCATGAGCACAGATTCAGCGGGAAATCTCAGAATCGAAATTCTGCCCAGACCCTGCCTTTAAAGTTCGCCCTCGGGGGTTATTTGGGGTGCTGATCGCGAATCTGAGGTTTATTCGTTGACTTTCCAAAGTTTTCTACTGGATCTGTTCAAAGCTTCCCACCGGTAGAAAAATTTGACGGCAAAGGACGACAGATGTGGCTCAAATTCTCGCTCTCCGGGTTAATTGAAGCGCTGTGCACGAATCTACGGTCCGTTCACCGATTTTTCACAGCTTACGGTAGATTACGGTGGGTATACGGTATTTTGGTCAAAGTCTCAGTTTGACTCAAAATTTCTATGTGGGGTTTATTTGGGGTGCTGAATACGAATTCGAAGTCCATTTGTCTATTCTCGAATTATTAAGTTAGGTTTTGCCCATTAAATGGCATGGTACCTACCGTGACCTACAGTAAACATCAGAATTTCGACGAGCGAATTCCATACTTGTGTAAAGGGCTTTGCAGAGTTGCAGCGACCAGCGGCACGCCGCCGAGCGAGAGCTTTGAGGCGTGGTCGAAACCCGACGCGGCGATGAGCACTTGGACCTCGCAGAGTTGCAGCGACGTTGTCGTCAGCATCGCATTCTACCATTGCGTACGATCTCATTCATTAGACGGTGCATCTCGCTATACACAGTCTTTGTTGGTTTCATATGATTCGAAACTTAAGTAAATGTCTACCAGCAACTACTACAAAATATTGTGATAAAAAAAAAGAAAAATAAAGTTTGCAACCAGTAGAGTGATGCCTTGATGAATAGTTTTCGAGATAATAAAATCAGTGAACGGTTTGTGGCGATCGCCTTGAAAACAATGGTACTAGACGACATTGTAATAAAAAATACTAAATAAAACTGGAAACAAAGCCAATTCGAAATGAAACTGCGAATTTGGACAATTCGAAGTATGCTCCAGTGATTTTCCGTTCAATTTGTGCTAAAATAGAAAAAAAAAGGTCTTCAGAGGGTTGAATTCGTGAAAGGAGCAAAAAAAGAAGCTCGAATCGATCGTCGGCGGCGCTCGTCGCCAGCGATGGAAATGGTCGAGACCATTCCCCGCCGCCGCTCATTGACGGCGTCGCTCCGGAGGTCGCTGTTGTCGCGGCGGCGGAAACACTCTGCGAGGTAACCACGTCGCTGTTGCCGCGCGACACGCCGCCGCCATCGCCTGCTGCGTTGCGCCCCCCATTCTCCATCGTTGCCCTGCCGCAGCGAGACTCGCCGCGGTGTAACTCTGCCTAGCCCTTTAAGCACCCCAGACTACCCCTACATACAAGTTTTTAGCAAAATCCGGGAAAATTTTTTTCGAAACACCCTGAGAGTTGCCTGATGAGTGCGTAACGTCGGCATGGATCGTGAAGAGACTTCGCGTTCACTGTTGAAGGTTGACGCAAGCTCGGGGCCATACGCTATAACATAAATGCACCGAGTTTGCGCCAATCTCAACACTGAACGCGAATTCTCTTCACGATTCATGCCGATGTTAGCCTTGCCTTTTCGAAAAGCTTCAAAAACGCTCATAACTTCTTTCAGAGTGAGTCTAGGCAGCTGCCATTGGAATATTCGGACTTTACGTCCAAAAATGGTTCTAGAAAAGTAGATTTCATTTGGAATGGCCAGTTTGAGCAAAGGGATCTCTGCAAAAACGAATTGCTGTGCTTCGCTGGGCCTAATTCCGGTCCGCATTTGCGTATAGACACGCTTTACGGCCGCGCGCTTCCAAGTTGGAAGAAATTCCAGCGCCGCAGCCGCCGATCTGTTGACTCTAGGTGGGTTTCAGAAAGTGGAAACTAAACAAAATTGGAGAAAACTGTATAAAAACTCATATCGAGTCGGCTTTGGCGCTAGAAACTCGACTGACTCGAGCGCGTGCGGCCGCAAAGCGTGTCGAGACGCAATTGCGGACCGGAATTTAGCCTAGAGAAGCACAGTACATTGTTAGTATATCTTGAGCCTCCATGGTGAAACTGTGTAGTACATCAAACACTTTTTATAGTTTTTTTTTGGGAAAATCCTTTCCGGATTTGCACGAAACTTGTACTCTAGGTTGCTGAAAATGAATCTGGGGGCCGCTTGTCAAAAGTCCGAATCTTACTGTAGGTTACGGTAAATGCAATTCCAAACCCTACCGTAATAATCCAAAAATCGACAAATTGACGTTAAGCACATCGTTCACGCTGGAAACCAACTGCCATCTTTCAGGCTCAATTCTATGAATGGGACCGGTAGATCACACCGGTAAATTTCGCCGCGTCGAGAACGTAGGGTTATGAGGTTGAAAGGGGTTAAAGATGAGGATACGCCACCAGTTCTCACCAGTCATCTAGCAGTTTTTCATAGAATGTTGATGTGACCGTCAAAAAACAAGGAAAACAGCTACGGCAGTCACTCCTCTTTCAGAAAAACTTCGAAAATGACAGTCACGAGGACTCAAAATGCTGAAAAAGTTCAAAAACGATTTTGGCGCGAAATTCAAATTCAATTTTACAGTATGTTCTGACGGATTTTCTTTACAAATGAAGGTTTCTCATACACCCTTTCGACATTTTCGTCCACTAAAGGCCAAGCTACACAAAAACTGAAAAATAATATACGGTTCTCTGAGCGTCGAATTCCGCACCCCGAAAAACCCCCGCATAGAAATTTTGAGTCAAATCTCAGACTTTGACCAAACTACCGTACACCCACCGTAACCCAACGAAGTCTGTCGAGAATCGAAGAATGGACCTCAGATTCGTGTTCAACACCCTTTAGAGAATAATTTGAGCCACTTCTACCGTAGCATTCCAGAAATCGTCAAGAGCCGCGTTTTGGCCTGAAACTATACACTGATGGGAAGCTCTGAACGAAATGAGTCTAAACCTTTGAGAAACCGACAAATAAACTTTAGATCCGTGATCAGCGACCCAATGAACCCTCATGGAAGAGTTTTAAGTCAAAACTGAAACATTTTTCCTAAGCGGTTTCAGAACCCGCTACTCTGACAATGAGAGTTTGGGCCGTGAAATGGCCCACCAGGCTCCGCAGCAGCTCCCGATGGGCTGTTTCCCGGCTATTTCTCGGCTTTCACAAAAGTGACAAGTAACCAGAAGTAAACAAGGCGCAACCGTCGCCGGATCGGCGAGCCACCATTCGTGGCCGCCAGCGGTTGGACTAGCCTCCAGGGGCTGAACGAGGTCCATGTACCTAAAGGCACAGTCCAAGCTCAGCGGTTATTTTTTATATTATTTTCCGGTTGTCGTGAATAGCAACTCTGCCAAGCGCGAAATCTCAATTCGCTCAAATAAGTGAGAAAAGGCAAGGAAAAAGTCGACTCCGCCCCCACGGAAGAAAAAATGGGTAACGGCCATCAAAAAGCTTCTGGTCTCGATAGGGAAGAGAAGCGCGACCGGTTTTGAACAAAATCGATGTTCTTCCATTTGTTTTCGGTCTGGCTTCATTTTGTGATCTGCTTCAAAACGATGGCTGCGAATAACGAGAAAAGATAGGCTCGAGACAACTCGTCCACGAACTTCTCGTCGCTCAAATTCAGAATTTTTGAGGGGCCATAACTCCCCTCGTAGTGGTTTCTGAGCGATTCTGGAGACACATTTATGATCAGCGTAAAATTTTCTCCAAGATAAGCAAGAGAACAAAAATTCGATTCTGAGGTTGGACTGTGGCTTTAAGCTTAGGTAACTGAACCGACGGAAGTGTTGACATCGCATCATGCCTCTGAAATGCGCCTTATACCTAGCTGGTAGGCATTATTTGACCGCCATTTTGCGGCGAGCATTTTTCAGCGGCTATTTCGCGGCAAGCATTATTTGGCGGCTTTTTCGCGGCACCTACGCGGCAAGCAGGCATTTCGCGGCTATTCCTCGGTCAAAACTCTCAGAGTAATTGATATAGATAAACGCTCAATCAACAATCCGTGCAAGTCCAAAACGCTATTACTCTCTTCTAAGTTCGAAAAATGACCGTCCACCAAAACTTCGTCCAGGGGAGGGGTTGTTTTGGGAGTTTATCACGTTTTTGAAGCCCGTTTTCAGATTTTCGAAAGATTACTGGGCGTTTTGGAAAGCGCATCGGGTACGAAAATCAGGGAAAAGCGTCTATAACTTTTTTCAGCATTGATTTGGGCACGTGAGAAGCGCATATTCGGACTCTGCGTCCAAAAATGGTTCTAAAAAGAACATTTAATTTGAAATGGCCTGGCAGACTAATGGTAGCTCCCTGCAAGAAGGCCGACCACATTCGGGAAATCCGATACCTGACAAGGAAAATACTCTAATCCAAACCGGCCATTTCGAATAAAATGTACTTTAATGGAATCACGTTTCGAAGAAGAGTCCAAATATGCCCTTTGCAGGTGCTAAGAATCACTCTGAAAAAAAGTTATAGGCATGTTTCCCTCTATTTTCGTACCTATAGTAACCCTCAAAAAGCGCAGTAATCTTTCGAAAATACGGAAATCAACCTCAAAATCGTATTCAGCGCCCGAAACTACCCCACCCCAGGCAAAGTTTGGGTGGAAGCACATTCTCCAAACTCTGCACAGACTGATAGCGTTTCGGACTAGTACGGATTTTTGGTTTAGCGTTTACTTCTATTAATTATGGGGTTCAGAAAGCGTTGAAGACAAATATTCCATATTTGACTAAAAATTCGCTTTGGAGGGTTATTCGGAGTATTTGGAGTGCTGATCACGAATCTAAGTTTCATTTGTCGTTTTTCCAAAGTTTTCGACCAAATTTTTTCAAAGCTTCCCAGCGGCAGAAAAATTTCACGGCGAATTCGATTTTTGACTATTTCCAGAATGTGTCAACAGATAAAGATCAAATCGTTCCTCTAGGGGTTATTTGGAGTGCTAAACATAAATCTGATGTTAGTTTATCGATTTTTGACGTCTTACGGTGGATTACAGTAGGTATACAGTAGTTTGGTCAGAGTCTCAGATTTGTCTCAAAGTGTGGGGGTTTTTCGGGTGCTGAATACGAAATCGATGTCCATTTGTCGATTCTCGAATTATTACGGTAGGTTTCACCTCCTAAATGGCATGCTACCTACCGTAACCTACAGTAAACCTTCAAACTTTGACAAGCGAACCCCAGATTCGTGTTCAGCACCCCGGATTACCTATATATGCATGTTTTCAGCAAAATCAGGGAAAAAACCATGAAAGTTGCCTGATGGGTTCCCTTGTCTTTTCGTGACACATTAAAAACGCTCATACTGTGCTTCTCAGGGCCAAATTCCGGTCCGCAATTGCGTCTCGACACGCTTTCTGGCCGCGCGCTTTCAAGTCGGAAGAGTTTCCAGAGCCGCGGCCGCCGATCTGATGACTCTAGGTTGGTTTTAGAGACTGGAAACTAAACAAAATTGGAGAAAACTGTATGAGAAAGCCATATCGAGTCGACTTTGGCGCTGGAAACTCGACTGACTCGAGCGCCTGCGACCGCAAAGCGTATCGAGACGTAATTGCGGACCGGAATTTGACCCAGAGAAGCACAGTAACTTCCTTCAGAGTGAGTCTGGGCAGCTGCGATAAGCATATTCGAACTCTACGTCCGAAAATGGTGCTAGAAAAGTATATTCCATATGGAATGACCAATTTTTGATCAAAAGGAGTTCCCTTGTGAGAAGCTTGAAATTCAACCAAATGCAAAAAATGGTTATTAGAAGAGTTTCAAATATATCGCATTCCACATGTCTCTAAGTCAAATGCCTGATATCCGAGAAAAAACTTCGTTTTCCCAAGTTATTGAGATTTATCTATCTAAACAATCGAAGAGTGAGTGTTCAAACCTGTCTGAAAACCCTCTGCCTGCAGTTCCTCGACAATTTTCTCCCAGGCGAATACTCTGATGTCCAGTCTTCTATGATCTTCAGATGTGAGATCCCAAATCTCCGGATGTCGCTCAACTTTCGAAATCACAGCCATCTTGAATTTGCGGTCCATTTCGGCTATCTGGAAGATGAGCGTCTCTGACAGCTTGATATTGGAGACATCTATAGCTATGAAAATGGAGGAAAGAATAGACTTCTAGAGTATTATAAGAGAGAATTATATGGATATGGCCGGCAGCATGTACAATTCGGTTCAAGTAGAGCGAGAAATGAGGATGAGAGGACAACGCTCAGTGGGTGGCTGAGCAGCGGCTGCGGCGCCGCGTCTGCTGAGCCTCCGAACGCTCAGGTGAGGGGAGAGTGAAGCGCTTCTGAGCGCGCCTGCTAGTCGACTGGCGTGACAGCGGCGCCCCGAATCGATGGCGACGAACCGGTCAGCTGCGCCAGCCGCTGCCGCTCAACGCTGCTTGCAAAAAAAAAACAGAATGTGGAATGTCTGGCGAATGCATCTCGCCAGACGTCACCCTGCATGTTGCTGCTATACAATGCGGCAGCTGGCCGCATATAGAAGCTATGAATAGACGACTTATTTGATTCTCAGCGGAACGACTAATTTTTTCCCAAAACGGGGCGGAAAGCATTATGGAAATCCCCTAAAACATTTTGAACTCCTCATAGCTCTATTGCAGAAACCTTGTAAGATTTTAAAGTACAATTCAAGAAATTCCATCTGTACTAAGCGTATCGGACCCCGCCTTTGTCAGTCTCTTATTTATTGAGCAAGATAGATCTTTTTCGTCAATACTACTGTGATCAGGATGTAAAATAACCCCCGTGAGTCTCTTTTGCGTAAGATCAAATGTTTGTGAACTTTTCTAGAGTAAAATTATACTTTACGTCACATATCAAAAAGATAGGCCACCCTTGGATTATACCGAAAACCAAGTTTGATAAAATTGTGCGATCACAAATCTAATCATCGATGGGCCCTCCTTGATCCTTTCTCGCAGCAAATGCTTGATTTGGTATGCTTTCGACCAAGCTGATCAGTCTTTGCAAGCCGATCTTGCTCTATTCCTCGGTTATAGCCTGTTGGAGTGCAGAAATCGAGAGGTATCCCCGAAAATTGGCTCAGACAGGAGCAGGGATGAGCAGAAATTTTTTTATGATTTTCGGAAATCGGAAATCGGAACCACCCTCGAAAATTCGGAAATCGGAACGCCAAAAACCATCGGGATACGGAAATCGGAAATGTGTTCAGCGAATTTCTTAACCCTTTCTTCTTAACTGTGCCCACCAAAAAAAAACTTGGGCTTGTCGTCTTTACTGAACAATTTTTATGTAAATACTCGTTTGACGCAGCTGGAGATTGTGTGCGGGATCACTGGGATTGTGCAGGGGCCATGGAATGTGCGCAGGACATTACTGGGAATGTGCACGGAGTCGGCAAATGTTTGCAAGACTTCACTGGGAGTGTGCAGGAGATCGAGCATTCCGTTTAGGACTTGAGTGGGAGCATGCAGGACGTCGGGGAGTGTGTGCAGGACTTCACAGGAGGTGCGCAGGACGTTCAGGAAAGCGTGTAGGACTTTACTGGGAAGTCCTGCTCACACACTGCACACTCCCACTGGGGTCCTGCTCATATTCTGCACACTCCCACTGAAGTCCGGCGCAGATCCTGCACACCTACCTCTCTCTACTGGCGTCCGCGCACATCTTGCACGATCTCATTGGGGTCCTGCACGCTTTCTACGACGTCCTGGATGTCCTCCTTTCGAATCGAAAGATTGGTAAGCTCGCACAAACCTCGCGTAAGGTTGGTGGTAAATCCGCGTTCGAAGGTGGTGGTTAACCCAAGTCAAAAACTCATTTACTATCAACCCTGGCTCTGCTAAAAGTGGAGACGAACCTCGAATTCGAATTCAGCGCCCGAAATAACCCCCTAGGAATTTTGTAAGACAAAGTGTACAAAAAAGGCTGATTTCGTGGATTTTTCGATTTTTCCGCATTTTTAGGCTTTTTTTCGGAAATAGGAAGGCCAAAAACCATCGGAAATCGGAATTCCGCTCATCCCTGGACCGGGGGAACCAAAACATTCCAGATACTCTTCATTGGTTTGAGATCAGGATTGTAGACGAGCCAATTTGGCAGGATAGCTCTTGCCGAAGAAGGAAGTTCGTCTCAAACTTGCTCAGAACTGTGGAGATAGATCTCTCGTGACCTGTCAGGGCATTTCTCCGTGAAGGAAGTCAACAGCTTGCGTTCGCCAGCTGTCGGTTGATCTCCAGCAGGGATGTGCGTTATAGAAATTTAGCAATTCGTTAGTCTTTAGTCCTTCAACCGGCCAAAACCCTCGTTAGTCGTTAGTTGTTAAAAATTTAGGCTTTCAAAACAAGCACGGATGGGACAGAAAAAAGTCCTTATGAATAGAAAAAAGGAAGGCATAAAGATATGTTTTCCAAAACATTCATGGCCATTAAAGACACAAATCACTCATTGTTAGAGAACCTATTTCAAACTGCAAACCTAAATATACAAAATTAAAAATATGCACGGAAGCCTAAAACTCGAGAGTATGTTTTTATCAATTTTTGTCATTTTCTCGGTAAGGAAAGGAACAATACGGGAAACCGAGAAAATCTTGAACTTTGCGATTCTTCCCGTATGAAATTCGCTATTCTGCGCTATATGATGTTAGTTTAGATCTACTCGATGGTGACAACACGGAGATTTGCACCGACCTTGCACTATTTATTCTTTGCTCAGCGTCGCGAGCCCAGCGCTTGCGGGTTTAGAGCTTGTTCCCTTGATGGGGAAAGGTAGGAAGAATTCAGCACCCAAGTGAAAATTTAACCCACTGAGACGTCCCAGCACCACTCTATAAAGACCCCATGTCTCGAATTTATGACTGAAAATCGAGAGACGGCATCGTTTATAATCCAATCATCAGATACAGGTACCGTCGTTGGGCAGTTGTGGCCTGCAGGCACCGCTCCATATTGTGACCTCTGATAGTGCCCTCTGTGGAAAAAAACTCCGCTGGAGCCGATAATGTTTCGGAACTGGTTCAGCGAGCCTACCATAGAGTCGTGCGACCTACACGAAGTCGAGAAACGCTGCTCCGGACCTTTGCGCAACATAGGGCTGGGGTCAAAATGGGGAGGTGGGGTTTCAGAACTGCGAGGCAGTGTCAGTAGAAATACTAAATACTGAAGGCGATGGATATTTTTTACCATTCACCTAGAGCAACCGACATGGCGATATGTATCAATCCTAGTGCAAGACTTGGGTTGAAGCGCGATTTGAATGACTATTGACTCTCTAACGAATTCTGGGATTGCTTACGAAAATATTTTAAATTTCGTTAGTCGCTAGTCGTAACACCCAAAAAGCCCGTTAGTCGTTAAATTCGTTTGTCGTTAGTCGTAATTACGCACATCCCTGATCTCCAGCCAGTTCCAGAGAATGAATGAAGTCATCTATTTTTTGAATTACGGTAAGACATGCTACGTATTTGCGTACGCGACGTCTTACCGTAATTCAGAAATGTCAGAGACGCAGAGGGAGCGCTGCTTCTTTGGACCACTTATCATCTCGTTTGGGGCAGGGTATAGAACGACACCTACCACCACTTCCCCATTTTCGCGCTCCAAAGTTGCAATTTCAAGCAAGACAACTACGCCCCTGATCTCATCCTAATGAACGATCTCTGGGGTATTTCGGTTTGTCGGGTCTGAGCCAATGTACGGCTACTGTGGTTATCTGGGTCCGATTCCGGTCCGCAATTGCGTCTCGACACGCTTTGCGGTCGCGCGCATTCGAGTCAGAAGAGTTTCCAGCGCCTCAGCCGCCGATCTGTTGACTCTACACCGTTTTTTTATAAACGAGAAATCCGATATAACCAAGGGTATCCTATCTTTTTGACGTAAAACATGAATTTATTCTAGAGAAGTGCATAAAACTAAATCGTACTCAGAAGAGGTATACGGGGGTTATTTTATAATACATCATGATCACAGTAGTATCAACGAAATAGATCTATTTTGCTCAACAAAAACAAGATCGACAAAGTTGGGGGAACGGTCAGACGCAATTGCGGACCGGAAATTGCAACTTTCAAGGTAGCTTACACGCCCGCAAAAGCGGTCGAGATAGCGACGTTTATAGACTTTACGGCCTGTAATAAACGCTCACGCCGTTGGAAGAGTCGGAAATCAGCCAAAACTACAACAGCTGACCGAAACTTCTCGTCTCCGCCCATTTTTTTTTTGCAAAACCCCGCCCCCTCAATACAAACGCTCATGTTGTATCCTCAAATCCATCCATTTTGACTCGTTCCAGCGACGTAAACGTCCCAGTATAGACCTTACGAGCCTATTAGCTTCGTTATCACTACCACGTCGTGACTGGTAATGCTATCTCAACCAAGCATGCACGCAGCAGTGTAACTCATCCACTTCCGCTTCAGTACAAAAACAGGCCGTGATCTCTCTCGTAACATGATCCATTTTTCGAGTTTTCCGCCAGTTCTCAATAGTAACAACTCCAAACCTACTCAGGCGCCCGTGTCGCCTGACAGTTCGTGCCGTCGTCCCAATCTGCGGGTCGGCTCCTACTGCTGTTCGGGCCACTGTTGTTGCTGTCCATGCTCTCCGATTCCTGTTCGGTGCGACTTGGAGCCGAGAATCGTCTGAGTACGGCCCATGCCATCAAATCGATAGCGTTTCTGGCGTGTATGCTGGCTTTTCTAGAGTGTGCTGAATGAGAACATCACCCTCTCCTTTTGGAGAAAGTTATCTTTAACAATCTCACGCTAGAAGCCGAACAGGCTCCTAACAGCCTCACACAGTTCAACACAATAGAAACAGCCGACTTTTGATAATTTGGGGTCTGCTGCTATCGTCCCTAAATTTCCAATACCAACAACATTCTAATGAGGTCTAGCCACAGCTGTTGAGTTTCTGTTCGGCTACGACTACTCGAACTCCGGTCTTTCTTACAGCTACTAGCCGAACAGCTGTGGCGAGAATAGCGACAATAGTGACAAAAAAATTAAGATTTTCGGGAAGTAGCCGTACAACCACGAGGATACTGTTGCTACTCTGTTGGGCTACTAGCGCGAAATTGTCCAAGATGGTTGATTTCTTGATTTCAAACAGATTAGGATAGGTGTACGGTAGCTCGTTTGTCGCTGAGCTGGCTACAGCGACCCACCAGGTAATAATTTGGTGGCTCATCACTCACTAGACATCAACATTCCCATTTCAAGAATCTCAGGCGATTCTCGGCCCCTAGCCCCACCGAACAGAAATCGGAGCCGCCTGACAGCTCGGGCCCTTCTCCCAATCTCCGGCCCACTGCTGTTGCTGTTGGGGCGAACCGGAGCAGCAACAAAAACAGTAGCAGTGGCCCGGACACCAACAGAAGTCGACTCGCAGGACTGGAAACACGAGCCGAACTATCAGGCGGCTCGGGGGGACGAAATCGCCCGAGATGGTACAGTAAGTTGTGACTTTCGAGGTGATGACTGTTGGTTTACGGTACGGTAATCGGACCTTTCGATTCTAAAAAACCAGCAGTCGAAAATCTTCCAGGAGTGACCCGAGGTTTTGGGACCGATCCCAAAAGCAGACTGCGCTCCATATGAGATGAGGTTGCTTCGTATGTATGTCTACTGTGCGCTCAATAAACATGATATAATTTCAAAAACAATAGAATGACGTGCCCAGTGAGGAGCACGTGGTCTTGTTGTCGTCCAAAACTTCATGTGGTTCAGTTGAAAGCGCATTGCGGTAGCACTGAACGCTTTAAGTGTTGCAGCACGTGCCCGTATTTGACTGACAGTACGGCTGAAAGAGTAAAGATGCGGAATCTGAAACCACAACCCAGACCAAGCCTTGGATGGTCTTCGACAAACCTGAGTTTCACACGAGTGTCACCATCGTATTGTACAGAACAGTAGCTTCTGATAGACGAAGACGGACTTCATATATCAAGCGATTCGTGGCTCCGAGCCGCACCAAACAGGAATCGGAGCCGCCTGGCAGTTCTGCTCATTCACCCAATCCACGGGCCACTGTTGTTGCTGCTTGTGCGAACCGGAGCAGCTCGGACAGCAACAGAAGCCGACCCGCAAATCTTGGAGAACGAGCCGAACTGTTACGCGGCTCGGGCCGACAACCGTCAGAGGTCCGAGTTCAGCACTTGCCAGGGCTAGGTGAAGCGGGCATTCAGGGCGCAACAGACATCAACTCTCCTAATTTTGCCATTTTCTTAGATTTTCCCTTGAATTTTGATTGAATTATGGGTGAATCCAAACAATTAGAGAAAACTCGTTGCTCCTCCACTTAAATCCACCCTGACCTTCTCTCTGGGGAACAGCTGTATCACAACTGTAACATCCGTTCCACATTAGAAGCGGCAGTTTGCTGTCACGCCCATTCAATTAACACCGGTTCGACTCGACTCGCGACAAAAGTATGAACGCAGGAAACGGTTCTGAGAAAAAAGAAAAACACTTTTTCAAAAATTGTATTCACTATGTAAGGCATTATTCACAATAAATACAACAGAAAGACATTATCATTGAATGACAACAAAACACAACTCGTATACATTCCGAAGGACGCCTTATTGCGACTATTCGTTGGGGCGCTGAGTTGGAGCGGACACGGTGCGGCTCAGGTTGCTCCCGCCTCTGTAGTTCAAGTTATTCCGCGTCGCGCGGGCGCGCCGCGCTCGCCAGAACTTACTCCTACCCGGCTGTGTCAATCCGGGGAGAAAGTTAGGCCGGGACCATACTTCCATCGCGATGACATGCTTTAAATACGAATCGACGGGCGACGAGATATCGATCAATACTCACCAATGTCATGTCATCGCGCCGCGATAAGAGTGTGAACCCGGCCTTACAGTCCGCTGCATGCGTAGTGCTCCGAACTCCCGGTTCGCAGGTGAGCAGTCGTATCGCGTCCATCACCCACTGAAACCCGACCGCCCGCATGCAGACTGGAAGACCGCAGTAAGGCCATGATCCACTCATATGTCTATACAGTTCAGCTCCGCACTACCGTTCAGTCCGCAAAGTGCACACTGATTACGAAATCGTGCTGCGGCGCGGTTGCGAGTATCCTCAGACAGAGATGTAGGATCACCCGAGCGGTGGGATCACCCGGGCACCAAGGGCAAAACCGCCCGGGTGATCCCTTATCCCTGTATGAGGATATCGCAACCGCGCCGCAGCACGATTTCGCAATCAGCGTGCACTTTGCGGACTGAACGGCAGTGCGGAGGTGAGCTGTATGTACACACGCTCGTCACGCTATACACACTACCTTCAGATAGCCTAACCAATTATCGGATTCATTTCTTTCGGAAGACTCAACGCTTTGATCGCCTATTCCGGAGTGAAATTTATTTCCGTTCATCGCGTACGCCTGAGCGCGCATGCTGCGTCTTTTTCTCCCTGCACATCTCGCTGTCTCTACTCTCGCTCCGCAGAAGAAACAGAGCAAATTTGGCTCCGAACTAGAGGATAAATGAGAAGATACCATTCGATCGATAACTGTCACCCCTCACTTTACGCGTTTCACATATGCACGTAGTCGCGTCGCGGCATCCTACAAAAATGACACAGACTCCTGCATATTTCTTATATTTTTTTTATAACACCTTAACTGCGCTCAGTGGACAAATATACTGAACTTTCGCAAGAAAGAATGAATGAGTGTTCATGGAATATAGGCTATTCCACTTAGCCACGGTGAAGTACCCCAAATCCCCTACTTTCGGATAGGGTCAGTGGAAACATTATTAGATCACTAAGGGAATACAACGTAGTGCAAAACAAATATGAGAAGTTGCAGTTGAAAGAGATCAAAATCACAAACATCAAGTGGAAGTTGCTGAGCCAAATGGCCAGTTTCCGGGAAATGGGAGACTACAAGCATTCTCTGGGTTGTCGCAGCGGCGAAGTATAACTCTTGCCGAAATCACAGTCAGAGAATATCCCTCACTCGTCCTCATCCTCCTCCACGTCCGCATCAGACGGCTGGTACTCCTCATCTTCGTCAGCCTTCTTCTTGGGAACCTCCACCTTGTGCGACTTCTGATGGAACACAAAAGAGATAACACCGCAGCCGAAGACGGATCGTAAAATTGGATCGGCCAGCTGAAAAAAAAAGATTTTCAGATGCATTTTGCAATAAATGCATAAAGATTACAACTAGATCACCTTACCTTTCTCGGGTCCCTCTGTGAATGATGCCACTGGGCCAAATCCGATGTACAGTCAGCTGTCTCTATGGGATCCGTGCTCTCAATCCCGTTAATACACCGCTTGCACTTCAACCTGAACAGGAAAAAAACCATTCCAGACACCGGAATCTTTAGGGGAAAAGTACAAAATCTGGAGCTGGACTATATCTGCAGGCTTGAAAATGTTTAAGCAGCTGTATAACACCTCAAGTTACATAGTTCTTAAGCCTTCCAAGAGCCCTTCCCCTGCCAATCCCATGGGAACATGCTGAACAGGGCTGTGCGGAAATGATTTTCAAGATTTTCGGAAACGGAAGAAAAATGGCTGAAAATCGCCGGAAACGGAAACGGAAAAGAACTAAAAAATTATAGTATGATTAGCAGCTAGCAGCACCAGCTGCCGATAAGAAGTGGTCCAAACCCAGCATGCGTTGGCAGCACGTGCTGCTGAAAACGAGGAGTTGGGGGCTATGGCGTGCAAATTCTATTGCGCTGAAGTTGAACTCCGCGAGTGCGTGAGTATCTAGAAAGACGAAGAGGAGAAGTTTCTACCTTTCTGGTCCCTCAATCGGAGGACTCGATTGTAACAAAGTATGGTATTGATGCATGAAAGGGTTATGGCCAGCCAATAGTTCAGCGCTTCGAAAAACATTGTGATAAAGAGTTGTAAAGGCAAACTGTGATGGTTTTCAACTGGGATGAGACTGATCACCACGGTTCGACTGCAAGATAACACCACTTACTCACCCGCGCAACAGTACCTAAAGTATGCCTTCTGTAGCCGCCAGGGTCAAGCCCACGTTAGGATCGTCCTGAGCGTTGATGCGGGGGGGGGTATCCCGTTTGACAATTGGAAGGAGCGAGACACCGATCCAAGCGATCAGGATTAGACTCACGCTGTGATGATCGCAGAAGTACCGCAGCTTTGTGCGCAGGGGAGGTGTGACATTCACCTTGTAGTAATAGTTTCTTCCGTTTCCGGGCCCAAAAACCGGGAAACGGAACGGAACAACCCGAAAAGTACCGGAAATACGGAAACGGAATCGGAAACGGAACAGTTCCGCACAGCCCTGATGCTGAGTAACGACGGATCATCAATAAAAGCTCCTTTGGGAGATCATGTGCTATCTGGGAACCTCCACTAAGTCAGAGATGCCACTCAAAACGACGAATTCTATTATGCCACGTCTCAAAAGATCACCTGTCTTCGACGGACCACTGGCAAGTTACGGGTGGATAGCCGCTCCTCGCGAGCTCAATGGGCAGAAAGCTGCTTCCCATATCTTCTGAAGATGAATCGCTGGCGATTTGCGAGCGAATCGCACCTTTACAGCCTACCGGAAATCCGCCGGTTCGCATTATCAGTCTTGGACTGACCCGCTACCCGCCCGCTAATTGCCAGCGATCCGCCGGCCGAGCTCGCGAGGAGCGAAGACCCGCCCACGATTCGCCAGCTATTCACCCGTAGAGTGCACAAAAGCAGCGATCCGTCAGTCAACGCACCCAAATTGAACTATTCTTGTGAAGGTAGCAAACACGCTCGCAGAATGGTCGAGATAGCGACGCTAATACAGTGTGCCATAGCTGGATGGCACGGCAAACCTTAGCTTCGTTGGACTGTATAGAGATGAAGTCCTAAGGACAATCTCATTTTGAAATATGCTCACGAGTATTCAAGCTTTTCTGTAAAATGTGCCGGTATTTCAAACTTCTAAGATTTTTTCTCTACCGTTGTTGTCTACACTGATCTAGTTGCCGATGGTGTTACTGATTTTTTTGTTGAATTTTTTTTGAATTTTGGTTTTTTTTTCGTTTTCCTAGCCCATGGAATATCTGTCTTCCTATTGTTCAGCAAGTTGTTTATTGGAACGTTCTACTGAACATAATAAATAAACAAATAAATAAATACACGTTGGCGCCTTTGGAAACGACGGAATCGAGCCAGAACGGCCTTATCTGGGCAATCATGGGCCACACCAGAACGTTGGGCTCCGCCCCTTTTTCCGTCGAACCCCGCCCCTCATTACAAACACTCTCAGATCGATTGCTCAAATACGGTACTTCGGGTGTCTTTTATCGCTTCCAACGGCGTTAGCATTCTGAGAAAGACCCTACAAGTTTATCAGCCTCGCTTTATCAATCGAGCGTCTATGCTGCGCTGTAACTCGTCCACGTCCACTTCCAATGCAATACAAAAACAACCCGCTATTTCTTTAGAAAACTGAGTCTTTCTTCCATTTTTTTCTATCAGTTCCCAATATTAACAAATCTACATCTTCGATCCACGCCATGAAACTGATAGCCTTTTTTTCGGGTGAATGCTTCATTCAAAGGCACAAACCAACCCAGAATAGTTTTTACATTATCCTGCTTGCCTTTAGAGAATTTTGTGCTGATCACAGTGATGTCTCCAGAATCGCTTGGAACTCACTACAAACGGAGTTATGGCTCTCCGAATATTGTGAACTTGAGTGCAAGAATTTCGTGGACGAGTTGTCTCGGGCTTCTTTTTTTTCTCGTCACTCGCAGCAACGCACTGGAGCAGGCCATACACAGTATAAAGGTAGACCGATAGCAAATGGAAAGCATATATTGAATAAAATCCATCGCGCGTCTCGTCCCTAATGAGATCAAAAACTTGTCTGAGGGCGTGACCCGTTTTTTCTTTTCTAAGACTAGGTCGATTTTCTCCTTTCCCTTTATCGCTTTTTTGAGCAAATGGAGATTTCGCGTTTGACATGGCGGCAGGACTTTGATGTCACAGATCACCCCTAAGGTTGGACTCTGCCTTTAGGCGTGTATCGTCGTTCGATGTAAAATATGTATTCGACGCGATGTTAAGTATAAATATAGGAAGCAACGATTGAAAAGCAGCGCTTCAATAAGCTCAAACCTCGTATGGGTGTCCGATGCAGTATCGGTTTCCAGCTTGAAAAGCTCCTTTAGCTGTTCTGAGCTGAAATGTCTGGCCACATCTTGTCCAGCATCGACCACACACGATGACAAAGCTTTCTTATGCGTTTGTCGTTGGAACATCTTTTCTTCGATCGATCCAGTCTGTGAAATAATTTAAGAAATCAAATCCACCGAGAAAGTCGAGAAAGCATTATTACTCACCGCAAGCAATCGATAGATGAAGCAGTTTTTCTTCTGACCATCACGCCAAACACGAGCCATTGCCTGATCGTCATTAGCTGGATTCCAGTCAGGATCAAACATCACTAACCTGAAAAAAGTCAGACTAGGATTTCATTTTTTACATACAACCTGGTGGGAAAATGAGGGGAAACATAGCTCACCTGTTCGCCCCAATCAGGTTCAGGCCACACCCACCAGCCTTCGATGACAGAAGAAAACAGAACTCGCTGCTCTAGAAGAACTGTTCCTTATTCCTCTTTTCATCTTTACACACATCGTTACAAGGGTCGAGCGGGCCACTCTTTCGGACCTCAGCGCATGTACGACTCCCCCCCCCCCCCTAAATGACTTTTTTGGGAAAACTCGACGATCCCAACTCAAATTTTCTGTTTTTTTTTTGGAAAAAACTTTAACATTGATCTCCGCCGCCAGCTACCCCGTATAAGCTATTCGCAATGTTTGAAGTTAGGTTGGAACAAAACTCCCGGTACTTGATTTTGACGATTTGTAAACCTTTCAGCGTTGGTCCCAAGGTATCGTATACGGCACGAGGTGTGGATATCCACAGGGGGGGGGGTCTGAGCTCCGCCGGGACACCAAGTGAACCATTTTGAATGGGGGTATACACTGTTCAGAATGAGTTTTTACAACAAATTCTATTATAACAATCAATTTACATGAAATGTTCGCCAAAATTTAATCACATTGTGCTTCTGAAGAAGGGGGTCTGAGAAAATCGTTACAAATTCGCTCCTAGAGGGGGGTCTGAGTAAGATTGGCCTTGTCCCCACCTCGTGCCGTACCCTGGTTGGTCCTTCAGCCAAGTACGATAGAGCGATCGAAAACGCTAATTCTTTTCTATCTAACGCTGCCTTCCACTTGGACCAAAGCCTGCTCAGTTGCGAAATGTACGCTATAATTCAGTGGTGATCCTCAGTACTGACGATCTCATCAAGGCATTTGATACGGTTAACCTTGGAGTCCTGTCAAGCAACATACTGGAGTTGTCAATACCATCTTGGCGGAAGCGCTGGATATCGGCCTTTATTAAAGGTCGAAGGGCAAGAGTCATGTTTCAGAACCATGTCTCCAACAGTATTCCTATGGCAGCTGGAGTCCCTCAGGGCGGGGTTCTATCGCCAGCCCTCTTCAGTCTGTACCTCGAAGATATGCCTGAGCCTCCACAGGACATCAAGGTCTTCGCGTATGCTGATGACATAACATTCATGTGTCGAGATCGGGACTTACAGGTGGCCGCCAATAAGATCAACGAGTACCTGATCACACTGAAGAGCTTTTTCGACCGCAAGATCCTAAGGATCTCTGCAGCCAAGTCGTCAGTGTCCGTTCTCACGACGGACCCATCCGAGCACAGCGCTCATCCGGATGTCGTGTGGGATGGAGACCGTTTGCCTGCTGCTCACTTTCCAAAGCTGCTCGGTCTTGTGCTCGATCCGTCGCTCAAGTTTCATAAGAATACCAAACAAAAGCAAACAGTCGTTAGAGCTAAGCTCAATGTTCTCAGGGCCCTGGGCGGCACTTCGTGGGGTAGCAGCAAGGAGACTATACTCACAACGTATAAGGCAATTCTTCAGCCCGCCCTGGAGTACGCCGCACCGGTTTGGCAGCATCTCGTCTCAGAATCCTCCTGGACAAAGATGCAACGAGTACAAAATGCTGCTCTCCGTATCGCCACCGGATGTGCAAGGAGTTCCCCAATCGAGCACCTGCATGCTGAGACCCGTCTATTACCGCTCCATGCCCAGCAACTCCGTATTAACATTATAAAGCAACCAAATCACCCGTCGTGGAGAGTGCTAAACCCCGTGAGAGAGAGAAGTATAAGGAAGCCATTCGCCGATGCTCCAAACAAAGCCAATTTGCAAAGATCGCACGACTCACAGCAAGAACGACTCCGTCTTTTGCGCGAGGAGCACACCAAGTTCGTACGGTGTCATCTTGTGAAGGTGGCCATAAATCCTACACTAGGAGATATGCCGCCCCCCGTCTGCACCTCAGAGTCTCAACTCGGAAGAAGGGCAAGATGCACGCTCGCATCATTACGCTGTGGTCACTCTACAATGCTAATGTCTTAAGTCAGCAAGATTGACAGCAGCAAATCTGATGGGTGCCCGGACTGCAGTACCATCGGCCACGATACCGCAGATTTACTCAACTGTCCGGAGAGACCTACCACGCTGACACCAATGGACCTATGGACGAATCCACTACTGGTCGCTCAGTTCCTCCGCCTATGACAAAACCCTCTTTTTGGCTGCAAAGAAGAAGAAGAAGAACCTGGACGTTTTAAAATACTTTTGTAATTCAAAAAGAAAATTCCACCGCGAATCTGCCGCTTCGGCTCCGGCAAGAAGAAGAAGAAGTACTGACGATACTTGAGCGCTCCTATTTTCTTTGAGGTAAACCACCAAACCGGTCGAGCTCACAGGATATTTAAAGCACCTTAAAACTAGATGTTAGAGCTTTCGGAAAATTTGGACGAAACGTAATTATTGATTTTCAGCGGATTTTGCGATTTTGCAACTTTGGTCTTTTCTGGCTTAGCAAAGGAGTTTCGGCCACGAAGCTCCAAAGTTGAATGTAATGGCCAAGTCCCCATTCAACAGTATTTTTTGTCAATTAGCAATCTTTTTTTTTTGAAACTCGATTTCCCCATTTTTATCGATTTTCAAGAAACGATTTATTATTGACAAAAATACTATTTAGTAGGGACTTGGCCACTATACTTAACTTTGAAGCTTCGAGGCCGAAACTTCCCAGATAAGTCATTACTAAATAGTATTTCTGTCAATTCTAAATCGGTTCTCGAAAATGGATAAAAGTGGCGGAAATCGAATTTTCGAAAAAAATCGGTAATTGACGAAAAAAAAATACTATTGACGAAAGACTAGCCAGTATACATAACTAATCCGCTGAAAATACACAATTACGCTCCCTCGAATATTTCCGCGAACGCTATCATCTAAGGTCTAAAGTCTAAGGTGGCTCAGATATCCAGTCAACTCTGGCAGGTTTGATGGTTCACCTCAAAGTAAATAGAAGCACTCAAAGATGCTCAGTACTGAAGATTACCACTGAATTATAGCTTATGTTTAGCAGATGAGCACGCTTTGGCACAAGTGAAAGGCAGCATTAGATAGAAAAGGATTGGTGTTTATGATCGGTATATCGCACTAGGCCGAAGGACCAACACTGAATGGTCAAAAACTCGTCGAATTCAAGAGGCGGAAAACTGTGATTTCAACCTCATATTTTCTTTGGCGACCCCATAAGATAGAAACATACCTCGGGATCATTGAATTTCTCCACCGTCTTTGCGCGTTGCTTAATCGACATTGATCCGTCCAGTCGAACGAAGCCGTATCCTCGCAGCTTACAAAGCTAAAGAACTAGTTTTTTTTTTCTTAAAAGTGCGAACGTATGTCTCAAAAATAGCAATATACCTCAACAAATTGGTCAATTGTCTGGGTATAGTTCGAGACCAGAACAAATTTGTCGTTACACGTTTTTCGAGTCACCGCTAGGATGTAGTCAAGCACCTGAATAATTATCATATATAAGTAATTTAGACCTGAATTACGAACCTTCACAGAGAATTACCTTCATCTTTCCAGAAGTCGATGGATCGAACTTCTTGCTGAACGAGTCAGGAAACAGATCGAGACAATCTAAAACATCCTTTTGAGCATAACCCCACTGAAACACTCATATTTATACAGCAAACCCCACTATGAAATCGATTATCGCTCTTCTGCAGCTCCTCGTAGACCAAATACGGATGGTTACACAACTTCTTGAGATGTGTGATGAACGACAATGCCGACGCGGTCGCGCCTCCCTCCTTAATATGCACATGTGCGTTTCCATGTGATGCGCTAAATCTCCCTGTCACCTCACCTTATCCTTTTCCATAGCACGATTCCTCTTCTCCGTTTCGATGAGCTTGTTGTAGATGGAATCCTGCAGTTCTGTATTTCGGCAGCAAACAATGTGCTCGTATTTGACCTGAAACACACACGTGACACAAATTTTATATCCAAAGGATAGCTTTCATAGGGAAGAGTTAGCAAGATCGAACCGGTAGATATTTTGTCAGCAAGGCGCTGGTCCTACGAATGATACACTTCTCGACCAATGTCACCATCTCCTTCGTGGTCTCCTCACCCTTTTTCTGCTCATCATCTGTTGCGGCACCATCGCGACCTCTATATGAACAATTTTCAGTTTTGAACTATTTGTTTAGAACAACAGCAACACTTTTAAAGCCCCGTTCATACCAGCACCGTCGCGATCTTATATCGTCCAGCGATAGAGTCAAGCACGGAGCGCACTGATAATTTGCATTTCCTTCTGTACATTGGCGCAAACTCGGTGCACGTATGCTGCAACATATGCGCACCGAGTTTGCGCCAGCTCGAACCAAGGATGCAGTAACAGTTCGATCCGTGCCGACCGTAAGGCCGGGATCATACCTGCCGCGACCAGCGACGGCGACAGTGCACATCAGTCGTATCGATTTTTGGTCGATATGCATGGTAAACATTGCGTCGTGTCGCACGTCGCTGGAAGTATGATCCCGGCCTAAGTGCGAACGTGGCATGCCATATGCGACGAAATGTACGCCCAATGCTGTTGCTTATCGGTGTCTGCCTTACTAAACATCGCTCGCCGTTTAGAGTCATTATGAAGCAACGTAACGCCGCTACCTCTTACATAGCGATGTGATGTCAGGTCATTATCACGGCGGCATTCAATGGGCGCGATTGGATCGGAGCGATGGAAACTATGATCCCGGGTTTACTCACCGCACGCAACGACAACGGATCAGATGATATCAGCGACGAATCGCTAGCGGGGAGAGTATAAATGTAGTCTCAAAGGGCACCTTGGACCTTCTAGATGATTGAAAGCCAGCTGTGTCCGGCTCGAACCGTCCCGATCCAGCTTGATGTTTGTCGGCTTACAATTCAGCATTCCATATCTCAACATCCCACTGCCATTCACACTGCTTCCTCCATTACCCTATTTTGACTCAATGGATGGGTGCATTAACGTTGTTCAACTAACTCAATACATGTGTATCGACCGGGACGGCTGCAGGCGCTTCAGGCCAGCTCAGACGGGCGGCAGCCAGCCACAACCGGGGCTCCCATTTCAGTGAACAATGTATCACGTGCATATCGACCGTGACGGCAGCGGACAGCTCAGGCGTGTTACAGTCGGCCTGCGCGACATAGATACTTATCGACCGGGCTGGCTACACCGATAGGTCAAATATGACGGGACCTTACTGCAGAGAAGGAATATATAGGGCTTAAAACTACTAGAATATATCAACATACCGCAGAATAGGATTCTCGAAGCGCTTCTTGAACTCACTGGCTGTGCCGAGCAGTCCGGGATTGACAAAATTCACCAGGCTGAAACATTTTTTTTTCTAGAATGTGCAGTCTTAGACACTAAGGCAAAACGGAATTTCGGATACCTGAAATATTCCAGCAGATCATTCTGAATAGGTGTCCCTGAAATGAGAACTCGACGATGGCACTGAAGTCCATTGAGAGCTTGATACGTCAGATTGTCGCTGTTCTTCAGGCGATGACCCTAAAGAAACTTTAGAAAGATGTTGTATGTCAAATGACCTAAAACAACCTACCTCGTCACAAATTACCATTCCAATAGCGCTTGAGTGCAGAATCTTCGCATACAAACGGAACGTCTCGTAGGAAATGATCAGAACTGGACTTGCAGTGTTCACTCTCCCGTCAGCCATGTACGCTTCTGAATAAGTGGACTATATCCTACTTTCAGGTTGAAGAACATTAATGTCAGATCATTTTACCTACTGAGTTTGGTGGTAATCTCCTGCTTACTACCGGAATCCATCGGCAAGGCGGTGACTCGATGACCCAGCCACTTTTTGATTTCCTTATCCCAGTTCTGAACAGAAGATTCTAGGACATGAATAATTTTTTTTGAGTAGGATAATGCTAACGGCACCTTAACCAAGCTGCTCGGGCACACAATGATCACTTTGGAGAACGTCGGCTTCCCCTCCGGACTTTGACGAAGCAGGGTATACAACAAGGTTATACACTGAAGAGTCTTTCCCAGCCCCATCTCATCAGCCATAATACAACCATAATGCCTGAATATTACAGATTCACCAGAAAAAAAGAACTTATTAGATCATCTATTTTTGTTGGAGCATCTACAAACTTAGGACAAGTAACTGCCCATTGATCCCACAAACGGTGCACTAACCCTTTTTTAGCTCCCACAGCGTCATAAAACGTATAAAAAAAGGCAGGATAGTCGTTCCGTTCGCAGAACGTGGTTGAGAAAGTAACATCGAGAGACTGTGCTCAAACGCTTACGCCGTCGGAAGCGTCGAAGACGAGCCAAAATGACCGCATTTGAGAAATCTTGGGCTAGACTCCGCCCCTTTCCCGCTGAACCACGCCCCCTGATCCCAAACACCTTCAGATCGATTGCTCAAATAATATCATTTTTACCTATTTTTGTCGCTTCCAAAGGCGTAAACGTTCTCGAAAAAACCGCACAAGTCCATTAGGCCTCATGAATACTTCTCGCGACGGCGACAGTGCATATCAGTTATATCGAATTTAGGTCGATCTATATGACAAACAGTATGACGCATCGTCTGTCGCGCGAAGTATGCACTAGGGCTTAATTTCGCCCGAGCGTTACGTCGCGATGTAACTCGTCCACTTCTAATCCAATGCAAGAACAACCCGCTATTTCTCTGGTAACAGTTTTTTTTCTGTATTTTGGTCAGTTCTGAACAATAAAAGCCACGAACTTTCAATGTACGGTCCAAATTCGATAGCATTTTCGAATGTGCATGCCCTGAGATGGCGACACCGATAGACTCGTACGGCCTCCGCCAGAACGCTTGCGCTGTTCGAAGCGTCAAACACGATTTGTAAGGACCGTTATCGATTCGGGAGTGCTCTTCCCAGAAGGAAGGTATCGCAAGCAAGAGGGCGGGGTTACCCGGCTTAGGAACTCGGGATTGCTCGGATACGGTCACTCTGGCTCGTCTTCGACGCTTCCAACGACGTAAAAGTTCTAGAAAAAGCCGCACAAGCTTTGCTATCTCAACCGAGCGTCTGTGTTGCCGTGTAGCCCGTCCACTTCCAACCCACTTCGAAAATAACCTGCTATTTTTTATTGACATTGGATTTTTGAGGTATTTCGGTCAGTTCTCAACACTAAAAGCCCCAAATCTCCGATTTATGACTGAAATTTGATAGCATTTCTGAGCGTGTATGCCTTGAGATGGCGATGCCTATAAACTCATACGACCTCTGCCAGAACTCTTACGCTGATTGAAGCGGCAAACACGAGTCGTAATCACCAAAATCGATTCGGAAGTGCTCGTTTCGGGGGAGGGGTGGGCGGGGTTAAACGGCTTAGGGAGTCAAGATTAGTCAAATGCGGCCATTCTAGCTCATTTTTTACGCTTTCAACGGCGTGAACGTTCTAGGAAAGGCCGCAAAAGTTCATTAGTTTTGCCAGAGCATGTACGTTGCAGTGTAACTCGTCCACTTCCGAACCAGTGCAAGAACATCCCACTATTTTTTTATTGAAGTCGGATTTTTCGTGTATTTTGGTCAGTTCTCAACATTAAAAGCCCCAAAATCTCCGATTTGAGGCTTACATTTGATAGCATTCTTGAGCGTGTATGCCCTGAGATGGTGACGCCTATAAACTCGTACGGCCTCTGCCGGAACGCTTAGCGTCAAACATGAGTCGTAGCGACCATAATCGATTCAAGAGCAGGGTCGGGCGGGCTTGCGACCGGTCGCAACGGGGGATCGTAGGGATTTCGGAAATTTCCTAGAAAAAAAAATAAAAATTTTGAGTGGGGAGGGGGTTCGTAAAATTTTTGGAAAAAATGGGGTTTATCTCCAAACAACTCGGACAGGTAGCCGTTCCCCCATTCCAGGGGGGGGGGGTGTTCGCGAAAATTTCGGTCACCTAAGGAGGGGGTCGTAAATTTTCGGTCACCGGTCGCAACGGCCTGCTCAACCCTGTTCAAGAGCGCTCGTCTCGGGAGGCGGGTCTTGCCAGCAAGTGGGCGGGGTCACACGGCTAGGGGACAGAGGTTTGCTCAAATTTTTTTTTTCAAAATTCTGGCCCGTTTTTGATGCTTACGACAGCGTAGACGTCTTAGAGAAGGCCGAACAAGTCTATTATCTTTGGTGTCTCGACCAAACGTGTACGCTGCGGTGTAACTCGTCCACTTTTTATTCAATACAACAACAACCCGCTATTTCTTTACTGAATCCGAATTTTTCTGTATCTTTCGGTCATTTCTCAACACTAAAAGCTCTAAAATCTTTGATTTAGGGCTTAAGTTTGATAGCACTCTTTAGCGAGTATGTCCTGAGGTGGCGACGCCTACGGACTCGAATGACCTCTGCCAGAACTCTTACGCTGTTTGAAGCGTCATACATAAGTCGTAATGACCGAAATGGATTCGGGAGAGCTCGTTCGAGGAGGCGGGTCTCGCAAGCAAGTGGGCGGGGTTACACGGCTTGGGGACTCAGAATCGCTCAAATGGGTCATTCTAGCTCGTTTTTCACTCTTCCAACGCAGTAAGCGTTCATACGAACGTATTGCGTTGCTGTGCCGACAACTTTTGCAGATGTGTTTGCTACAGTCCAGCTTTCGTATATTTTCCCCGGTACGACCCTGGGGGTAGACACTTCCTCTCCCAAACAGATTGCCTGGAAACCAATCTCACAACGGATAGCGGTTTCAAATAAGCCCATTTGGCAAATTTCAGAAGAAATGAATATTGGAACAAAAAGTACCCTTCAATATTCCGCCCAGTCACACAGTTGTACATGAACTGAACACCTTCCCTCTGATGAGGCCGCAAAATATTTCCGACCACCGGATCGACCACCACATGCACCTGAAATAGAGCGCACCGGGTTTATACTCGCCGCGACAATCGACGCGGCGTACGCTGTCTTACCAGCTTGTCCTCATCTTTGAGATTCATCTGATCATGCACAGAAAGAGGCGGTGGTATGTACAGTACCACGGCATTTTCCGCATAAGGATCAAACATTGCCACACGCATTCTTGACCTGGCCATGCCCAGAGCGCGCCCAGATACTGGAACAGAATTGGTCCTGAGTCAGACTTCATGAAGTCGGACTATGGAACTCACAAGAGTATCCAGCCAGAGGTATGGTAAAAGGCCTGGAGAGAAGCCTGGCGATCATCGCCTCATGAGCTGCAGCATCTTTGATCATGACGGCATTCCTGTCGATCAGCTTCAAGCGCTGAGGATCGATCACATCCTCTCTGTCACTGTTGAACGGGTTCTGCAAGGAAGAACAAACGCTCAGATTCGTTCTGGTTTAAAGGACCTACCAATACGCCGCGCGCAAGGCTTGCCCGGCTTTGTGGTAGGTTCTCTAAACCGTAGCCGCTCGAAATATGAGATACTTCCTAGAAAACCTTACCTTTATTCTCAACGGCTTCTTCCTCTTCCTTTTTGAACCCTCCTCAGGAGACTCGGGCTCAGCCAGCGGACTTCGGAATTGCCCATGGACCACAGGAGACGGCGAAGCGGTGCCGATCTTCGCCATGCCAAGGCTACGACGACGAATCATAGTCCTATCTACCAGTTAAGCATTACCCTACCAGCTCTAAAATTCGAGAAATTGATAGTATTTCGCTTTAGGGCTTCACAGTGGATAGAGGTGAGGTCCATTCAAATGAGACTATGCGCCCACGCGGTCGGCGTGCGTGTCGAGCGACCGTCGCAAAGACATTTTCCGTATATGTAAATTGAATGGCAGGGATATGAGGCGAATAAAGAATGATAATCCAGTCTGCTGTTCGCAGCCGTGGCGAGGCTCGTTCAGAAAATGTATTTGCCACAGCCGCTCGAGACGCACGCCGACCGCGTGGGCGCACAGTCTCATTCAGACAGACTTTACTAACACAAATGTGATACTTCATCGTAATGAAAGAGCCGCGTATGGTATACATGCACTGCGTTCGCCGTTGTGACGGAAAATTTTAGATTTTTTTTTATTCCGGGAGAATATATGAATCACTCGACGAAAAAAAAAGAAACTTTCCTGCAAAATCTGAATGTTTGGAAGATATCCTGCTGCGGTTGATAATTTAGGTAGCTCACGGTGTTTGTTTATCGAACCCACAGCTCACGGCGGCGTGGATCCCCGCTACATGGCGCTTGGCAGTAATGAGAGGGCAGCCACGCATTTTAAGCTGTGGATTCAATCCACAAGCCCCTCACGAAAGCTCCGCCTATGCCTCCGGGTGATATACAGAAAAAAAAACATGGTAACTCTGGAAAAGGTTTTCTGAATGCTTGGGGTAACCCTAAAATGTTTTTATCAAAACCTTAGAGAGATCCTATGAAGGAATCTACAAAAAATAAACCGAAAAATCATAAATTTCTCAAAGCGATTCTGTAGATTCTTTGAATAACCCTGACGGAATCTTCGGAGTGCTATGTGGGAAGGGGGGCACTGTTGTATCGCACTAGACCACGCCCATTTTTCCGTGCCGCAATGACTCTCCTGATTTTGGCAGGGGAGGGAAACCCCGGGTAGGTGCTCAAATTAGTGCGGCACAGTAAAATGGGCGTGGCCAAGTCCATCGCGCCATAGTGCCCCCCCCCCCTTCCCACATAGCACCATCTTCGGGCCTAACTTTGCAGAATAATGGGGGAATTTATAAGGGACAATCCAGAAAAAAATTAGAAGCTTCGCATGATTTACAGAAAAACCTCAGGAGAAGCTCAGCTCAAGGGGATCACGGTTATCCTACCCTCGGCCTGCTGAAAACCCCAGGCGAACATCAGACTCGTGATTGGCTCTTCAACTGAACCTACGCCCTGAAGCAGAAATTCTTGCAGTATTCCAACAAAGCTTTGAACTCCTTAGGCCAAGTGCATACTTCCCGCGACGGGCGATAGCGACAATGCATATCATCTTTATCGATTTTCAGTCGATATGTATGATAGGCACTATAGCGCGTCGCTTGTAGCGGGAAGTATGCACTAGGCCATAGAGATAGGAAGGGAGAAGACAGAGAGAGAGAGAGAGAGAGAGAGAGAGAAAGAAAGACACAGAGGGCTGCTAATTTTGTTTGGATTTTCCTTATAAATTCCCCGATTCTTCTGCAAACTGAGGGCCGGAGGTTCTGCGAAATTATCCGAAGCTTTCACATTGGATCACTCTGAAAAAAAAAGATTTTCAGGGGTTTTTATTTAATTCTCTCATAGGATCTTCCTGGCTTTTTTCACAGAAACATTGTAGGATTCCCCCCATAAGCATTCAAAAGACATTCCCAGAATTACCGTGTTTTTTTCTGCTTTTTTTTTTAGCTTAATCGTGAGGTACGAAGAAGATTTATTGCAGCGAGAGATTTTTCAAAGGATCAGGTCAGATATTACAGAAAAAGTTTTTTTTAATCAAGTGATTCATAGATTCTCCCAAAATTTTCAAGATGAACTCTCCATCAATTTCAAATGATTTCTAGGTTCACCACAAGGTTTTCCGAGTTCCCAAGGGTGCATAATATACTCGAGGTTTATATACCCTGTCCCAAACGAGATGGCAAGCGAAGAGTCCAAAGAAGCAGCGCGCCGCCCTCTGCGTCTCTGACGTTTTTGGATTACTGTAAGACGTCGCGTATGCAAATCACGCAGCATGTCTTACCGTAATTCAAAAACAGAATTCAACGAGTTTTTCACGCACTTCATCATTCTTTTAAATTCTTTTCGCCCAAAGTGCTCGTGAGACTAGTGGTTCTCGATGCAGATACACTTCTTTACGTGGCAGGTGAAATGTTTCAGAATATGGATGACGTGAAAAACTCGTTGAATTGTGTTTTTGGATTACGGTAAGAAATGTTACGTGATTTGCGTACGCGACGTCTTACAGTAATCCAAAAATGTCAGAGAAGCAGAGGAAGCGCTGCTTTTCTGGACTTGCCATCTCGTTTCGGACAGGGTATAGAAACTCTCCATAAAATTCCCTAAAATTTCCTAGTGGCTTATTCTATGCTTCCAAAAGTCGAAAATTTTGAACAATTTTTCTTGCGCAAATAGGAAATAGTTTTTACTAAAGACTTCAGAAGTTTTTTTTTCTCCTAAACTTCTTCCAAGAACTTCTCGAATCTTCCCAATTTTTTGAAGTTTTTTCAAATGTTCCCCAACGCCACCTGAGATTCCTAACAGTTTTCTCATCTCCACGATTTCTGAAGAACTCCCGGAGTATCCCGCATGATTTCAGAAATTCCCTGACTATATGGAGCTTTCACATTAATTCATGAAATGTTTTCAATAAGTTTCTCTAATATTTCGCTTAATTTCCGCGAAAATTCAGGGTATTTTTACGGGTTTTATAGAGCTCGGTTTTCTTTAATCTTTAAGTTTCTGGTGAAAAAAAAAACTTCCCACCCTGCAGGAATCGAACAATTGTTTTAATTTAAATTACAGGCACAACTGACAAACTAATACAATCAGTTTTCAAAGATTTTTCAAGTGAGGACGCAATTGAATACCTTTTCGAACAGTACGGGTAAATTAATACTCGAGAATCTGATCAACTTTCTATTGCAAAGAGAAATTCCGACAGAAATCGGCACTTTTTTCACAGAGAAACACTTGAAAAATTGAAATTCGCGGTTTTTTTCCAGCCGTGGAAATCCGTCACCCTGCACATCTAACTACGGTAGCATGTGAATGACGTCATAACCGCTCAGGGTGGTCTTCACCTTCTGCGCACTCAACGCTGAGTAATCTCTGCGTGGTGTTTAATATTTTATTTTCCGTATAAATTTATTTCTCATTCCCCTCAATGACCTCATCATAATTTATTCAGCATTTGGGGGGCTTTATAAGGTTTTTTAGTGTTTTGTAAGTTCATTGTGCCAGTTTTTTTTGTGTTTTTCCTGATTAATATAGTTAAAAAGAAAGGAAGCTGTTGAATTATTTGTCGCGAAAACATGAATTCACCCGAAATTCTTATATGAAATTGTAGAAAATTCAGACAAAAAAGTATGAGCTGCATTCGTTAGAATTTATGCTTTTTTTCTGAGTGTTTATAAAAATATGTAATCATAAAACACCTTTACTACAGTCAATGATAGCTGCGTTTGCGTATAGTTCAGTACCTATCTTTTTTCAATTTATTGTACAGCCTATCCCTTAGGAACGAGTCTAGGTAGAGGTGAGCGCGGGCGGCCGCGCTGTGCGTCGTACCATATCACAAGCCAGTTTTCCTATTTTTATCGAAGATTCATTTTCTTTATTTTTTTTTGAATCGATTCTTGTAGTATTTATTCACACTGCTTCAAAATGCTAAAGAAGTTCTGAAAAGCTATAGGCGAGAATAGAAAAATTGAGTTGTGATGTGCCGAAAGGCCTGTGCATAGTTCGGCGGCAAAAGTCGCGCCGCAATGATAGGGAATAATGGACGGCCACGAAGTTGCGTAGCCTTCCTTTATCCTTCCACGGGGGGGGGGAGCGCGACTTTTGCCGCTCGACTGTGCTGACTTCAAGGGTTCATTTATACTCTCGCCGCCGAGCGGCGCGGCACAGTGCATTCAGTATTGATCACGAGACGCGGCTCTATCGATAGTGTAGAATTGCACTCCACCCTGTCGCTCGGCGGCGGAAGCATCACCGACATTCTATAGGTTTGCACATCGCCGCGCTGCTCCGCCGTGGAAGTATAAACGACGCCTCGCACGCGCAGCGTGGCTGCCCGCTTTCACCATACAGCACGACCTGGAAGCCTCCTATTTTCAAATCTGAATAGTTGAAGCACTGTGTTTCTCTGGGCCAAAGTCCGGTCCGCAATTGCGTCCCGACACGCTTTGCGGCCGCACGCACTCGAGTCAGTCGAGTTTCCTTCGCCAAAGCCGATTCGATATGGCTTTTTTATGCAGATTCCTCCAATTTTGTCCACTTTCTAGTTTTTAAAACCCATTTAGAGTCAAAAATCGGCGACTGCAGCGCTGGAAACTTCTGATCGAAAGCGCGCGGCCGCAAAGCGTGTCGAGACGTAGTTGCGGACCGGAATTAGGCCCAGAGAAGCACAGTATAATCATCAGTTTTCAGGAATGAGTAGCGCAACAGGTGCCACACAGCGTCTCCAGCCAAAACGGCAGACATTGGACGAAGCATATGCACCACCAGCGAATTTCCTCGAAATCGAAGTGGTGAATCCAATCACGCACGGAGTCGGCAAAATGCGCTACACGGACTACGAAATCAGACTTAGGGTAAGCTTATCTTATACGTTAGTACTCCATTGATGAGATGTTACTTCATGTAATAATGATGAAATACTGTCGTTCTCGGAGCCAAATTCCGGACCGCAGACGCGGACTACGGCTGCTGGAGATTCACAAACCAGCAGCTGTCAAACTCTACGGATCCGCTCCTGTCTACAGTAGCACTGTGCCTTGCGGGACCGACATGGATTGTGAATCCATGCTGGCGTGAGCATGGTATGAAGCCCTAGTCGCATGCGTGCTTTCAACCCATATTGGTCCCGTGAAGAACAGGGGTAATGTAGATCGAACGCAGATCGGCAGATTTTGACGGTGACGGGCTTGTTTGGGGACTCCTCCGGTTGTGTTGAATTTTTCAAGATTTCTTTGTAAAGTTCCAGTTTGCTTAGGGAAAGGCCAGTTTGATCTGAAGATGAACAACCATTTGTAATCAAATGATTGGTTTCAGTCCAATCTGCCAGTTTTCAAGCAGAAGGAATCGAGTGTGCGTCGCAGATATAGCGACTTCGACTGGCTTCGTGGAGAACTGGAAAGAGATAGCAAGGTGGGCTGGTTCTTAACCCATAACTGGTTTTCGGCAGTTTCCTCCATTTTTTCAACTTTTCTCTTTTTCTGAATGGCTATGATTCTACTGAAATGTGCTCCCTCAGTTTTGATGCAGTTTTGTATATATTTCTGTGGGGGTAATGTGATTCCGCCGCCGCCGCCGCCCCCGTTCATGTATCTGAATGACATGAACGATAACGATTGTAAACAAACTGTTCGCTAAGTGATGACGCATTGTGGTGATCCGCATTGATTCGCTGCGGATTACAGGGGCGCTTTCGTGCGCTAACTTTCTGTTCAATGAGAGATTTACTGGTACCAAATTTAGTATAAGAGAATGATTCAAGATTTCAGTTGAGAAGTCGAAGACTATATTCAAGTATTTCGTGCATAAACGTGCCTAATAGAAAAAAATATTTTTTAATTTTTTTGGCGAGGGGTTGGGGGTGGTAAGAGATTGTATTAGATATGAATACTGTCCAGCGGCGTTGTGACCAGGCACAACGGGGGTCAGGTGGGATCGTAAGAATTTTGGATACGAAGAAGAAACTCTGGAGCAGGGTTGCGACTCGGTGTAACGGGGGTCGTTGAAATTTTGGAAAATTTTTGAAAAAAAGAATGAAAATTTCGGGGGGGGGGTCTGTATAATCTTGAGAAAAAATGGGAAATTCTTTTCAACCCACTTGGTAAAATGGGATCGTGTAGTAATAGCAACTAAATCAATTGTTTATCTCTAGGGGGATGGTAAAAATTCACAAGAACGATAGCTAAGTGCGCCAGAATCGGCCTACCGTAATCTTAGCCGTAAAATAAATTGTTTGGCGACGGTTTTTCACGGACGAAACAACTCATTCGAGGGCAGATAATGGATTTTTGTTCATCAGTTTCGTGTCAGCGCTCAATTCATGAAGGACCTCGAGAAGACGGTTTTTTGGTATTGGAGAGAGCTCGGTGAATGGACCCAAAACGACTTTTTTCCTGCGCCTCCTTTCAGTACTTTTCATGAGCGTCGTAGTTTCTTTGATTCCCGTAAACAAGCCTTTGCTACTAGAATAGTATGGTAGGCAATGGATTTGTTTCGAAGAAAATATTACGGATTGTTTCTATAAGTAATTTGAAGAAATTCACGAATGCTAGCGCGAATTGAAGTTTGAATCACGGAAATTGTTGAGTACGCCTATAAAATTATCATTTCAACTCCTACCATAACCAGAAATCCCAGAAAACTCTCAGATGAGATAGAAATCTTGAGAAAAGTCATGGTTTCATAATATATTATTATCGCCGTCGAATGTTTCCTTTCGTCCGTGGAAAACTGTCGTCAGACAATTTATTTTACGGAGTAAGATTATGGTAGCCCGATTCTGGCGCACTTAACTATCGTTCTTGTAAAAGATTCTGACATTTTATTTGAAAATTTCGGTCAACAGAGGGGGTCGTAGCTACGTTGAAATTTGGCGCAGCGCCCTGCTAAACCCTGAATGTGAATGCGGGGAAGGGATCGTAGAAACTTTGAGCCAATTTTTCACCTAGGGAAATTTCGTGAAGGTTTCGCTTTTTTTTTCGAAAATTTTGGCCACCAAGGGAGGTCACCAAGGGGTCGTAGTTTCATCGATATTGGCCACAACGTTTGGCTGTCTTCTTCAAATTTTACAAATTCTAAAAGAATTTTTCCTATTCTTTGAATTTCACAAAACAAAACAGACCAAATCGCGCTCCTGGAGGGTAAGAGAAAATCGGCAGACATTTGGCCTAATAGCGCTTCTGGGGGGGTCTGAGAAAATCGCCGAAAATTTGCTCCTGGAGGGGAGGGGGTCTGAGTAAAACTGGCTCTGTCCACACCTCGTGCCGTATCCTGTCCACAGAGGTGTCTGAGCTGCGAAGAGGTGGGGAGGGGGACTGAGCTCTTCCGCGAGACCACTTCTACCACTCCGAATGAGGGTGAACTCTATACTGGATGATCCGGCTCAGATCCCACCTCTCCGCAGCTCATACCCCTCTGTGGACAGTGTAAGTCACGAGATGTGGAAAGAGCCAGTTTTACCCGGCCCCCCTCCCTTCCAGGAGCAAATCTTTGGCGATTTTGTCAGACCCCCCCCCAGAAGCGCTATTAGGGCGAATTTCTGCCGATTTTCTCTGACCCACCAGGAGCGCGATTTGGTCTGTTTTTTGTTGTAAAATTTAAAGAGTAGGAGCAATTCATTTTGAAGTTGTAAAATTTGAAGAGGAAACAAAAACATTGAGAATGGTCCATCTAGTCTTCCGGCAGAGCTTAGGCCCCTCCCTCCTTCATCCTCCGCAGCTCAGTCCCCCCTGTAGAGCTCCACAACACGGCTTCCAACCTGATTAGAATGGACATGAGTTTTACCTTAGGGTGTTTATTTGGGTATAATTTTGTGTGTAAATTATGTGCCACCAAAACCTCAATTTACGACGTTTACTACATTTCATTCTCCAAGTTAGTTCGATTTTTTTTTGGATGAGGAATATAATACGCAATAGTTTGAAACTGCGTCTCAATTCGTTTGATCTGGGATAATGTTGTTGTTATGTTGGGTATCGAGGAAAAGTATCAAGGTTTTCTAGTTTTAAGCTCTCCGTCTCCTAAAATTTTCAATTATTCTTATTTCAGATAGTTGTGCCTCCTTTGCCTTCGAAATCCTTGAAGAGGCAACTCCCTTTTCGTTCTGATGATGGAATTTTCGAAGAAGAATTCATAGAAAATCGTCGAAAAGGATTAGAAGTCTTCATCAACAAGTAAGTGTTCGAATGATTGAATTTGTACTTTTCCAAATTTGTTCTTAGTCTGAAGTTTACTCACCTGAAAAAGGGCTCTCGTATTTACATTTCTGTTACTTATTTTCAAGTAAAAGCCTTTTTTTGTTTTATTTTCTTAGGGTTTCAATCTTTTCTTTACTCTTCCACAGAAATTTGAGAAGCGTTTTGAATTGAGATGGAAGCTCCCATCAAAATTTGTAAAAGAAGAAAGTTACGGCGGCATGGATCCTAATGAAACTTTGCGTTCCCCATTGGAGGTTGACGCAAACTCGGTGCACCTATGTTATAGCATTTGGCACCGAGTTTGTGCCAATCTTCAATAGTGAACGCAAAGTCTCATTATAATCCATGCCGATGTTAGATGGCAGTTCCGATTTCTGGTTGTTGATCTACATAAATTAGTCGATTCTCGTAGTATTCATCTATTCCCTTCCTTTAAAAACCAGTTTTACAGAGTCGCCGGACACCCACTGGCCCAAAACGAGCGCTCGTTGCACATTTTTCTGCAGGAGGCGATGATCGATAGGAATTACGTACCTGGAAAGATCCGACCAACGTAAGATTGACAAGAACGATCAAGTAATCTCTCCTTTCAATCACCGTGTGCTTTTTATATTCATCCCGATTTGCTACATCGTGCGTTATTCTAGATGTTCCAAATAAGTTCTTGAATTGTCCACTTCAGCGAGATAGGTTCCAGCAAGGTATAGAGGTCCGGTGGAAGTGTCTTGATGAAGTTGATTGTAAATTATCATTTTTTTACACTTCTTACAATATTTCTGAGCGGTCTGAAACTTATTGATATGAGGCTGTTTGATGGTTTCCTGAATAGAATTCATCGATTCCTCCAGTAGAACAGGTTCATCCAGCTAAACGTAGGGTTCGCGATATAAACTGTAGTTGTGTTATGCTCATGAAGAGGTAAATCTGACCACGAGAAAAGTGAAAATGAATGAAAAGTCGGAGGAATAACGCACAGGAACGAATTGGGACGGCTAAATATTGGGTGTCCGCCGGTCCTCCCCCCCCAATTAACAAGATTTGTATAATTTCTCGTTTTGCTAACATTTATTTTGGTGTTAAAGTGGTTACTAACTACTCAAGAGCAAAATAAAAGACGGTAAAGCAAGCATTTATACAAATCTTGTTAATTGGGGCGGGCGGATACCCAATATTTGGCCGTCCTAACTCGTTCCTGCGCGTTCTCCTCCGACTTTTCATTGAATTTCACTTTTGTGATGGCCAGATCTTCCTTCTCATGAGTATAGTCCAAAAATCGTTGTTATCGCGAACCCTGCCTTTTAGTTGTTTCAAGGGTCAAATTCTGTGGTCAAATTCGACTTGTAGAGTGGGGTTTTGTTTCCAGCACGAGTTTCTCGAATGTTTTTGGGTATTTCTTAGCAGTCTTCTGTTGGGACTAATTGGTGTTCAGGATTCGCATTTGATTCCCCATGAAGTAGCGCATTTGAATCCAAAAAGGGTCACACTTCAATCTCTTTGCGAGGCAGTTTATTGCACTTGCAATTGGAAAAAAGTGGTAACTGTGTCCGAAACCATTTAAATGAGAAGGATTCTTTCATTAGAGGTAAGAAAGGGATACTTGTTGGAGAGGGTCACACTAACTATGCAATAGAATTGCACGACCCCTCTCTCCTATCCTCCACCGTAGCTGATATGACAATAACCAGTGTGCAAGATAGCCTCAAAGTAGCTTATTGTAAAAATTATGGTGGGTGATTGGATTATCAGACGTCAATCGCTCAGGTGTTCACCAATAGTCGCCTAAAAAGTCTCATCATCTGCAAAAATCGATAGTTAGCGGCCTTTGCTCCGATGCTGGTCACACAATGATTTGTGCTGAATGGCGTGGTATACCATTGACTTGAAACGCTTCACTTCAGATTTTGAAGTGCAGTCGGGTTTTTGAAGAAAATTGGGTGTGAAGGAATGAGTGGGGGACACTGGGCGGGGTTTCCCCTCCAAAAACCCATCAGCGCGGTCCTGTGGGGATGGGCGAGTGGAGGGATCATTGGTTGATGGGTTGATCATTTGATCAACTGCACCCCGTACTCTTATCTCCACCAGTACCGGAAACCTACGCAAGAGGGTGAGGTTGTGACCCCAGATTAAAATCACGATGTTTACTGTTTTTATCGCGGACAACCGCTGTTGCAGAATACAGCATGGTGATAATCCTGTCTAGACAATGATTATCATCGTGCTGCAACAGCTGCTGCCCTCAACTGCGGAGCGGAATTTCGCGTTGATAAGGACCGTAAGCGTCCTACATTTAACCTGGGGGCACTTCATTGCTCCTTACGTAGGTTTGCGGTACTGTGTGAGATGAGAGTACGGGGAGTGGTTGTTTAAACCGTGGGCCGATGGTGCCCCCTTCTGGGTTTCTCTTGAAGTCTTCTATCTGCCCTTGCTTTTGCGCAGTATTGCTGAATGAAGCTGTTTTTGATGGACTAATTTTTGAGGTCCTATGAAATTATTCAGCAGCCTGATATCTCCCAATCAATCGCTGAATTCTCCTTAAACGTTGTCAATTTGTGTGCTTTGTACTAAATAATTCCATCGCGTGAAATGCTAATTTGCCATGTTGTCACGCTTGCTACGATAAGTTATATAGATTTTTAACATGAGATTTTGTCCCTTACTATATACATTACTCTACAGCTAGGTCCGCAGCTTGCTTCCTCAAGAAAAAAATTTAAATCTTATCCACGGCTGGCACGGGCGGTTTAAATCTCACCGGCGGCTGGCGCACGCGACTGCCGCTCTGGCCCTGAGTGAGATTTAAATGTTTTTTCGAGGAGGCAAGCCATGGACTTAACAATACATATTTTCATCGCCCATCGTTCTGTCTTGAAGTTGTTAGGAAGTGATTTGAAGAAGTTTTAACGTTAAGCCTCACTTGATATATGCATATTAAAGCTGACACAAAATGATAAATTTGTGTTGGGAAAAGAGATCGTTTACGGAATTTTTTATACTTAGCCTGTGTGTGTCTTTATGTGTGTAAATACGACGTAGTACCCATCCCATAGTAATTATATACATACATTTATGGAAGATATTTGGAACGGTCAGTTATGGACGCTTACGAGGTTTCTACCGATGAGAGTAGTAGAATGTGATATGTTTTGTATTTGACGAGATGGTGTGTGATGTTTTGTTTTAATGAAATAAATTATTCAGCTATTTTTGGTTGGGGAGCACATTTAGCGCAGTGGAAAGAGGCGCTGTTTTGGTTACGTGATCGATCCCCACCGGAGGCCTGTTGTAAAAGCAACTCGCTGTGGTGGCCGAACACAGTTCCGATTGCCGCGTGGTCTAAACGCGGTGATCGTTTTAAGGAGGTCAAACATCAAGAAGGGCGGGGAGATTGGGGAGGAGCGAAGGGGTGTGATTGGAGGACGCATCGGCTGTTGACGGTCCACACTCTAGGTCTATGACGCTTCTCTTTTCTCTGGTGCGGGTAATTTCTGCCGCTTTGACGCCCACTTGCAGGAAAATCGCACACCACAGGGGGTCTGCAGGGCTGAAGTCGCAGCGACTAGCAATGCTGGGGATGCAATATCGATTATTTTGGGCGACGGCGGCCATCGACGTGGCATGAAAGGTGGCGAAGCGGGGATAGCAGTGTTACACGCGATGACGGCCCTGTGTCACTGCCTGCAAGCGGCAACCAGCGCAGCGACTAGCGTAAAGGCTGACGATCGGCGACTACTCGCCGGTCGCTGTGATTCTGGATAACTTCTTCTCCATCCAGTGCGCGATCCATACACGAGAAAGAAAGAAATATACTGTGCTTCTATGGGGCAAATCCCGGCCCGCAATTGCGTCTCGACCCGCTTTGCGGCCGCACGCGTCCGAGTCGGTAGAGTTTTAAGCGTCAAAGCCGACTAGGTGGGGCTTTTTTTATACAGTTTTCTCCATTTTTTTTTAGTTTCCAGTTTCCAAAACCCACCTGGAGTCAACATATCGGCGGCTGCGTCGCTGGAAGCTCCTCCGACTCGGGAGCGTGCGCCAGCAAAGCGTGTCGAGACACAATTGCGGGCCGGGATTTGGCCCAGAGAAGCACAGTATACCAGGTCGATGTATGAGGAAGGCGGCAGAGACGTATAAAGTAGACTTTTCTTAACCCTATCTCTTTCAATCACGGCCTTTCCCCACTCCTACCAGTTTCTACGCCCTTCATGGGGTTTGGTCATCACTCACAGGCGACTCTTAACCCCGAGCCAACTGACAGCGGCTCGTTCTTTTGAACGGCGGGCCCGCTCCTGTTACGGTTTGGGCCACTGCTGTTGCTGTACGGGCACACTGGAGACAAGCCCGCAACAGCAGTGGTCCGGAGATCGAGGGAACGAGCCGAACTGTCAGGCGCTCAGATTCCTCTTCGGTGCGACTTGGGGCAGAGAATCATATAAGTAGGGTCATCACTCAAGGCCGGAACGTCTCCACCGGAAAGAATCACCACGATTTATTTGAAATCCTGTCAAGATATCGCCGCTTCAGTGCCGAGGTAAAGCCGATGCGACAGTTTCCCGGCAGATTAATGGTAGGATCAAGACATTGCCGAGATTCTGCCAAGTTCCCTGTGCCTCGGCCAGGCAAAAATACGGCATTGCCAGGATCCCAGGCGGTATACAAGATTCGAACCATCAACAGTTACCAATCCATTTCTCTAGAGTTTGATACGGTATCGACTGAGCCATGTAGGTTGCTGCTCTAGGGCGCCCTCATTGCAATGATAACAAAGACATTTGCGGTATTTCCGCGGCGAAATCGCGGCAGAGGCTTCTCGGTAAATTTTCGCCATTTGCGCGATTTTCCCGGTGAATTCGCGGCAGCTATTTCTCGGCAGTTTCCCGGTAGATTCGCGCCTTTTTCACGGCCTTATCCCGGCTGGAGGTTGTGGGCAATTTCTTCCATAGTTACAGGCCAAACAATCCTGTTAGTTTCAGGGGCCGGAAAAGTATTACCAGACTTGCCTTGGAGGATAAGAAGGCACGAAACTAGTTGGGGGGGGGCACTCGAGATTCATTCAGAGGAATGGAGATTTTCTCCACCGCTATTCGTGTTAGAAACGTGTTAAACGTGTCGTGTCACGTCTTAGAAACGTGTTGAAAAAGGTTTCATGTCAACGATGTCGTTTTGAAACTTGAGTGACCCCCCCAACTAGTTTAATATCGATAAGAACACTGACTTAAACATCAGCTGGTATGCCAATAGACACTAATTAGTGCCGAGAACTATACACCGCGTTTCATATCTATAGGTCCACCCATGAACTCCGTAATTTTGTGTTTCGCTCTAACTCAAATGTTCTGCAGTGGTCACCTACGAAATCAGCGCCCTCGAAAACCTCTATGAAGAACCGTAGACGCGAATTCAGATTTGGTACGATTTTTAAGAGCTCGAAGATTGAAAAACACCCGTTTCAGAACTATGGGTCCACTAAAAGAAATAAAAGTTTTATTGCGACAACCAACAAAAATCAACGATCTAGTAACTTTTCTGTCCTCCTTGATTCAAAACAACTTCAACTAATCGCTTCGGCATGCTCTAGACCAGATTTTTGATCACGGTGGGTTGCACTGATACCCAGGCGTTGGCGATCGACTCCTTCAGCTCCTCGATTGTTGCGTACTGATTAGCGTCACTGCAAATCTTGTGCACAATGATGGCCCAGAGGTTCTCCATATAGTTGAGACCAGGTGAACACGCGGGCCAACCGAGAGCCTCTACTTTGTTCCTTGCAAACCATGCTGACGTCGACCGACTAGCATGGATAGCAGCGTTGTCGTGCATCAAAGTGAAGGCCTGGCTACGATGCCGTCGGATAAACGGCGGAAGACGATCCTCTGGAACCTTCTGATAGTCCTCGGAGTCCACACGGCACGAAAAGAATGCAAGCTCGAGTTGACCAGATTCACAGAATGCACCCCAAACCATGAGCGATCCACCAAAATGAGAGAAGACACACTTCAAACGAAGTAGTCAAAGATGTATATATATATATATATATATGGAACGAACAATACAGTATATATATATATATATATATATATATATATATATATATATATATATATATATATATATATATATATATATATATATATATATATATATATATGATATAAAAACCTCTATTCACAACTTACACTCATGTGAAAGAAAAAGAAAAAAATGAGAAAAAAAACAACCTCAAACAGTAGTCATAAGATTTTTAAACATTGTAACCAACTGGAACGAACAATACAGTGCGTTCGGAAATGATAGGGACACCTTGCAAAAAATGAAATTTTTCACTTCGAATAGAATTTCCCGTTACAAGTTCACTATATGAACGCAACACGAGGACACCCAACATCTTTATTCCAATCATGGGCCGTGGTACATCGCTTACTGTTTCCGAACAAGCCCAAATACGTGCCCTCAACGCTGCCGGGCTGAGCCAACGTCTAATTGCCTCCCAGCTCGGACGTTCCCCCAACTGCATCAGCCAGTTCCTACGAGATCCAGACTCCTACGGCTTGGCGAAGAGTCCTGGACGTCCAAGAAAGGTCAGCGGCAGGGATGCACGGAGGATAAGCCGACTCTGCTCAAACAGTAGTCTGTCTCTCAACCAAGTGAGGGCTCAGTTGCCGCTCAATGTGTCGAAGACTACTGTTTGGAGCGTCGTAAACGCAGACGAAAACATCGTCCGCCAAGTGACGAAGAAGGCTCCATCACTCTCAGAAGCCCACAAAGTAGCTCGACTCCGGTTTGCAAGGAACAACATGGCAACAGACTGGTCAGAGCTATGGGATTCTCTAAAAACCCGATAAAATTTGAAAAGATAAAGGCGACATGTTCCAGGTAATTTTCTACGACGAAAAGAAGTTTAACCTTGATGGACCTGACGGTGCTCGATGCTACTGGATAGATCTTCGCAAGGATCCGATGGTATTTAGCCGAAGAAATTTCGGAGGCGGTTCGCTGATGTGTTGGGGAGCATTCTGCAGCGAAGGTGTTTTGGAAATCGCCTTCACTTCGTGTCGGATGGAGTATCAAGAAACATTGCTTGCGCATCTTCTGCCGTTCTTCACTGGAAAAAGGCGTCAACGCTACATTTTCCAGCAAGATAACGCTGCGGTCCATGTCTCCAGATCCACAAAGGCGTGGCTTCAACAAAACCGAGTTCGCGTGATGGAATGGCCCGCGTGTAGTCCTGACTGCAACCCGATAGAGAATATCTGGGGCATAATTGTGCGCCAGATTTACGCGATTAACAAGCAGTATGGGACCGTATACGAGCTAAAAGCCGCTGTACTCGAAGCCTGGAGAAATTTGGATAAAAATGTGATATCCACTTTGATCACTTCTATGCCGAATAGATTTTTGAATTGATTTCCAACTCTGGAGGTGCGATATCATATTGAATTTCATGTATGTGTATATTTGTTCATTCCTTGTTTGATATTTTTTGTTTTTTAATAGTGTCCCTATCATTTCCGAACGGCGAATAATGTGACAATTTGAAATAAAATATTACATTATTATGCTATTGTAATAGAAACAAGTGAACATAGGTTATTTACCTTGCTGAATTTAATTATGAGCATTACCGAACGCCGCACGCAATTTAAACATCAAGACTGTGGTTTTCAGGGGTGTCCCTATCATTTCCGAACGTACTGTAGTCAAAAGAGAAGAGCAGGATTTCGAGTAATCCAAGCGCTACGGAGGGATACTCGGCTGCCCCCCAGGAGCCAGCTTTACTCGTACCAAGTTTTTGAAGGCACCAAATTCGACAGGAATATTATCATTTTTACTGAGATCCTCGAATAATGGAATAACCCTATTCGTGAAAAAGCAGCGTCGACATTCAAGGTTAGACACGGTGCGATGGAATTTTATCGGACCTTCCCGAGTGACAGAGTCTCTCGTTCTTACGAAATCCCCAGGCCTTAGACCAAATTTTACGTTGAAAAGGATTTGATGGAAGAGAAATAGTCATTTTTCTTCCTTCTGAGAATCAGAGGCTCGAGACTCGTTTCTGTCAGCAGCGGAAGGCATTTGCCCATAGATAAAGCCATACTGTCTGATCAGAACTCTTCTAGTAAATTTATTCTGTATCTTTTCCAATCTATTTATATTCTTGTGTTTGGCGGGGTTGAAAACCGGGGTACCGTACTCGAGTAGAGGCCTTACATACGTGGTATAAGCACTGATAAGCACAGATGGATTGCAAGTTGACAAACCTCTAAAAATATTATTCATAGCAAAAGTTGCTTTCTTCGCGATAGATTCACAGTGCTTATCAAAACTCAGACTTGTAGTAATAATGAACCCTAGATCAGTTATTTCATCAACTTCCTGGATCTGACAACCACCGACAGTATATTTACTATTAGCTTTGCTATTGCCCACGTGGAGAACCTTCGTCTTTTCTTTTGCCAATGGGATATTCCAATCACGAGAACAAGTACTAATAATGTCAATGGACTGCTGCAGCAAAATACAATTCTCCGGTAGGGAAACGTCCAGATAGATCATTATATCGTCCGCAAAGCCACTGAAACCGGTGCCACAGGAACCGATAAAACCGGCGATTTCGTGAGTGAATATCTTGAAAGGCATGGGAGCCAATACCCCCCCCCCCTTGGGGCACACCGCTCAGGGGCCGGATGCATCAACGCGAATGTTGGGGTTTGGGCAGGCGCGGGGCACGCAGGGCAGCGAAATCGGTATGCTAAGCCGACGGGGCAGGGCAAGGGCAGTTAGGGGCACTGCCCCTGACTGCCGGCTCTCAGAAGATGGGGCAGCGGCTGCCCCGGCTGGGCAGAATGCGGCGACGCCGCATGAATCGACTTTTTTCTATTTCTCAGACATTATTCTTTTATTTTAACTTCTTGTTCACAGTTATCGGTTTGAAGCTCTCGCTTATAGTAGAAATGATTTCCTTATTGATAACTTCTCTTTATAAATCCTGCTTTTGAGGCTTTTTCTTGAATATTTCATTGAAAAAATTCCATAATACTGACCTACGTCCTCCATAATGCTTCCTTAATCCTCGCGCAATCAATTCGTGTGCTACAGCTTCATTACAATGAACAACTTTCGAAAAAGTTAGTTTCAGAACATTTTGTTCACAAATTGTTCTATAATTTTTCTGGGGAGGAGCGATTCTCGACACACGAAAAGCCGAGTGTTTCGAGAAACCATTCTTATTACCAGCCGAATTTCGTTATTTTTTGTCCAGTTTTGTCCGGCAAATCGTTTGAATTTTGAAAGATATGTGTGGCGAATTTGATGTTTTATGAGTTGGTTTAAAAAAAAGTTTAGGCGAGAATTTATGTTCGCATCCGGCAATCCTTCAATTGAATAGAGGGCATTTTTCAAAAATCTTTAAAAAACGTAATCGCCAGAACTGCTGTTGTTTGTACATTTGGATTAAATATCGATAGAAAATTTTGTAATGTATGATTTTCGTGAAAAAAATAGATACGTGACGAATGCCTTCCGCCTGATCATGAGTGTTACTCATGGTGTGACATTCTCAGTACGCATGGGTACAATTCTGCTAACTGACCATTTCTGCTCGTAAGCCAAAACCTCGAGCGCAAGGACAATCGGACTAGCATAACCTTTTTACTATAGTTGTACAATTTCGAAAAAAATGTCGAACGACCGAAAAATGAAAAAAATTTCGTTCGAAAAAATTTCGAACGAACGAAAATTTGAAAAAAAATTCGTTCGTCGAAATTTCGAACGAACGAAAAAAATTTCGAAAAATCTTTCGCAAACTTTTCGAAAATTTCGTTTGTGTGCAACTTTACTTTTTACCCTTCATTCTGCGTAGTCGTACTGCTGTCGTAAGAGACTCAGCTGCATCTGAGCAGAGAAAAAGAAACAAATTGGGAAGCAAGCCAACGCAGGAAGAATTCTCAGCTGCGCTCGGCTAATCGATCGCGGGTTTCAGCCGTAGAATGGCGCGCGCCGTACGTAATTGCTTACACTACGCTGGGGCTAGCTGCCCCGACGCCATCGAGCGCATGTGCATACGGGGCAGGGCACTGACTCTCGGGGCGCCTGCCCTGCCCCTACCCTTGCCCCGCCGTGTGAGTTGATGCATCCGGCCCCAGGACTGGTCTTGGAATCGACCGAGAAGAGTCTAAACAGACCGAGAACGTCCTATCAGTTAGGAATGAACGTATCCATGTAACTATTCGAGGATGGATCCCAACCATAAAGAGTTTTTGCAACAACTTGTCATAGGAGCCTCGTCAAAAGCTTTATCAAAATCAGAATAGGCAACGTCTACACTCTTTCCATCATCAAGAAGAGCTGTGCATTTATTAAGCGCTTCAATAGATGACGTCACAGTAGATTTACCTTTCTGGAAACCATGCTGGAAGGGAGAGATAACCTGATTTGATTCCAAATGAGTTACGATTCGTTTTTGAGAATTTTTCGAACAGCCGTGAGAAGATAGATGTTATACTGATTGGCCTGAAATTAGCAGGGTCAGTGAAGGTTTTTTCGGAATAGGGGTAACAAACGATTGCCTCCATTTGAGGGGACGTCTCCAGACATAAAGCTCAGATTGAAAATGTACTCCAAAGGACCTGCAATATCAAGAACGACCTGCTTGATGAAGCTAAGTGGTATGGCGTCGGGAGTCACAGAATTGGATGAAAGCCAGGGTAGAAGTTCCTTGATAATCTCGTCCTTGTGAAACCAACAGGAATCGGCCATAACGGCAAAACAATTGTAGACAGGTCGAGTATCCACTATACTTGTTATCCGAAGGTAATTCCTCGGATAATGGATCGATTCGGATAATGCCACTTTAAATTTACCGGATATTGGTTCCGATTCAGATAATGCGTTTTTCAAATTTTCGGATATTGGATCGATTCCAGATAATGCCATTTTCCAATGATTCGGATACGGATATCCGTCGGATAATTTCGGATAAATTTCGGATATTATCGGAACAAACCTCAGGCAACCACTGAAACCTGCACATGCACACATGCCACTTACACACATACACACATGTACCGCACATACACACATACACGTACACACGTACACACATGCACACTTGCACACACATACCACACTGTACCACACATGCACTGCTCTGTACACCCTGTCATCTACCTGTCTACACCTACATGCTACATACACCACATACACACATGTCTCCTGTCTACCACATCTGTCTGTCTACACATGTCTACACATGTCTACCACTGTCTACATCCTGTCTACAATACTACACATCTACACACACTGTCTACACACACTCTGTCTACACACATGTCTACATACACACATCACATCTCTCTGTCCTGTCTACACTATCTACCTGTCTCTCTGTCTCTACTGTCTACTATATAATACACACATGTCTACATAAACACATAAACCTGTCTTACATACAGTCTCTCACTACATTTCTGTATCTACCACAATATACACACATATATATCTATACACATATATAGTCTACACACATACACATCTACCTATCTACACCTTACCTATATACTGTCTACACAATACACACCATATATCTTACACATCTATATCTATATACATTAGATACACAGTCTACATATACATACATATACAATATATATATATCTATATATCTATATCTACACATATACATATATCTAATATATCTGTCTAACTACATACACACCTTTTTACACGTACTACACATGTACACATATTACACATACACACATATCTACACGTACACAAATACACACATACACATATATACATAGAGTTCATTATAAATCATTTTTAGTCTGAGGAATGGACAGGACTGCGATGGTAGATCAGCCCCCACTGAGTCGATACCCCATTCTCCAGTGAGGCCGCCAACCCCGCACGGTCAGCCGCCTGATCGATGCGATCAGACTAGAACAAAGCGAAACCATACACACATACACACATACACACACATACACACGTACACACACACACATACACACATACACACATACACACGTACACACATACACACATACACACGCACACACATACACACATACAAACACATACACACATACACACATACACACATACACACACATACACACGTACACACACACACACATACACACATACACACATAAGCACATGCACACATACACACATACACACATACACACACACATACATACACACACTTTCCTACATTTAACCTTAAATGAACCGATTTTTATCCGTTTTATCCGATTTTATCCGTTTTATCCGATTTTATCCGATTTCACGCAAATTTTATCCGTTTTATCCGGTTTTTATCCGATTTTTATCCAATTTTATCCGTTTTATCCGGTTTTATCCGATTTTATCCGTTTTATCCGTTTTTATCCGATTTTATCCGAATTTTTGACCCTTCGGATAATGGTTCGATTCGAATAATGCCGATTTTGAATTTCCCGGATATTGGTTCGATTCAGATAATGCGCGTTTTCAAATTTTCGGATATCGGATTATCCGAATCTCGGATATCCGGTCGGATATCCGAAATGGAGTGATTCGGATACTAAGTATAGGATCCACCGGAGATGAGTCAGAAAACGACTCTTGAAAAACGTCCGCCAACAACTCAGCTTTATTCCCAGCATTCCTCACCAATGTGCCACTAGGGCTTTTAAGGACCCCAACACCTGGTTTTTCTCGGAGTTTAGAGTTGATGAATCTAAAGAAGGAATGTTTATCATTTGACTCGACAGCTTTCTTCTCAATATGGTTATTATACTTCTTCAAATTCCGAGTAAAACGTTCACTGATACTTTTGAAACGCTCCCAGACGTCAGCACAGTCGTGAATTTTAGCCAAACGCCAAGCCTCAGATCTCAACCGCTCAAGAGCGGATAAGTGCGTTGGAAGCTTCAGTTTACCACGGCAGGAAAGTTCAAGAGGAACGAAAGTATCAATGCAGTGATGGATAATAGAAAGGAAAAAGCTCGTACTTTACATCCACACTAGGAACAGTGCTCAGGAACCAAACCAGTCAACATTAAGGAAATGGTTGCATATATCATCTAGATTTGCTTTGCTAAAATTCCTTTTATACACAACGGGAGCATCCCGCCACGGAGAATTTAGTGCAAATTGAACGGTAGAGTGGTCACTGGAGTCCAACGGCGGAGATATGCTTAGAGAATTTACCATACAATTATCATTACACAAAACTAGGTCAAGAACATGACCACCACGGGTCGACGCCCTGACATATTGCTCAAGGCTATGACTCGAGCACACAGTTAAAAAGCTTCTCGAGATGGAACTCACATTGGCAAACTCAGATGGTTCATTCCAATTGACATCCGGGAGTTAAAATCGCCTGTGATGATTGAAGGCCAGCTACAAGAAATAAGGCGCCGATGGTATTATACAGTTGCTCAGACAAGTTCGAAGTACAAGATGGTGTCCTGTACACAACTACAAAACGTATAGGTTTTAAATCAATTTCCAAGTCAGTGCAAAGGATTTCATAAGCATCAGGGACGGACTCCTGAAAGACAAGAACTGGACAAAAGAGCTTTCTAGCCATGAAAAGAACTCCCCCAATTTTTTTGCGAAGACGGTCAGACCTCAAAACCTCGTAATGCGAGCACCAGTCACCCAGTAGTGAGACCGACTCGACCCCACCGCATAACCATGTTTCAGTTAGAGAGATAATATCCGTGTCGAATTTTTGGAGCACGAATTTCACCGCATCTACGTTTTTGACCAAAGAACGAATATTGGTGACGATACATGTAAGACGGCACGAGTTTATCCGGGGATGGTTCAGCAGTTTCCCGAGCTCGTAACGGCTGGGTCACCTAGGGACAGAAGAGAGGGGGTGGCCACCGGGTCACTCGTTGACAAGATGGAAGAGAAAGGGCCGCGGGCGCCGAGATTGCGGCGTTCCGCCTTACGCTTTTCCAATTCCTCTTTCGTCAGCGAGTGCCTAATGTATGCAACCCTTTAGTGTGAAATGACTTTAACCAATGAGCTCTATTACATACAAGGTTCGCATGGTGAGTGGTTGGCAATACAATCTTAACCAAACGGGGACGACCACCTGGCCTGCCCATGCGATACACAGAAACGGGGCTGCATTCAACATCGAGGTGATTTAGTAATTCGTGGATACGACTCTTATCATATGTCACTCTCTGAGATGGCAAGCTACCAGATGACTCAGATAAGCCAGAAATGACAATGGATCGCTGCCTTTCGTGTTCCATACAAATACAACCAGTGTTAGAATTTTCCGGAATGGTAGAATTGAGGCTTGAAACCTGAGAAAAATCACGCACAGGATGATTGGCGACAGAATTCCTAGTGACTTGAGACATAAGAGCAGACAGTTCAGCTTGCAATGATGAATTTTCTTGTGACAACTGAGTATTCCTAGTAACAAGCGCTTTGATTTCATCGACAAGTTCAGCATTTCGTGACATAATAGAATCGAAACTCTATTTAATGGTCGAAAAGTGACTTATCACTGCTTTCAAATGTTCAGGAAGGGAAGTGTCCTTCATCAGTTGATCGACAGCCATCGCAAAGTCCATCGGTTCCTGCGATCCAGCGTCAGTTCCACGACTTGCCGCAGCTCGTGTCTGAATGATAGACTGGCGGTGAGCAGCTCGCGGCATGACAATAACAAGAGCCGTCGAAACGGGTAGACCTTATCTGGTGGCAGTTGAGGAAAGTGATGACAATTTTCGTACCCCGCCTTAGAGGTACTCACAACTGTTCCACGACACGTTGAACTGGATACAGAACCAGAGCAGTTGCACACGTCCTCAGCATAGACGAAAGGACCACATCGAGTCCATACAGAATTACCCAATCGCCAGATACCTCAAACTTGGGTAATTAAACCACGCCAGTTACCTCTTCCACCATCCAGTCCGTCCAGATTGAACTTTTTTCGTCGCTCCAGATCATCTGAAGCGTTCTTGCGACTGAACTGCCCTCCGAACCGTACTTTTGCTCGTCGAAAGCGAAAGTTCGCTGCGCAAGCAGTTGAGACTCATCGTCGAGTTCGATAGAAGGCGTCTGATTCTATTTTCATCATGCTCCGAAAGCAGTCTCGGACGCCCTCCAGGGTTCTTCTTCCGATATCGCTCAGGATCCCATAGGTAGTTGTTGATACAATTGTGCGATCGTCCAAGATGCTCCGCAATCCTACTTCTTGACCATCCAGCCGCGTTGAGCGCTTCCGTTTGAAATTGTTCATCCGAAGACAGGCGATTTCCACGAGGCATACCTAGCACGACGTTAAGGGAGTCCGTATATAACCCCTGTTTTCCAGTTTCATTTGTACTAGCAAAGAAACGGTAATTTTCCTTCGATGGACCTATAGTTTTGAAACGGTCACAATTGTGTCTATGATTCACGGAAACCTAATAGAAAATCATGGATGGGCAGGATTTTTATCGGGATTTTAAAGGGTGAAGATTCCGATGGGAACGCCCACAGACCACCAAAATGTACGGCGAGCCCGAAAACTCGAAATTCTTGGGTGGACCTATAGTTATGAAACGCAGTGTATCTCCTCATACGTTTTGTGCAGTGAAAGCGGAAACAATTTCTCAATCGTTTATTGAAATAGTGTTTTTCTGTAGAAAAGGTGCTTGACGAAATGCTATAAGACTGGCTCTGTTCTCATTTTTTCGGTTTTTTATTAGTATCGACAGGCGGTTTACTAGTGTCGTTAGGTTTTTTACCAGTGTCGATAGGCTTTTTCACAGGAGTTTCAGGAACCTGCAAAAAGTGACATTTTGAGCGGTTGCGGGTCAGCGGCTAGCAGAATGTGGTGTCAAAATGCTTACCTTTTGTCCTCCACGCAGAGGATCGTAAGTAGATATTGCGGGTCGTGCACTCCCTTCTTGTGGCTGCAATGGGGTGAGAACAATCAGAACTTCATCAAATACTTGGACCTAGCATATGGTCATTATTTGAATTAAGCTCAACTACCAGAACAAGATGGACTTTGTCAGGTGTTGAGCTGCTTGGACGCACCCAAACTGTCGCTATGGTCAGCAAAGCGTGCCGGGAAGAGCTATTGTCCCACTTCTGGCCTTTGTGGACTACAAAAGCCGTCGCGACTCTGGCCCGACTCTTTTCTGAGGTCAGCTTTAAAGGCGTCAGCATCCGAGGTCGGGGCGCCTGTACGGCAAAATGTTCCGAAAGCAGAGACGCAGGGGAAGGACACGCCTACCGCCACCACTTATCGATTGCTCAGTCTTTGCCAACCAGTGGTGCGTGCGGATGCCCCGTCGTGTTCAGCGCAGTCGAGTCCGAGCTCTCCTGTTCCTTCCGTTCAACATCAGCTAGCTGTAGTTCGCTGTCCGTGTACTATGCTTCTCTGGGCCGAATTCCGGTCCGCGATTGCGTCTCGAGACGCTTTGCGGCCGCACGCGCTCGAGTCAGTCGAGTTTCCAGCGCCAAAGCCGATTCGATATGGTTTTTTTCTTCAATTTTCTTCAATTTAGTTAAGTTTCCAGTTTCCGAAACCCACCTAGAGTCAACAGATCGGCGGCTGCGGCGCTAAAATTCCTTCCGACTCGAAAGCGCGCGGCCGCAAAGCGTATCGAGACGCAACTGCGGACCGGAATCTGGAAGCACAGTAGAGTCCGTCAGACGCGTGTGTTCATCCTGATCTGTGCGAAGTGGTCAGAAAGGCTAAATCCCATATCACCTATCATGCAGGCATCCGAGGCTGTCGCTTCTACCTCGTTGTCGTAGCGCATGGCATACAGTACCGTGCAAAAGTCTATTCGCGTGGCATTTCCGCGGATAATGTTCTCTTTAATATCTTGGCTTGCCCTTACCGAAACTTAATGAAACTTTAGAATTTTATGGAGCATCACAACCCTTGCTTTACACGTACAGGCCATAAAACGGCCAATGTCTCACCGTCGACTGCGTACCACGCGCTGCGCGACCGCACGCGCGTCGGAAGCAGACGGGTTTGGCCGCCGCGCGACAGTTTTGGCCGCCGCGCGACGTTTCGGCCGCCGCGCGTGAAACTCGTCGCGCGGCGGCCAAAACTCGTCTGCTTCCGACGCACGTGCGGTCGCGCAGCGCGTGGTACGCAGTCGACGGTGAGACATTGGCCGTTTTATGGCCTGTACACAAAATTGGTTTTTGAGCGTGCAGTTTTTAAATATGGAATTTATTTATCATTTTGTGGTATTCGCTCAAATTAGGACTATTCCTTCAATATATGGTATTACAATTCCAAACCCGTAGCAGTTATTCGTAATTTGAGGGTCTTCGGGACCGTTGCATAACCTTGTAAAAAATTAATCTCTATCGAAATTATTTCAGAAATAAATTTGAAAGAAAATCAGTCGATTTTGCACCTATTAAGTATCGTAAGCCTCTGCGTGTCGAACGCTGAAATTCCCCGGTAAGGTAGCGGGCAATCGCCTCGGGACCAACTCCGCATACAAATGCATGACCCGCGCAGAATTGTGCGATTAGGGCGCGCTGATGCCAAATTGATAATGCTTGGCACGTCATCTATTGCAAAGCTGGATGAAAAGTCATTGTTAGTGATGGTGATGCTAAGGACTAGGACTGTTGCGATAATATCATTGTTTTTAGAGTGAACAACCTGTTTGAACCCCTATTCACGATCTGTAGTTATCAAAATCAATGCGCTGCCGAACATTCCAGTACAGATACAAGTTTTTCTGCATGTCGCGCTCATCTCTCCCAAACGTCAGCTGGAAGCAAAAATATTCTGCAATAAGTATTTTTGCTCACGTCGCAAATTTCAATGAGTGTATAGCTTCGACCGTCCACAAGGATAGGATTTTTCCCTTCTTTTCTATAATGGGGAGAATAGGCACTTCGTTTTCATCTTTCAGAATTATGTACCCTTTATAAAACGTCTAAATTCACATCACTCAAGGCGCGAGCGGCGCGCGCGACGCTTCGGCCTCCGTCTACCCTACGCTCTCTCCGTGTCTCTAACCTCCGCTCCACACCAGCACGCGTGGGAGCCAAGGGAATTTCGCCGTTTTATAGCCTGTACCAAGTAGGTCTCGTCGCTTCCACTTCCCAATACCGGGCTCGCTGTTGTGATTTCCTCCATAATATTGAGACGTTGGTGTTCTTCTTCTTCTTTGCAGCCACGTCGAGGGTTCTGTCATAGGTTGAGAAACTGGGCGACCAGTAAAGGATTCGTCCATAGGTCCATTGTGGTCAGCATGGTTGGTCTCTCCGGACAATTAAACAAATGGACCTTGGTCAAGCAGGAACATTAGGAGTGGAAATATGCTTGGACTATCAATGTAAAATTTTGCGTTTTGGACCAAAACTTTATAAAAACCACTTTTGATTCCACAACACTAACCTGCAGGAAGCTGTGTGGCAACTAAATCCCCAAAACCACCGAAAAACGCATGAATGTATGTAAGCGGATTACTTATTCCAGCAAGTTTCCACTGGGACACGCTGCGATCTTGGCGGTACACCATTTGTTACCGAAAGGTCATGGCTAACGTAATAAAACCCAGTCGCAATGTTGGATTTGCGCATGCGCGCCCCAATCACACAATTCTGCGCGCGTCATGCATTTTATGCAGAGTGGGTCCCGACGCGATTGTCCGCTACCGTACCGGGGAATTTCAGCGTTCGACACGCAGTGGCTTACTTTAGTACCCTTTGACGAAATGAAAAATGAGCGAAATTCAAGTTCCAGTTGTAGTTTAGCAAAGCTTATAAAGCACACATTTTGTAATGGTTCTGGAGTGAATAATTTTATAGGGGTGAATTTCCAAAAATTAACTCCAATCTGTTTGATTTTCGGTCCTCAAAAAATTCTGATAGAGACTATTTTCTCACAAAGCCATACAACGATTTCGAAGACCTTTGAATGGCGAATTACTGCTACGGGATTGGAATTGTAATAGCCGAGTTTTGAAGGAATAGTCCTAATTTGAGAGAATACCACAGAATAATAGATTAACTCCATGTTTAAAAACTGCACGCTCAGGAACAAATTTTGTGTATGTGTAAAGCAAGGGTCGTGATGCCCCATGATATACTAATGTTTCATCATGTTTCGCTGGGGCCAAGCCAAGGTATGTATCGTTCATCACTGGATGAGGGATCGCCGCGACGCTGCTTGGCGGGAAAAATTGCGCGATCAATAGTCACTCTCCCTTCGTTTTCCCGCGCGCAATTTTTCCCGCCAAGCAGCGTCGCGGCGATCTCTCATGCAGTGATGGACGATATAAGAACATTATTCGCGGAAATGCCACACGAATAGACTTTTGCACGGCATTGTAGGCCTCGCTGGAGGGCGAAGGATGAATGGGGAGAACGAACTCTACTTCTTGGAGAGCTCTCAGGCATGGTAAGGGACTGGACGCACGGGCAGTGAGGGCAGGACCTTGATTAAGGCCTCTTTCAGAGTTCAATCGCCGTGCGACGCGACGGGATGATAACCATGAGCATCGATCGAGATCGCGTCGCACGTCGATCTGTATTCAAAGCATGCAATCGCGGCGATCAGCGATGGAAGTGTAAAATGGGCCTAAGCCCCTGCTCTACCATAAGGCGATGACTGTAGCAGAGGAGGTGCGGGCAGGACGACTTCGCACTGTAGACCCTCCTCCGTACGCGTATCCATGGCGGACGGCTCGCAGGACTTACGTCGATCCGAAGAAGCGGGAAGTCAAATGCAGGTGACGCGAACGCACGATGTGCGGCACTCTCGATGGCAGCGGTGTTGGCACTGACGACCTGACTTGCCAGGTAGCCAGGGTGACGCGTCCTCTGCGTCTCTACATGATGACAATTCCATGGTAGACGATTCGTGGCCGGATCAGTGACGAGAGGCCAGGCGGCGGCCTCTAGATGATGAAATCGTACGGAAGTCACGACGCCTCCAGAAGTACTTCACAGAGCTTTAGCTTCTCCTGAAGTGTCACCAGCGCACCCAACGGATTCTGCAATTCGGGCGCACAAGGAGTATTCCTTCTTTGCGATTCAGCGGATAGCCAATAGAATCGCTTATTTCGATCAGTCGGTCCCACCATCAACACAACTCACCATAGGTGAGCCATAAGAAGTGCTCTACGGGTGGGCCCCAGTGGGGCGCTTGTGACCGAGAGTGTCAGCTTCACAGTAAAGGTGGTGCTCACTCTTGCCATAGAGAGAAACCTTGCGATGATTGGCGGAGTTCTGAGCGCTATCAGCTGGAAGGGGTGGGAACAGAAGAGAACATCAGCTTCACGGCGCATTCTCTGCGAGAAGAGATTCTAAGTGAATCTCGATAGATAATATTCCGAACTCTACAGAAGACTAAGGGGCGTCCATCTTGCTCAGATGATGGTAGGACCCATTTTATTGTACAGATCCTATAAAGAAAATCATATCGTTCGACTAAGGATACTAAGAGAAGCCTCAAGAAGGAGCCTATCAAGAATGATCTTAACAAGGTCGCTGCTATCTTGGAAAGCGCCCATGGTTGAAGACTTTGGCGATATCTGATGACCAAAACGGCCTTCAACGCTGCTGTGCACTGCTGAAAGCATAGAAGTGAGAGCAGCCACTGCAACGTACTTTTCCTGCTGTCACACCGGTCGGAGCCAAAAGAGTTAATTCTCGATCCTCTGGGCGATCAAGCCCTACTGCTTGCGTTTTATCTGGTTTCTGAAATTGTCACATTGGGAGACAACACTACCATTTTGGCTCACAAGGTCTAAAGGCATTACATTGCTTTTCCTCGTTCTAACGTCACCAATCGGCGCTTGTGGATTGTATTCAAATTTGAAATCTTCGATAGATCTTAGCTGAAAGGATTGAATCCAATTGGCGAATATCAAGTGAACACATAGACCCGCAAAATATGACACTTGATAGCAGTTGATCATAAATTGCCAACGGCACAAAATTCTCACGGTAAACAAAATTGATGATACCCAATTGATAAAGGGTAGGGTATAGAAGAAATAAAGATTGGTGTGTTACATGCACACACTTCAGACGACAATTTCGGCTCTCCCCCGCTGTTTTTGAGCGGGGGAGGTCCGAAATTCCTTGCGCGCGAGGTCCCCGGCGAGATTTTTGGGGTGAGGTTCACATCGGAACAGCCAGAGGAGTAAAATCGGAGCTCCCGAGGGTACTGGCGATATCAGGATCATCAACATGTTCGGACAAGGGTTTCAACAATGTTGGTGGTATAAAAGGCTTCTCACCTCACAGTGTGCCTCAGTCGGCTCTTTGGAGCCGGACCTGGAAGGTGGCCTCGAGTCTATTACCAGAAGATCCACCAGATGATGGAGGATAATTTTGGTTGCCGAGGGGAGGGGGGATCTCCCCACGGCGGGGGGGGTGGTCCCCAACTGTGGCTCCATATCGCCACGGTCCACAGTGGGGTGCACCCCACCGTGGAACGTGACGGTGGAACCAACCCCCCGTAGATATGAAAAAAGGGGTCACCCCGATAGTGTCGAGGCTAAACAGAGCCCATGCCGCTAGTGGGTAAAGCGGGACACTCGAGATAGTATCGCGGCTGGACTCACCTTCAATCGGGACTCCCCGCTGGTTTGTTCGGAGCTGCCGGTGTGGTGTGCCGGCGGAGTATTTCCGTTTCCCCCCTCGGGAGATCCGAAATTTTCGTCTGAGCACCGTCCTTCTCCAGAGAAAAGCGGCTGAAGCTCTGAACAGACTAGGGAGTAGGGAAGCAGCCTCACCGGTGATAAAGATATCACGACATCAGGTCCGTAACATGGAAAACTCTGGAAAGAAAAGCTCCTATAACGTCGGCATGGATCGTGAAAAGACCGCGTTCACTGTTGAAGGCTGGCGCGAACTCGATGCCATAGGTGCACCGAACTTGCGCCAACCTTCAACAGTGAACGCGAATTCTCTTCACGATCCATGTCGATGGGGTGGTGGCCATCGTGTATCAACACCCCTGAGGAAGCGGGAGAAACGGGGGAGGAGCGAGGTTCCTGATTGGACGCAATACGGGCTAGCCCCGGCCCCCGGCTGTTGCGTCCAATCAGGAACCTCGCTCCTCCCCCGTTTCTCCCGCCTCCTCAGAGGTGTTGATACACGATGGCCACCACCCATGTCGATGTTTTTTTCCGTGAGAATTTTAATCCGTTAGCAAATTCTAAGCTTGTCTCGATAACAGACAAGGGGGCGTATGCACATCTCTCCCCGCACATCCCCGTCCCCGCAAAGCCACTCTGTGATTGGTCATCAGGCGAAATTGACCAATCATGAATGGCCTTTGCGGGGATGGGGACGCGCGGGCAGAGATGTGCATACGGCCCAAGAATATGAATTCTAGTTGTTGAAAAAAAGCCACCACGGTAAAATGGAAGAGTTTCAACACGTTAACGACATAGTGGGCTCTATCCTGGACGGGGGGGGGCACGCAAGATTTACTCATAGAAATGAACAAAAAACCTTATAAAAATGCTTGATACTGCTGTCAAGCATTGTTGCCAAACGAGATGGCAAGCGTAGAGCTCAAAGAAGCAGCGCGCCGCCCTCTGCGTCTTTGGCATTTTAGTATTTTTGGACGTTTTTTAACTTTCTCACTTCATTTTCTTACATACTCCACTGCTCTTTTGCGTTCTTTTTTTCTTGAAATGCTCGTGAAATTCACTCTCAATACATATTTTGTTCTTCACGTGGCAGGGAAAGTTTTCAGGATATGGATAACAGGTCGGAGCGCACAGAGTCATCTAACCCGTCGATTTCATCGTAAACTCGTAAACAACCGAGCTGTTTTAAGTTGTCTGAGGCCATTATTTTCCTTTATTGTTTGGTTGCAGTCTCTATAGTGTCTCAGACAACTTTAACATCGATCCAGGTGCTTCAGGTCGCTGATGATGTCAGAGACGCAGAGGGCGGCGCGCTGCTTCTTTGGACTCTAGGCCATTGGTATACCTCCCTGTCGCTGCAGCGGCGGGCTGTCGCTGGATCCCCTGGACTCCACATATCCATCTGTTTCATGATGTTTTATGTACTGTGCTCATCTGGGTCAAATTCTGGTCCGCAATTGCGTCTCGACACGCTTTGCAGCCGCGCTTGAGTCAGTCGGGTTTCCAGCGCCAAAGCTGACTCGACGTGGCTTTTTTACACAATTTTTTCTAACTTTTCTTAGTTTCCAGTTCCCAAAACCCACCTAGAGTCAGCAGATCGGCGGCTGCGGCGCTGGAAGCTCTTCTGACTCGGGAGCGTGCGGCCGCAAGGCGTGTCGAGACGCAATTGCGGACCGGAATTTGGCCCAGATAAGCACAGTAATTTTGGCATATCATGGACAGTATAGTGACATCAAAAGACATTATAGTTTTGTACGTTTCGGTTTAGTTGTTTACCTGCAGTTTTTTTTCAATTGGGTATTTATGTGCTGTCATTATTCCATTCAATTACTTATGAATCGTTCTTTTTATTTATGCTACTGTCTAGGCTGTTGAACGTATGGATTATATTCTAAGCCGACGTAGTTTGCCTCTTCTTTGAAACTAGATTTTCCGCTTCTCCTACTACCAACTAAAACAATGATGGTTAAAACGACTATAATGATGATCATATGGTGACAGAATGTGAAAACAATTGGAAATGTCACGAAATCCCACATAAACTGTGATGGCATGACCATAATCTATTTTTTAGTTTGCTGTGCAGATGCGCGTGTGCGAAAATGTCAGTCCGCAAAAGCGCGTAGAATTCAATGCGGCGACGAAGACTCCGTCGCCGTGTCCGTCGCCGGCGACCGGCTGTCGCTGAAGTATACCAATGGCCCTAGACTTGCCATCTCGTTCGGTATAGAGCTACCGATCGGTGGATCAATTGATTTCTGACTTGAATGCTGAGTGTCCCCCCCCCTCCGTCTAGGATAGTGCCACATAAAGTATGTTTTGACATGTTTGGACTAGAGATTATTCCTTCGACGAAATAAGCTGTCAGCGTGTCAACACATGCAGTCTGTCGTCAAAGTGTTGCAACCTGAGTTTCAATGTCTTAGACATTGGGAGCAGCGGACAGCTGGCGAAAATTCGCCAGTTGCTCAACAGCTGGGTGACAGCTGGCATTTAGCTGGCCAATGGCAATCACGAGGCCAACAGTGGGCACACACTCGTCATGCCATTTAATGCCAGCGGCGGGCGGCTGGCGAATATGTGCCAGCTGCCTGAAAGCTGCGTGATTACTCGCATTAAGCTGGCAAGAGCAATTAAACCTCGAAATTACCGAGCGCATAAAAACGCAGTTATCCACCAATCGGCACTCGGCTGGCGCTTAACCGCCCAGTGGCCTTCGCTTGGCGCTGAGTCGTCACATGATTCGCACTCGAGAGAGCACGTTTTAACATGTTGTAGTTGGATCTCTGATTTCATTGATTAGCTCAGCCGGTATATAAGGGGTATGGTATACTTTTGCGACACACGGTCGCGTCGCTCTGCACAGCGACAGCGACCGCATCCCGTCCTTTAAATCTGTCGCTGTCGCAGTGCACTGCACAGCGACAGCGACAGTGGTAGGGACAGGCTATGTCACAGTTGCAGTATGTCAGCCCTCCGCGACACGTCGCTGCGACCTACACGCGACATCTATTCCTACGACGACCGTTATCGTTGCTCCCATGCGGGTCCCGCCACGATTTGTGTTAGATTGCATGCCTGTCGCTCATTACAGCGACAAAGTATACCATAGGCCTAAGGCGATCCAGTGCAATGAGTGCTCACTCGGCACTTCGATGCCGGCCCTGCAAGGTGACCTGAAGTCACTACAGAGGCTAGCATATTTTTGGCAGCTGAGGGGAAAGTCCCCACGGCGTGTTGGGGGGGGGGTAGGTGGGGTGGGTGCCCTCACCTCAAACCGTTGCGTGGGCGATCTCCTACGCAACGATCTGCGGTGAGGGACCCATCTCGATTCATCGGTGTGCCAAGAGACTGGCGGTCCGCTGGCCAATGATTGCTGAACAGCGGGCTGCCAGGTAATAGTTGGCGGACCACCGGCTAATGGCTGTCCGACACCGGGAATGGTTTTTGCTCGCCAAGCGAATGCCGGCGGTCCGCCAACCCCAACGTTTGAGAAATGTGGTGGTGCTTTTCTAACAACTAGAATTAATAAACTTGTCAATAATAAAACAAAGTCGCTTACATCCGTTTTCAGAACGCTCTTATTATCTTCAATAGCTTGTTTCACATTCGTCATGTCGAAGACACCGAAAGATTCGTCTTTGCTGTTAACCTTTTCCATAGATTCTTGAGTTCGATTAACCTTAACGTCACCGCCCACTTTCTCCTTGCTTCCTTTCGACACTGACACGTTTGAGTCACCACTGCTAGGTGGCTCTTCAAAAATCAAATTGCATTAGTGGACGATTAGTCATATTTCTGAAGGCACTTTGCGCCTACCTTTTGAAAGATTTAAGGGTTCCGCAGTAGCCATCTGAAAAAAAACAAAGGCAGAATGTTAGGTTGCTTATTTCTAGACTAGTAAAGTTGGAAAGGTACACACCTTTTTAGGGGGTTTACCCTTCCTGCAGCAAATCAGGATCAAAAACTGCAACAGAATTGTGACAGTATGACACATTGGTCATGTCATCGATGACTACGCTCTTACCTGTGTTAAGAGAGCGCTTAACCATAGGTAATGTATTGAGAAATTGCTTGAAAACATATACAACCACATTTCGAATAGACTAGATAAAAATGGACCATCCTTCCCTAGCGGAGAGTAATCCCAACTTCATCAACAAGGCTAGGACAGAGCGCATTTATCTCAGTCCCTATCACAAAGCCACAATCCGACAGTACGGCGACTACTCACAACTTTTTACTCAAGTTGAAATCTAAGTAAAACGTTTCCAACAAGCATAGAACAATATATCTTGACACGCATAACTATAAATTCACTTAATTAATTCAAAAATGAAGTGTTAGCGGAGGTTTTTTTTCTAGACAACAAATGTGCGAGCAAAGAGCCGGCGGACAAGTAATCATCAATGTGCCTCGAGAACGGACAAGTATAAAACCACTTTTGAACAGAGAATAAATCATGAACAGCTAACGACTCAACTGCACCCGGCTCCCACCACAGGTTTTTACTCATGCAGTGTGGTGCAAAATTATAGATTCACCCCAATTTTCGCTGTCAAAAGACTATCCCCAGACTTCGCAACACGAGAACATACCAAGGCATTCAGGAATGGTGAAAACCCTTGTAGATAATGTTCCAGAATAATCTTATCAATGCATATAAGACCTACATAAGGCCCCTAGTCGAATGGGGCTGCACGGTATTCAACCCAACCAGGAAAAGAGATATTAACCAGACTGAAAAAATACAGAGAAAATCCACAAGAAAAGTTTTTGTTAGAACTGAAGGCTATGAGCACTCTAGTATTCCTTCATCTACGGAACGAAACTCAATTCTGGAACAAGCAACACTGGAAACGAGGAAAAAAGTATACGATGTACCGTGCACAAAATCATTCACGGCAAGTACACTGTTGATGCATCAAAGTTTTATACCAGGTTGTCCAATAATTCTTGTCCGAAAATTTCACCATTTTTAATCTTTTTCCACATTATTGAAAAACAAGTCTAATCAACAATATAATCACCACAGTTATCCACAACAGTGGCCCATCGATTGGGCAGGTCGCCGATGCCCTTCGCCCAGAACCCCGGGGGTGCGACTCGAAGAAGTCCGCGATTGTGCACAAAAGTGCACCAGACATAACTAATGGAATATAACGTCGGCGTGGATCCGGAAGAGACTTTGCGTTCACTGTTGAAGGTTGGCGCAAACTCGGTGCAACTATTGCATAGCATTTGGCACCGAGTTTGCGCCAACCTTCGAAGGGGAACGCAAGGTCTCTTCCGGATCCACGCCGATGTTATGTTATTTGTTATATTATATGAATTTTTGTTATTATCCATGATAATATGTGTATTTTTTGTGATTACTCATGATATGCTATATATTATTTGTGATTAATCATTATTTGTAATCATTCATGATACTCACTAAATAGTAATCGTATGGTAATCAGCCCATAAACCTATAGTAGTAGTTTATCACGTCCTTAGAGAAGCTTTACAATATAGCCCCTTGTTTCCTTTCCTTAGGTTCCGCTTATTCGCTCATTTAGCTGTATGTTTCTCTGAGCCCTCTAACTCTCTAGAGTGATTTCGCAAGGGTTCCGACCCATGTACGGTAGCCCTTGAGACCAGTCAAAATCGGTTTTATCACTTAATATGATCCTTACCATTCTACCACTGTTATTCTGCGTCGTCTATCGTGCCTTCGGGTCAATAAAGAAGTTCTGCACTACTCGATGTGAGTCACCGTACGAAGGCTGAGTCCTGGATATCTCTTCCACTGTGGCCTGTTGTTGCAACTCTACTTCCAGATCGGATAACAGGCTCGGGACTGAAGGAGTAGCTGGCACTGACCAGAAAGAAGAAATCCGCATCGAGCCACGAGGAAATGTCACCTGGCAGCCAGCCAGAAAGAAGAACTCAAGCCGGCACTAGCCGAAAGAAGACCCATCTCACCTGGCCGGCAGCCAAAGGCGGACGGATATGACAGGCAAGTCAGCCGTCATCCCTCATAAACTGTAGGTCTGCTGCATAGCGATGTTGGATTTGAGGCTGTCGTAGTTGGTGAATTTTCTTCCGGCCAAATGGTGCTTCAGCGGGCGGAACAAGTGGTAGTCGGAGGGGGCGATGTCCGCGGAATACGGCGGATAGGCAACCGTCTCCCAGCCGAGCGTCGCCAATTTCTACTGGGTCTCCTTCGCCACGTGGGGGCGCGCGTTGTCGTGCAGCAGGTGGACCGAGGCCCGTCGGGGACGCTTTTCTCGGATGGCGGCGGCTACTTTCTCGAGCTGATTGGTATAGATGGAGGCGGTGACTGTCCTGCCTTGCGAGAGCAGCTCGAAGTACAGCATGCCCTTGGTGTCCCACCAGCAGCAGAGCATGATCTTCAGCGGGTGCAGGTCGGCTTTCGGCGTCGTCGGCGGCTCTTCTCAGCGCGGGATCCAGACGGCACGGCGGGCGACGTTGTTGGAGAGGACCCAGCTTCCATCCCCAGTGACCAGGTCCTCGAGAAATTTTTTGCAATGCGGACGAAGGAGGAGGGGCTGGCAGACGCCACGCGGCTCTGCTTGTTGGCGTCCGTCAGATGGTGGGGGATCCAACGGGCCAGAACTTTGTGGTAGCCAAGTAAGTTGAGTCGATTGTGGATGGTGGAATTGCTGCAGCCGAGCGTCGTCGCTAGTTCACGGGTGGTGGCTTCCGGCTTCTCCTTGATACAGCGACGTACTTCGTCATCATCCACCATAGAAGGCCTCCCGCTGTGCTCCCTGTCCTCGAGGCTCGTGTCACCGCTCTCGAAACGATTGAACCAAGGCTGGCCTCCTTGTCCTCGAGGCTCGTGTCACCGCTCTCGAAACGATTGAACCAAGGCTGTGCTCCCTGTCCTCGAGGCTCGTGTCACCGCTCTCGAAACGATTGAACCAAGGGCTGACTGTGCGTTGGAACACTGCATCCTCCTTGCACGCTCTGCAGATGTTGGCGACCGCGGTGCCCGTGTCGTTGCCCAGCAGCCACTGGTAGTACACGAACGTACGAATTCGACCTCGGTCCATTTTAGCTTGTACTGGTAGCTAGACGCGGCGACTGCGCTTTATATACCCCTAGCATGGAACTTTGGAGAACCTTCTAGAAGGTTCTTACACTTGCCTGATATTATAACACTTCTAAGGAAAATTATAGAATTTTGAAAATTTTCGGACAGGAATTATTGGACGGCCTGGTACATTTGTTCACTCAGTAACACGTGCTGGACAAATGAAGATCTATCGCAAACCAAAAAAATAGGCTTAGAGCGAACGGTTTCACAGTCCGAGCTGGATAAATAAATAAAATAAAAATTGGTTCATTGGATAGGAAGTACTACTTGTTATGGGACAAAGTGCCCATCTTGAGCGGTGCGAAAGTATAGGCCCACCCCAAGCTGCCTTACTTTCACTGATTTTCGCGGTTGAAGTTGGGTATAGGTTTGTCACTTGGTGACATAGAGGTATTTTCATTTTCAACCATTGTTCCGAATGATGCCGAGGGGGATGAAGCTTTCTGCCGCTGAGCACGCTTAGGTGGAAGCCTTAGGCCCCCGTCAGACTTGGTCGAAAAACCTGCTGAGTCCGACTGAGTCCGCGGCGGAAAAACCGTTCTCGACCGTCTGCAACCGACTGAGTGCGGTTGCCCCCAGCGCCACCCAGTTCCACTGCGAAACACGCAATCGATAGTCAGCGACAGCAGTAGGTGGGGCAGAGCGCAGACGACGAGAGTCGGGATACGGCGGGACTCGGCGAATGCACCAAATCACGTGAGAAACTCCTATATCGACCGGGTGGGGTGAGGATGATTTCAGTTGGGACGCAGCGGGACTCAGTGGGACTCAGTCGGTGCATTGGCCCTGCCCTTGTACGCATGAGAACCATCAGTATCGACCGGGGGGATTGCGGTCGAAAGAAAACGGTCGCAGTCGGACTCAGTGGGTTGATATTTTGCACCCGTCTCCCACGAATTCGGTGCGTTGCGACCCGGTGGGACTCGATAGATCCACCGACTCTGACGGGGGCCTTACACGAAGCACATATCCTCAACTGAAGGATTCCCCCACAACTGGGAACATCACACAATTGCATTGATGGATACTTGAACAATCCGACGCAGTACACGATTAAAGAGCACACTGGGCGACCGTGGAGGCTTTGAAGGCGCAAGCAGATGCATATTGCTCCGAACAGTACGCAGTTCGCGAACGGCATCTGCAGAAATCGGGACCTTCCGGCTTTAAACTGGACAGTACCCTGTATATCCTCCGCTGCCCACACATCAAAACGTCAATCTATGAGACCTGCTTCGTGCTTAACACTTCTTCACAAGTCAGCGAGGATGTGTTTCGCTCGTACCAACATGGCCACGAAATCGAAAGAAGTAGATTGCCACAGCCTTGGTCAGGAAGTTCAACAAGTTACTGCTTCTGCTTCCAGTTTGTATTTTCGAGGAGAGAAAAATGAATTTTGGATGGCCCAGATGGTAGAACCCAACATAGCAGGGAGTTGCGGGAAGACAAGCAGTTAAACTCGAAGCGCAACTAAGGAGGTGGTAGTCTGATGGCCTCGGCTGCTTCCTCTGATTACGAACGTGTTGCACTTGACTTTGTTTCGTGAAGCATGAACAGCTTGGGTTAGCAAAAGGTGCTTCGTAACCGCCTACTGCCATATCTCAGGAGATATCGTTTGCTAGATCTTGTTTTCCAACTTGAAAACGCGATAATCCACGAGTCGCAACAAACTTCTGCATGGCTAGAGGCGCACAACCTTACCGCTTTGGAGTGGCCCACATGTTCCCCCGATATGAATCGAATGGAGAACCTATGGAAAAGTATCGTGCGAAAAGTTTATATGAACGGCACCACCTTTTCCTCAAGTTCTGATCTAAATGGTGCCATTCTAGATGCATGGGCGAGTACAGTTGTTTTGAATTCAGTCAAAAGTTGGCGTTCCTTCGCAGAAGTCATTCGTCAGTTAAAATAAACTGGATTCAGTATAAGATAGTCGAAATTAAGTCGAGTTACTGAGCAATTTTAGGGAATCAAGTAATCCGAAAAATTCTGAGAGAGAGAGGATGCGTGCTTTATCACAGAAATGTGACAAGGCAATTGATAAGCCAGATCAAGTTGCACGACTTCTAGGTGATCCCAGAGTCCATCGCCCAGGCAAATTTTGGCGAGAAAACATGTGGGAATTTTTTATTGAAATTTGTTTCATGGTTTGTTGAACTGCACGAACCGGTCGGGGACGAAATTTGTGGTCTCCGAAGTTACGCAGTTTCTCGAAATCTCCAATAGGCGCAAACAAAATTTCGTAGTCACGTGCCTTAGACGTTGTTGCGGTCTTTGCCCTTGAATTTACTAGAAATTTTTCTTTGGGTTTTTGCCGTAACTGCAGTTTAACGTCGCAGTGCACGTTATGGTATGTTTACACAAGGCGTTGAGTTGATCGCAAAACGCTTGGCTCCGGGCGAGATTGAACCAGCATATTCCCTTTCCGGGAGAGCGCCTTATCGCACTGCACCACCGAAGCCCCAGTGCCGCTCTCACTCAACTGCTCGGTAAATCTTCTCCGAAGCAATCATCCTTTCACCCGCATAACGGGATGAAACAGGTATACCGTCGGAGACTATGTAACAGTCGTAGACCTGTCAAGATGATGCCCTAGTTAAGTCTTACACGATTTTTTTGCTTCGGTGAAGATTTACCGAGCAGTTGAGTGAGAGCGGCGCTGGGGCTTCGGTGGTGCAGTGCGATAAGGCGCTCTCCCGAAAAGGGAATATGCTGGTTCAATCTCGCCCGGAGCCAAGCGTTTTGCGATCAACTCAACACCTTGTGTAAACATAGAAATTCTTTGTTTGATATGCCATACCCTTCGGTTCAACTCATTTGCATGCGCTTGTTTATTCCTTTTTTGATGTATTTGCTCCTCAACTATGGTTTGGTCAATTTGTGTTTACTTGCTCTGACTTACCAGGGCTGATATTTATGAACCCTGAATCCAGCCTTCTATGGTATCGCAGCGACAAACGGCTGTCACTTGCAGCTCCTATAGTTATCCCTGCAGCTTGAGCCCTTATCACATTCTATCTATGAATCTTATTGTTGGTAAGGTTCACTCTTGTGATGCCCGAATGTCCGCTAGGAAGCCTAAGACCTGAGCACAGAAAAGTATTGGCTGTGATTGCCATCGGTGCCGGCATTCTTACTGCCATCACGATGTACGTCTATTTCACCCGGAAAAAGGTTCGTCACCCATTTAACAGGAAACTATTGAGTGAAGCCTTGCCTGACCTACTATTCTTCCAGAAACCTACCCTTGCTGTTCGAGGTCGCGAAATGTTCGACGGTGCAGTGCGGCGTCCACACAAGATCAAAAGTTGGTATCACCTTGGGCAGTTTCCAAGTAGTCAGCCGGGTAATGTTTATATAAGTGTTTTTTTCAGAGCATGACATACATAAGCGATCAAAAAGCGTTATGCTTCCGCCATCTGGGGTGTCTTCCTGATCGATGCAGTCCACATCACAAAAGCTTGGTAAATAACTTGCAATGCATGTGAAAAGTATTCTCTTCATGACGATTAAATAAACAATTTATTGTGATCGCATAATATTACAAAGATCACCCGTATTATTGTATTATCGCATACGTTAGCGTATTTATATGAGTTTGTCTTCTCTATTATGAACTCCTTGCCCCCAAGGAAAGTGACGTTGGCGGTGTCTTTTGAAGCGACCCTTTCAGCGGTGGTTTATGTTTCTGACTATGTGCCGGTTTCTGACCTGGTGGTGGTTTGTGAACCTGTGGTGTCGCTGTCTTCTTCTTATTCTGCACCTTCTGTTGTAGCTCCAAACGTTGCGTCTCTGCAAGTTCGCCCATTGGTGGCACCTGTTGTGTCTTCTTGCGGTCCGCGGAGCGTATATGCCGAATGAAGTTAAACTTCGATGGAGTGGGTGCTGCTGGTTGGAATTTCTCCGGCGGTTGTTCAGTAGACTCCCGTCGTCGCGGTAGAAGTGCAGTATGGGGATTCGCAGATTTCACTTGCGTCAGAGATGTTTGCTGCAATCAAAAATCATATATACCGTAATACTGGAAGGCTAACGCTGTGGCGGTTTATCGAGCACTTTCGCAACAGGCTCTAAGGGAAGAGATCGTTTGAGGCCTAATCCAGAAGGCTACTGGGCCTCGCAGAGGGTCCAAGTGTCACTGTCGAGTTTAAAGTCGCCGTCAACATCGGGGAAGGCGAAGTGCCTGATGGCGAGTAAGCTCAGTAACAGCGCAGAACTTTACTTGATTTGAAGCCAAATTAACACCTAGTTTTGCACACAGCGATGGGACCGCGGCTCCTGTCGCTGTTGGAACAGAAGCTGCGCTTGGGCTCCTATGGCAGCGCAAGTGCCATCTAGTTGTCATGGATGAATAGCTCTTGCTTACCTATTTGTGAAGAGTTTAGCGTGTTGTTGGCCTATTTCGGTACTTAACCACAAGTCATTCCTCTAGAAGAATCCTCAGAAAGCTCTGTTCGCCGTCGGAGTCTCCCACAAGAAGGGTGACTCTGTCAGCGTAGGCCTGAGTAAGTGTTCTTGCAAGGACCACGACAGTGATGCTAGACGAACCCTCAAGGCAGAAGTCTCAACGAAACTTGCGTTTCAAACTTGGTGGGTTCGTGGCGTACGACCTGTAGTTTGTAACAGCTTCCGGTCTTTCTATGGTGAGTCTAGGAGCCGACAGGGCAGCCGGACAAAGCGACGATCCAACTCATCTTAGATAGGCAGCGATTTGAGTAACTCATCGTTTATGAGATTTTGTATCCAGACACGGGCTGCGACATATGCCCCAGTGCTGATGAGGCCAATAGTTTCTTGGAAAGAAACCTCAGAGGTCTCAGGTGATAGTTCTCGCTCGAAGTCATCACACGGAGTAACCCCCTTGAACATCGGGAAAGACGAAGTGCCCAATGGCGATTGAGCACAAGAACAGCTTAGAAATTTACTCAAATCCAAGCCAGACTAGCAGCTACCAGCCGCACACAGCGATGGTAACACAGCCTCTGTAGCTGCTGGAACAGAAGCTGTGCTTGGAGTCCTATGGAAACGCAAGTGTTGTCCTATAACTATAAACATCTGAAACTCTAAATCGTGTAAAAAGGGTTTAGCACGATTTAGGCCAGTTTTGGAACTTGACCTCGAGTCATTCTCCGAAGAATCCTCAGAAACTGGAGGGACCCTGCTTCCGCAGGGAGGTTGACTCTGTCAGTGTAGGACGACGATGATGCTAGATAAGTCTTCAATGCAGCAGTCTCAACGTAACTTCCGGCCTGAACTTGGTGAGCTCGATGTGTGCGACCTGAAGGCTTTATCAGTTCCCAGACATTCTGTGGTGAGTCTAGGAGCTGACGCTGACAGGGCAGCCGAACAAGGCGACGATCCAATTCATCATATACGGACAGCGATATGAGTGACAGTGCCCACCCAGATGTCAGATGGGATGGTAATCGTTTGCCAGCAGTAAGATTCCCTAAGCTGCTTGGCCTTATACTCGATCCGTCACTGAAGTTCCACAAAAACGCGGAACAGAAACAGACAGTCGTCAAGGCAAAGCTTAATATTCTGAGAGCTCTCGGAGGAACATCATGGGGAAGCAGCCGGGAGACTATACTGAGAACCTACAGAGCGATACTTCAGCCGGCTGTGGAATATGCGGCACCAGTGTGGCAGCACCTGGTGTCAGACAGCTCCTGGAATAAGCTGCAGCGTATACAGAATGCTGCGCTTAGAATCGCTACCGGTTGTGCAAGTAGCTCTCCAATAGAACATCTTCACGCGGAGGGCTGCATATTGCCAGTTAAGGAGCATTGTGAACTCCAGGCACAGCAGATGTATATTAATGTTCTGAGACAGCCAAATCATCCGGCAAAGAGAATTATGAAGCCCATTAGAGAGAGGTCGATTAGGACGCCGTTCGCAGATGCTCCTCGTAAAGTTGATGTACAGAGATGGGCCGACTCCAACATAGAAAGGCTTCGTCTTCTACGCGAGAAGCACACCCAGTTTGTTCGAGGATATCTGAAGAAGGCGGCTGTGAACCCTATTTTAGGAGCAGTGCCGCCTCGGGTTTGCGAGACCGAGTCTCAACTCGGCCGGCGAGCCAGATGTGCTCTCGCCTCGCTGCGCTGTGGTCACTCTATTCTGCTAATGTCTTACGCCAACAAGATCGACAGCAGCCGACCAGACGCATGCCCGGACTGTGGTGCTCCCAAACACGACACGACGCCCTTGTTCATGTGCCCGAAGAGACCTACCTCCTTAACAACAATGGACCTCAGGACGAATCCTGTGAAGGCCGCCCAGTCCTCAACCTATGACAAAAACCACTTTGAGGCTGCAGAAGAAGAAGAAGAAGAATATGAGTGACTCATTGTTTACGAGATTTTGTATCTAGACTTTGACATGGGTCTCAATGCTATTGAGGCTGATGGTTGAGGTTTCAGGTGACAGTTCTCGCTCAAAATCACCACACGGAATAACTGAGCTGTCTTCAGCTCGACAAGAACATGAAGGAGGATTTAGCATCGTGTGAAATATTATTTTGAAGGTTCCGAATGCTGTCCCTTCGGTCAAAAGGATGTTAAAACGATGTGATGTAGTCAAAAACACTGAAATCCTGAAGGTGGCATTCGTCCGAATCTGATGGGGTCGCTAACAAGCGATAGAAAATGTTCCTTGGAATCATAGCGACATCTATAAACATTTGAGGAAATTCGTCCTCAGGACCATTCTCGACGACAATATGCTCGAAAAATTCCGGAGTGATGCTAGGCGAAGCCCTAGCTGAAAGTACAGAGCTGTATGGTTATCCAACGGTGACTGACATCCACTCCGACTAGAAGGCATGCAACACACGGAACCTGCAGTACCCACCAAAAATAGGAATAAGAGAGCTCGATTTGCTCATATGGATAAAATGCACTAATAGGTAGTAACAACTTTTTGGTCAACCTAGTCATCATTATGGCCAAAAGGATGAGAAACCTCGACGAACGCTTTCTGGTGAATGATTTTGAGATAAAAGTATGCCTCACCGGGATGACCGCAAGATTCCAGAACTCGTCCCTCGCTAGTGCTGGACCTTCCTGAGAGCCTTGTTGAAGCGCCTGGAAAATAGGAAGGAGTTGCCTCTCAAGATTCTCTATGTCTGGTTCTGCTCTAACTTGGGCATGATGTCTGCATAGTTATTTTCTTGTGTCGACCAACCACGTTTGTCGGGTGGACTTGCCTTATTCGGTAAACGTTTTGGCAGAGCGCCTTTTTAGAGACCTGAAAACGCGACACACGTTATTTGCTGTTTACCAGAAAAAAAGCATCTCCGCTCTACAGAGGTATCGACGCGCGCAAAATCTGCAAGGAGGTTACACCTCCAGCATGAAAACCAACCAGAAGCGTTTTGACTGAGACCAACACACGCTGCTGCGGTAGTAGTTTAGCGCAAGTGAACCACCACTAGCAAGCAACGATTCCAGCCCTGCGATAAATCTACCAGAAGCTCAATATCACAATCCACACAACGTGATAAATGCTAAGAGTTCACTGGTTACGGTGAAGCACTCGTTACGGTTATTACTTCGCTTTTTTGTGAAGAAACTTTGTAGAACCTTCCTAGCACCAATGTCCGCTCCGTGTGCTAGTATTATGCACTTGACTTCAATATCATTACTGCTGTGCTTTTTGACCATATACTTCTCAAGCGGCGTTAAGAGGCTCTTAAGTCTCTCGAAGAAGGCTTATTAAGCAAGAGACGTAAATGCCTCCTAACGCCGCTTGGAAATACACAGGGTCGAGAATCACCTTAGCACTATGGTGCTAGGAAGGCTCTAGAAGCTTTCTTCATACAAAAGTGAAGTCCTAAGCTGAATAACCGTAATGAGTGCCTCACCGTAACAAGTGAATTCTTACCATTTATAATGTTGTGTGGATCGTGATATTAGGCTTCTGGTAGTTTTACCAAAGGGCTGGAATCGCTGGTTGCAGTGGTTATTCATTTGCGCTAAACTACTACCGCAGCAGTGTGTGCTAGTCTCAGTGGAATCGCTTCTGGTTGACTTCGGTGCTGTAGGTGTTACCTGCGAATAACGTGTTTTGCACTTTCAGGCCTCTGAAAACGGCGCAATGTCGGTAAGTTTACTGAATAAAGCAAGCCCCTACAAACCTGGTTAACTGACACAAGAAAATGTCTATACAAAGTTGCTTCTTGACGGTTCTGCCAGCTCTTTCTCCAACCACGGCACGCGCCTAAGTGTGGCAGTTGTTAACGAGTACTGCCACAGAGCGTTAAGTTTTTGCGACTTTGTGGCAGGCTGACTAGCAGAAGTCTGAAGCCTTTCGCAAGAGCAAGGCGCATCCATTCGCAAAAGGATAGCATGCGTACCTCGGCGGATAGAACGAGGTTGTTGTTCTTCTCTTTGATCTCTTCAGGAGTCAATGGGCGGAACGGATCGCACATTGGCGCAAGTTTACGCTCATTAAATGGCCTTCCAGGGGTGTTAATGGCTGTCTTCACTCTTTCTTCCAGCTCTGGTATCACACCAAACACATGCCGAGGGTGAATGTTGACGCTATAAAATTTGCATAGTGCAAAGTGGCTGAAAACTGTTAAAAGGGAGGACCTCACATATTCGGATGAATTTCTGCAAACTTGGCCATCTCGTCATACATCTCAACCCACTGCCCAGGGTCCTGAATAAAGAAGGTTTGACATGTTTATAGCATAATTTGATTGAATACCGGCTCGAATGCTCGGCCAGTGAAAACGCCAATTTTGAAAAAAATGGACACCTACTTCCATAACATCTGGTGGAACACAGGACGCACCAAAGCACCAGTCGACAATAAATCGCAGTACGTAAAGCATTTCAAACCGACTCAAGAGTGCACCGTTACAGTTCTCTGGAAAACGGTGTTTCGTGCTTACTGAGGAGGCCCTACCTTGAAAGCCTCAAGTAAGTCAGCTTGGAGGAAGCGGTGCTGTCTCTTGTCAACTCCCGATCAAAAATATGATGCCGGAACAACATCTGTGGAGCAGGTGTTGAATCCTTGCAATGGACAGGGCGGCTACTGCATAACCGAACGGAATGACTTAGAGGTACAGATGCCTCTATGACGGGCGATCCACGAGTAAGTCATGAAGCTCCAGGCTGAACTCGAGGCCATGGAGTGGCTGCAGGCATTGCAAGCACAAGTTTGACGATTAGTTACGACGACTCATGCTCCACACCGTTACGCCATCGTCAGAATGATAGCAGGGTATCCCTATTGTAGCCGTATTCATAGCACTTCGACAGACTCCCTAGAAGGTCCAGCAGAGTCCACCCGACGCACTCGGCGGGTAGATAGGAAGGTTTCCAACTATCTGGCGGGTAGAGGCTAGGCTCTTGGCCACCTAGCGGGTGGACGGATAGGGTTGCTTCCGCCCACTACGCCGATCTAACGTGTCAGAAAATGATAAATGTCCTCCTCGAAGACATCGCGCACTCTTCCTGTGTACCCGTATAGGTGAAGCCGGGTGTGCTTGGCTCGTCGGAATGCACACACAATGAAACTGAGAGACTTCAGTCTCCTATCCGGCGTTCACTCCTTCCGGATTGCATTCCTTACTCACGTGTATGTATCCGAAATAACTCCTTTATGGGCACATATTTCTTCAGCTGATAAACTGTTGTGAAGACCATGTACAGCATCGAGTACAGCTCTTTATATCGAGTACTGACCAGAATCTGAAAAATGCAGTGTCAATTGTGATTCCCGTCATGAGTCCATTAGTCCATCCAGCCAGCCTCCGTCTAGTACGCAGTTTGGTGGCTAAGGACTCACCGCATTCTTCTTATGACAATATGCGAGAATCTGCAGTGGTCCAAAAAACTCCTTCGATAATCCATGATTTGCGCTGCTGGAAGAGAATTCATTCACTACACTGGCCGTTTTTCACCACTGGATACATGAAGTTGTATTCAGCGCTGGTTCAGTGTATCTCAAGTGTCCCCCCCCCAATTTCATGACTTACGCGGCAAGAGGTAGGAACACTGAAGCAGCTACGCAGTATAATGTAGTCACGAGCAACCCACAATGTATAGGAAACCGCCTTGAGGACACGCTTGGTGCGCTGTCGTACATTCAGCGCGTCATAAATGTAGAACGTCATAGTTTCAGATGTATGTTTCAAGCGTGTCAGCTTATAGGTTAAGGATGTCTTCGCCTTCGCGTCTGAAAAGACTTTTCCTCTCTTTGGACGAAACTTTCACGGAGAAGTGTAAGGACATACCCGCGAAAAGTTCCAGGTTCCCGACATTTTTCGGCATGCGTGGTATCGACTCGTTGATTGCTTCTGTATCAGTAATCACCACAGCCAAATCGTATGGAAATATCTGCTGCGCACGATAAAGGAGCGGCTTGTTGTACACGTTCTCTTTCAACAGCGGTATCGCTCCATTCTAAAGTCTCCGTAATAGACGTGGAGGAATGTATAAGCATGGTAGTGTTTACAGTCCCACAATCTCCAAATAGCGGAGTGATTACCGCAGACACTAAATCTTGTTCGACGCAACTTTTTTGGCCACCGTGGGGCTGGGCTCGCACGCTTGACGAACGAGCCGTCCAAGTATCCGCGTAATATGTGCCACGGTTCAACCAATAGCACTCTGACTCTGAGGATATCTGCCGATTGAATGATTTCGGGTTCCTATACCTGCCGCTCTGCTCACTCTTTCACTGAGACAGAAGCATCTAGAAACTAGCTCATCGTATGTGTTCATGAGTACTCAAAAACAAAGCTAACGTTGAGTGATCCGTGCCAGACAATGGGACGTGTCAACCATGGGCAGGTTGCGTACCGACCGCAAGATGGGCGATGTTCGGAACGAAATTCGCACGCGGTCTTCACGTAAATTTGCGCGACCGATAGGCACTGCCACGCGGTTGGTACGCACCGCCACGCAGTCGGTGCTTCTCGCTCGCGCGCGGTGAGCCCCATTGTCTGAGTGTGGTGTGTGCAGTATACATTGGAGCCGACTCATTCATTTTCGGATATCCATCCAAATGAACCGAAATTTTCATGATTCAAAATCCGATTCACCGAAAAAAACGTCAAAATCCGAATGATCCAAAATCCGAATCACCGAAAAAGTTCAAAAATTCGAATTATCCAAAGTCCGATCCACCGAAAAAAGTCAAAATCCGAATGATCCAAAATCCAATTTACCGAAAAAAGCCAAAATCTGTTCGATCCGAAATCTGAATCACCGAAATGTGCCATGTGTCGGATAATGATTAGGATACCGAAAATCCGAAAAAATGCCATGATTCGGATCGGATAACGAGTCGGATATTGGTAGATTCGGCATGTTCTGTTACTCAAACTAGCGTATCTGATGTCACGACTCGACATTCCATTCTACAGTAGCCATACAGGTGCGTATTTACACAGCAGACATCCAATTGGAGCGCATCATGAAATTTACGCCGCTTTTTGTTGCGCATCGTCAGCGCAGATTTTGCGCACAGTTGGCATTAATCCTGTTCGTTTGGGTTGTCTGTGCGAGTATAGGCCTTTCAGACTGGGGTCGCTGCGAAATTCTTGGCGTCGCTTTCTAGAGCGAGAGAAATTGGGCGTGTCCATGACTTGTCGCGTCCCTCATATTTCTGGTTCTGCGTCTCTGATTGTTGATTTCGCCGTTTGTTTGATTGAAAAAAAAACAGTGAAATAAGGGAAATAAATATTTTATAGAGAGTTAATGGTCAGGTACTAACAAAGGAACATCAACAATTAGAAAGAAACTACGGTGGGACGGCAGCGACAGCGACAAAAATAGTCGAAATCATTTTCATCCTGCGACGTTGCTGCCGTCGCTGCTAGCTCGCACTCTGAAGGCGCGGCGGTCGCGCTCGTCGCACGGCACAGCAACCCCCCCCCCATCACTCACACCGTCTCCGCCACAGCGAGTTTTGCTGCGACGCCACTCTGAAAGGCTCTAAGGGGTATGGTATACTTCGCCGCTGTCATGACCGACAGGCATGCAATCTAGCACCAATCGCTGCTGGACCTGCATCGGAACAACAGCATCGGTCGTCGTAGGCACAGCTATCGCGCGTCTGTCACAGCGACGCGAAGCGGAAAGCTGACACACTGCGAATGGGCCGAAGCCTGTCGCTGCCACTGTCGCTTTCGCGGGCCGAAGCTTGCAGCACACTGCGACAGTAGTGCATAATTTCCGCGACGCGCGACCGCGACAGTGCATATTAGCATTATCGATTTTCGGTCGATTTAGATGACAAGCATTATGTCGCGTCGCTCGTCACGGGAAGTATGCACTAGGCCTAAAGGAGGGGAGCTCCGCGACAGGCGGTCGGTGTCGCTGTGCAGAGCGACGCGACAGTGTGTCGCAAAAGTATACCATACCCCTTATGGCGCATTGGGGGTATGACTGGCTCCCAAAAACCATGTGTATTGATCGAACGGGCAAGCTTGTTTTAGGTTGATTAGACAGGAACTCACGGGTATTTACGAAATCGATGGGAAGGACTGATACTCATGGTACTCATTTCTACTAATGCTTTAACATTACACTCACTTTGAAGAGATTTTGGAAAGTGATCACATCTGTTTGGTTTGCAAATATTCCGAGATGAAGATTCTTATATCAATGAGTTTTTTTATCATAGTAAAGTAGAAAAATCTTTTTTCTTCCGAGGATTTTCGCCAGACTACCAATAGACTTTTAGAATTATACCACCTTTTATCCAACCGGATATCCGACTCGGATATTCGGATTCCGACTCACCGAAGAAAAGGTCGAAATCCGAGTGATCCAAATACCGAATCACCGAAAAAACGTGATATTCGGATTAATCCGAGATCCGAATATCCTTCTAGACTCCCTATCCGAATGGCTCGGATTTTCCGAAATTGCTGTTTTGAATCTATCCGTTTGAGTCGGATATCCGCGACCTTTGATTCTTGAGTTATCCGAAATCCGAGTATCCGAATTTTTTGATTCGGATCCAATGTATAGTGTGCAGGGACCGCGTATTGCGCAGTGATCAGCCTCTATAGTAGTGGTCGCAAATGTGCGATGGTATGATTGATGCTGAACAGAGTATGAATGCTTTTCAGTAAAGTGCGTACCGAAGCAAGTGGTATCATCCGACTTTTGAGGAAATCTTCATCTTTCTCCTCTAGGGGTAGGGGTTGCGCTTCGTCAGCTGGAAACAACTGCCTCAAAACTGTAGATTTTCACAGTAGGTTGTCAACTTACCACCAGCTGTGTGTCTGGATTTTTTCGAGTGTTTCGATGCTGTTAAACTTGGCGGCGGAGAATCGGACCACAACAGATCCCTCTCATGAGCACACCACATGAATGGATCTTGACTGAGTGCATCCTCAAAATTATAGGCTGATATCGTCGACGCGACCAAAAAATCATATTCTAAACATGCTCACCCTACACAGCCCTTTCAAAGCTAGGATAGAGCTGCTATCGAGCTTGTACGGTGACAGTGCCAAGCGGAACGGATTGCGTTTTTTCTTAACCACTATCAGCACAATCACCATCACAGCAATGAGCACTAAGAGAAATATGAGTCCTGCTGCGGCTATGTAGTACCAGTATCGCTTGAAGAATACCCAAAATTCTGAAAATGAGGCCCGGAACTCCGTTCGGCAGCTTGCTTTGAGATCGACACCTATAGTTTGAAGCGAAAAGCAACCTGATGCTCACCGGATTTGGTACTTGGTGCTGATTTAGACTGTGCAAGTTTCTGTGGCGATTCTTTCGGGTGGACTGATTCCTGTACTGTTCGATTCTTGGACACTGTTACACCGTGATCGCGATCTCTGGTAGGTATAGTCGCACGAGCGGGGCTATGTCTGGTCGTAACTTCTAAAGAGTACACACCAAATGAAAACAGATAGCACTTATAAGGCCCTTTGCGTAAAAAATGAGGTAAAAAGAGTGGTCGGTGGAACAGGAAAAAGCCAACATAGGGTTTTTATGGGCCTATTCTGTAGAGCATGGAAGAAAATCAACCGGGCGGGAATTCGAAGTATTGTAAATTATCCGCTGGCGCACTGTGCTCCGGGACAATCAGCGCCAAAAAAAATTCAAAGCATCTGATTTAAAGCAGCTTTTGAGTAGGAAACCACATTTGGTTCCCTTATTCAATCCGAAGTTCGAGCCACTTGGAGATAGTTGGCAAAGCTTGGGACCTCAATGCTGCGTATTCATAATACTAAGGCCTCTTGAGAATCACTCCGTAGTCTGAATCTCTTTCATAGTTTGCCGGCCGACGTCGGCCGACTCGTTACCTAATTTGATCAGTCAAGATAGATAAGATGGATAGGATAGAGCGATGTCGAGCAGCAGTCAAAAATAGGGTTTTGTGCGCCTTTCATTTCTGATGAGCTAAGCGCGGCTATACGCTCCTGTATCTGGAAAGCAGACCTCCAGGACATGGTCCAGCTGATCGAGAGTCCGCCCCAAAACCTTAAGGGACATTTGGTCAGGAACCGCTTATATGACCGCGCTTGCACTACGGCATCTTGCGTAATTTGCCCATATGGAAAGGAAGGCGATTGTAAGAGCACAGGGGTGGTCTATCTGATAACCTGTCAGATGTGCAGGGAGGAGTATGTGGGAGAAACCAGCAGGCATCTTTGTGTAAGGATTAAAGAGCACTTGGATGGCCTTAGAAACTCCAAGGTTTCTACTCCATTGGGGGAACACCGGGTGCGCGTGCATGAAAACAGCCGTTTCGATGTAGGTGTCACGATCTTTGCACGGGAACCAGATATCGCTGCTCGCAGAACTCTGGAGGCCTTCTGGATAAACTCCAGAAATCCGCAAATTAACAGAAAGGACGAATGTGTCGCAATCACTCAAGAACTAGCCCCTTTTGTTGACCTTTGTGGGTTCTGATTTGCCAATGGGCTTGATCGGCCTTCTGAAGGCTAACGAGGTGGGTGGTCTGATGTGGTCCCGCTCATTCACCCGCCATCTGAGTTCAACTGAGGGTGTCTGGCAGGCCTTGGTCTGTTTTCTGAAGGTTAGTACCCTTAAAAATGCCTTACGACTTTGTGTTTCGCCTATTTTCTTGAAAACTCTCTCTATTTGCTGTGAAATAGTGCTTGGTCGGCTAAATCCTTATGTGTCTTTCGCATTCCAGGCTCCGACGAAGGCGAAAACGCCGAAACGTTAGCCGAATAAAAACTGTATCATCTCGGACAATTGCTCAATCAAGTGCTGCTACAATACCATATCATGCCGAGATTTATTGAAAGTCGAACGTGGAAGAGTAGATAGATATTCCACATTCGATAACGAGACGCCCACGTCGGTCGGGCAACTATGAAAAAGGCTTGAGAAGGCGCTTTCCTGGTCGATATTCTAGCACGAGGAGCAGAAGTGCCACGATGGGCACCGGTAGGCCGGGAAAATCCGAAATCCTCTTTTCTCTAATTTCAGAGATCCTCCATTTCGAACATGTGCACTAAAAGGTCCGCGAGCAGCGCACCAGCGGATTCTTTCGAACACTTCAAATCCTGGACCGAAATCTGAAGAATAGCATTTCAGATTTTGCTGTCCCAACCGACCACACTCTTCGCTTGAGTTCTTATCCAATTGGCTTGCGATATTCTCAATTCGAAACCAGATAATGAGGCATCTAGAGAAGTTACGATACGCACTTGGCGGCTCCGCTAGAGGTGAGGTCCTCTTCTGGTATTCCAGTAGTGGATTATTAGAGAGTTGCACCTGTGGATCATCAGGTGATACAAGGATTCCTTCCAAATTTGGAGTCACCAGTCTTCTCATAAATGGATTGTCTCTGATTACCAGGACGACCTCATCTAAAATACTGGTTTTTACTAGATCGTAGTGCTCAGCGGTAACTGATGTACTTGAAAAGCAAGAGAAATCAGTGCCGCCAATCAAATCCTCGAAAGGGAATGCCTAAGAATTTGATGTTTGTTGGGAAGAGTTGAGGTTGATAATAGCGCGTCCTACGGTCCAGGCCAGCCGATCGTGTCGGGACCATGCGTAACCTGATGGAATGCGGCACATTTAGAACATTTCAGGCCAAGATTTTTCCCATTGAGTTTCAGTCTTGCTTATCGGATTGTTTTTTGTCTGCGCTTGATTTGCTGTTAACCTCTCAGTTTTACCCAGTATCTAAAAAATGTGCCCTAAGCCTCTTCCAATTCTCAATCACGCGGGAATTCTGTTGAAGCACGGTGAAGGATTCCCATTTCTGGACTGATCGATTAATTTGGAACATAAAGTTTTTTTCCAAGCCCTTTCCATTCCATAGATCGGGAGAGAACTCGATTGGTGCAACATGGTCAATGGCATCCTATTTTTTGTGGAGGAAATTTTCTGGTTTTTGAACAACTCGACACTCTACGAGGTAATTCTTATTCGTAACCCTCTTCGTTCATCTTTCCGGACTGATTTTTTCGAATTACTTTGGAAAACATTGAATTCAATTTTGCTGCCCTACCTACCCTCTCCTGATTCTTTCTAATCAGTTTTCTAGGCTCTAGCAAAGATGTCACCACAGCTCTGGAATAGGACGCCTTCGGCCAAAATCGCTTCGGAAATACCGAATACTCATTCAGAACCACATGGTAAAGCTCTATAGATGCTCCAATTTTTTGCTAAAAACAGCTTCGGTTTTCTGAAATAGAGAATCTCTTCCAAGGTTCGGAGTGAGGTGGTCAGGTTTGTTGGGATCAACGCTCGAATAAGAACCTCTATTCTCTGTTGCAGGACGTGGGAGGGTGTACACGTGATCGAAAGTGACAGAGAGGATTGGCCGAAGTGGAGCTCGACCTACGTTTACACAAATCATGACAAAAGTTCACTAGTGTGGTGGATTCATTGTCCCAAAAACGGAACTAAAAAAGTATTTGTTTGTCATTCTCGAGTGTTTTAATGTGCAACACCTAGCGCACAATTGGCAGGGTATCTCAGAGGCTAAAGAGCTTAACAATCCTGTGCGTAAAATAAAATGTGGACATTCCCACCCCCCCCCAGTAAAAAGAAAGATTTTGGGCCCTCCTGAAGCTGAGGAAGGGCTTATAGTAATTCCAACCCCGTTGGCATGCTTAGCCATGCTGTGAGCCTTCCGTTGCGGTCACACGAAACTTTTTAATTTGTTCCAGTTAAAGTGTTCACCTCGTTTGTTGTGCCCAACGTGTTTTAAGGATTTAAAATAGGTGAAATTTTCGAAACCAGTGAGTTCTTGTATGAACAGTTTGCCGTCGATTTCTTCAATGCTTTCCAACATCTTAACACCTTTGGGTGGAGCTGAAATATGAGTTTGTCTTCTTGCTTTTCATCTGAGATAAATGTGAATGTTTTCAACTCACAAAGTGACCACTTCTGCACAATCAAATCTCCATGTATAACGATGCAGTTCGCATTATGTTTGAAATACTCTTCAGTGGCCTCTCCTCCAAGACAGTTGCTCTCTGAATTTCGTTCAGTGTCTCACAATCCGTTGTAGCACTATGACAGGCTGGTCGACTCACTCACCACAATCTTCCCGGTTATTGTAGATTTTCATTCCAGGGATTTTCTTGAAAATAGTAAAGTTTTTAATGCATAAATCTTTGTTGCCGATTATATCTGAAATGCAATATGTTTGAGTACGGAAGATGGTCGTAATCAGGGTATGGCCGTAATCAGGGTGTAGTGTGATTATTTCATAATTTGGCTAGCAAAACATTCTGTACAAGATCTACACTGTTGTGGACGAGAATACTGAATGCAAAAGATCGATTCTCGACAAAATGTTCGCATTCACTTCACTTCTTACTCACTTCGTGTCATGCCCTATTCCGTGGTCTCTCGCATGCTCTCACTGTGTAGAATGTTCTGTTAGGGCCTATTCATACTTCCAACCTCTCGCTCTTCCAGAGTGGCCCTCTCGGGAAAAGAGGTGAGTATGAATGAAAACACGATCACCCGCTCCTCCCGCTCCGCCAGTGAAGTATGGATGCTCCAGAGACATCGCCATGGCAGAGCAAGAGGGGGGAAAATCGGTTGGTTTGTTTTTAGGAATGAAGCGATGCGGGTGGTCTTTGATGAGTTAAATAAGATATGTTGGTTTTGTTGTATGTAGAGGCTGTCCAGGGTGGATTCTACAGATTTTCTAAATAGACAATGACTGATAACGCTATCGGAAAACCCATATCAGAGGCAGCTTTCATTTCTAGGATTGAATCCTGGAAGGCCCCCTCCAACTAGATTTGAGCCAAGATTCATAATCGCACGATTTCCGCGTGGAGGCGTGCATTTTGATCCTTGTATTGAACATTCAAACCTAATTGCATCTTTCCCGAACATCTGCGAACGCGCACTCCCATTTTGATTCTGTATACTTTCCACGGCGTTCGGTGCGCTCCCATATGGGTCCCACACACTTTCTACGGCGCCTTGCGCACTCTCCACTTGGGTCCCCCACACTCTGCGGCGCCCTGCGCACTCCCCACTTGGGTCCCGCCCACTTTCTGCGGCGCCCTGCGCACTCCCACTTGGGTCCCGCACACTTGCTATGGCGTATTGCGCGCTTTCACTGAAGCCCCGCTACACTTATGTGACGCAATTTAGTGCAACAAGTAATGCTACCAACAAATGCCTCTGCGGTGCGAGAGGGGAGTATGAATGCTTCAGAGACACCACTGTGGCGGGGAAGGAGGCGCGGGTGGTCGTGTTTTTATTCATGCGAGAGGTTGGAAGTATGAATAGGCCCTTAGTCGAAGTGCATATAGGCAGCGTGTTCTCAATGATGTAATTGTTGGTTTCTCACAAAAAAACTTCTTCTATCAGCTGGTGCTACACATAAGTGGAATATAGCAAATTACCAGGTTGTCCAATAATTCTTGTCCGGAAATTTCACCGTTTTTAATTTTTTCAACTTTATTGAAAAAACAAGTCTAATCAACAATATAATCACCACAGTTATCCACAACAGTGGCCCACCGATTGGGCAGGTCGCCGATGCCCTTCGCCCAGAACTCCGGGAACTGCGACTCGAAAAATTCCGCGATGTCGGATTTGAGGTTGTCGTAGTTGGTGAACTTTCTTCCGGCCAAATGGCGCTTCAGCGGGCGGAACAAGTGGTAGTCGGAGGGGGCGAGGTCCGGGGAATACGGCGGATGGGCAGCCGTCTCCCAGCCGAGTGTCGCCAATTTCTACTGGGTCTCCTTCGCCACGTGGGGGCGCGCGTTGTCGTGCAGCAGGTGGACCGAGGCCCGTCGGGGACGCTTTTCTCGGATGGCGGCGGCTAGTTTCTCGAGCTGGTCGGTGTAGATGGAGGCGGTGACCGTCCTGCCTTTTGGGAGCTGCTCGAAGTACAGCATGCCCTTGGTGTCCCACCAGCAGCAGAGCATGATCTTCAGCGGGTGCAGGTCGGCTTTCGGCGTCGTCGGCGGCTCTTCTCCGCGCGGAATCCAGACGGCACGGCGAGCTACGTTGTTTTAGAGGACCCAGCTCTCATCCCCAGTGACCAGGTCTTCGAGAGACTCCTTGCGATGCGGACGAAGGAGAGACTGGCAGACGACCACGCGGCTCTGCTTGTTGGCGTCCGTCAGACGGTGGGGGATCCAACGGGCCAGAACTTTGTGGTAGCCGAGTAAGTTGAGTCGATTGTGGATGGTGGACTTGCCGCAGCCGAGCGTCGTCGTCAGTTCACGGGTGGTGGCTTCCGATTTCTCTTTGATACAGCGACGGACTTCGTCATCATCCACCGTAGAAGGCCTCCCGCTGTGCTCCCTGCCCTCGAGGCTCGTGCCGCCGCTCTCGAAACGATTGAACCAGCGGCTGACTGTGCGTTGGGACACTGCATCCTCCTTGCACGCTCTGCAGATGTTGGCGACCGCGGTGCCCGTGTCGTTGCCCAGCAGCCACTCGTAGTACACGAACGTACGAATTCGACCTTGGTCCATTTTAGCTTGTACTGGTAGCAAAACGCGGCCACTGTGCCTTATATACCCCTAGCGTAGAACTTTGGAGAACCTTCTAGAAGGTTCTTACACTTGCCTGATATTATAACACTTCTAAGGAAAATTATAGAATTTCGAAAATTTTCGAACAGGAATTATTGGACGGCCTGGTATATACATAGTGGTATTACTTCTGTGTAAGAACCTTTAGCGGGCGCACCCAAAAAAAACGGACTTACATTGATCACATCCTTTTATAGGCGCGAATTTCTCCATGAAGTAATCCAGGAACTTAAGGTCTCTCAACTTTGTGTTTTTTATTTGGAAGCAGGCAGTCACATTGGGTGGTGATCTAGTCGTAGGTGAAATAGTCGTCGTCGTATCGTCAATCACCACTTGACCATATAGTGAATCACAATCGGTGTCTATGCTGTCGAACGAAGTGAATGGATATGGGATACCACATTCTGGAAATAAACAAAAGTTGCATGAGTTTCAACGAATACTCTTTCTTTTCAAACGTAGAAGGCCCGCGAAATCGTCGTCTGCGCTGAAGATCGTTGGTGCTTTCGGCTCAGATAACGGACTCAATTATGCGTTAGGCCCGCATACTGGGGTCCATAAAAGGGCCGACAATGATCGTTAGGTCTCCTCAAGCAAAGTGCATAATAGGTAGATGAAACATTAACCGATAGCGGTTAATCTTTACCATGAGTAAAGCGCAGTGAGTCAGTCAGTCAGTCAGTCAGTAGTTCCAGGAACAAGGCCGAAACCCTATGCTAGCATTGAAGAGCGAAAGTAAGTAGAAGCATTCTATGTCGTTCTGTCGAGTTACTGTTGGAGTAGGATCATTCGCAAATCGGAGAACGTTGAGCTCCCAGTTTTTTTAAGCTCTAAGACCTCCGCCTCCGGGACTGCGCTGTAGAAAAACAAAGACCTGCGAAGTGGGTACTATTCTAGACGGGGGAGGGCACCCAGGATTGAGAACAGAAATGAAATGAATCACCGACTGGAAACTCTGTAAATCGGAGTATTTCTATTGAGTTTTTTAAAACAGCAATGGTTGATAGCAGTATGAAGCATTTTTTGTTACAGTGTTTCTTCATTTCTATTAAACACCTCGGGTGCCCCGTCTAGGATAGAGCCGCGAATGGTCTTCCAAGCAACACTCACCTCCGAGGGGCTGGACTTCGATAGTGAATTTCTGATTATTCTTCTTCAGATTATTGATGAAACCCTGAGCGAGCTGCCGATTTCCTCGCACAACGACTGTTGGTCTATCCGTCTGCTGTCCCTCAGGAATCTTGATATCGTTCAATCGTATTACACGAAGTATGTCGTTGTTAACAATTTTCAATAAAGGACCTGGAATGGATACTCTGATAGAGAAATCGAGCGGAAGGAATATTTTGTCAGAGCAGCTCTACGTAGAAACAAAGCATAATATCGAAATGATAAAGCGCCAACTGTGAAAGGCTGAAAGAGGAATTTGCTTTCATTCGCAGATCATTTGTGCGAATCGAAACAAGAAGTTCGAGAAAAGGCCGAATAAGCGGGAGCTTTGCCAGATGAAAATTCTGGCGCCATTCTGAAAAGCTCTCGTGGATTTTCACCAGAAGCGAGGTGATGGGCCACGGTGAAGTACTACTGGTAATGTGTAAGGATGTTTCGACAAGGAACCACCGCTTGATGCTGGTGATTATCGGAATCAAGAGGACTAGATAAAGGATGAGAGTAAGAATGAGGTTAAGGATAGTGATTGAGATCAGGATGGGGATAAGGATTCGAGGCGGCCGATAAGAGTTGCTGTTGTTATTGTTTGATAGGCCGCCATATAAGGCCCCTGTCAGAGTTGGTTGAGAAAATCACCGTGACCAGCCCGGTCGATACGTATGAGAAACATGGATGATCGAGGTTAGAGAAAACACCCGGTGTATCCATGCGTGTCTGACGCGGTCAATATGTATGAAATATGTGGAACGATATCATGGATATCATTCATTTCTTACCTTATATCATGCGAACATCGGTCTGGTCAGCCACATCGGGTGTTTTTTGCATACCACCTCGTGCATTTCTTTCATGATTATCGACCGGGCTAGCTACGCCGATCATCCAACTATGACCGAGGCCTAAGAGGGTCATGTGGTATGAGATAAATGATTCTGTGCTGTCTACTTTAAACAACAGTTGTTAACTGGGGCCGATTTCGAAAAAACTGAAGAAGACCACATGAAGCCGTAGCCACACCACAACCTCAACGGTCAAGAAAAGCCGTGGAATCAGGAATTTCAGTGAAAGAATCAACGTTGAACTACTCTGAGAGTTTTGGCCGAGAAATAGCCGCGAAATAGCCGGGAAATGTTCGCCGCGTAATAGCCGCGAAATAGTCGTCAAATAATGCTGGCTGCCAGTTAGCCGCGAAATAGCTGCTAAATAATGCTAGCCGCGAAATAGCCGGCAAATGTTTGGTCTGATTAGGTCTAGTTTAGTTTAGCTTAGTTGAGCTTATTTTAGTTATGAACGGTCTATCCGATGGTAATCTTCCTAGTTCTGCTCAGCGGTGCCCTACTCCGGATTGCTGCGGGTAGAGTCGAGTTTCTTAATCGCCTTAATCGCCCGTTATTGCTGCTTCCCCTTACATGAACGTGCAAGGTGCGTACCTTCGCGGCGCACTTGTAAGCGTGTATTATAATAATTAATAATAATAATAATTTATTACGTTGATTAAGACATACGTCAGATATAAAATACAATAAAGAAACAATAAGGATTCGCATAAACCACATAGGTTAACCACATGACGCATAGGTTAATGGAGTCACTGTCGAATGGGAACTTGGTTGATATCGTTCCTAGGAACCCAGTACGGTCCGCGCCCCTAGTTGGGTCCGACACACATTCCACGGCGTTTGGCGCACTCCCATTCGGCTCCCGTAAACTCTCCCCGGCGCATGGCACGCTCCCATGTGGGTCCCGCGCACTTTCTCCGGCGCTTGATGCACACTCATTTGGGTCCCGCATACTTCCCGTGGCGCTTGGCGCACTCCGATTTAAGTCCCGCACATTCTGCGGTCCCCGGTAAACGGTCACCTGTACACTCCTAGCTGTTTATTATCATGTATGATTCTTGCAGGCATACCGGGTGACGATCAACCATGGCAGGGCGGCGCTTTGCAGTGACGTACGACGTAGTGAGTCTGCTGTAAGGACTGCTCGATACTTAATTTGATGGGATTTTCAAGCATCATAAATCTACTCACAATGGGACGATTATAAGCTAGGATGATAGCAGGATATCGACGTATTTTTTGGTATGTACGCCTCACATTTATCTTATTCTCTCCTCTGACTACCAGAATGTTTCTTTTCAGCGGAACATGGAGTCTTCTGTTGAATTCGGCACGCATATAGTGAAGATTCAAGCTGTTATCAATATTGATGGCTTCACATTCAATTCCCAAACAAGGTACGGAATGACTAGTTTCCTACGATCATTTCCTACATCTTTATCATGTGCAGAGATGATCTTTGGCCTGGAACAATAGCCTTGGAGGACATAAGCCCTGCGTTACTCTTCAGCCAGGAATGTCTTCTGATGTTTGGCTTCATTCGTGGGTTTGGGAAACCGACGCGAAAAGACCTCAATATTGTCTGTGGACGCCTTGTTTTAGATCACATTACAATAGTAATGATTAACGGTAACGTTGTCTGTGATTGTGAATGAAGATCTCATTTCCAGATTCGTGTCTGTGTGAAGACTACCAGTTGCCGGGAAATAGCCGGGGAATAGCCCACCAGGCACCGCAGCGGCTCCTGGTGGGCTATTTCTCGGCTATATCTCGGCCAAAACTCTCAGAGTACAAGTTAGGAAACAACCCAAATGCCATCAACAGTGGCGGAGTTGCGCTACCGTGGAGTAGCACAATCGCCCAATATAGTGGCGCTCAGTGGGAAAATAGCATCAGGTCGCTTCCCAAGTCTGCCAATAGCTTCAAGCCGACAATTCGCGTAGATGATTACGTTGGCATGATTTTTGGCTTGAAACTATTCAATGGGGGGGACACTCGAGAAAATGAAATGATTCATCCATGAAAATGAAAATGTGGGCTGATATGATATGCCGTCAGCGTTATCAGTCATTGTTTTCGTGGAGACTCCATGAGAATACTTCGACTTCTGAAAGCGGTATCATTCATTCTCCTACTGAATCCTAAGTCCACCCCCCCCTCCCCCAAAATAGTTTCATACCACCACTGGCGGTGCTGTTTTCCTTCTTCCAGGTCCAGGCAGATCCTCAACTGCTGACCTCTGGAGAAGGACGGTATGTGAATGAAGACACACCCCTCTCCACTCTACATATACCCTAGCCTTTATCAAATGGTTATCATCAATTTCGTTTACGAGAGCCGCGACGCGACCGCGTCGTGCTGAGCAATGTTCGGTTGACCTTTACGTTCTTATTTGAGCCGCAACAAAATTATGCTAATACTCAGAACGTCGGAGGGCCGTGCGCCGTCTCAGACATTCACCGGGTCCGACCCCAGCTCGAACGGGGTTCACCCCAGATTTCTGTCGGGTCGGACCCTTTAGCATTGTTCCTCCACGTAGTCCCAAGTGAGAAGACGTGGGGGGAGAATGAATTTTATTTCTCCCCCACGTCGTCTCAGTTGGACGAAGTGAGGGGCAAAAACGGAAGGGGTTCGACCCGACAGAAATCTGCCGTCGGACCCGTTGAGTTTCTGAGGTACCTCCGTACCCACCACCAGCGAGGCGGGGTCCCCCTGTGCTCCTGGCGCCCCACAGGTCCGCGCAAGGCTTTTTTTCCGCAGGGCTACCGTAACCATTCTTGAACAAAACATGATAACGAACGATAACACACGCTCACAACATGCGGGGTATAAAAGGGCAGAGGAGCGGTATGCATTCATTCACGGGGCCTCCTAAACAGGCAGCAGCGACCGTTTATCCACATCGTTTCTAGCACTGAATACGCAGGAAGTTGGCAAGTTGAAACTTGTTGAAACTCGTAGAGCATTCCCACTGGCAAAACACTGAGATGGAACACGTATGGATAAACAGTCGCTGCTGCCTGTTCAGGTTTTCTGTTCATTCACACACCGCTCTCTTCAAGAAGCCACTGGGAAAAGGCTGAGGAGGTCGAAATTGTGCAAACGTTGCTCATATCCAAGCTGACACTTGAAAAATTTGTAAAGGAGGGTTACGGTAGCCCTGCGGAAAAAATGATCGGCATGAGCGTACTTGTGGGCCTGGGCGGAACATCTCCACGGTGTCATCGCCTAAATGATTAATTTCTTGTATTACAAAGTCCGGGATCCTCTCTAACACCCTGGGCGCGTGCTATATCCTTTTCCAAAAATTTCCAAACCCCATGGCGGGGAGTGCGAGTATGGATCTTCGGGAACCGCTCTGCCCCTAAACAAACCATACGTATCGATCAAACGTGTTTAGGCAGGTAATTGCAGGTGAACATGTTTTGTCACTTCGGCAGGCATGTTTTAACGTTAGGAGCCGATCAGTTCCCCGAAGCTCTACACCGCTATTCCATGGCGGGTGTCCCATTTGAGTCTAATCGTTAGACTCGGGAGCTTCCATTACTACCACCTTGCAAGGTGCGCGATGATGTAAGCACTTAGTCACTGGCGCCTGGGGCCGTATTCGCCATCAACCCGCCAGGTAGTCGACGGGAATATGAGGTGAAATTCCAGTGCAAAATGCGCGCTCCACGGCCACCCCTCGCCTCCCTTGGCTTCCCTCGCGATAGCCAGAATTTTTCGCATCGCCTCGCTGAAGAATGGTCGCTTCGCGATGAAATTTTCATCTTTTCGTCGTGTTTTACAATGTTTTTTTCATAGAACTCATGTCTCGGACGTTATCTATGGACTCATGGCAATTACTGGAATATCATGTGCTTTCTCCTGATGTGATGGGCTGGGCTGTGTTTGGTGTGGCAGACAGTTTTCGTTTTCTGGTGATTAATGTCTGCAGCAACGTTGTGTCAATCTTTGAGTTTCTATTTCACATTCATGAGGTCGTCCCTACTACAGTTCGGAGCCATATACGAGTTCCTTCATACTTCAAAGAGCGGAATGTGGTGCCAGATGTCTGCAACTTGGAACTTACATATTTGCCTTAATCTACACGTGTCACCCATTGGGACTTGGAATCATCTTAAGATATCTTGCCCAGATACCTAACTGTGGTCGGAGGACCTATATGGATCCGAGGAACCCGCGTTGGTAGGGCCGCTTCCAACACAAACTTTAGATTTCTCAGGAACAGGAAAAACTGATGACTTCAGCCTTCTAGCACTACATCAGTTCTTTCTTACTGTCTCCTCTATACCTTTACCAGCTCCTAACTCTAACTAGGGTTGCCCTCTAATAATTTGTTGATCAAAGCATTAGTCTTGTTCTCCGCCGCTGAATAGTTGCATTGAGTTTTTTTCTTTGTTTTTTATTTTGTAGTTTACATTTTTGTTCTTTCCAAGATTTCTGTGCGCTGTTTCGTTGTTTTTGAGCGCGTCGGCAACGGCGTATAATAAATAAATAAATTAAATAAATAAATATTGATACGAAACACATTCCGCATTTCCATCTTACCTAGTGTAAGATGGGCTGATCTGTTCCTTTGCCGCGCGCGGTATCATCCCTTTTGCTTCCCTTCGACTTCCCTCGATGGGTTGTTGGCGAATACGACCACTGCAGTAGTCGCCGAAAAATTGTGCACCGTATGTGGCACGAGTTTGATTCTGGCGTCCAACGTGTCATGCGACCTGTTTCAAATTTTCCCTGCTGGACCACGCTAACGAAAATTGGTGGCGCCCCCGCCTTACGCCTGATTATTCTTCGCTCGCCAAACGACTCCCGCCGCTCGCCTTTGGTCGGGAATTCCCGGGCACGCGGCCCTCCGGCGTTCTGAGTATGAATTTCAGAGGAGTCATTCAATTAGTTCTTGAGAACAGAAAGGTTCCGCGCTTAGAGCTCAGCCCTTTAATCTCGAAAACAGTTGATACCCTCAGAGCATGAATGAAGGAAATCAGGAGTATCGGGGTTTGGTAACACCTGGCCCCCATTCCAAGTATATATGGTTTCCGCATTCGATTAAGTCTGACGCATGGATCAGGCGTCTGGCCGTGCGGTGTTGTCGGCCTCACTGGAGAATGGGTTTCGATTCGCGCGGGTGATCTACCGTCGCAGCCCCGTTCATTCATCAGACTAAAACTATGTATTACGCGAACTCCACATACGATCCTCATATAGCCTTGATTTCCCTGCTACTCGCACTTTTCTGTCCCTATCATAGAAGTGGTGCGGTTTTCGGAGTGATATCTTCATTTTCACGGTTGAATTTTTTGAAAAACAACCGCTTCAAATCCACGATTGTGATAATATGACTACGAGTAGGGTGGAAATGAAGGGTAGTAGTGCAAATGCAGAACTCCAGTCGAACCGGCAGTGATGGAATGGCTTAGGCAGATCCGATGAGACTTCTCTTCTTAGAATTCCTCTTTATCGAAACACAGTAGAAGCAGAATTTCGTCACATCATTCAGAATGAACATGATTGTCTGGGTCTGGAAGATAGCCGGCTGATTCATCTCATATGTTCCAAATTTGAGACCATCTGAGAGCTCGGATGGAAACATTGCCTCGTATGCATATGGATACCTTTCCATGCTTCGTAGATGCGATCCGAGATAAATTCAAAACCAGTTATGCATTGAGACGCACGGAGGCCTATATGAAACTGAAGCAGCTCGAAATTCGCCATTCAGACACTGCATCGGACTAGAAGAGCTAACGCGAAGTGTATAGACTGAAGCGAGTGACAAGGAACTCTCTATGATCCGCGCGGAGGAGCTGATTACAAGCTGACCGAGTGGAATGAGTATGATCAGTAGTTTACCGTAATAGAGCAATCGAGCAAAGATGAACCAACGAAAAAATTAGGAAACTTTGCGCTAAAGGATAAGCTTTAGGGGTAGGGATAAAAATAAGCATGATGATAAGGATATGGATCAAGATAAAGATAATTATAAGTATAAGGATGAAGATACGGATAAAGTTAAAAATAAGTGTAAAAATGAGATAAAGATAAGAATAATGGAGGAGATAAGGATGCCGATAAGGTCAGAAATTAAGATAAGGATAAGGATTGTGAGGAGGATGAGGGCAAAGTTGAGGACAAGAATATGGATAAAGATGAGAATGAGGATATGGATGGAAATAAAGACGAGGGTAAGCATGAGGATAAGGATAATGATAAAGATAAAGGTAAAGGTATAGATAAGGACGAGGATGAGAGTAAAGATGAACTAAAGAGCGCCGATAAGGTCTAAGATTAGGATAAGAACGGTGTAAGAATGAGGATAAGGTTGCGAATAAGGATAAGGATGACGAGAGCAAGAATAAAACAAGAATCAGAATAAGGATAAAGATACGGAGAAGGATAGGGATAAAGATGAGGACAAGGATATGGACGGAGATAAGGACGGATGCGGATAACAATAAGGATAGGGGTAGATATTGGGATAAGGGTAAAGATAAAGGGAATGATAATGATAAGGATGACGATTAGGATGAGGACGAGGATAATTCACAATCACTTTTTCACTTCCGTATTATGTTTCATGTTGGATGTTAATAGTACCGTGCTTCTCTGCATGCTCTCAGACTTCGGAATGTTCGACTTGAACGATAGCACCCACCTTTGCATCCTCCTTCTAGCGCCATATTAAGGATTGCAGCAGTTAGGTTAGTATATGCCACCTCCAGACACATGCCAAACGTGGGTACTCCAAGGAATTCCATAATTGCTGCATCTGGCAAATTGGTCAAGGCAAATGGAACTGTTCTGTTTTCCAACTCAATCGAATCCGCAATTCCACAATTGTTTTTAAGTATTTTCATGTCATCCGCTGTCTTAATTTCAACTTTTGTCCGAGTAGCTGTTTCCGCCGAATAGCAATCTGAAACGGTTGGATACGAGATTCGTGGTGAAGCTATGCTCCTCGTTCTCGTCAAAAAGACTAAACAAGTTTTACTAACTTATTATTCCCGGCGTAAAATATACTGAATTGAAAGCTGCAGAATAGCGAACTGTAGTTGCACATAACATGACCATTATAAAGCTACATTCAAAAATACGTTTAATGTGGCTGTAACTAGTAGCCGAGCATGTCTGAAAAGAATTTCGCATCGTCCGAAACAGGAGAAGATTCCTGGATGCATTGCAGAGGGGCCTCAAGGTTAGCCCTAGTAGCGGCTAAATTCAGACGCCAAGCAAGGTGGACGGACTCTCATGGAGTTGGATGGACTCCTCTTTCTCAAAACTGTTCCTCCAACAAGCACGCTCATGCCGATCATTTTTTCCGCAGGGCTACCGTAACCCTCCTTTAAAATTTTTCCAAGTGTCAGCACATCTTAATAGCCAACAATTATGTTTGCACAATTTCGACCTCCTCAGCCACTCCCCAGTGGCTTCTCGAGGAGAGCGGTGTGGGAATGAATGCATACCGCTCCTCCGCTCTTTTATACCCCGCATGTTATGAGCGTGTGTTTACATTCGTTATCATGTTTTGTTCAAGAATGGTTACAGTAGCCCTGCGGAAAAAGTGATCGGCATGGGCGTGCTTTTGTTCCTCCAAGGGTAGTCCTGGGGCCGTATGCAAGAACGCGACGGTTGGGGCATGGGCAGTGCAGTCGGCACCTTTGAAGATCGCAGATGCTTACAAGAAAGACACGTCTACTGTAGTTGGGTACAAGTCAACACACATACTCAGGTACTCAGGACAACGGCCGGCGAACCTCTATGCCGAAAATGACGGCCGGCGCCCCTTATTCTGAGGTTGCCGGCCAGCGGCGACTCATGCTGCATGCGACGCACACGCAGCGCGGATATTGGCTCGCCCGCGAACCACAAAACCCGCCACACCATCTTCAATTGAGCCGGTTGGAAAGACGATTTCTAATGATCACGACTGATCACGTCGTAACGTGGTTATCATGTGCACAGCCGGTATAAAAGGCGCCTCATCTCACTAGAGCCCTCAATCGGCATTCTACTGCCGGCCCTGGAGGGTGACTTCGAGTCACTCTCCGGAGGCTAGCATATTTTTGACCGCTGAGGGGATAGGGGTATCTCCACAGCACTAGACGAAAATTACCGTGCGGTACCGATTGCCACAAAGCCATAAAATACTCTACAATTTCCGTTTGAGAGTTTGAACCGGTCGGTCTGATATAGCAATACAACTTATATCATCATTTCATGCCCTTGTGGCAATCGGTACCGCACGGTATTTGGAGTTTACTCTCCACGGCTGGGGGGGGGCGGTTCTGCCGTGATCCGCGGGGAGGGTGGTTCCCTCCCCGCAGATTGCGGCGGACCGAGGCGGGGCCTTTTCCCCCCGTGGGGTCGGGGTGACATGCTTGAGGTAAACAATAATACAAATAATGATAGCGGGCAGTCTGGTAAAGGTCGGCGGGCCGTCGACATACGGCTGGCCGGCGAACCAAAAGCGGGCGGCCGGAGGACGGAGACCGCGGGCCAGCTGGGAAGGGTTCGCCGGCCGTCGGCCTGAGTACCTGAGTATGTCGTGCCCCAGTAGTCTTCTCGCTGTGCCCTAACACCCTATTCATACTTTTGCGATAGCGGCGAATCCCGCGGATTATCAACAGAAAAATGAAAAATTAGATGCCTGTTACCGTTATCAGACATCTGATCTCTCACTTTAGAACGGTATCAGACATCTGAGTTCTCATTTTGTTGCTGTTAATCGCGGCCGAGAATGGACGGAGACGACGAGCCGCCTGGCCTGCACTTGGATCGATAGTGGAAGTGACAGACAAATTGCGGGATGTGAAGACACGAGCACGTTTGTTCGACACCACGATGCTACCTGCGTTGTGCTATGGAACCGAGACATGGGAGGAAACGAAGGCGACCACACAGGCCATAAAGACAGCTCAAAGGGTCTTGGAACGCAAAGTACTGAAAACTAATAGTCGTGCCCAGCGAGCTGGTGGCCTACGAAGTGCTGATCTTTGGAAGCAGTCGCAGTTAATGGATACTCAAACGCTAACGTCGGACAGGGAACGAGATTCTCATGCCGTAAAATAGCGTGTTTTGTTGTGTCGATTGCGTCCAACACTACTCATTGTACGACACCATGGGAATTTTTGCTACCTTGGAGGGTGGTGGCCATCGTGTATCAACACCCCTGAGGAGGCGGGAGAAACGGGGGAGGAGCGAGGTTCCTGATTGGACGCAACACCGGGCTATCCCGTGTTGCGTCCAATCAGGAACCTCGCTCCTCCCCCGTTTCTCCCGCCTCCTCGGTTGTATTGATACACGATGGCCACAACCCACCTTGGAGAATTCATTCCTGGACTTCCTTGTTTTATTTTAGAAGAGAACTTAAGTTACATGACAATTAACGTATAAGGAGATTGAAACGACAAAGCATTTCCAATTTAGGCTGAGTTTCGTTGTTTACAGGCAAATTGGAAGAACATTATTGTGAATTTTTTTCCATGATGTCGTAGAATGAGTAGTGTTGGACGCAATCGACACAGCAAAACACGCCATTTTACGGCATGAGAACTTCGTTCCCTATCCGACGTTAGCGTTCGAGTCTAATGGATCCTCTCCTTTTCATGGCCCAGTCCAAACACCGATGGGCAGGAAACGTGCTGCGCCGCATGGATGATCGATGGAGCCTTCGTACAACAGTCTGGTTACCACGTGATTGCCGCCTGCCTCTAGGCCGTCCTCCCACAAGATGGAACTCTGTATTTTAAGGCAGAGTCAAGACGTTATGCACCGAGAGAGGTCTTCCAGGGGCCGTGTGAACAACTAGAACGCTAACGTCGGACAGAGAACGAAATTCTCATACCGTAAAATAGCGTGTTTTGGCGTGTCGATTGCGTCCAACACTACTCATTCTACGACATCATGAAAAAAATTTACAACAGTGTTCTTTAAATTTGCCTGTACACATCGAAACTCAGCCTGAATTGGAAATGTTTTGTCATTCTAATCTCCTTATACGTACATTATCATGTAAATTATGTTTTATTCTGAAATAAAACAAGGAATTGCAAGAATGAATTTCCCGAGGAAGCAAAAATTTTCTATGATGTCGTAGAATGAGTAGTGTTGGACGCAATCGACACCTTAACACACGCTATTTTACGGCATGAGAATCTCGTTCCCTGTCCGACGTTAGCGTTTGAGTGTATGAACATCTCTCCCCGCGCGTGCCCGTCCCCGCGAAGGCCATCCATGAGTGGTCAATTTCGTCTAATGACCAATCATGGAATGGGGACGGGGACGTGCGGGGAGAAATGTGCATACGGCCCCAGAAAATTGCCATGACTGGATTTCTCTCGATCGGGATCGGTCGAGCTGGTTGAGATGTGGTCCACATGGCGGCGAAGCGCAGTGAAGATTGATCATCAAGGTATCAAGGTAAGGTAAGGTAATCGCGGCATTAGCCGCTATCGCAAATGTATGAATGGGGTGTGGGTCCATTGCTGGGGCGGCTAGGTCACAGCGAGAATGACTGCTGGGGCACGACATACGTGTCTTGACTTGTAGCCAACAACGATAGACGTGTCCTTTCTTGTAAGCATCGGCGATCTTCAAAGGCGCCGACTGCACTGCCCCTGCCACAACCGTCGCGTTCTTGCATACGGCTCCTCTTGACGGTGGAGTCCGGGCACCAGCGGTGAACCATGAGAAGCCGCCGGGAGTGAGAAACCACTCGAACTGAGCACAAGAGTCGCACCATGTAGGCAGTGCTCGCGGTGAGCGGATAGTACAAAAATGAAAACACCACACTCACACCCTACAATTTATACACACTGATGTTATCAGGATGTTGATGTTGATGTCAGATGTAAGGCCCCGGTCAGACTTCGCCGAAAAACCTGCTGAGTCCGACTGAGTCCGAATGAGTCCGGGGTGGAAAAACCTGCTGAGTCCCACTGAGTCCGGTTGCCCCCAGCGTCAACCAACTCCTCTGCGGAATCCGCAATTGATAGTGACGATTATCACCTCAGCTGTGAATCGGAACGTGTTTGGTGACTGATTTTTCTTGTTTTCAACATGTCTGAATCTGATTTCCGTATCAGCAGTACGTGGGGCAGAGCGCAGACGGCGAGAGTCGAGATGCGGCGGGACTCGGCAGGTCGCAGTCGGCCGAAAAAAATGCACCCAAATCACGTGAAAAACACCTATATCGACCGGGTGGGGTGAGGATGATTTCGGTGGGACTCAGTGGGACTCAGTAGGACTCAGTCGGTGCATTGGCCCCGCCCTTGTACGCATGAGAAATATCAGTATCGACCGGGGGATTGCGGTGGGCATCAAGCGGTGGCAGTCGGACTCAGTGGGTTGATTTTTTTGCACCCGTCTTCCACGAATTCGATGCGTATCGACCCGGTGGGACTCAGTAGATCCACCGACTATAACGGGGGCCTAAGACATGCCATGCTTCGCAGCTGGGGCAGAATTGAACTCGGGGTATTTCGACGTCCGCATTCGCTTTTTATAGGTTTTAGTGAATAGAAAATGTCACTAATGTGGACCATAGATCGCTGATACGTTATTACCACATTCTGGAGCAGTCATCTTCTGAAGTGACCAGCCAGCCTGAAGTACATGTAAGAGCCGACGACCGAGATTTTTCTGCTGTCTGTTTCTTATCAACAGTTGGGATTCGTCTGAGCCGCGTTTGTCCCGGAGGCAAAGTAAGATCCTAGCTACACGTAATATGTTTACGATCGATTGGGCAAGATTATAATGCTCATACCGATCATTTGGAACGTCGGGCTACCGAAGCCATTGTTGAGCAAAACGTGATAGCGAACACACGCTTTTGAATATGCGGGGTACAAAAGCGATGAGGAGCAGTATGCATTCACTCACACACCACTCTATTCAAGAAGCTACTGATAGTGACTAAGGAGCTCAAAAATGAACAGAAATTTTAGTTAGCCAAAACGATGTGCTTATATCCAAGCTGAAGCTTGGAAATTCCGAAAAGAAGGTTACTGTAGTCCTTCGTTCCACTGATCGGTGTTAGGTCCCTGTCAGAGTTGGCTGAGAAAACCACCGTGGCCAGCCCGGTCGATACGTATGAAAAACATGGACGATGGAGGTTGCAAAAAACATCCGGTGTGTACAGGTGTGTCTGACGCGGTCAATATGTATGAAATATGTGGAACGATATCATGGATATCATTCATTTCTTACCTTATATCATGTGAAGATCGGTCGGATCAGCCACACAGGGTGTTTTCTGCATCCAAACTCATGCATGTCTTTCATGATTATCGACCGGGCTGGCTACGCCGATCATCCAACTATAGCCTAGTTTTGACTGCATCGCTGCTGTTTTTCATCGCAGCGATTTCGCCCCCGCTGCTGCAGCGATGTAGCAGCGGCAGCGATTCTGTTCATAGTGCATAGGCCCACGGATGATAGAAGAAATTCAATCAATCAGTGAAATTGATGGCTGGTATTCATCAATAACGCGTTTCGACTCAAAAACAATGATCTTGTCATGTGAAAGGGTAAACGTTCATTAGGCGAAACGTGTCATTTGCTGGCAATCGCTCCATCGCTGCCATTTTGGCCGCGATGGAGCGATGGTCAGCGACCATTGAGAATCGCTCTTCAAGCAGCGATGCAGTAAAACATAGAATTTCGTCGCCGCGACCCAGCGATGTAGGACGTTTGCCACGGAGCGATCACATTTGGAGCGGCTTTCCATTACGCGCGATGGAAAAAGAACAATTGTTCCTCGCATGACCGCAGCGACCACCTGCAGTCAAAACTAGGCTTATGACCTAGGCCTCAGCGTGCTTGTTTGGGCTACTCAGACATTGGCAGCAGCGGACCGCTGGCGAAAATTCGCTAGTTGCTCAACAGCTGGAGGATAGCTGGCATTTAGCTGGCCAATGGCAATCACGAAGCCAACAATTGGCATACAATCGGCATGTCATTTAATGGCAGCGACGGACGGCTGGCAAATATGTGCCAGTTGCCTGAAAGCTGCGTGATAACCTGCATTCAGCTGGCAAGGAAAATAAAACCTCGAAATTACCGAGCGCATAAAAACGCAGTTATCCACCATTCGGTACTCGGCTGGCGCATTAGCGCCCAGTGGCCTTCGCTTGGCACTTAGTCGTCACATGGCTGGCAATCGAGAGAGTTGACGACTACTCACGTTTCAACATGTTATAGTTTGATCTCTGATTTAACTGATAAGCCGAGCCGGTATGTCAGACGATTCAGGGGTGCGTTCCAAGAACGTTCCCACGACGCTGTGGGAGGAAAAACAACCTTCCCATGGACAACTTTCCTTTCCATGGATGCGAATTATAACTGAAAATTGCTCCCACGTGGCAGTGGCTGCGTTTCCATGGACGTGTTTTGCCATGGGAATGTTCTTGGAACGCACCCCTGTACGATGAGTGTTCACTCGGCACTTTGATGTCGACCCTGGAAGGTGACCTGAAGTCACTCTACAGAGACTAGCATATTTTTGGCAGCTGAGGGGCAAGTTCCCACGGCTAGGGGGGGGGAGGTGGGGTGTGTCCCTCACCTCAGACCGTTGAGTAGGCGATGACCTACGCAACGATCTGCGGTGAGGGACCCACCTCGATTCATCGGTCTACCAAGAGACTGGCGAACCGCTGGGCAATGGTTGCTCAGCAGCGAGCTGCCAGGTATTAGCCAAGTGACTGCCAGCGGTAGACCAATGTTCTGGAGAACCGCTGGCAGGATTTTGGCGGACCGCCGGCTAATGGCTGTCCGACACCGGGAATGGTTTTCGCTCGCCAAGCAAATGCCGGCGGTCCGCCTATCCCAATGTCTGAGATTTCATTCATTCACCATTCACAACCAGTGTAAACTAGTGTTGTCAATATTTTTCCCACTTTCTGATTTCAGATGAATTCGTCCCTATTCCCTTATACAGAAGTATATTGTAACGTTGAATATGAATGAGTTGGAAAACACGGAAGAAAACTGAGTCGTTAAAGAGTGGCCTGGTGAGTAACCTTGGCTTTCACCTAATAAAACCTCATACCAGTATGCTATGTCCAGTTTCCTGTACAGGGTTGCAGAGTGTGAGCACGAGGAGCTCAGGGCCGCGTTGCTGATAATCAAGCAAGATTCCAAGTAATGCTTTAATTTTCCACGAATCATGGATTACTCAGTTTCTTGACTTTTTCCAGACTGTCTCAAATTCTGGGAGCATGAACGGCAGCATTTAAGCTCTGCCATCAACAGCACAAAGTCTTAGAGAACCTCAGAGGAGAGTCACAGTTGCGGAGAAGTCCAACGTTCCTCAAAAGAAGGATAAAAGAAAAGCTAATTTTTGTATCCGCTTGTTATTTCTGTTGAAGCTCGGCGACTGGTCATATCATAAATCTTTATGTATGGGCTTAAAGAGAGTATTTTGAACTTGCATTATTCGTTCTATGAATTGGATTGCTAATTGAAGTCCAACCTCAAAATCGACTTTCTATTTTTCCACCTATCTTGAAGACGGTCCATTGCTGATTCCAATGATGTCTCTGGAATCGTACAAGACCACTTGCAAACTGAGTTGTGGCCTCTCAAAAATTGAGCTGCAGAAGCATGGTGGACGAGTTGTCCGCGGCTCGGAACTTCCGTCTCGGACAAAGAAAAAACCTGACCGCGGGCAACTATGTGAAAAAAGCTGACCGCGACAATGCGGCGGTTGTAGCGCGTTCCGACCGCGCTTAAATGTTGACAGCGGTCGAACCGCGTTTAGGCGCGGTCAAACCGCGGTAAGAAAACGACGGTCGGACCGCGTGCAGAGCACACTCAGCAGTCGCGCGCGGCAGAGCGGCGCGGGATTTGGCCGCTTGCTTCACTATGTTGCTCAATGAGGGAACTTGAGAATACGTATACATATGACACACTTAATGCTTGAACAGTTATGCGCACTTTTCAGCAGGTCAGCCCGACTAATCATGCATTAATCCTTGCAAATAACAATTTTCATGGTTCATTTGATTGTTTCTTATTTATTTAGAAATTAACTTCTATACTGATATTATCAAAATTACCTCGGCATCGTCTAATGAGTCTGATATTTCTATGCCAACGAGGTTGATAGGTGGAATTTTTATTTTCGGCCTGACGTTTCGATCATCACGACTTCATCAGTATTTTTATTTATATTTTTTATTATTATTATTATTATTATTATTATTATTATTATTATTATTATTATTATTATTATTATTATTATTATTATTATTATTATTATTTTTATTATTATTATTATTATTATTATTATTATTATTATTACTATTATTATTTTTTTATCATTATTACACCTATTATTATTATTATTATTATACCTATTATTATTGTTGTATTGTTATTGCTGTTAATGCCATTATGATTATTACAATTGTTATTGCTGTTTTGATCTTTATTATTATTACTGTAATTTCTACTAATATTACTATTATTGTTATTGCTGTTATTGTTATAACAGAAGCAGATGTGGCATGCACCCAATGCGTACCCCTGATAGCCTCAATAGTGTTTCTCTTGTGTTGGTGGATATTTCCACTAGTTCAATGAGTCATCGTTGGCTATGGCAGTGCGCCAAACTCAGGCGCGCGCGGCAACCGATTACGCTTTCAAAAGACATTTCGCAATTGGTTCAGTTCGATATGAGCAGGAGCCGACGGGCGGCGGTAAACTCGCCTCGCCGCTGTGGAGGTATGTTGCTTTTCGAGTTATTTTTCTCATTTCTGTTGCCTAATTTAGAATCATATTCACAATTGCTATTTTTTCAGAAATTATCCGCGAACGGAGGCTTCGGGAAATCGCTGAAGAGGAATTCCTGCGGTCCCTTCTAGCTCGAGGAGGAATCCGACGAAATTCAGGTGTTTTTCTCGAATTTCTTATCTGAGCTTCTTTTCCGTTTCTCATTGCTTTCTTTCACTTTTGGTTTCGTGGCTTTTGTCAGCAAACTTGCCTATTATCACAGAAACTTTTGTTTTTTCTCTGGTCCCGGAACAGGATTTTTTCCTGTTTCGGAGTTTCGGAGAATTTCGAGATTTCTTATCGTCATTTTCAGCGCACAGATTCCCCCCACTGGGGGGGGGGGAACCTCTGCGCGAATTTTTTATTTTCCCAAAAACCTGGATTTTTTTGAATTCCGGAAATTTGAATAAAAAACTCGAATTTTGTAATTTCCCTGTTCTCTCAGCAAATCCGTATGTTTTTTAGCGCAGAGTTTCCCCCCAATGCGGGGGAACCTCGGCGCGAATTTTTTATTTTCTCAAAAACTTGGATTTTTTTGAATTCTGGAAATTTGAATAAAACCCCTTTTCCCGTAGCGGAGTACTCAGCGTCTTTTGCAAGCAGCCGCAGTGGTATCAGGGATGAGCGGAATAAAATTTAGAATTTCGGAAATCGAAACAAAATTAAAATTTCGGAAATCGGAAAGCGAAATTCCGAGGCCCAAAATTTGCGGAAATCGGAATCGGAAAACGGAACAAAGTTTACTCGCTGCTGGCATCGAACAATGTGTCCTTGCACCTCGGGTCTAACACCACCAAACCACCGTTTCCCAGATACTTATCCATCCTTACCACCAAACCGTTATTAATCAGATTTATGATCTCATGAGGATCACTCCAGGGATGTGCATAATTGTGACTTACGATTAACGACTTGAATGACCGATGGGGGGGGTGGTTACGTCTAAAGGTTAACGACGAACAATTTTTGAAAATTTCCTGTACTATCCGAAAATTCGTAAGAAAATCATTATTCACTGTCATCGCTCCCCTATGGGGGGATCGCACCAACTTTGAAAAATTTTTCGCCGTTGGTTGTTCCAGATACCTATATGCATGCGTAGGTGGTCTAAGTAAACGACTTCTAACGTCTTGGATATAAATAATATGGCGCCAAGATGAGGAATCGCTTCGGTGCTAAGCAGAAGCGTTATACCCCTCAAATGGTGAGATTTAGCCGTTTTCGCAGAAAACCCTTAATTGTAACCGGAACCCGTTCCCGAACCTGAACAAGTTTTTCAAACTACAAGCCGCGGAGCCATTCTAAGAACATTCTCCGCAGTTGTATTCAAGAACTCAAAAAATACTTTTTTCAGAAAAGTACCCTGGGAAGCCGTCCATAGCTATATGCGAACATGAGTTCTACAACATTCGAAAACAGACTTCGAATCAGTAATTCGATTGGAACAATTTTTTTGCAGAGACGCCATTCAGTAGTTGCAAGTGTTTGAGGCACGCACCAGTTCTCGTGTGTGACACGCCATGTCAATACAAAGGTCGGGATCATACTTCTAGCGACGAGCAACGCAAAGCAGTCTTCACCATCAATATCGACCGAAAGTCGATATGCACTGTCGCTGTCGATGTTCGCGGGGCGTATGACTCCGACCAAAGGGTTGCGTTGCAGCAATCACAGACCGGTCGCTAACCTTATTCTCAGACAAAAAGGAGCTCAATGCTTACGCCGATACGCCCATTTTCTCTTGAAAAACGCGATAAGCATGTGCTAACCCTCCTGACACGAGAGCGTGCATATCGCGATGAGAAGGGCGAGATAGTGCCCAACGCGTACGAAAATCGCATTAAAATGAGGCTCGACGCCAACCACGCCATTTTTCCCAGGGAAACCACTTTTGAAACATGCCTCAGATGTTGGCAATGCCGTTGCTTGAATGCCCCAGTTTATTTACTTGGCCCTCCCAGCCGCTGAAGGCTCCAGATGGCGCTCGGTGCACTGGCCGCACGGCGCGTCGGGGAGCGAAGAGTTTGTGCTTCACGCTCAGTCAAGAAATTTCAGAGGTGTATATCTAAGGTTCAAACTTTGTTCTTCATAGGATCTGTATATCAAGTTTTGGTAATCCACCTAGCTATTGATGCCTTCTTTCCTTTTCACTCTGGATTGTTTTTTTCGGCTTTAGCGGTGCCAATTGTCAAATTCTAAGGAATAACGATTACGACAAACGATTAACAAGGGTTTTGGCTCGTTGAACGACAAACGAATCACAAAGTTCTAATTGCGTATATCCCTTAAGCCCATGAAAATTAAGTTGCTCTAACAGGTTTTGATAGAAGTTGGCAAGTCTCAGCTCGTCAGATTCTGTCAGTGGATGCCGGGTAAGATTATTTTCGCATTCTGTTCCGATTACCGCACCCATTTTTCGGAAGTCGAAAAGCGGAATTTCGAGGCCTAAAAACGTGCGGAAATCGGAATGCGGAGTTCCGTTCATTCCTGAGTGGTACGCTGCGAAAATTATAGGCGGGAGGGTGCGGTGCGGAGGGGGGCGACGGGAAGTGAAGGCAAACATTCAATGCGGGAAGCGCGCTCTACGGCATCACCCGTCTTTCCTTCCTACACACATTAGGACTTTCTCGCGTCGCACCTCAACGGAACCAGATCAATGAGTGATGGGTTGATACGCTCGCTGATTACTAGAAGCTCACTTTATCACATTGCGATGAACTACTTCCTCCCACGCACGACAAAATTCCTTCCGCATCCCCGTCAGCATCCCGCCGAAATGTTTGGAACGTGCAACCCATGAATACTATAGGAATCAAATATTACTAATAAATGAAAATTGGGATGCATCAAGTTTAGCTGGAATTGACGGTGTGAACTCCACCGCGAAATGGAAATAATGTCCAAAGATCATAACTAATGAAAGCTGTATTTTCAGCGTCGGAGCAAGGGAGACGAACTTTCGACCCAGGCATGAACTACTTGATGCTCTTGATCTCTGCTCGCGATCTCATGGCCTTTATGAGATGATAATCATTTCGACGATTCCCATATTATTTGTTCATTCAAATGCAGTATTGTTCACGTGAAATAATAAATCTGAAAGCAGTCTGTTTCTGCAACCACAACATGCTTCGCGGCATTTAAATCCGGTAATCCTCAAGGTGGGTGGAGCTTGAGAACGCTACATGTCATCTCGCGGATAAGCGAGCACAGGCTTATCGGGGGCCGTCTTCAAGCTTTTCTATGCAGTATGCGTTTTAACCGCTTAAGCTGGCCGATGAATAACTGCTGACTGCGGGCTAGCCGCGGAAGCTGGAAGAATAGCAACGGCAGGTTCCCAACTAGCTGCGGAAAGCTTTTGAACTGACAGTGGCTTAATCTGGATTAACCGTGGGTTTTTGCGCACCGACAGTGGATAAACTTGAATGATCAACCGCGGGTAATTTGCGGGCCAACCGCGAAATCTCGCGGTCCGACAGTAGCTTAATTCGGGCTTTCCGCGCGACTTTCCGGACAAACCGCGAAATCTTCCGGACGAAGAGCGGGGCGTTCTGGACTGATCGCGTGAGCTAGCGCACCGACGGTGGTTCTATTCAGACCAACCGCGGGAGCTCGCAGACTGACCGCGGTAGCTTGCGCACTGACGGCGGGAGCTTTCGTACTGACCGCGGGAGCTCGCAGACTGACCGCGGGAGCTCGCGGACTGACCGCGGGAGCTCGCGGACTGACCGCGGGAGCTCGCGGACTGACCGCGGGAGCTCGTGGACTGACCGCGGGAGCTCGCGGACTGACCGCGGGAGCTCGCGGACTGACCACGGGAGCTCGCGGACTGACCGCGGGAGCTCGTGGACTGACCGCGGGAGCTCGTGGACTGACCGCGGGAGCTCGCGGACTGACCGCGGGAGCTCGCGGACTGACCACGGGAGCTCGCGGACTGACCGCGGGAGCTCGCGGACTGACCGCGGTAGCTTGAGGACTGACCGCGAGCGGAAACCGGTTCGACCAACGTCCATCCCGGTGGCGATCCGCTATTTGCGCGCGGTCAGGTTTTCACTTTGTCCGAGGTCATTTGAAACCATTGTATGCGAGCCGACCTGAATAAAGAGAGAGGCTTAGAATGAAGGGAAGAACGCGATTATTGGTCGGCAACCATCGCTCATCTTGCCACTGTTGAGCTCGGTAGATCGTAAAAGGGGCGTGCCAAAGTGGCTTCTCAAGGTGGGCGCCCCACGGTGAATTCCTCCTATTTCTCGCTTATTCGGAGGAATCGAGAGCTCGCACTTGGGAGGTGTTGTATGGGATGGGTCAACTCTATAATTACGTCTTTCTCAGATTTCGCCCCTGAGCTTGGACTGTGCCTTCAATAGCATACAGTATGAAAGGGGATGAAACTGAAGAATGCTGCATACCCTGTCCCAAACGAGATGGCAAGCGTAGAGCCCAAAGAAGCAGCGCGCCGCCCTCTGCGTCTCTGACACTTTCGTATTTTTGGACGTTTTTTAACTTTTTCACTTCATTTCCTTACATACTCCATTGCTCTTTTGCGTTCTTTTCTCTCGAAATGCTCGTGATATTAACTCCCGATACATATTTTGGTCTTCACGTGGCAGGGAAAGTTTTCAGGATATGGATAACAGGTCGGAGAACACAGAGTCGTCTAACCCGTCGATTTCATCGTAAACTCGATACAACCGAGCTGTTTTAACTTGTCTGAGGTCATTATTTCCCTTTATTGTTTGGTTGCAGTCTCTATACTGTCTCAGACAACTTTAACATCGATCCAGGTGTTTCAGGTCGCTTATGATGTCAGAGACGCAGAGGGCTGCGCGCTGCTTCTTTGGACTGTAGGCTTGCCATCTCGTTCGGGACAGGGTACAGCATGCGTAGACATGACGATCATTGCCCCCCCCGCCATCCTGCGGGAACAGGGGCTCTCTACACACCGAGGGAGGAGTTGTCCCGCTTTTGGCTGCTCAAATTCCACTCGGGACCACTTCGCTTGCGTTGAGGTCTGGGAGCTTTTTGAGATCAAAATTTTTGAAAAATGTCCAAAACTTTCAAGTCCCCCAGGTTCTGAAAAAAATTCAACAGTTTTATTTTCAAAAAAAGTATTTTTTCATTTTTTTGATTGAGAAGGGAGTAATTGAAATTGTGACACAGATCGCCACACAAAATGCACTATCTAAAATCTATGGAGTTCCTGTGAGAACCATGACTGAAAGCAAGTTTGCCGGCCGACGTCGGACGCTCATTATCAAGTTTGATAAGTCAAGATAGATAAGATGGATAGAATAGGGTAGATAGATATTACACATTCGATAACGAGTCGTCCGACGTCGGTCGGGCAAGTGTGAAAGAGGCTCAAGTTTTGACGGATAAGAAACTTTCAGCTACGTTAAAAAAAAATTACGTTTGCATAGAGACCTCCGGGTGGGTGGAACACTTTTGTGGGTGCGTAAACATTCACATGTTTAAAAAAGTTCGAGTCCCCACTCGTATTGTTCAGCCAGAAGACTCAGGAAAAGCGAAACAAGTTATTTGTAATATAAATGGAACGCACTTGAATGTCTCAAGTAACTCACATTTATATTTCATAGAACATACATTTAAATTACATGTAACTTACATTTATATTACATGTAAGTTACACAGTTACACAAGCCATTACAGCTTGCTTTTTTGGACTTTGAAGCCGCAATCGACTCTCCTCATCGTGATCGATTGCTCAACGCTCTGCGAGCCGATGGAGTCCCGGAAAAGTATGTTCGACTAATCGAGGACATGAACAAAGGAACAACAGCAGCAGTTCGTACGCCTGTCGAATTTACGTCAGCTTTCGAGGTGAGAACAGGAGTAAGGCAAGGAGCTGTAGCAGGACCTTTCCTCTTCAACTTTGCCGTTGATGACATCATGCGTAGAGTCGCAGAACAGTTTCCTGCGGATGTGATCCTTACACCATCAGGACGCTCCCTTGTCGACCTGGAGTACGCCGATGACATTGTGTTATTCGCTGAAAACAACGCAGAACTGCAAAGGATTGTGAACCTCGTTTCGAAGTATGCCGCAGCCTATGGACTTCGTCTTCGTCCCGACAAATGCAAGCAGATGTGGGTCTCTCAGAGACCTTTAACGGGAGTTTGTGCGGACGGACAACGTATCAAGCTGGTGGATGATTTCTGTTATTTGGGCTATTTGCTGAAGAACGATGGTAGTTATGCAGCGGATATTCGACAACGATGTGCGAAAGCTACGTCTGCATTCAATTCTCTAACCAAGTGTTTGTGGTCTACCACCATCGCGAAGGAAGTCAAGTTGCGCGTCTACTTATCCGCTATTCGCCCTATCATGATGTACCGATCGGAGACGTGGGCAGCACCGAAGACGGATAGGTTGGATTGCACGGAGAGGAAGCTTTTTAGACGCTTGCTCGGATATTTCTGGCCGCGGATGTGCCACAACGAAGATCTCTACAACGAGATTGACGCCTTACATCAACGCTTGACACAAGGGAGGTACCAGCATCTCCCAACGCCATCTCAAGCAGCAATGGAAAGTCGACTTTGACTGCTCGGGCATATAGTAAGAAGAACGCCGGATCGTCTCGTACAACACGCTCTAAGGATGCTTCCAAATCCTGTCTGGAAACGGCCACCTGGGCGTAGGCGAAAGTTCTGGACGGATGTGGTGAAAGAGGTTTGAAGTCACTCCGCATCGAAAGACAGTTCAGGCGCGATGTTTTGTTTCGCAGGAAATGGAATAGTGACAGCTGGATGGAATGTGTTCAAATTGTGGCTGAAGACCGTGAAAAATGGACACGGCTGACTACTAGGACGGCACACCTCGGTGAAGATGCGGAATGACCGCGTCAGGCGAAAGCCAACCGATTAAGTCAAGTAAGTCAAGTAAGTTACACTTATGTTACTAGTAACTTACATTTGAGTTTTCACTATGGGTGGCCATCACGTGACGCAGACGACACCACGCGACACAGTGGGCGCGTCCCAGACCACACTTTAGGCCAAAAAAAATGCTGTGCAAGGCCTTCCGTGCTGGTATGGGGTCAAGTACCTCAAACTTGGGTAATTGAACCAACAGCAACGTCAGTAGTATGGCTGAACCCACGAGTTCGTCGTATATCAACATTGAAAATATCCTCTTGGCCGATTTAAGTTACTTGCGACTTATATTGTGCCATTTAAGTTAAATGTAATATATCGGAGGCGCACTGCACGCAGGATCCTGTCAGTACCCGAAAACAAGTTACATGTAACATATCTAAGCCGATGTAAGTTACTTGCGACCTATCTCAAGTAACTTAAGTTACATGTAACATATCGGAGGCGCAGCGCCCGCAGTATTCCACCGATATGTTACATGTAACTTGGATGACCTGAGATAAGTCGCAAGTAACTTACATCGGCTCAGATATGTTACAAGTAACTTGTTTTCGGCTTTTTATGTTACAAGTAACTTGTTTTCGTTTTTCTGAGGAGATGCGAGCGCGGGTGAGAGAGGGTTTGTCACCGGCGGTGGTTCTGCAGCCACTGCACTGCGCCACACGCGGTTTGGCAATAGAGCACGATATTTTTCGATGGCTCGCCGCAGTGGTAAACTAAACCCCTTGCTCCGTCCGGAATGCTCTAAATTGAGGAATTTCCGAGCGACATCGTGGTAGTTAGTAGAAGATAGCTCAAGGATAAAGTTTTTAACTTAAGAATCTCACGATTGGTTTAAAAAAATAGCGTTGTCCAATTTCAGCCGAATGCGCGGCTTTGGACAACGGTAAAACCTGTTTTAGGCGATTTTCGTCGTGATTTTAAGGTCGTGGGAGTGGTGTAAGGTATCATTTTGTTGGGAAATTCATGGCGAATCTGCATCTTTTTTTTTGAGAATTTTGAAAATTTAAAATTTTATGGGGGCAAGTACGTTGTCTAATTTTCGAAGTGATAAGTTTAAGCGGAAATAGGCACGATTAATGATTGTAACTCGTCTCAAAATTTGTTTTATGTGCTGAAAGTTTGAATACTGCCTAAAATATGTCTATTACATCGTTATGAAAAGATATGTACCTTCCTTACATGTGCTGTTGTGGTGCTGTACTACATATTGTTGTCTTTGATCTTTTTGTTGCTATTACAATATGTAAGACAACCATGTCCGAAACCCTCGTTTCAAGACCTGTTGTCTTTACAGACAGAGAAACGCGACGGAAAACACCCTCGATTTTTCCATGTTTTGGCCCGAAGTTTTTCTCCCCCCCCCCTCAAAAAAAAACTCTAGATTTCGAAAATTTTTACGTTCCCCCTGTTGTCCTGCTGGATAACGCCAGCCTGACCCAGCTGACGTATCCGGCAATCGCCGCATTCAATGCGTGTTAAATATGCATTCAACTCGAAGACAAGGTGGTTCCGAGCACAGTTAGGGAACGTGCTGCCAGGGGAGCACGTGCTCCTATTGTGTTTCAAATTACAGCACGTGCCCCAACAAAGAAGCCGTCCTATGCGTGCATGATACACATTCAACTTGATGAAAAAAAGATTATCCAAAAAAGGAAACTATACGATGCACTCCTGAGACGGAGCTGAGAGGTCGGCAGCTTCGCCGGTTTAATTACCCAAGTTTGCGATACTTTACCCGCCCAGCCGTTGGAAGCCTCGTCCAATCGCTGACGGCCCCAGATGGTGCTCGGCGAGCTGGCCGCGTCGCGCGTCGGTGTGCTGGACTACCTTGCAGCACGTGCTCCTGCGATTGAATTTTGCGGCACATGCTCCTGCTATGACATTTGGTAGCACGTGCTGCTGCTTGGAGCACGTGCCCCTGTCATGAAGCCTTTCGATGGGTGTGGTCACTCGATTTGAATGCATATTCGACACGCATTGAATGCGGCGGTTTTCTGAGTACATCGTGGCCTCACAGCAAGATCGCTCGCCTTTGATCTTGTCCGTGTAGGGCGCGAGCCGGCTAGGTGGATAGGCGTACCCTCTATAAAACGTCGTAATTCACATCATTCAAGGCGCGAGCGGCGCGCGCGACGCCTGGGTCTCCGTCTGCCCTCCGCTCTCTCACTGTCTCTAACCTCCGCTCCGCACCAGCACGCGTAGGAACCATGGAAATTTTGCCGTTTTACAGCCTGTATGTGCACGGAGTTCCCTGTAGTAATGATTGAGCCCACCTATGAACACTGCCTTCATAGGAACAATAGGATAAAAATATAGATACATAATTGTTATGAGTATGTGTAATTTTAAAAGAATTATAAAAGAAGATTTGAGGTGGCTTGGCAATCAGAGACAGTTCAGGCGTGATGTTTTATTTCGCAGAAAATGGAATAGCGACAGATGGACGAACTGTGTTGATATTGTGGCTGAAGACCGTGAAAATGGACATGCAGTTGACCGCAATGTTAAAAGGACATGGTGCGGTTTTGGACACAGCTGATATTCTCGTAAGCAGAGAGACGACGGTTGGCGCCGATCGATGACGAAATCTGGCAAAGTGCCAGGATCTACCGTAATTTAGTGCGAGTCCGCAACCGCACCATGTCCTTTTAACATTGCGGTCAACGGTCAACTGTAGCTGACTACTAGGACGGCACACTTCTGTGAAGATGCGTAATGACCGCGTCAGGTGGAAGTCAGACGATTAAATCAAGTGTTGTATCGCGGCCTAGTCAGGGCAGAGCCGCGGCTTGCTTAAAGGTCGTCGTAAAGCCCTGCCAGGGTGTCATAGTTGACGCACCACAGTACGCGTATTGTTGTGAGGCCTCCCTGTGTTGTCATAGCCGTAATTTTCCAAACCTTAGCAGTTCAGTCGTTTTTTACAATAAAATTTCTCTTTTTGATCGTAAAATTATAACCCGAGTAAGTAAGAATGAATCATTTCAAAAGATTATCGTATTGTTAAAAAACCCCAACTGCTACGGCTTGGGGTAAATTGTAGCGATGAAAACACAGATAGGCCTTGCGGCAATAGCCTTACTGAGATGCGTGAGCTATGACGTCCCTGCACCGCTTTACGACTTCCTTCAACTGAGCCGTGGTTATGCCCTGATTAGGCCGCGGTTCATCTCTTGATGTAGTGTTCAATCTACCTCTTTGACGCGTTTGTTGCATACCCCTCAATTTATAGCAAGTTAAACCTTGATCTTTCGCGTGCGCGTGCTGAGCGAGACATGTTCTAAAGACGCGGCGGCTTCTGTTATAAATTGTCCTATTCCATACCCCATAAGACCCTATCAAAAACGTCACCGCTTATTTCTATTGATTATGTCTAAAAGTGGAACCAATGCTTTAATTACATTGCATACACTCATTTTTTTAATCTGAATGAACTATTCCATTATGGCATTTTGTAGCCCTAGGGCTTTGCAGCATTCCAGCAAAGTGCCGCTCGAAAAGCGTAAAAACTGGACCTTAGTCCGCCAGATTCTGGAATCCTGCGCCTCGATAGCAATCTCCCGATGGTATCGTGCCGGCTGTTGGCTTTAGGCTTAATTCCTATTACGAAACCCTTGCCATGCCATCATCTCACCTTTTACGAATTGATTTGCCCATAAACATTTTGTACCTGAATAAAGGTAACCAGAGGTTAGCAAATCTTCCTTCTAAGGTTAACAAATAAAAATTGAACACTTTCTCTGTTTCCTACATGTTCTTGGCACGTTTCTGAAAAATTTCGCAGCAAGGAGTTTTCTTGGAATGTCGTGTCAACGTGTCGAAAACGTCAATCTGGTTCGAACGCGTTAGAAAACTCCCGGCTGACCACCGTGGAAATTCGCTAATCTTCGGAACTTAGACACACAAAAAAAAAACAATGGTACCGCTTTGCAGTTCACCCCGTTATCGACTGAGCCTTCTCCGTTGCTGCAATAGGGCGCTCTGATTGTGTCAAAGCGGTATTTTCGCGGTGACTCCGCGGCGGACTTCTCAGTAAGGTCGCGAAATTTTTGCGGTATTTTCGTTGCAATTTCGGACAGACACCTCTCGGCGAATTTGCGTCAATTTCGTGGCTCGCGGTATTTTTGCGTAAAATTCTCGGTAAAATCCAGGTAAATTCGAACCATCAACCCTTACCAATCCCTCGCTTTGTTGTCCACCGCGTTATCGACTGAGCCTACTCCGCTCATGCAATATGACGCTATCATAGCAATACCATAGCGCTTTCGCGGTATTTTTGCTGCAATTTCACGGCAGGCACCCCTCGGTGAATTCGCGTCAATTTCCCGGCTCGCGGTATTTCCGCGGTGAATTCGCGGTAAAATCTAGGGCAATTCAAAGCATGAACCCTCTACCAGTTCCCCGCTTCGTAGTCCACCGCGTGATGGACCGGGTCTTCTTCGCTACTGCAATATACCGCTTTCATAGCAATGATAGCTGTGTTATTGCGGTAGTTTCGCGGTAAAACCGCGGCGGATTTCAAAGTAAGTTCGCGCCATTTTCGCGGTGATAACCCGGTGTTTTCGCGGTATTTTCGCTGTGAATTCGCAGCAGGCACCTTTCGGTATACTCGCTCCGATTTCGCGGCTCTCGGCATTTTTGCGTCAAATCTCGACAAAATCCAGGTAAAGTCAGACCATCAACCCTAACCAATTAATTGCTTTGTAGTCCGCCGCGCTATCAAATGAGCCTTCTTCGCTGCTGCCATAGGGCGCATTTTCGCGGAGTTCTCTCGGTATTTTCGCAGTGTTTTTGCTGTCATTTTGCAGCAGACACCTTTCTGTAGTTCTGCGTCCGTTTCGCGGTATTTTTGCGCTAATTTCACGGTAAAATCGCGGATCGCGGCGCAGTTCCGGAGAATTCCAGGAAATTTCTCCCAGTGTCGGACGGAGTTTTGGCGAATAATTTCTTCTGGGTTTTTGAGCCCACCGATCACTTTGAGCTCGTATAATTTTGAGATCTAGGTTCAGGCTCTAGTTCCTCACAATTTTTACATTTACCAACATAAGTCCAAGAGGCGCATTCCAATGTATTTACACATTTGCACCGAACGATCATAGCATTTTTTTTGAGCAAGCACTGACTAGCACGAGCGCTGCTCTTGCCTGCTCCGTCTTCGCAGAAAAGGTGTAGACGGGAAATAAATAACTTATATGTGCACTTTTACCTAAATTAAATTCGTTTCTGACCTAAATTCTACAAAAACAAAGTTTTTTCATTGTCCTGTACCTCCAATTTTCGCTGAAATTTTATCTCCGTTTACAATCTACATAAGAGCGATCGACATGAATTCGACTCATTAGCGAATTGCCACCGTTCTGGAATGGTATCATTTTGACGTGTTTACACCACTATGTCAGACGTTAACATGTTTCCCCACGCTTACTAAGTTTTGCAAAATGACGTTAAAACGTGTCAAAACATGGAAAAGGTGGGGATTCACACTCGATTACAAGCTCTAAACGTTAGTGTTTGCCACCACCGAGAAACCTTCGTACCAGATTTCCTGATTTGACACGTTGGGACAAAATTTTACAGCAGTTATCTGCGGATAAAAGCCACTGAACGTGTCAAAAACATGCAAAGTCACCGCGATGGCAAAACGCTAACCTTCACAACTTGTTATCGACTGGCAATTCACTAACGAGTCTAACTTATGATCTATAGATAGTTCAATAGTTAAAAAATGACTGGAGCAACTTTTTATGAACAAAGTACGAACGTGAACAGCGTCAACCTCTGAAACCGAATTTCGCTCTTCAAATTCGCACAGAAATCCTCTCCAGTCGCATTTCGCATGCAAATTCCTCTGTGCTTTGCGCAATCATTTCCGATTTTCACGGTATTGAGGGTATTGTCAGGGGAGGAGGGCCCTATGTACATTTTAGCCACTCCAGAGCATTGCCGCAGTTCCATAGGGCTATCCTCCGTGACGAAATTCTTATTCTGTACTTTTACCTCAATAAAAGGGTCGCCGAAGCGTTAGATGTCATTAACTAAGATATCTCAATGCCTTTATAATTTTTTTGGTCGTAATTCACCCACAAAAAATCTGCCTCGACAGTGCCGCGCTGGTGCCGCGATAGCTCCGCGACAGTGCCGCAGCGACTCCGCGATCATCATTGTGCAGAGATGGGCCCTTTTCGGTTCCGTGCCACAACATCACCATGATCGGACTGCGCCCATGCAATAAAAAAGGTCCGCCTCGAAGACTTGACATCGTCGCGCAATCACCGCTTTATCGACGCTACTACCATTGTGTCCCAATTATGTATAAATGGATTTTCGCGCGTATTTAGGCATTTCGATCCCAATTTCCCGAAACTGCACGGAGAAAAAAAAGTCAAAATCTGAGTTCTGAATGTTCTTATTTCTGTCACCAATTCCTAGCTTCCCCCTACCGCAGCCCCATGAGGTCCATATCAGCTATAAATGACTCTAGGGATAGCAAAGAGGGAAGCTTGGACCCGCTAATCGGCATCTTACAATTAGTGAACCAAGCACGGTGAATATTCCACTACAGCTCTAACCAGCTCACAACCGTTCACAGGCGCATCGTAGGAAACCAACGATGCCCCACTGAACACGTTGCTCCTTGAGCTAGGTGGGTGTGAATCAAAGATGGGTGCGATTAAATCTTCCCATTACCTAAATTTCAAAACTTGTTTTGATTTCCGGCTCCCAAAGTTCTGAAGCTTGTTTAAATCTCCGATTTTTGAAATTTTGAAACTTGTTTCTATTTCCAATGTCTTGAATTCTGAAAATTATTTCTACTTCCGATTTCCGAATTTTAGAATCTTTTCCAATTTTCAAATTCTATAATTCTGAAACTTGCGATTTCCGGAATTCTGAGAATTTGTGTCCATTTTCGGTTTCCGGATCTTGATTTATGTTCCGATTTCCAAATTTTGAGAACTTGCTTCGATTTTCGATTCCCGACTTCCGAAATTTTGAAACTTGTTTCAGTTTACGAATTCGGGCTTTTTATTTTTGTTTCGATTTCCGTTTTCCAAATTTCAATTGTGTTTCGATTTGCGATTTCCAGAATTTAAGAGTTAAATCTACTCATCCCTGGTACTAACGTCATGATTTCTATCACTGCATTGTTCATAGTTTTTCAGCGCGATATGGAAAATTCTAGTTGTTAGAAAATAGCCTCCATAGTAAAATCCAGGTGTCTCGACTTGTTCACGGCAGATTTTCTGTTTTGACAGGTTTCGTCTAACAATAAGAGTTATTGCTTCTAAATGTTATGTCAACATGTCAACACATGTAATCTGTTGGCCATTGTGTTAAAGCACCGGAATTTCACAGTGGTGGCTATTTTCTAACAACTAGAACTACATTTTCTTGTTTCTTTTTATACTATAAAGTTCAGAAAACTCTTATAGACTTACTTGGTCACCACGAAATGGTCCGAATTTGTTCTTTTAACCATTTTTTTGCTACAAAACGACAATTTTCGTTTTTTACGTGTTTATGGAGCCGACTCGGCAGCCGGGCTCCAGATTTTACACTATGTACTCTGATGTAGCGCCAGATGCATGACCAGCTGCAGTATGTTGTTGTGTATTTATCCGGCTATATGGATCACCACATTCCGCATCAATATCCCCACAATTTTTTCTCATATAGTAGGCCGCCAGTGATTTTTCCTAATTTTGTTCTTTATTCCTCAGAATTTTGCAGTTTTTTCTTAAACTTTTTTCATCACACTTTACACTTACGTATGGATGACTATTTTTGGTTCACTTTTCTTTCTTATGTCTACGTCTATGTTCCTGTTTTTCAGTGCATTTATTTTTTCAAATCTTTCAATTTTTTAACCTGGTTTTCCTAATAAAAAATACTGATAGCCCACGTTTATGGCTCCTCGGGATGGGAAACCTTCGACGGTAAATTTCGACATTTTTGAAGTATCAAAAAACGAGAAAAAAACGAGAAAAAAATCGTGGTATACTCGAAGAGTGGAGACCAGTATTAGTTTTGACGATAAACTTTGATTTTGAATTCTTTCTCACCCAGTTTCATACTTCTATTGTCAGATCCGCAACTGAAACAATTTTTTCTTGTTAAAAATACGTATTTTCTTCCATTTTTTTTTAATAGCCGTCCTAGTCGTTCATTTTTTACTCACACTAATTTGACGAAATCTGTCTTTTTATGCTCATATGTGAAATTTATTGTTACAAAATGCTTCACTTGGAAGTAGATAAATAACCAAATAGATCAGATAAATGAATAAATAAATAAACAAACAAGTAAATAAAAATTAAAAAAATAATTAAATAAATAAATAAATAAATCAATAAATAAGTAAATAAATACATAAAATAAATAAATAAGTAATAAATAATCAGATAAATAAATAAATGAATTATTGAATGAATAAATGAATAAATAATTCAATAAATAAATAAACACATAAATAAATAAATAAATAAATAAACAAAAAATAAATAAATAAATAAATAAATAAATAAATACACAAATAAATAAATAAATAAATAATAATTAATTGAATAAATAAATAAACACATAAATAAATAAATAAATAAATAGATAAATAAATAAATAAATAAAACAAATAAAAAATAAATAAATGGGTAAATAAGAAAATAATTAATCAAATAATCATATAAGTAAATAAATGAACAAAAACAAATAATAAATAAATGATAAGATATATAATTAGGAAATAAAATGTATAAAATGTATCAATAAATAAATGGACAAATAAATGTGAAACAAATGAATAAGTAAGCAACTAAATGAAAATCGTAAAAAACAATTAAATGGAACTTTAGACGAGTAATTAGACATCTCAAAATGGTTACATAAATATGTAGTCAAACTCTAAAAAAAATCACTCCACCCACACAAGGTGCCATTTTCTGGCGAAAAAACCAGTTTTTTTTACACACCGGCGCGAAGCGATCCGCCGCATAGGGGACTGAAAAACTTATCAATTTTCTCTATATTGAGGAGCTAACTATACGGAGTGAAATTTGCACGAGTCCATCGCGTGCGTGTGCGTGCGTACGCTGCGTCTGCTGCTCTCTCACACTCTCTCGCCGTCCTGCCCGACATCTGAGTTTTGCGTTCAACTCAGCTACCATATGACATCTTGTGATCACTATAACATGCCATAAAAATGCATCAAAACATTCGAAAATAATCAAAATTACAATTAAATAATTAAATAAAAATAAAAAATAAATAAATATCATAATCTGATTAGAACTGTTTGGACTAGGCATAATGGAAATTTGAATATAGTTTTTGAAACTGTTTGGAATAATCAGTAGTCAGAAAAGTCGTTATGAATGACTAGGAAATGTCGCATAAAGTCGGGCAAGTATGTACTAATGCTATATTTCATGGCCGTCTTGATGGTAATCAAGAAGAATTACCACAATATTCTAGAGAACAAGTATACGAAGTTTTGTTTTACGAATCAATACTTGAGCTCCTATCTTCTCCTTCCTATGCTTACACTTTCGCTTGCAAAAAGGAAGGAAGTGGAAGTGCTAAGGCGTAAAACTGTGACTTCCTCTGTGACAGCTGTCTTTCAGAGCTGCTCCAATTTTCTGGCTCTAAATGTGGCCAACCTACACATATCTGATAAATTACATAATTATATGATTTCTAATCCGTTTTCCTATACATTTATAGAATTAATCAAAAATATACAATCATTGAACCTACACATTTGTGTAAATTTTGGGCGGTTACACTAAATTTTCTTGTACAGAGCGGTCTCTCAAGGCGTCGTTCATACCTCCGCCGCCGAGCGACGCGGTGAAGTACGATTCCACAATATTGATTACCCGGCGCGGTACGGTCAATATTATAGAACTGCACTTCCCAGCACCGCTCGGCGGTTTAAGTGTAAACGACCCTTTCAACTAGTGCGCCTCGACGCACCAATCGGCTGCGGAAGAGTAAAAGACCCCTAAAGCTCAACAACGGTAGGGACACTTTGATTATCACGTTGGTCTGGTGTATTCTTTCGTAGTCTGCGTCTCGGGTCTATCATTTCGGCGCGCAGGCTCTATGCTAACTCGCAGCCTGCGCCTCTATGTAATCATATTCTCTCTAGATTATGCTAAACCGGTGAGCGATTATTTGTCGACTACAGTACACTGTTAAGTCTATCCAAATGAGACTGTCCGCCCGCGCGGTCGGCGTGCGTGTCGAGCGTCCAATGCCTAATAATTTTTCCGTCAAGTCTCACCGCGACTGCCACCGGCTGACTAGGATAATACCCACTATTCGTTTTATATTCCTACTAATCGATTTACATGTGCGAAAAATCCCCTTCGCGACGGTCGCCACACACACACGCCGACCGCATGTGCGGACAGTCTTATCAGGACACACTTTATGTTTACATGTGCACATTTTTTTCTTCGACTACTGGCCTTCAGTAATTTGGAAACTCGAACATTTCGTATATTAAGGTTTTCAAATAACGGAAAACCACTTATGAAGAAAATGTTTGAATATATGTGATTAAGGTAATCCGAGTAGTGAAAGTGGTCTGTACAATTTAAAAAAAAAACAAATAAAGTCAGTTTCCATTAAACCTAATAAATAAATAGATAAATAAATAAAAGTTGAATAAAGTTAATCAAAACAAATCATAAAAGTCAATTTAGTGAATAATGGTTCTAATTTTTTTTGAATTATAAAGTGAAAAATACTGCTTCAATTCATAAATGGTAGAATAAGAACAGAAATGATCCCCGAGTCAAAAACTACAAAATAGAAGATAAGTAAATAACTAAGCCAATAATCAAACAAATCAATAAAAAATCAATTATGTCGAAATAAAAAAAAATGCCCCGAACCTTCCGCCCAGGTAAGCAACGTCACCTGTGTGTTTGTTTGCTTCCCGATTTTTTCCCTATTTCGAGACACGGGAAATCCGGCCCGACCGGTCTCGGCTCACTGTTTCAGCGGTTCACATCACTCGGCTCTCGGCTCTACGGCTTTCTTAGCTTTCTCCGAAATGCTTTTCAAGTTTCAACATTTTTCTCTTTTTTCTTCAACTAAAATAATGAAATCTTAAATTTTGATCTTCTTTTTTCACTTTTCTTATTTCGCTCCTATGAATCAATTCAAATGTGAGAATTGTTTTCCAGCAGGAAGAAACTCCAACGATACAACAAATCTCGACTCATCCAGCTGAATCTCTATGTGCATCCTCATAGATTAAAAGAAATCCCTGGTCAACCCCCTAATATTCCGTCACGCCGCAGGGACAAACTTTCAAAATAATTCGCAACTAAATCACAGTTTTATTCAAAAATTACCCAAATATGCGTTCTGAACTTTGCAAGCATGTTGTTACGAAGTTGAATAGCCTATATATATACTCTCTTGATCTCGAATTGCACAAAACACTGTCACATGTACAGTAGTGCACGTTCATGAACGCGTTCTCGGCCGACCCCGGTGGGCATGCGAATCAATACGCCGGTGCCGCGATGGTGCAGTGGCAGGGTATTGATTCGCATGCCCACCGGGGTCGGCCGAGAACGCGTCCATGGACGTGCACTACGATACATAGAGGACCGGTGGCGGACCGTGGTTTGTGCGATTCGAGGTAAACAGATTATATAATGCACCAACTAGGGTTTGTTTGTTTGTCTGTCTATCACCAATGTGTTCGCCTTTAAGCGTTAATTTTTGTATTATAATTCACCTGATGAGATATTTTGAGAGTTTATAATTTTGTAGATAACTTCTATTCGTTCTTAATCTCTCCCTAGAAAATCCAACAAGAAGTGTTTTTTTTTCTTCCTGTGAGGACGCTACAGCCCACCTCTGACGCAAATATTGAGTCATAGCACGAATAAGCAGTGGTTTTTCCAAGGTGTGGCTAAGAGGGTTGGTCTAGGGCATTTCCCTGATTTTTCCCGGCTCTGTACAAACAAAAATAGAAAAAAACTGCTGAACTAGAATTTTTGGGCTTATACATGCGCCTAATAGACACGCAACACCAAAGAAACCAGTTTCGAGTTTCTAGGCTCACCATGAAGAGCTTTGTGTGTTGATCTTGAATTCGTGTTTGAAGGCCGGATTCTTCAACAATTATACCCCGGGTATAAGGGCGGGTATAATGATCTTCACTTTCCTAGGGAATGCGGAAGATTATACCCTGATTTGCTTTTATACCCTGGGTATAATGATTAACGAATCCGACCGCAGGTTGGTTATTTATTTATTTATTTATTTATTTATTTATTTATTTATTTATTTATTTATTTATTTAACTTATTTATTTATTTATTTATTTATTCATATATTAATTAATTTATTTATTCAATTCAATTTATTTTTTTTACCATATTCGAATAAATAAATAAGTTTAGGGCGCTGAAACAGAAGATGAAAACCTTTAAGAGTATTTCGGGTTTATACGGTAGGTTACGGTAAATAGAACGTCAATTTACGACTGTGACCTACAGTTTCTAGCGTATAACCTTCCAGGATATAGATTTGGGCAGGGGAAATCCAGTCCTTATGCTCCCCATTTGCAGACGTCTTCCTCCTCCTCATCCATTCCCTCCTACCCTAAGGCATCAAGCATCAGGACGCTTATTTTTCGTGTTTTGACGGCCATTTATCAAATTTCCTGCGCTTTCCCCACAGACGAGTGGCTGAACATCAAAGATGTGATGGATATATGCAGTCTTCACGTCCAGAGCCTACTTTTACTTCTTCTAACTCCAAAATTCTTCTCAAATGAGCTCTAAATGTGTTGAAATTTTTTTTCAAAATTTAGGTTGAAAAATGACGGACTAGAAACTATTTTATCGACAGGAATTTAAAAAAAGATATTTAACGATGAAAATAGTGTTTTTTCTCTGAATTCTTTTCCTATATTATTTTGAATGAATAAACATTCCCTAGAGACCACTCAGAACCATAGGTTCGTTGGGGTGGAGGGAGCGGTCCGAAAGGTGAAGGTTGTTTAGGATACCTGAGTGGGGAATGTTGAAGGTTCCCTATAGACTTGCAACTTCGAAATTTGACGCTTTCTCAATCGTATTTTTTTTGCATTCAGTATATTTTTCTTTTTAATCATTATTTTGAAATATTTTTTTCGTTAGATGAAATCCTCCTTTTGAAATTCACTACTCGTAATGAATTTATCTACCTAGGTCATGAAAAATTTCCTTTGAGCTGTCTTGAATTCAAAACTTTCGGGAAAATTTTCCAGGCAGTTTTTGAAAACCCACCCGTTCTTCGCTCATAAAATTTTTGCTCTTTAAGACTAATCTTTGAAAGGAGCTGTTGCCAAAATCTTCATTAGATTTAGCGTCGAATAATGTTTTCAATTTGAGAAAAATGCGTTTCCAGTCTCTCAGCTGATTTCAATTTATGAAGTAACGTTTCTTTCACCAAAAAGAATCAGTTTTCTGTTCATAACTTTTTACCCTTAAAGATATCCCTTTGGTTAAGGTGGTTTTTGAAATCCCCATTAAATCCTGCATCAGACAATGTTTTTAGTTTTAAATATCACGTTTTCGTTCTACCAGCCGATTTCAGTTTATAAAATGCACTTTTTTTTGCCTGAAATTATCGGTTTTTCGTCTATAACTGTTTTGTGCTTGAAGATAGACCTTTGGTGAAAGTTGTTTTCGGAATCCTTATAGAATTCCATGTCGACTAGTGTTTCCAGTTTTGAAAAATATTTCTCGATCCTTCAGCTCAATTCATTTTACGAAAAACACCGGTTTTTTGCCTATAACTCTTCAACCGTCGAAGATAGGGTTTTAGTAAAGCATGTTTTTGAAATTCACGTAAAATTCTGCGTCGAATGATATATCGGGTTCCTAACTTTGCTCGCTCCGTAAACCAGCCAGGTCGGGTCGGTGGAGCCGAGTTCCGTTGTAGTCTCCAGGAGAACTCTGCGTCTCCTACTTACACCATGGAGGCGAGAGCATCCTATGGAGATAACTATCGAGCTCGGCTCCACCGATCTGGCTGACTTATGGAGCAAGCAAAGTTAGGAACCCGTTATATCTTTCGACGCAGAATGTTACGTGGATTTCAAAAACAACCTTTACAAAAACCCTATCTTCAACGGGTAAATAGTTATAGGTGAAAAACCGGTGTTTTTCGTAAAACGAATTGGGCTGAAGGATCGAGAAATATTTTTCAAAACTGGAAACACTAGTCGACATGGAATTCTATAAGGATTCCGAAAACAACTTTCACCAAAGGTCCATCTCCAAGCACGAAAAATGGTATGGACGAAACACCGGTAATTTCAGGCGAAAAAAAAATTGAATTCATAAATTGAAATCGGCTGGTAGAAGGGGAACGTATTTTTTGAAACTGAAAACGCTATTTGATGCAGAAATCAATGGAGATTCCGAAAACAACCTTCACCAAAAGGCTATCTTCTAGGGTAAAAAAGTTATGACAGAAAAACCGGCAGTGACACCCACCCAATCTTGAAAATGACTTGCATGAGTGTTGGGTCACTTACATTCTTTTTCGGGGCGTTTCACCGGTTGTCACCGGTTTTCCCAATGGTTAAGGCTCCCCACTTCACTTGCCCAGGGGTGAAGGTTGGTGGAGTACATGGCTCCACTCAACGAAGCTATGCTCAGAACCCGATTAGAGTCAATCATTCCAGTATTAATCCGATTTTCGAGAATAACTAGAATTACGATTGAATCAGAAGAATGAGTAAAGACATAAATTTACGTTTCTATTTATTGACTTTTATTGATTTTTTTCTATTACTCACTTATCCTCTTTTAAAAAAATTCGATTATCATCATTAAATGCGCTGCGTTTGCGCGCAGTGCTGCTCTCTCCGTCTGTCAAATGCTCTCTCGCTGTCTCTAACGCCCGCTCCACGCCCGCATGCGAAAGACCTACGGGGTCTTGGCGTTTTTCAGTTTGAACTTTCGATTTTTTTCTGGTTTCGAAAATTTTCTGAATCTTAATCCAATTTATTTCTCTGTTTTTAGTCATTCACATTTATTTGCATTTTGTTTTTGTTTTTTCTTTTTTCCCGTCTAATCTTTTTTATTTGTGTTTCCAACTTTTTTCATTTTATATTTTTATATTTTTCTTTCTTTCCTCTCTTATTTCTTTTTTTTTCGTCCATAATGAGGCGAAATCTTTTTTTAGGAAAAAAATGAATTTGTACATGAAGCTTAAGGAGCTCTACCTATTTATACGTAATTTTTGTCTCTATTCAGTCACTTCAATTATTTCATACTTACTTTTCGATTGATCATTCACTTTTTATGTTTTGGGTTTTTTCTGAAAATCCGCTTAATTTTATTTTTCTCTTTATAGTAATTAATTCATTTGCTTTTTGTTTTTGTTTTCACTTTTTTCTCTTCTGATCTCTTTCATGGATGTTTCTGACATTTTTATTGAACATTTTTATAGTTTTCTTCTTTTCTATCTTTTCCTTTTTCTCTTTCATGCTCAATCGAGAACTTTCTCATTTGGAACAAAATGGACTTTTTAATAGAGCTATAGGAGTTCTCCCCTATTTACACGTATTTTTTTTATTTCAATTCATCTGCTTTATTGCTCATTTACTATTTGATTTTTTTGTTTTGAAGTTTTTGCTAAACCTTCATTCCTTAAATTTGTCTAATCTTAGCCATTCATTTATTTACTTGTTCTTTTCGCTTTATCTTTCAGCCCTTCTTATCTCTTTGATTTGTGTTTCTAGCTTATCGATTTTAATATTTCATTAATTTTTGTTTTTCTCTGTTTTTTCTTTGTGTTTCCTATAATCATTCAACACACTTTTTTCAAAAGAAAAAGAAAATCCGCATATCAGGTTACAGTAAAATACTTACGTTTAGAAATTATTATATTATTTTTATCTGTTCATTGTTTTGATCAAGTTACAATTTTATTAAAAATATCAACAAAACAGACTGTATTTAAACAAATAAAATAAATTAGAAGAAAAAAGAGGAACTTAAACTTACAAATAAATTAATAAGTGGCTAAAAACGAAAAATAAAATTAAGTGAGATGTGAAAAAAAAAACAAAACCCAAAAAAATTAGAAAAATATATGAATAATAGAAATAATTTTTTTAAAGGCAGATCCTAGTTGTTCACCCTATTTACAATACATAGATACTCCGGAACGACTAGGCAGCTTTCCTTTAAAAAATAAATTCGATTTTTGGGTCAATTAAAATAGGCTAATTATTTAAAAAAATTGTTTTTTCCTGATATCAACCAAATATTCTACTAACCGAATAATCTAAATCTCCAAAAATATTTAAACAGTTTTTTGGTAATTAAGCCTTTAAATATCTTCAACTGAATCTTGCCTAAGTCGAATACTCGAAAAAATTTTTACCAATGGATCGAAACTTCCATAGAATTATTTGAATCTTCTGAATACTCATTAAAATATTTTTTGAACTTAGATTCCAATTCCATATGGAGGTTCCGGAAAGCATCCTTCAAGTGCAATTTCTTGCACTTTTCGTATAGTTGTTCCTGACACATAGTCTTCTGAATCACATACGATTCATGTCTGAATTGATTGTCCTTTGTATAGTCTTTGAGTTTTCCTCTTCCGATTTCAAATTCGATGCCTGCACTTCTTGTCGCAGAGATGACCATCGTTCTGTTCCTTTTTTTCTGTTTTGGAACGACGATTCCAACGAACATCCATAGTTCTCAGTCTGCAGACGGTTCACACGTGCTGTCCTCTTTTTTTTTTCGTCCCCGATATCTTCCTCTCTTAGCTTCATTTCAATTGGGGATCTACAGTTCTCAATCAATTTCTGTTGAAAAATGCAAAAAAAACGCGGAAATTCTTTTTCCTAGTCGTTTGGTCATAACTCCCTTCAAAATGAACCATTTTCGAACTGAAAGACATTTTTGAACTTTTTGATCTACACATGTCTCATCCTTAAACAAGACATGTAGGTGTGGTCATAGGTTCGTTGGGGTGGAGGGAGCGGTCCGAAAGGTGAAGGTTGTTTAGGATACCTGAGTGGGGAATGGTGAAGGTTCCCTATAGACTTGCAACTTCGGAATTTGACGTTTTCTCAATCCTCTTTTTTCGCATTCAGTATATTTTTCTTTTAGATCATTAATTTTGAGATATTTTTTTTCGTAAGATAAAATCCCCCTTTTAAAATTCACTATTCTTAATGAAATGATCTGCCTAGGTCATGGAAAATTTCCTTTGAGCTGTCTTGGAGTCAAAATTTTTCAAAAAAAAATTTCCAGGCGATTTTCGAAAAACTACCCATTCTTCGCACATAATATTGTTGCCCTTTGAAATGGACCTTTGAGCGGAGCTGTTTCTAAAATCTCCATGGAATTTTGCGTCGAATAATGTTTTCATGTTTGGAAAAATACGTTTCTAATCTCTCAGACGATTTCAATTTATGCAATAACGTTTCTTTCACCAAAAGCAATCAGTTTTTCGTCCATAACTTTTTTACCCTGAGAGACAGCTTTTTGGTTAAGATTGTTTTCGGAATCTTCATAAAATTCTGCATAGAATAGCGCTCTCAGTTCAGAAAAAATACGTTCCCCTTCTACCAGCCGATTTCAGTTTATATAGTGCATTTTTTCCGCCTGAAATTATCGATTTTTCGTCCATAGCTTTTTTGTGCTTGGAGATAGACCTCTGGTGATGGTGGTTTTCGGAATCTCGATGGAATTCTGCGTCGACTATTGTTTCCAGTTTGGAAGAATGTTTCCTCGATCCTTCAGCCTAATTCATTCTACGAAAAACCGGTTTTTACCTTTAACTCTTTAACCGTTGTAGAAAGGGTTTTGGTGAAGGTAGTTTTTGAAATCTATGTAAAATGCTGTGTCGAATGACATATCGGGTTCCTAACTCTGCTTGCTCCGTAAGCCAGCCAGGTCGGTGGACCCGAGCTCCGTTGTAGGCTCCAGGAGAACTCTGCGTCTCTCATTTAAACCATAGAGGCGAGAGAACCCTATGGAGATAACTATGGAGCTCGGCTCCACCGACCTGTCTGACTTATGGGGCAAGCAAAGTTAGGAACCCGGTATACCATTCGACGCAGAATTTTACGTAGATCTGAAAAACAACCTTTACCAGAACCCTACCTTCAACGGTTGAAGAGCTATGGGCGAAAAACAGGTGTTTCGTAAAATGAATTAGGCTGAAGGATCGAGAAAATATTCTTCCAAACTGGAAACACCGGTCGACGTAGAATTCTATGGGGATTCCGGAAACAACCTTCACCAAAGCTCTATCTTCCAGCACAAAAAAGTTATGGACGAAAAACCGATAAATTCAGGCGAAAAAATGGACTTCATAAACTGAAATCGGCTTGTACAAGGGGAACGTATTTTTTTTTAAACTAAAAACACTATTCGATGCAGAATTTTATGAAGATTCCGGAAACAACATTCACCAGAGGGATATCTCTCAGGGTAAAAAAAGTTGTGGCCGAAAAATCGGCACTGACATCCACCCAATCTTGAAAATGACTTGCATGAGTGCTGGGTCACTTTCATTCTTTTTCGGAGCGTTTCACCGGTTGCCACTGGTTTTTCCAATTGTGAAGCTTCCCAACATCACCTGCCCAGGGGTGAAGGTTGGTGGAGTACATTATACTTGTTCCAGATGGAATTTATTTCGAATATCCGACTTTTCGACTGTAGTCGGATATCGCCCTTTTTCGAATATTTGACTTTTTGGCTGTAGTCGGATATCGCACTTTTTCGAATATTCGACTTTTCGACTGTAGTCGGATATCGCACTTTTTCGAATATTCGACTTTTCGAATAAGAAGTCGACTTTTTTATCCGACTGAAACAGTCGGATACTCATCCGATTATTCGATTCGGAACAAGTATAGAGTACATGGCTCCACCCAACGAAGCTATGGTAGCCCTATGCTACATACATAAGCTTTGGTGCATCCCTAGTGACCTGTTGATTCCAATTATCACCAGCAGCGGAGCGGTGGGCTTCGGTGAAATATAACTAGTGATAAGAAGGTTCCAACGAAAAAGCCACCGCTCCGCGCTGTGATAACCGAAAACATGAGTTCACTTGGAATGAAACAGAGTCTACTTCCCTTGTAAGACAGCCGAGATGACCGCAGATTAAAAAAGGGTAGATCCGACAAACGGGCTAGACCATTTAGATGCCAGATCCATTAATGGTGACCTTGTCTGTGAATCTAGCGAACGCAATGAAAACGTGTTTTTATGAAAGTGCCTGGAATGAGAAAATCATTTTCTAATGCAACAGTGTCAGAAGCCTGTGTTTGTTCCATTTTGTCTCCAGGAAAGTTCTGTTCTTAACCTACATGACTCTGAGCGTTTAAGCCAAAAAATAGCCGGAAATAGCCCACAAGGCTCCGCAGCGGCTCCTTGTGGGCTCTTTCTCGATTATTTCACGCCTATTTTGTGGCAAACATATTTACTGTGCTTCTCTGAGCCAAATTCCGGTCCGCGATTGCGTCTCGACACGCTTTGCGGCCGCACGCGCTCGAGTCAGTCGAGTTTCCAGCGCCCAAGCCGACTCGATGTGGCTTTTTATACTGTTTTCTCCAATTTTGTTTAGTTTCCAGTTTCCAAAACTCACCTAGAGTTAACAGATCGGCGGCTGCGGCACTGGAAACTCTTCCGACTCGAAAGCGCGCGGCCGCAAAGCGTGTCGAGACGCGATTGCGGACCGGAATTCGGCCCAGAGAAGCACAGTAAGTGACTATTTCTGGACTATAACCAGTTATTTTTCGGCTACTTCTGGGCCATAACGCGAAAAGCAGGCGATTTGAGGATATTTCTCGGCCATTTCTTGGCCAAAGCTTTCTGAGAATTGAAGAATGGAACCTTCCATGGGCTTTACAAGTACTGTGCAAATACATGCACACTGAAAAAAAAAAGATTGTGTGGAATTTCGTAAGGATTTTACCTTCCGAAAAAAACCGAATAGGACTGAAAAATTCGGTGAATTCTGTTAATTATCGGTACCAGGGATGTGCGGCAATTGCCGTTTGCCGGTTGCCGATTGCCGTTTGCCGGCCGTTTTTGGACGATTTTTGTCGATTGTCGTTTGCCGTTTTTCCTCTCTTTTTTCGACAAAATTCGGCAAAAAAAGTGCGCAACAGATAACAAACGCCGCGATTAGGACGCGCATCGTAAACCTGATAAGCCTTGCAGCAATCGGCTCGAAAGTAGGGAGACAGGTTATACGTACTTTGAAACTTCAAGCCAGTTGATGTTATCTACCGTGCGGTAATGGTAAATCAATTGCTAGTATTGTAGTGTCGTGCTCGTGTGGGTCCTCTTGTCTCGAAGAGTACCGAATTCCCCATCCTCTCCTTGCAGAGGCTCGATCAATTAAAGGCAGTGTTCACGAAGAAAAAGTCGCACGTTTTTTTGGCTAAAACGTAAACTTTGGGTCCCTCTAAGAACATTAAGAACGGAAGTGAGACGAAAAACGGCCGATGAGTGGGTGAAAATCTCGTTGGCCAGCCAACCCATTGGGCCACTCCGCCCACGCCCTATATTCGTTGCCCTTAACTCGTGGTTAGATGCGCGACGGTTTCCGATCAAAAGCCCCGTTCTCCACTTCATTCTCAACTTCTCTCTTTACTCAGGTCAGCTCGCACACATCGGCTGCAAAAAACGGTAGTTACAAGCTAAGGAAAGCTCGTCCACAATGCTTCCCTTGCTGAATTTTGAGGGACCATAACTCCGTTTCCAGGAGGTCTTGTACGATTCCAGGGACATCATTGAGATCAGCATGGGAGCGTCTTCATATAAGCGGAATAACAGAAGAACGAATTTCATCGTGAACACTGCCTTTAACACTTAAAGGACCGCGTGTCCACACTGCGCACCCACGGCTGTTTTGTCCCTCGGACCGCGTGTCCACACTGCGCACCCACGACATACAACATTCAATATTTTTTGAAGTTTCGGGAGATGGGGTATTTATTGAATGCCGTTAGGTTCTTTATAATGTAACCTATTTACATTCACAGTGATCAAGCATTTTGAGGTTTCCTAGTTATTTTACCAGCATCTTCGGAAATGACATTTTCAGATTTTCGAGCTTCTTTGTTCAAAGAAATTCTCCCCAACTTGGTGAGAGGGTATGACTGATGCTAATCACAAAACTGGTGTCGTCTAAATGGTTTTCGAGAAGCAGAGCTCCAACTAATCGAGATAACTGTAGTAGGTCAATAATTAAAATTTTGCTGCCCTGAACCCGAGGGTTATCCAATTTTCTGCGCGAGTATCTGTTGTTTATTTTTCGATTTTCAATGAAATTACCGCGGTAATGTAGCCAATGATCAACATTATTTGAAATTTCCGTGTGGAGGGTAACTCGGCGGGATGGTGCCGAAAGCCTGCCGTTGGTTCAGTGCTCCAGAATTTGCTGAACCTTCGCTACGGGGTACATTTGCAGGTGCTAAACAATGAATGGTGTTAATCCTACAGTTTTCATTGAAATCGCTATCGTTTTCCGTTTGTTATGTGTTGGTAAACGTCTCAGGTTTTGTTGCGACTTCGCCCAGGTGGTCATTTAGGTGGGGCTGGGGTATTGATCCCAAATCTGACTCCTCTTTCCGAAATTCTCATGGAATTTTCGTCGGTTACAACAGACAACTTTTCAGGTCAAAGTCTCTGAAGCCGTCGAAAATTCGCTATGAGGTTCATTAGAACATCTTGTATCCGAATTCCGTCCATCTCTCAAAATTCTAATATTTTAGGTTGGTTTCGCACGGTATAGCCCTAACCATCTGCTGTCACCTACAAAAAATTCCAGAAGTCAAGAAAAAAAAACGTTGAATTCGTTTCTAACACGCCCGAACATTTGCGAGAAGTCGTGTTTCAAAGCTCCTGTAAAGTTTAAATAACTTCCCAGTTTGAAACTCACCACGTCCGTAAGAAAGTGAATGATTGTGGCTCCATCATGGCCTTTCTCCCATTGTACCCGAGGGTGGTGTGAAAAAGAAACAATGGATGTGTACCATGGAAGATAGCCTGCTCCAATCGAAACGGTTCCCAGCGGACCGAGTGTCCACACATGTCACCCACGGAAATGATTACCCGTGGAGCGCACCGGTCGGCTGTGGAAATTCGCCGTGGAGCAGGCGGTCTCTTAAGTGTTAATGTAGGGTTCATCGAGACAAGAATTAACACCCTAAACGTTTTCAGGAAAGAGCATAAAGGGTTCGAAGCTCAATTTCTTTCAGACATTTTTCAACTCGCCGTGTAGAGGATGTTGGACTTCATTGGCAGTTTGTGGGCTTATGCACTTCGCCATCTTCTATTATGCTCACAATTACGCTGAGAAACATGCTACCAAGTTGAAAGTTGGAGTTCTGAGTTAAAAGGGTGGGGGGAGGGTGTACACGTACTGGGGAACATTCGCTTCGGTTAAATTCGCTGCTTGATTATAAACTGGATTGAGGGAGTCGACGATGATCAGTTCGGAATAAGGGGTGGCGTACAGTTTGGGAAGGAGGTGGTTTGAGACAACCGCGGTTTTTCAGGAGTCGTATTCGTGGAAAGCTGAAAAAACTACCCCATTCCATGTGAGTTGTTAGCGCGCAGTTCAGAAGAAATTTAAAAGGTCGGAGGGGGAGAGATGCAGAATATGGAGCAGTTTCTCAGCAACGTTTCGAAGACTGTTCGAAAACGTGCGTTTTCGCTGTACTTATCCACGCGATTATCTTTCATCAAAATTCCGGTCAAATAGTAAACACACCGTGAGACACGAAACGAGTACGCCGAGAACTCTGAAAGTTTCTCTATCAGACCAAGGACCCGTAGGTGTGCATTTCTCTTTGTAGGCCTCATCCAGTTGTAGTATGGCTCATGATTAATTTCATATGAGTTACTCTCAGTTGGTCCTATTTTTGTAAAGGCTCAGCCACCGATCGCGGTGCCGCAGCGACACTTTCGCGGAACCGCTCTGGTGCCTGTAGGGGCCGGCCGGTATGGCTTTATCGCGGGAGTCGCAGCGGCAATGTCCACAAGAGAAGGGCTGCCATGTTCGTTAGAAAATAATCACGTCAAGTAGGGACACACTGACCTCCTTTTTTGAACTACTTTCGAATGCCCTGCATCTTAGCGTGGATTGCGCGCTACTCTGAATTTGATGCGATAAACTTGAAACACGAAGCTATCGAATGACTACTACATATTCCGAAAAAGGTTGACATTAGAGAACCTCGAAAATTTACTATCCTTTCACAACAACATTCCTATTACCAGTGTGCAATAGAATGCTCATTCCGGTGCTGTTTTTTTATATAAGAGTTTTTTTATACCAACGCACTTCTTGTGGTATTATTGAAGAACCTGGTGGTGTAATTGAACTAGAACAAAATGCCGAGGTTCAAGGACAGTCGCCCATACACTATTCAAAAACCATTTCTTATCTGGCTATCGAATTACGAAATGTGCATGAGAAAGAAGAAGTTTTACTGCTACTTTTAGAACAATTGCATCAATTGTTTAAGAATTTTTTTTATTTTGCCGTTTGTCGATTGCCGATTGCCGTTTGCCGGCCATTTTTGGACAAATTTTGTCGATTTCCGTTTGCCGATTTTTCAAAATCGTTTGCCGCACATCCCTGATCGGTACCCTATTTTTTTGGGTGGGGGGGATATCCACTCAAGAAAACACCCATTTGCTATATTTTATCATTCATTTTCATGGATTTCTTTCTTTCTTAAATCTGAATTTTTCGATTTTTCATGTTTAAATCCATCCATTCACTTTTCTTCCAGAATAACTCTTATTTTTGCATTATTCAATCAATTAGTTTTCCGTGGCTATTTTTGTTTGAATTTTGTTTATTTATCTGTTTTTATTGGACTGTTCATTTAATTGTAGTCACAGTTGAGCGACAAGTGTCTAGACGCCGAGGTGGAGCCGGCGTCAGGCATTGGAGTCAAGACTAGACTGCACTCCCAGTCTGATCTCTATACCCTACGAAGGATCCGTGGAGCTGAAGTGGCTCGCGATCCGAGGACAAAACGTCAGGCTCTCTGAAATGACCTGATCTTGACGCCACCACTTGACGCCGGTTTCCGAAAAAGAAGCCCTCATTATTATAGAGCTCCAGTATCAAAGTCGCTGTTACCGTGCAGGCCTCGTTACGCGCGCGACGCCGAAACGCGGCTGGTGGTAGTTTCGCTGAGCTAGTGCCCGAGAAAACATCTTATCGTGCCACAAAACAACCAAGGTGCATGCCCTCATCTTTCATGATCTTTTCTAATCTCAAAATCCTTCAAGAAATAGGGAATTATGTATGATGAATAGAGTATGTACCATATATTGATGCCTCAGACAGGATAGGCAACCGAGGGGGAGTAAAAACACGCGTCACCACATTCTCCTATAACGTCATCGAGAAGCCAGCCGAGACGCGATGAAAATTTCGATCTCTATCTCGCCTAACCTGGAACGATAGACGACAACACCTCCCCCCCCCCTACTCCTCTTTGGACACTGCAGTTCGTCGCTCTGTTCAACTCTTCAGACCGCTCGACGGAGGCCTGAAAGCTGGCCAGCGGTGATCGATAATGACCGAAAACTTTTTATTGGAAACATTAGACGCTGGCGTCAGGGAAAAAGACCGCACCCTCCATTGACTTCCCGTCCTTCCTGAAGGGGTTTCACAAAAGTGAATGGACAGCAGTTTGAGGCGCCATGTCAGGCTGGGGTCGTGACGCGATTCTGACGCCGGCGTCGAAAAAATTAGTCGTCATGATGCCCCGGTGTTGACGCCGCCGTGTCTGGGGTGTACACATCAGCGTCAATTGGAGATGAGAGATGTAATCTAATAACTATATAAAACTATATACAAACTATATAAAAATTTCCTAGCTACCTTCTTCACTGAAGAGCCCCGGGGTAGCTAGAGATATGAATTGTCTGAAGACAGGGGCGAAACAATTCATGTCTTAAACTATCCTTGCCATCGCATATATAACACCATTCCATTCTGACGAGTATATGCTTTATATGATGTAATTTTCATAAAAAATTTCTACAAATTTTATAATTCTATTACTGCTTAAAACAAACATACAAAAACGGAACCAAAAAGAGAGTATTTTCCTTTAATTGGCTGTGTCAGGCGTCTGCAATGAGCCTGGTGTAGAACACCCGTGACGCCATTCTGACGCCGGCGCCAAAGAAAATTGTCGTCATAATACCCCCGGTTTTGACGCCACCGTGTCTGCGGTGTACGTATCAGCGTCAATTGGAGATGAGAGATGTAATCTCGGCTCTGTAGGGCGTCTGCAATGCGCCTGGTGTAGAACACCCGTGACGCCATTCCGACGCCGGCGTAAAAAAATGATCGTCATAATACTCCCGGTGTTGACGCAGCCGTGTGTGCGGTGTATGTATCAGCTTCAATTGGAGATGAGGGATGTGATCTTGGCTGTGTCAGGCGTCTGCAATGAGCCTGGTGTAGAACACCCGTGACGCCATTCTGACGCCGGCGCCAAAGAAAATTGTCGTCATAATACCCCCGGTTTTGACGCCACCGTGTCTGCGGTGTACGTACCAGCGTCAATTGGAGATGAGAAATGTTACATTGGTTGTGTCAGGCGTCTGCAATGAGCCTGGCATAGAAAACCCGTGACGCCATTCTGACAACGGCGTCAACTTTTTTGGTCCTCATAATTGCTCCGCAGCTGACGCCGCGGTGTTTGCGTTTTGTTTACTAGCGTCAATTGGAGATCAGAGATGTAATCTCGGCTGTGTCAGGCGTCTGCAATGAGCCTGGTGTAGAACACCCGTGACGCCATTCCGACGCCGGCGTAAAAAAATGATCGTCATTATACTCCCGGTGTTGACGCAGCCGTGTGTGCGGTGTATGTATCAGCTTCAATTGGAGATGAGGGATGTGATCTTGACTGTGTCAGGCGTCTGCAATGAGCCTAGCGTGGAACACCCGTGACGCCATTCTGACGCCGGCGTCAAAAAAATTGGTCGTCATAATGCCCCGTTGTCGACGCCACCGTTTTTGCAGTGTACGTAACAGCGTCAATTGGAGATGAGAAATGTTACCTTAGTTGTGTCAGGCGTCTGCAATGAGCCTGACACAGAACACCTGTGACGCCAATCTGACGCCGGTGTCAAAAAATGGTCGTCATAATACTTTCGGTGTTGACGCCACCGTGTGTGCGGTGTACGTATCGGCGTCAATTGGAGATGAGAAATGTTACCTTGGCTGTGTCACGCGTCTGCGATGAGCCTGACGTAGAGCACCCGTCACGATGTTTTGAGGCCGGCGTCAAAAAAAAATGTTAGTCATAATTACCCCAGCGTTGACGCCACCGTGTCTGCAGTGTACGTATCAGCATCAATATGAATATGAGAGGTGTAATCTTGGTTGTGCTAGGCGTCTGAACTGAGCCTGACGAAAAACTCCGGTGACGCCATTCTGACGCCGGCGTCAAAATGTATAACCAGTGAAATCGATGCGGCGTCATGGCTATGGTATGTTCCCAGTCTGACGAAAATCATTTCAACTCTACGTACCGCTTCGTGAGTGTGACGTCATGACGCCGCGACACTGCAAGGGATAGAAAAACACTGAAACAGCGCCTTAGGAAGCAGATTAGCTAACATAAGGATCACGAGAAGTTCTTCATTCTTTATCTTTTCGAAGTTCCGTGACGCAAGCCAAGAATTAGAGGAATTAGTTGTAATTAACACTAGGTCCATAAGAGAAAATCTGTCACAATATTTTTGCCTCAGAGGAAAAAACGAAGCGATGGAAGTGAAAATACGCGTCATTTCATGTCCACATGACGTCATTCAAAAGCCACCAGGAACATGACGGAATCCGGTTGCTCATCGTCATGAAGTGCGCGCTTGACTTCGATCTCTATCTTGCCTAACCTGGAACGATGGACGAAAACAGCAGTCCCCTCCCTGCCTTCTGTTCCATTCTTGTCCCATTGTTCTCACCTCGACACTTTTAGACTACAGTACGGTTCCATACTTTCACATAGCGTTTTGTAGTCAACTATTCTTCCCAACCCTACCAGAGTTTGGTCCAATTGTCATACTATCCCTATTTGGATCGTCATCTTCGCTATAGAGATCCTACCGGAGATTAGACTCTCCTCTTAGCCAGTCGCGTCATCCGCCGCTGCCACCGCCATCTCATTTACCCATCATTTTAGGGAGATATCTAGCACATAATCATCACATTTGCTAATTGATTGGTATGCCGAATGAAAATCCGATCAACTCCCATTCAATAATATAAATTTCCTGGCAAATAAATGAAAAATTGTGGTTAAAGACAGTGTCCACGATGAAGTTTCAGAGGTTATCGTCTTGCCAGCGCCTAGAAATACTGGTGTTTCAACCAGATTTCCTGTTTTTTTGTACAACACTTTACAGCAGTTATCTGTGGGTCAAGTTCAACTAACGTGTCAAAAACATGAGAGAAACAGTGAACGTGTTAAAATTCACCGCTGCGGCAAAGCACTAACCTTTGGAACTCATAATCGACTCACTCATTGATCTACTGGATCGACCAGGTGACGTCATATATGTAACAGTTGTCCACACAAAGGAACAGTTGCCAAAATTCTGAATACTCTAAATTTCGAAACATTTTAACAACCATTTTTATGTACTCAAGGAGATCTCGGTGCACTCTATCTACAACGGAATGCGCAAATTTGTAGTCCGCTAGTAGTCCTCTACTGGACCTTTATTACTGTACATATTTTCGGAAGAATAAATAAAAAAATTGGGTGAAGGCAGTATTTATGATGAAAAAACTTCAGCTTGATTTTTTTGGCACAAACTTGATCTTTGCGCCCTCTAAGAAGACAAAGAAAATAAATACATGCACTCGCTAATAAGTTTTAGAGGTTAGCGTTTTGCCACGGCCGAGAAATACTAGCCTTTCAACTCGTTCGCACCAGATTTCCTGTTTCGACACGTTGGTACAACACTTTACAGCAGTTATCCGCAAGTAAAGCTTAACTAACGTGTCAAAAACATGCGAGAAACAGTGAACGTGTTGAATTCCACTGCAGTGGCAAAGCACTAACCTTTCAAACTCATAATCGACTCGCTCATTGATCTACTGCATCAACCCGCTCACGTCATATATGTAACAGTTGTACATACAAAGGAACAGTTACCGAAATTTTGAATACTCTAAATTTTAAAAGATTGTAACAACCATTTTTTGGGTGGTGGCAGTGTTCATGATGAGAAAATTTCAGCTTGATTTTTTTGGCACAAACTTAATCTTTGCGCCGCCTAAGAAGACAAGGAACAAAAATACATGCACTCAGTTATTAGTTTCAGAGGTCAGCGTTTTGCCACCACCAAGAAATACTAGTGTTTCAATACGTTCGCACCAGATTCACTGTTTTGACAAGTAGGTACAACATTTTATAGCAGTTCTCTATCGATAAAGCCCAGCAAACGTGTCAAAAACATGCGAGAAACAGTGAACGTGTTCACCCGCGGTGGCAAAACACTAATCTTTGAAACTTAAAATCGACTCAAAAGTACTCCGAAAAACGGCCAGGAAGTGGGTGAAAATCTCGTAGGTCTATTGGATCACCCCGCCCCGTTATGTAACATTTGACCACCAAAAGGAACAGATGCCTAAATTTTATATACTCTAAATCTAAGAAGATTCTAACATAGATTTGCATGTGCATTGATACCACTTAATTCGCAAGAAGGTCTCGGTATGCTTCGTTTTCAACGAAGTGCACAGATTCATGGTCCGCCACTGGTCCTCCACTGGCCCTCTACTACTCTACATATTTTCCGAAGATTAGTTTAAAAAAAAACTGGTTCAAGGCAGTATTCACGACTTGAATGTTTCGGATTGTTTTTTTTATTTGCAAACACGTAAGCTTTGTGTCCCTCTATGGAGACTAAGGACGAAACACTAATGAAGATTATCCGGAAAATGCACGCTGATGGCGAAAATGAGCTGCGGCACGGTTGCGAGTATCCTCAGACAAGGATGTGGGATCACCTGGCCACCAAAGGCGAAAACCGCACGGGTGATCCCACATCGCTGTCTAAGGATACTCGCAACCGCGCCGCAGCACGCTTTAGCAGTCAGCGTGCACGTTGCGGACTGAACGGCAATGCCGAGTTGAACTGTATGGATTGCTCAAAGGTTTGCCGATTCATACCGGGTCGGCCGACAACGCGTCGATTACCAAAGAGGAGGACCAGAAGCGGACCAGTGACGGACCATGAGTTCGTGCACTCCTTTATGAATAGACTATACAAGAAACAGAAAGCGAAGTCACCTATCTTGGAAATTCGAAGCGTACAACCATTTCGGACGTTAGGATCTCTGAAATTCTGCAGTGCGCCAAACACACCAAACAGGCGTGATAAAATATTTCAGGTTTTTTTTCAAACAGTTTTTTCCCAACCAAATTCGGGGGTCATGTCAAGACTTCTTAGTGTTATCTTCTACGGATCGAAAACTAGGATACGGTTCTTATGGCGAGCAGTGCCTTTAACGGATGTGGTACATGATTTTCAAAAAACAGCTTCGAGGGAAGGTCCGGGGCCCAATGCAACATTAATCTTGAAAAAGAAACGGCCAGAAACCAGCAATACTTAGTTCAATGCGACTCCAAAACTTGAACGTGGCGCGCCCGCCCCGCCCACCTTCTCAACGGCCACCAAGAACGTGGGCAGGGCGGGCATACCACATTAAAGTTTTGGGGCCGTATAAGACTATTAATGGCTCGTTTTCAGCCATTTTCCAGGATTAATGTTGCAATTGGCCCCGGACCTTTCCGAACACTGTTTTCATCATTAATTCTGTTTTTCATTAGAATTTTTTTGTGGTGTTCATCAGAATTATAAGCAACTTCCCAACAGAAAAAACCCGAGAAATACTGAGAGTTCACCACGGGACAGTGTTCAGAAATTTCTCATGTTTTGCATCAAGTTGGAGTATCAATTTCTGGAAAAATCCGGCGAAATTGCACTTTTTATGCAAATATTCTTCCCTTTTCTCCCCTTATCGAACAGATTTCCGCACATCTAACGAATGTTTACATAGCCATAAAGCTGCAGCAGAAAAGGACGCTTGCCGCGATTATGTTTTACCGAGCAGGCCACAGTGGGTTGGTTAAGTTGACTCCACCTCTTCTCCTCCTTATTCTTGGGTTTCACGGTTTGATTTGGCTTTCACTCAAAACGGAAAATTCCGAGGTCCATTGCAAGATTACTCTCGAAAATACGGCTGAAAACGAACCAGAAATGGCCCTATACGGCGCCAAAACTTGAATGTGGCATGCCCACCCCACCCACTTATTCGACAGCCGAAGACGAAGTGGGCGGGGCGGGCATGCCAGATTCAACTTTTAGGGCCGTCTAAGGCCAAAAATGGCTTGTTTTTGGCCGTATCTTTCCGTTTTTGGTTCTTATCGTGGGCACTAACTTTATGTGACATATGCAATATAAAATTATGTATGTAAAGTTTTATGAGAATTAAATTATGCTGTTGAAATTCAAAAATTGAGACAATGAACCCCAAGGCTGACCTGTCTACCTTTGTTATTCTCAAGTTTTTTTTCCTTTGCAAGGGAAGGAAACCGGATTATGAAGGCTTCTGAAAACAAGGCCGCTATCAGGACATACAATCGCTATTGGCCGGCTACTTTCGCTTCCTCAGTCTGCGGCATTGAATATTTCTCCCTGATACTGTAAACCTTTGTACTCTCTCAACCTATTAGGGTATGTATCTACCTAGATTGCAAAATTTGCAGGTTTTCATGGTAAAAATCTGAGAAATTCTGTATATTTCCCAATTAATCTTCTCCACTTTTCCTCCAATCATTTTCTATTTTGAAATATTCCAGTACCTTGTAGGATTTCCGATCAGTCAAATTTTCGTTTTCTCATTGCTTCTCAAGAAAATCTACAATCAATGGATTTTATCGATTTCGAGAAGAGATGTTAATACAGATCGATATAAAATCTAAAGGGGCTATTATGCCCCAAGCTTGACGCTTACTAGGGACTTATCCTCGAGAAAACTGGAGTTCCAAAGAATGATCTATAAATTTTTTTTGTGAAAAATCGAAAAAAAAAGCATTTTAAAATTTGTCGAATTTCCCTAATGCATCTGGAAAGTATTATTTTTTTTATTTTTGAATATGGAGCATTTTTAGCCCAAACTTTTTTCAGGGGGGGTTATTTGGGGTGCCGAACACGAAAATAAGGTCCTTTTTTCGGTTTCCCTGAAGATTACGGTAGGTTACTGTAGATAAACGATACTTTTCCTAACGTTACTTACAGTAAACTTCCGGGGAACTAAAAACAAACCTAATATTTATGTTCAGCGCCCCAAACTTCCCACCCTCCACCCCCTCTAGATGAGTTTCGGGCCGGAAAAGTTTCAATTTCTGTTATCTAAAAAAACATTTTTTCGCTGTTTTTGATCTACCCAAGTGCATTGAGGGCACAGTCCAAGCTCAGGGCAATTTTTGATATTATAGTCCGCTCGCCGTGTATAGCAACTGCGCCAAGCGCGAAATCGCAAGCCGCTCAAATAGGCGAGAAAAGGCGAGGAGAATGTCGGCCACGCCCCCAACAACTCGCCCGCGTCCTTCTCGACGTTCAAACTCGAAATATTTGAAGGGCCATAACTTCGTTCTTAGTGAGTTCTGAGCGATTCTGGAGACACCATTGTGATCAGCGTGAAATTCTCTTTAAATAAGGCAGAGAAACAGAAAATCGATTTTGAGGTTGGGCTGCGCCCTTAAGGAAATTTAGCCAACTTTAATTTGTTTGTTTCTACCATTCTCAAAACACTCATCAGACACATACCCAATAAACGGAAGCGAAGCAGCATGCAGAGGGAGGCCGCAATCTCTCTCATTTTAGCCGGTACCGAGTTCTAAAGCTTGTCCAAAGAGGTGTGGCTCTTGGTTTCCCGCTGCGAATCTCGTTCAAATGAAGGACTAAGAGCTTCGATTGAATCCAATTCGCATTCACATAAAAATTCCGATTTCCGTAATTCAGGGTGCGCTGTGAAGACCTTTTGGCGGTTCTAGTCCAGCGAATGGACGAGATTGTGGTGGTGGTGCATCAATCTATTGAAACTCCACTGGTTGGTGGTGTTGCGATCGCCTCACTGCCAGCCGCAAATGGTCGCGATTTGTCCATCCGCTAGACTAGAAGTGGCAAAAGGACTTTATGTACCTTTAGAGCGTTGTTTGCAAAGGGTTTTGACTGATCTCGGGAGTACCATTGTGATCAACGCGCCATTCTCTCCAAAACCCTTGTCAAAATACAGAAACATTTTCCGTGTTTGGGTTGTTGATCAGGTACACGAAAACGGACGAGTTAAGCCGTTTTCCAAAATGTGGAACACTAAACTGCTCTATTCAAGCAAAGTGGTCCCGAAGGGAATTATTAACCTGATGGCTTGCTCAGACGAATATGAGGACCGACCGCGCGCAACAATAGGCCCGAATTCGGGATCGGCGACGTTCCGACCGCACCATTGTGCGTGTTCCGACCGGTAGTTAGCGCGGTTGGACCGGAATTGGCGACGTTCCGACCGCACCATTTGGCGCGTTCCAACCGATACACCGGCGCGGCCAGTACGAAAGTGTGCGCGTTCCGAACGCAAATCTGCATCACGGCACTTCACGTTCGGACCGCGGGCAAATATGAAACCACGGCCCCTGCCCAGTGGGCGGAGCTTAGAACAGCGTTATACGCTAGCAGGGAACCCTACAGCCCTGACGCCTACTGCTGGCTGTTATACTCTCTAACAGCCAGCAGTGGAGATCACAATTTGGGGATACCTTGCTGGCGTGTTACATAAGACAATACAAAGTTCAGACTTACAAATTTATTGATGAATTAATCACTTGATAGCACATGAACAAGTACTGAAACAATAACAGTACGAGAAATTCTTCCTCATACAGGAACAGCTACATACAGAATTATGCAACAAATGTTGCAGTACATATCCGGCTTCATTTTTTCCGAAATATGACAGAAACTCTCAAATATCACCTATGAGAAAGATGAAGTACACATTTCCCATGCCATAACATTAGAATAGTTCATGTGGAGATTATTTCATTTTTCATATGTGAAAGTACATGTATAGAAACTTAGCTATCTAATAAAGATTGCACTCAAACAACGATTGTTATTTTTGAAATACTCGAATCAACCCTCCGATTCATATATTCAAACGTCCGAAAACTATGTTTTCATCCGCTATCAAATAGAGTCCACCACAAACGGAAAAAGGCGGTGATGCGGTCGCGGTAGATGCACTAAAGCCCCTTCCACAGTTTGCCGGACGATGCCGTTCGACACGTTACAGGACAGGGCTGCGACATCGTTGAGTGGCGGAAGGCGACGCCGGATGACCGACGTCGCAACGCGGCGCTCAACGTCGGTGCGAAATTTCTCCGTTGATAGTGGGATGATCGAGATTATCGGTTGCTCTATCACAGGTCTGAGGGCGCCGCGCGCGACGTCGGATAGCATTGCCCGATGTCGGACTGCAAAAGAGCTGTAAAAGGGGGTTAATAGGGTCGAATCTGGAGATATATTCAAAATGGGTTTTGGTTTCCTCTTCTCTTATTTGTTTCCTTCAGGTTCATATTTGCTAGATCCTATTGGGTGTTGCAGGTATAAGCTTCCTTTTGTGCGTGAAGGCAATTTGCTTTTTTTTGGGCTGCAACATTCCTTTCGAAATCGCTCTAATAAACCTCGAAAAATTGCCGGAATGATCGCCGTTTTCAAAGGTTTTTCACCGGGAGTGTAAGTGAGGCCTCATTCATGCTATCCTTAAACATTTTACCATTGTTTTCTCTCACGAATCCTGGTTTAAATCACTGAATTACCTGAAAAATCGCTTGGAATAAGCTTCAGTACCTTCCATAATGAGAAAAGCCTCTTTTCGCAACAATCAACAAGAAAGAAAGAAATACAGAGCAGAAAGAAACAAGGAATAAGAAGGATAAACCAAGACTCAACTAAAGTACCAGCCGTTCGGCCAATCAATGACGGAATTGAGCCAAGAGTCAGTATCAACCACATTCTTCGTACATTGTTATAGACCACTTCCAGAAAGCTATCGAACTGCGACGCGATCGACTAGAAATATCAATCTGGTCGTGTCGCACGATCAGGTCGCAGCACGCTTATAGGTCGTTTATACTTCGGCCGTCGAGCGGCGCGGCACAGTGCAATTCTGTAATATTGATCACGCGGCGCCGCACGATCGATGGTATAAGATTGCACTTTGCCGCGCTCGGCTCGGTACTATAAACGACCCCTTAGACGCACCCGCCTCAAATATTGTTTGAATCGCGCAGTACGGCAAAAGGATGCCTTGATCGCATCGCTGTGCAATGCACGGCGATGCGATGGGGAGACCAGGTCGACACAGGACAAATGTGATGTCGTAAGATCACTCTGCAGCACCTGTCGCGGTCGCTGGCTCGAGGAGGAATGTAAGTTCTGAAACGTGAAAGCCATGTACTCGATAGCTATCGCGGCTGTCCGTTGTGCGAAGGGTTCCAGAAAAAGTGACTGAGGGTTCGATTCAGTGCCTTGAAAGGTTTTCCTAGCTCTAAGCAACACTGACGTCGCAGTGTTCTGCAGCCGATCTGTCGTGGGATATATTATGGATCCTAGTGTGTTGATCGCGATCGCACCACCGCCTTTTCCCGAACTGTATTTTCATGCTATGACTTTGAGAGGACTTTTCGTACATATTTTTAATAGGTTTAGACCTCAAATATTGCAAATCATGCTCTGAAAAATGTGGCAAAAACATTGACAACGGAGCAGTACTTTTCAAAGGTACTGGAACGTAGGCCTCTATTTGCGTGAGAGAAGAAAAAGTCAAAGCTAAGACACGTATTAGTAAGAGATGCATTAAAGCAAAGAATAAAACAAAGCAAAAAGCATCATTCATAGTCCTCACCGCTAGCCCGGCAAGCGCCGGACGTTCGGTGGACTATGGAACCTATCTCTGCTCGGCACACGCGTGCCGCCCATCTAGCAGCTACCATGACGGCGCCGCCCACACCGTTTCACTGCCTGAGTCAATACCTGGCGGTTTCACTGTCTGAATCAATACCCGATTGGCAGTTCAAGCTCACTACAACATAAACAATTCCGGTATTATCCTACGCTACATATTCAAGCTAGGAAATACAGTGCATGTCACGGCTGAAGCCCCAATTAGAGAGTGTTCACAAATGAAATCGCTGTTCTATTTTTTCGCTTTTTTCGTGTACGAGTTTTGGCTTGTAACTTCCGTCTTTTGCAGCCAATGTGTGCGAGCTGACCGGAGTAAAGAGAGAAGTTGAGAATGAAGGGAAGAGCGGGGCTTTTGTTCGGAAACCATCGCTCGTCTCACGATCTCAACTGTTCCATTATTCACGTCAAGTGGCGGAAAGGGACCGGACTTGCACAAAGCGGCGAGATTTACTCACTTTTCTAAGCCGTTTTGCGGCTCCTGGGTAGCTTTTCGTCCCGTTTCCTCAACGCTGTTCTGCTTCTGAGAGCCACGAGAAGCGTTTGTCATGGAAAATTCGAGGATGAAGTTTATTGTGAACAGTGCCCTCAAACCCGCACCGCCATGGCGGCGCCACCGGAGACGCCACCGGAGCCACGCCGGAAAAAAATTCATAGTCCTACGCACGCTCCAACGCGCCTGCGGTGAGCGCTATGAAAGATGCGAAACTGACATTACAATATGAAATGATGGTAGGACGATCTCAGCAGTTCCTTCCGAGCTAAATAAGAACAATACGTTGCACCACCACAATAATCAACATTAAGGACAGCACACACCCTCGCAAACATGGTCGAGATAACAGCATGTCATGTGTTCAGCAGCGCTTAAAGGCAGTATTCACGATAATCTTCAATTTCGAGATTATTCGCGAAATCGATTAAATGACTCCCGGGTTGAAGTAAAATGACGGAGAATCTGAGGAAAACGGACCAGACAGGCACGGAATCCTTTACACTCACCCGCCAATTCACTCTCACAGGAACTGTTCGTTGTGACGATGAAATATTCTGTGGACAAGTCCTTTACCATTTTCTGCTTTCTGTTGCTCCGTCCATTCCTTCGGACCCTAACTAATACTGTTTTGCATAAAATATTTTTGCATTTTCGACTGACCCCGTTTTCCACCGTTGACAACCACAATGAACATGTTCATGCAACCGGACTAGTTTACTTTAAAGAATAAAGTCACTGAAATACGACGTTTTAATGCGTTTCTCGCCGGTTCTTCGTAATTTCTATAATACTTGGAGACAAACGCTTTTTTTATGTGAAGAACTCGGAAATGGAAATCATCCTGAACACTGCCTTTGAAGGCAGTGTTCACGATAAAAATAAATTAATATCCTTCGATACCAGAGATTTCTTCTCGTGTTCAGATGATTGGGTTAGCTGTAGCAGTATATTGAGTAGGCATCAACAAGCTATCCATTGAAGTTCGAAGCTATATTTCTGAAAATATTGGCCTAATATATAATACTGGACAGAAAGATATCAAGCTAGCATTTCCGCAAATTACTTTTCTCGACGTATATCGGGTTGAACTTCACAAAACTCAAGGGTCTTTCACAGTCTGCCGGACGACGCCGTCCGGCATGTTATAAGATAAGACTGCGGCGTCCGTGCACCCCGCACTGCGGTGTCGGCCGACCGACGTCTCAGTGCGGTGAAATCATTGACACGACATCGGATCAAGTTATGACGGGTTAGAACGGTTTATTTTCGCCTTACATTTTGTTTAGAAGAGTCGGAACTGACGGTTGTTCACCGCAGCTTCCCTCGCACTGCGGCTCACTTTAACGTGCCGGACGGCGTCGTCCGGCAGACTGTGAAAGGGGCTTCAGTGGAACTCCAAAGTCCGGGTTTTTTTTACCCCCAACAACGATCACCTTTCATTTCTTCAATCCCTACTCCCTTTAATGAATGTGGTGCTCACAGCTTCGGCCACTTTCCGAAACCTATCGATATTGTTTTGAGAACCCCGATAACATACCCCACATGTTTTTTCGAATCCCTACGCATTTTAGCCGATACTGCGCGCTCCTTTTGAACCCGGCCCACTTTCTGAACATCACTAACGTTTTGGAAACTATTATACACCCCCAACAACGATCACCTCACGTTTCTTCGATTCCCTACGCACTTTAGCCACTGTTGTGCGCACTCATTCTGAAGCCCCGCCCACTTTTCACAACTTCCACTCACGTCTTGATACCCATTACTTTCTTTTCACAACTTACCAGAGCGCCTTTCAGCTTTCACGATCTGCCTACATCTAAGAAAACCCTACACCTTTAGCCGTTTTCAATATTTATCATTGAATTACCTACTGTTAGCTTCGCTTGAACTGTGCATACAATTATAAGACGACTTGAACATATATAGAATCAACGGGAACACAGGAGAACAAAATTTAAAGAGAGATAAACAAAGAAAAACAACAAAAAAGCAAGGTAGTACGAGCACCGCAGCAAGAAAATTTGAATTTACGCGCGGAGTTAAATGCGTTCTCGGCTGCTACACACCATGCATTTTCCCTCACGTCTGAATTTGTTGGCGCGCGGTCAGTACTAAATCGTGGCGATTCCTGCGCGCTTTACAGAGTTGCGAGCGGTCCGAACGGTTTGTGATGGCGGCCGCAAAGCGCGCGAAGGTGGTCGGAACCCTCGCAACTTTTTATGATCGTTCCGACCGCGAGCGTTGCGCGCGTTCGGTCCTAAAACGTTTCTTTGCGCGCGATCGGAACGGTTCCTGCGCGCGGTCGGTACTAAGGGGAAAAACTTGCGCGCGGTCAGTCCTAACATTTGTCCGAGTGGGTCTGGTTTATACTTCCATCGCTCAGCGACGCGATGACCTGCTTTGAATGCGGATTGACGAGCTACATCGATCAATACTCATCTAGGTCATGTCACCGCGTCGCGTCCGTCTGCGATGCGAGTGTGAAACCTGTCTGAAACTGCAAAAAAAACAGCTTAACTGGTCCGTTATTGTGTACTCGATGAACGACCCCTGAAGTTACCATGCTCTAACATATTTTGTAAACAAACATTCTGATAAATAATTTCTGATAATAAGTCCAGCAACCTTCCTCAGAATAACTAACATTTCTCCCGCCATGATCGGTTGGTGCTCATTTCGTCTTCACCCCCTGGGGCCATTCGCAGATTCGTCAGCGATAAATACTCGCTGTGGTCATCAGTCAATTATAAGTTCCAAAGGTTAGTGTTTTGCCACCGTGGTGAATCATTCGAATTTCAACACGTTCACTGTTTCTCGCATGTTTTGACACGTTTGTTGAGTTCTACCCTCAAATAACTGTTGTAAAGTGTTGTACAAACTGGTCAAAACAAGAAATCTGGTGTTTTTTTTTCGACAATGGCAGAACACTAACCTTTAAAACTTATAATCGAGTGTGGTTAACCATAACCCAAGGGTTTATTGCTGAACAAATCGAACACCTAGGAGCGCATTATGACTCAAAATTGGAATTTCATGCCGCTCAAAATTCCTGTTCAATTTCAGGTAATCACTAACAACGTGGTTCGACCTCGTGTGATGCTCACATTAGTCGACACTAACCGGAGGTGAAGTTCCAGGTCCAGGTTTAGTACTAAACTGGTTAGCCACGTAATGCCTGTACAGAGGAAAAAACTCATTTTTCCGCCCACTTGATTTGATTAATGGATGAATTCGGGAGCCTATTTAGGCCATCTGTCAGTCTTGGCTACAGTGTTGCCTATCAGCTAAACTGCAACTCTTCCTCAAATATGCCGGCGCGAAACCAGTTGGAGGGACCACTCAAGATGAAAATTAAAATTTCTGCCGATAACATCCGTCTGATAGCGTCAATAGTTATTGTTTCCTAGAATTTCCATTGAAATGTGTCGGTTTCTGAGAGCAGTATCATTCATTTTTCCTGTCATTCTGAGTGCTCCCCCCCCCTCCAACTAGTTCTGCCCCAGTAGCCAATAATTGGATTTCAGTCATTATTCTTTCGATACAAATGCTCTTATTAGCTCTAATAACTGCAGAGGTGTTATCAAATTGCCACCACAGTAAAATCTATGTGTTTTAACCTGTTCGCAACAGATTGCATGTTTTGACAGGTTTAGACAATAGCTCACTGCTCTGAAATCTACAAACACGCACGCAGCGATCAAAATGGACGCATGTCTACCGTAATCCTGCGCGTAAATCAAACAGCGCCGGCTGCATGGCTGCGGACTTTGTCACATATCATACGGCGATCCCCCATTTTCTGACCAGCATTACGTTACAATTAGCCATCCAAATAGTGGTAGTGGTTTTGTGATTCAGATGCACCCGTGAACATAATTATTCTCCGTACATATTCACACCATATTCCTTGAGATTACTGAATAAGTAAATGTTTCGCTACAACCTTGTGACTATTTGCTACTCCAGTTGTTATGTTTCCTATCTAGGATTCATACAATCTTCAAACCTTAAAAGAAATACACCCTTTTTCAACGGCAAAAAAAATGTATCTTATTAGGGAACCTCGCTGATCAGGTATGAGCTTTTGATAGACTGTGAATGTTTCTTGGTCAAATCGGATCCACTCTCTTCGAATCTGAACTCGAATTTTGCTTCGGACATCTCTGAACGAAGTTATGATCGTTTTTGAAGCTCTGTGATAAGGTTAGGGTACCCATCAGCCAATTTTTAGAGTGTTTGGAAAAACATTTTCGGATTCGGCTCAAAACTTTCAACTGGGAGTTATTCAGGGCGCTGAACGCGAATCTGGTGTCTGTTTGTCGCTAGACTTACGGTTACTGTAGGTTACGGTAGGCATTATGCCTTTTAACTGACTTTACCTACCTTAAAATTTCGAAAATCAAAAAAATATATCTCACATTCGTGTTCGGCGTCCCAAATAACATCCACAGTGAAATTTTGAGTCAAATCTGAGACTTTGACCAAGCTACCGTATACCCACCATAACCTACCGTAATCTGTCAGAAATCGATAAACGGATTGCAGATTCGTGTTAAGCACTGCAAATAACGTCCAGAGCAACAATTTGAGCCATATCTATCGTAGCATTCCGGAAATCGTCAAACGTCGCGATTTGCCATCAAATCCCCCCCACGATGAGAAGCTTTGAACGAATCATGTCGAAAAGCTCGGAAAATCGTCAAATAAACCATAGATTTGTGATCAGCGCCCCAAATAACCCATCTGGAAGGATTTTGAGTGAAATCTGCAATATTTTTTTTCGCAACGTTTTCAGAGGTATAAATAAGCGCCCAACCGAAAATCCGCACAAGTCGAAAACGCTATCAGACGCTATTCGCAGATGTCCGTAGCAAAATCCGAGTTCAGATTCGAAGAGAGCGTATTCGAGTCGACCAAGAAACATTCACAGTCTCTCAAAAGCTCATACCTGACTAGCGAGGTTCCCTAGTTAGGTATAGTGCCGTCGACACATCTCGACAGTTAGCCCCTTACAGCTGTACAACAAAAATCAACCCCGCCTGCTAATTTATGAATCCGCGAAAAAATCAATTTTCGACATTTCTGGGGTAACACAACGTCTCCTGGTCAAAATTTAACTTGGTGGAAAGTCACACGCCACTCCAGCACTGGCAGAGGTCATCTACTGGAGCTATACGGAGGATCTAGTCTTATCAGCTGTGGATGAACGGGATTCTCCTATAGATAACTGAAACCTAACGTGTTTTTTTAGGGGTGCGTTCCAAGAATGTTCCCACGATGCCGTGGGAGGACAAATAGCCTTTTCCTGGACAAATTTGCCTCCCATGACTACGAATCATAACTGTGAATCGCTCCCACGCTGCCGCGGCTACGTTTCCCTGGAAACTTTCTGCCATGGGAATGTTCTCAGACATTGGGATTGGCGGACCGCCGGCATTTGCTTGGCGGGCGAAAATAATTCCCCGGTGTCGGACAGCCATTAGCCGGCGGTCCGCCAAAACCCTGCCAGCGGACCCGCTGTTGAGCAATCATTTGCCAGCGGTCCGCCAGTCTCTTGGCAGACCGATGAATCGAAGTGGGTCCCTCACCGCAGATCGTTGCGTAGGAGATCGTCTATGCAACGGTCTGAGGTGTGGGACCCACCCCACCTCCTCCCCACTAGCCATGGGGGCTTGCACCTCAGCTGCCAAGAATATGCTAGCCTCTGTAGAGTGACTTCAGGTCATCTTCCAGGGCCGGCATCAAAGTGCCGAGTGAACACTCATTGGACTGAATCGCCTTATATATCGGCTCGGCTTATCAGTGAAATCAGAGGTCAAACTATAACATGTTAAAACTTGAGTAGTCTTCAACTTTCTTGAGTACCAGCCATGTGACGACTCTGTGGAAAGCGAAGGTCACTGGGCGGTTATGCGCCAGCCGAGTGCCGATTGGTGGATAATCGCGTTTTTAGGCGCTCGGTAATTTTGAGACTTAATTGCCCTCGCCAGCTGAATGCAAGTTATCACGCAGCTTTCAGGCAGCTGGCGCAATGTCGGCAGCGGTCTGCCGCTAGCTCTAATTGAGATGCCAAGGATGAGCCAGCTGTCGGCCTCGTGATTGGCAATAGCCAGCTGAATGCCAGCTATCGCCCAGCTGTTAGGCAACTGGCACATATTCGCCAGCCGTCCGTCGCTGGCATTAAATGACATGCCGAGTGTATGCCAAGTATTGGCCTCGCGATTGCCATTGGCCAGCTAAATGTCAGCTGTCCCCCAGCTGTTGAGCAACTGGCGAATTTTTGTCAGCGGTCCGCTGCTCTTAATGTCTGAGTTCTTGTAGCGCACCCCAGGTATACTAGCACTGCAGTTGAACAGAACTCGATTTTGGAGGGAATTTCAAATTCCGGTGGAGACGGTAACCTAACATGTTTTAACAGGGACACACCGTTTCCGGGTTCACACAGTGGACCCCGGGGACATCTCATTAGGGTAATCTCTCAGAGGGTTCCCACAGGGGGCGTGGCCCCCTGCCACGGCTTGCAGTGGGGTGCACCCCACCGTGGACGGTGGGGAGATGGGCCCATGATTGGGTACCACATACTTACCACCCCCCGAGCCGTGGGGAGCCCTCTCTCCACATAAGAACGTAAAGGCCAACCGAAAATTGCTCGACACGGCGACAAAAATTATCCTCCGATATCCGGTGGATCTTCTGGTGAGTGACTCGAGGCCACCTTCCAGGCTCGGCTCCGAAGAACCGACTGAGGCATATCGTGAGATGAGAAGCCTTTCATACCAGCAACAATGTTAATACCTTTGTCTAAACATGTTAATGATCCTGACCAATTTCTGGCGTCATATATGTGGTTTGTAGGTGTTTATTGCGTTCAGTACATTTGAAATGACGGTATAACGGTTCGCGTCGCGGCTGCAGAGCTGCTATTACTCCAGAAGTTCACCTCATCATCTTCACTCGTTCATCTGTAGTACAATATATATACCTCCTGTAGTTCCTCGGCAACTTCATTTTCTCCCGTAGATCTCCTCTCCCAGTGCCGTAGCAAAAATAGTGGCTACCGTAAAATATGTGACAAAGTCCGCAGCCATGCGGCCGGCGTTATTTGATTTACGCGCAGGATTACGGTAGCCCTGCGTTCATTTTGATCGGTATGAGCGTGCTTGTCTGAAATCTAACATCAGCGTGTCAACACGTGCAATTTGACGTGAACGTGTTAAAACACGTGATTTTTCTGAGGTGGCTATTTTTTTACAATTAGAATTTATAATCCTGTTAATAATAATTTATCGTCGTTTTCTAGACGGCAGGTAGCCGGGTCTAATCAGGGCATGCGCGTGCCGAGCATCTGGGGGTGTCGCCGTCATTAAAAAAAACTGTCAGTTTGGCGCAGCGTTTCATTTTCCTCATGACCAGCACTCCTTCCTCATCTTTCTTTTCCCTTTCTTTCCTTATCATCTTCATTCTTCATCTTCTTAATTGCCTGATAAAATTCCAGTGTCTCCTGTGCGAATTTCGCGTAATTCGCAGCTTAATCGTTTTTTTTATCTCGCTTTTATTTCAGGTAGATTGGATTAATCGCTGAAACGGCGAAAAATTCCAGATTCTGTTTTTCATACAAGCATAGCATATAAGTAGATGTGAAAAGGATGGAAGGAAAAGAAAGGGAAAACAAATATGAGCAAGGAGTGCTGGCCATGGGGAAAATGAAACGCTATGTCATACCTATCGTGCTTTTTTTTATGACGGCGCCACCCCCACACGCTCGGCACGCGCAATCCCAGATCCGACGCGGCTACCCCCCTTCTAGAGAACGACGATATCACTCCATACGTTTGTGCGATAAATTTTCATGGCAATTGAAAGAGGCCATAGGAACAACTAAAAGATGAATTTCAACACAAAAAAAACTACAGAAAAAAGTCCTGAACTGTGCCAAGTAGTTTCATAGCATATCGTTGTTGAAGTATTGTACTTCATAGAAGGTTGCTTGCTTTTTTCACTGTGAGAGTTTTGACCGAGGAATAGCCGCGAAATAGCCGAGAAATAGCCCACCAGGCTGCGAAGCGGCTCCTGTTGGGCTATTTCTCGGTCTTTCACAAAACGAACAAGAAGTAGCCGATAAGGAGCCGAGGTATAACCGAGAAATAACGAGAAGTAACCAAATGTAACCAAGACGCAACCTTCACCGGCTCGCCGAGCCACCATACGGGGGCCGACAGCGGTTGGGCAGGGCCTCCAGGAGCTGCACGAGGTTCAAGTACCTCAAACGTGGATAATTCAACCGACGGAAGTGTTGACATCTGAATCATGCCTCTGGAGTGCGCCGTATACCAGCCTGGAGAGCATTATTTCTTGGATATTCTTCAGCTATTCCTCAGCGAGCTTCATTTAGCGGCTATTTCTCGGCTATTTCGCGGGAAGCTTTACGGGTCGGCTATTGCGCGGCTATTGCGCGACAAACGGGCATTCCGCGGCTATTTTGCGGTCATTTCTCGAACAAAACTCTCAAAGTAGAAAAACTGGATTCTCGCTTGATTTTCCATAGCGATTTTTAGTGATGCAGGGGAAGTGATGTGAGTACAGAAATAAGTGTAACTAAGGACAAAATGAAAGTCTGGGAAGGTAGTGCATTTAGAGGGAGGAAAAAAGCAGGAAATCTAAAGTATCAGGGTTATGCATTTTTCTGTCGAAACGTTGAATATTCGGGCCAATGAGAGAGGAGAAAAAGAAAGCAATTTAAAGCAAACGAGACCTGCACGCAACGTCTCCGCGACGCGACCGCTCGCGCCGACTGCAGAGTGTCCGCAGCAATACCTTACCCTATGAAGGGGTTATGCGTATGCAGAGGTCTATCCTCTGGTTCCGAGCCAGATTTACTCTGTTCCCTCGCGCGCTTGTGCGGAGCGAGGGTAGAGACAGCGAGAAATAGTGCGGAGAAGACGCAGCGTACGCACGCAGACGCACGCGACAAACGGAACTAAATCCCACCCGGAAACAAGATATATGTGTATGTACAAGAATATATTCAAAACTCAAATCTAAACGTTTCTATTCAGAAAACTGCCGCGATCAATATCGTTCGATGACGCCATAAAACTTCTGGACTCGAATGGAAATCTGGTGAGCGGCTTGTTCTAATACGAGTTTGTAGCTTGGGAGATTGTAGCAAGAAAATAACCAGTGCATACGTTGTTCTAGATTTTGCCCCCGCCACAACAACTGCCAACGAACAAGTCACGATTATCTCTGAGGAAATGGTTTGCCTCAATGAAAAATAGGTAATGATATTATACTTTGACACTTATACTCTATTTCGAAGCCAAATTCACTTTGTTCATTTGCGTGCGTGTGCGGTGCGAAGTGAGGGGAGACTCAGCGAGACGCAACGCGGGCGCACGCACACGATAGACGGAAATAAATTCCACTTTTAGATAGAGGTTAAATGAGACTGTTTGATAAGATTTGAGATGAAATGGGAGTTCAGAGGGCCAGTGGATTATTTAGAACACGTCGAACTCTGGTTCTGAGAGTTTTAGCCGCGAAATAGCCGTGAAATGTCCGCTTGCCGCGTAATAGCCGCAAAATAGGCGCCAAATAATGCTCGCCGCGAAATAGCCGCCGAATAATGGTCGCCGCGAAATAACCGCCAAAAAATGCTCGCCGCAAAATAGCCGCGAATTAGACGAGAAATGGCAGATAAATAATGCTCGCCGCGAAATAGCTGCCAAATAATGCTCGTAGCAAAAAGCCGCGAAATAGCCCAGAATTGGCCGCTAAATAATTCTCGCCGCAAAATAGTAATGCTCGCCGCGAAATAGCCGAGAAACAGCCGAGAAATGGCAGCTAAATAATACTTTGCCGCAAAATAGCCGACATATACTGCTTGCCGCGAAATAGCCGAGAAATGGCCGCTAAATAATACTCGCCGCAAAATAGCCGACGTACACTGCTTGCCGCGAAATAGCCGATAAATGGCCGCTAAATAATGCTCGCGCAAAATAGCCGCTTAATAGTGCTCGCCGCAAAATGGCCGCCAGATATTGCTCGCCGTGAAAAAGCCGCGAAATAGCAGAGGAATAGTCGTTAAATAATGCTCGCGCAAAGTAGCCGCCAAATAATGCTCGCCGCGAAAAAGCCGCGAAATAGCCGAGAAATGGATGCTAAATAATGCTCGCCGCGATATAGCCGTCAAATAATGCTCGTAGCAAAACAAGCCGCGAAATAGCCTTGAAGGGGCTGCTAAATAATGCTCGCTGCAAAACAGCCGCCAAATAGAAATACCCGAGAAATGACCGCTAAATAATTCTCGCCGCAAAATAGTAATGCTCGCCGCGAAATAGCGGAGAAACAGCCGAGAAATGGCAGCTAAATAATGCTCGCCGCGATATAGCCGTCAATTAATGCTCGTAGCAAAAAAGCCGCGAAATAGCCTTGAAGGGGCTGCTAAATAATGCTCGCTGCAAAACAGCCGCCAAATAGAAATACCCGAGAAATGACCGCTAAATAATTCTCGCCGCAAAATAGTAATGCTCGCCGTGAAAAATGCCGCGAAATAGCCGAGAAATAGCCGCTTAATGATGCTCGCCTCAAAATAGCCGACACATACTGCTTGCAGCGAAATAGCCGCGAAATAGCCGCCAGTTAATGCTGGCCGCGAAATAGCCGAGAAGTGGCCGCCAAATAGTGCTCGTCGCGAAATAGCCGCCAAATACTGCTTACCGCGAAACAGCCGCGATCCTTGACCACTTCTTGTTCGTTTCATGATAACCCGAGAAATAGCCGCAAAATAGCATAGAAACACCCCAACACAAATCGCTGCGAAGCCTATTTCTAGATCAAAAGTTTCGGAGGGGTGGGTGAGTATCCGTGCATGCTCTACCAATTCAGCCAATAAGAACCGTCTTTAGAATTTTCCTGGTCCGCCCTCATCTCGATTCTTACGCGAGCGGTCTCATGTATCCTCTGTTTCCGAGTGTGATTTATTTCCGTTCGTCTCATGCGTCTGCGTGCGTATGCTGCGTCTCCTTCTCCCCACGATTTCTCGCTGTCTCTACCTCGCTCCGCACAAGCGCGCGAGGGAACAGAGTAAATCAGGCTCGGAACTTGAAGATACAATAATAATTTGTTTATAGGCGTGGCCGAAACACGATCCATGGGTCCCAGGATGATCTGCCATCGACAGTCTCTTCAGACAACAAATCGCTGAAGTAGGTTTCATCAAAATTGGACCGAGTGATTACCGGTTGATTACATGTTCTTGAAGTTAGCGTTTTGCGACCGCTGTGAATCACTCAAATTTCAACACGTTCACTGTTTCTCGCGTTTTGAACACGTTTGTTGAGTTTTACCCGCAACTCAACGTGTCAAAAGAGGAAATCCGGTGCGAACGCGTCAAAACGCTAACGTTTCACCGTTGTGGCAAAATACTAATCTCTAGAACTTATAATCGAGTTTGACGACCTATCACTTTCAACATCTGCTCTTACGCGGCAAAGTACACTATAGTCATGTTTTCGGCCTCTATCCGTAGCTATGGGTTATATCAGCCGCAGAGAGCGCTTATCTTGACCATAACTACTCTACACTACGTAGTCTGTGCTCCCTACGGCGCATAAATCACAGGTGAAAGCTACGGGTCTCGAGAGGGTCAGCTGTGACTTTAAATAAAGTTACTTGGAAGCTTGATGTAACTTACTGTGTTTATCTCGCTGGCAACTTGAATATCTTACCCATAAAATTATGCCATTCAAGCGCTATGAGCTTACATGTAGCACGAAACAGCGAGTGAAATAAGTTACTTTAAACGCTGTAAGTTGCGTGAAACCTTCGATTAGTTTGCAACAAAGTACAAGCAACTTGTTTGAAAGTGTCTGTGCACAAGGAAACTTTGGTGCAAGTTACTCGCAAGTTACTGCTTCACGAAAATTTTTGTGCTTATCCTACTGGCAGCTTGTTTTCGACCTTATATCAATTATATCAACATTCAAAAAAAATCCACACCTGCATGCAAAATGCGGGCAAATTATAATTTTTGTGATTCAAAAGCAGTAGGTTGCCCGAAACATTGAGATAACAAACCCTTTAGGTAGCAAGATACTTGTTGAAAAATGCTCCTGAAAAAATTTCAAGCCAGGGACTTCGGCTTTACACAAATTTTCGCATTTATCTTGAATGCAACTTGTTTTGCACGTCGTTCGCGAAAACGGGCTCTCTGCCTCACAAGTGCTACAGACAACTTGCCCAATACTACAAGCAACATATTCACAAGTTTTTGAGTACTAGGAAACTTGCGAGCTAGCTTCATTTAGGCTTTGCGCAACTAACCGCGTCAATCTTCCTTAAATAACTTTTTCTGAAGGGTTTTCACCTGGAAATGACAAGTTGAAAGTTCTTATGTAGTATTAAGTAACCAAAAAGAAAAGGTTTTGAGGCAAACCCAACAAGTTGCGCGCAATCTTCAAGCAAGTTGAGCTAAAGTCGCCGGTAACTTGTGAAAAATTTAGCAAGTTCCGTGAAACTATTAGTTCTTGGGCAAGTCAATTGAAGGCCTCCTGGAAACTACAGTGTTTTCCTCTCGACTGACCTGTTTTTCTCTCAAATATTATGTTACATGCAACATTGAGCATACATGTGATCAGAAATATGTAATTTCTGTAAAACAAGTCGCTTTAAAAGCAACGATCCAGATAGCATGTGCTCAAGGTGCGAGCAGCTTGTTTTCCCAAGTTCCTGAGCGGTCAAAATGTATTAAACAAGTTACCTGAGCCATAAACGCAAGTTACATGATGACATCACGCAACATACTTTGAATTCGCATGCAACTTCAAACAATGTTGCGAGTAACTTGCACTATTGCTTCATGTAACTTGACGCCGAAGGGTGACGCGGACGGTACACCGACACGCCGCGCGGCCGGATCGCCGACCGCCAACTGGGCCGCTGGCAGTTAGGCGAGGCCTCCAGCCGCTGTGCGGAACCAAGCGCCGGAAACGTGGGTAACTAAACCCGACGACAATGCCAACATCTGTGTCCGGCATAAAGAGTGCGTCGTATGCTTCCCTTGGATATGGTGCGGTCAAATTCCAAAAAAAAGTCTCACACGCAGTATCTCATGTAAAATACTCGTCAATAGTATAGTAACATACAATTTTTCGCAGCCTTCCATAAGTTGCATGTGCGATACAATAACACATTTTACACGTGAGTAGTTTTTGTCACATGTCAAATTCACATGTGCTCACAAGTGCAAAATACCTACTCTGTTGAAAGTCACATGTAACTTTGAGTTGCAAAGATGGGTCGCAGGTAACATGTTAGGCCTGTCCGAAAATTTCTGTGCATGAAGAAGCTATCGAACAAATTACTTGCAAGCCTCTCGCATCGTAAGTTGTTTATATTGCGCACAATTTATTTCTTTCCAACATTTCATGTCACTTACAAAAAACTTTGAACTTTTACAAAGTAACGCGCAAAACAAGTTATATTCCAGTTCAGGTGAACACAGTGTGATTCGCGTGAAACCTGCAGGTAACTTGAGTCAATGTTTCAGATAACTTGTTAAAACGTTCCGCAATGGATCGTTTGTGTTCTGCATGGACCCATAAACTAGGGGAATCTTTATTTGTTCGAATACGATGGATTCCCGTACTTGTTTGCTCATCAATAACCACTGGCTTGCACTTTGGTTAATGGCCAATTAGCCGTTTCATGAACAGCGAAAGGATATCATGTTTGATGTTTGTAATCCCACCTGCTAAATCTTTGTGACATGTGCACTTTCCCCACTGAGCGATGGGAACCTGCACGATCACGAAGTACATATGTATGAATTTTTGCACAAATAACCTCTTTCAAGTGATCCAAATAAAAATTTTATGACCCTATGAATCTGAGAAAACTTGCCGCGACATACCCGGTAAAGTACCGCGACCCTCAACTATGCCGCGATAGCTCCGCGATAACACCGCGGCGGATCCGCAATCATCACTGTGCCGTAACGAGTCTGTTGCAGTGTCTTGGACCTCGATAATGCCACGGACTTGCCACGGTCCGTGTTAGAACCGCGACGGCCCCATCAGCGAACCCGCGTCGTCTACGATGTACTATGCTGTTTGCGGTTCACTTACCAAACCTTCGCGGTATTATCGCGGCAATTTCGCGGTGCTGTCCAGGCCCAAGACACTACAATAGAATAGTCTCAGCACAGTGACAATCGCGAATCTGCCGCGGTACTATCGCGGACCTTTTGCGGCAGAGTCGGGAGTCGCGCTGCTTTCACGGCATTGTCGCGGCAAGTTTTCTCAGAGTCGACCTACCCTTCAGGAACGGTTGATAAACTTTTTTCAAACATTCTTTTCCTCCGTTGACCTTCAAATAAAGTTGTTAATGTGATAATACATGTCTTCAAAATTTCATGATAGCCCCCCCAAAATCGAATTTTCGTGCACTTCCAGAACATTCGCGAATCACCGGTACAGGCCCCGTTCTGTTATAATGAGATGCTTAGTTATCTTATCAGTGTCGCTGAAATGAACCGATCGTGTCGCATGGTTAGGCAGACTCTGCCTAAACAACACCCTGCTGTGCACATATTATATGCTCCTAAAAACAATGCCTATACCTATGGAATTTGGACTTTTCTGAGAATTCCTTGATAAGGAGTGCACTTATTTCTCAGTTTTTCTATTGCTTATGTGTGTTTTTGTGTTGATAATTCCAGTGAATGTGATTTTTCTTATAGTTTCATGTTCAATTTTTTTCCTCAAAATCACTGATTAATCTACAAAACTTACTGGCAATCATTGAATAATCCGAAAAAGAATTGTAGTACACGTATTGTTGGTTCTTTCTCAATTTCTCTTGCAATTATAACTATTTTATTTATTTATTTATTTATTTATTTATTTATTTATTTATTTATTTATTTATTTATTTATTTATTTATTTATTTATTTATTTATTTATTTATTTATTTGTTTATTTATATATTTATTTATTTATTTATGTATTTATGTATTTATTTATTTATTTATTTATTTATTTATTTATTTTACTTATTTATTTATTTAATAATTATTAAATTTATTTATTTATTTATTTATTTATTTATTTATTTATTTATTTATTTATTTATTTATTTATTTATTTATTTATTTATTTATTTATTTGAATCATTTTTTTATTATATATGTTTAATTATGATTCATGTAAACTCATTGAAATCCGCAGAAATTTTTTGGGTCACTCGAATCTTTAAATTTAAAAACAAGGTTTTCGTTGAAATTTTTCTCTAAAAATATAATAACTTATTGCCTATGGCAACATTCAGGTTGAAGAAATGGCTGAAACCGAGCCATAAATAGCCGTGAATGATCCCCTAACATGAGCATGGTATGCCCGTTCCGCCCACTTCCTCTATGGTCACCGAGCAAGGGGGCGGGGCGGGCATACCACATTCAAGTTTGGGGGGTGTATAGGGCTATTTGTGGCTTGATTTTAGCCGTTTTTTCAATATTGTTGTTGCAATGAACCCTGGAGCTTTCGATTCCTGGTCGAAGCATCAAGAAATTGGTTCTATCGTGAACACTGCCTTTAGGTTCCTGCACGGTTCGAATTTGTAAGTGAACAAAAACGAATTTAGGATCATCTGAAAACGATTTGTTCATTAATTCGCTAGCATTCGTTCTCTACGGCCATTTCGGGACGCTATAACTTTATCAAAAGCATCAAATTTTGTGAATGACCTCAATCCCATGGCATGACAGCTATCTAATAGTGCTAAATGACCGACCTGGGGCTCCGCCTCTTCAGAATTCACTGTCATTTTGAGGCGGTCATAAAATTACTGGGGCGCAAATTCAGAATCCCCATTTTCTGTGAATGATGTCAGCAACACCGCAGGACAACTATTCCAAAGTGCTAGATGACCAACCTAGGACTCCGCCTTTTTGAACACCACGGTCATTTTGAGGTTGCCATACCTTTGTTACTGACAGCTATGAGCTTTTCGAATGGCCTTCACCCTGTCGCGTGAGCGCTTTTCAAAAGTGCTGAATGACCGAGCATTGGGCCCGCCTTCTCGAGTTTCACCGCCATTTTTGAGCGGCCATAACATTAGTGTTGACCAACTTTATAATCCCCAATTTCTGTGAATGATGTCAGCAACATCGCAGGACAACTACCACAAAGTGCTAGATGACTAACCTAGGACCCCGCCTTCTTGGACACCACGGTTCTTTTGAGGCTGCCATACCTTTGTTACTGTCAGTTTTGGATGTTTCGAATGGCCTTCATCCTGTCGTGTGAATGCTACCCAGAAGTGCTAAATGACCGACCTGGGGCTCCGCCTTCTTGAATTTCACCGCCATTTTTGAGCGGCCGTAACATTATTGGGGCGCAAATTCAGAATCCCCGATTTCTGTGAATGATGTCAGCATCATCGCAGGACAACTATCCCGAAGTGCTAGATGACCGACCTAGGACTCCTCCTTTTCGGACTCCACTGCCACTTCTATGTGCCCATAACTTCATTAGCACGAAATTTGGGGGTCTCAAATTTTTGCGCGTGGCGTCATCCCTGTCGCGTGACAACTCCTCCGACGTGCTAAATGACCGACCTGGGGCTCCGCCTTCTTGAATTTCACCGCCATTTTTGAGCGGCCGTAACATTATTGGGGCGCAAATTCAGAATCCCCATTTTCTGTGAATGATGTCAGCAACATCGCAGGACAACTACCCCAAAGTGCTAGATGACCAACCTAGGACCCCGCCTTCTTGGACACCACGGTCCTTTTGAGGCTGCCATACCTTTGTTACTGACAGTTTTGAATGTTTCGAATGGCTTTCATCCTGTCGTGTGAATGCTACCCAGAAGTGCTAAATGACCGACCTGGAGCTCCGCCTTTTCGAATTTCACCGCCATTTTTGAGCGGCCGTAACATTATTGGGGCGCAAATTCAGAATCCCCATTTTCTGTGAATGATGTCAGCAACATCGCAGGACAACTACCCCAAAGTGCTAGATGACCAACCTAGGACCTCGCCTTCTTGGACACCACGGTCCTTTTGAGGCTGCCATAACTTTGTTGTGGCGCAACGTTGTAACCCCTAATTTTGCGAATGATTCAAACCAGGAGGCCCACTTATTCCAAAAGTGGTGGAATTTTGTGACAAACTCGGTCGAGTTTATGAAGAATTTGATGGGATTCAGCTTGAAATAAGCGATTTTTTGGGGCAAGATTTTGAAGAATTGAAGAATCAATTTTGAGCTGTGTTCACAAATTTCGCTTTGAATGTCCTCACTATCACATTTTGCATTTCGTGATGCATAAACATTCATATTTCTAGCAAATAAATAGTATTCAGCTCCCTGCAGGGCGAATTTTTCGGTCAAATTTCCCATTATGGAGTGCTATTCACGTGAAAAAAGCCTCCATATCAAATTGGACTGATCGATTGTCAACAATACTATCTGTCCACATAAGCCGCGTACTGTGAACAACTCACGTGTCCTGTTGACGTATAGATTTCAAATTTTCCCCTCTCCTCACCTGGGGTGTCCTCTCACTCTCCGTACGGTTATTTCAACCCGCCAACCGCTACCCCGTAGATATAAATCGGCTTAGCACCTGATCATTCTGAGTCACTCACCTCGCGTATGCCATGCTACCTGCGGTGCGCATCCGACGACTTTATTGTATTCAGGTAAGTTACCTAAAAACTGGTTTAGGTCTAAGAAGATTTGATTGGCACTTACCATTTTACTCATGGGTTACGTATACTCTTTTATTCCTTTTTTTACTTATTATTTTATTATTTCTTGTTTATTATTATTTATTTTTATTATTTTATTACTTATTAATTTTGTTTTGTGAGGCGAAGACACAAAGAGAAAGGTTCTCAATTTACCTAAGCTGGCAGCCATCTTGATCAAAAGCTCGCTTACGATTGGCCGACGTCTTTTACTAGCCAATGGGGGCTCTCATCGACTAGGCTTCCTTCAAACAGGCCTTTCACCCATTAGTGGCTACAGATATATTTTGATCACTCGACCGTGTGCGCGAAAGTGGCGCGTCTTGCCACTGCGTGTAGAGCAGTGGCAAGAGGCGCCACTGTCGCGCACACGGTCGAGTGATCGATCCTCGCCCGAGACCAATCAAGCCTTCCATCCTTACGTGGTTGGTAATGCACCCTTCAAGGCGATTGATCAACGCCGATAACTTTAACTTTACTTTTTTCACGTAAAATTCGGAAATTTTTTCTTTATATTCTATACAGAAACTGTACAATGATAACTATGCATGAGATTTTTCATCATATCGAATAATTTATTCGACTAATATTGGGATAATTCGATTATTCGAATGCTGATTCGTTTAGAAACTTGAGCTTTGATTCATTCTGGATTTTTGATTTTTCGCTTTTTCGAACATTCAATTTTGTTCAGGAGCTTCAATTATTCCCTCCCTTCTTCCATGTCTTAGCGCAATCTAGGAAAAAAACCTTTAATGTTTTTAACATATCCCTTGGTTTCCACGATTGTGTTGGTATACCCTGTTTATCTTGAATTGCACAAAACACGGTGCGCCAATAGTCCTCTAATTGGCCCGCTAGTACCGTAGTGTACGTCCACGACGCGTTCTCGGCAGGGTGGGTGGCCGAGTGATGGCATTGACGAATCGATTGCTCTGCATACCGGGTGCACGCCCGGGTCTGCCGAGAACGCGTCGTGGACGTACACTACGGTACTAGCGGGCCAATTAGAGGACTATTGGCGGGCCGTGTTTTGTGCGATTCAAGATAAACAGAGTATAATTTGGGAAAAAAATGCAGTGACAATTTCTCAGTGATTCAAATAGCCGAAAAAAAAATTAAAAATTTCCTTCCCTAATCGATCAATAAAAAAATGAAAAAAATTCTTTACCGAGTGAATTAAATAATCGAGAAAATTGATTATTCACTTTCTGAATGGATCGGAATTCTCTGAATAAACAGGAATAGTCTTTTACCAAATGAATCGCTTATTCCAAATTTGAACTAAAATTCGTTTGCAGAATTCTGAAAGGATAAAAAACACCGTGGGTAACGTCCCAAATAAATCGTATAGTCGAAAAATAAGAATTTGAATCCTGCATGATTCGAGTGTTTGAGAGAAAAATCAAGAAATTCATTTCCGATTTAATCCGAGATTCAAAAAAAATCGATAAGTCGCATCCCGAATGAGTCAAATATTCGAAATATTCGATAATGCATACACTTTCTTAATGAATCGAAAATTGAAAAAGAAATCAAAAGGCCAATTATCGAATGATTCAAATATTCGAAAAAGTCAATAATTCCCGTGTTGAACGGAACAAAAATGTGTGTTGTTCGATAAATCGAGTTATTAAAGAAAATCAATTTCCAAAGTAAATGGAATATTCGAAAAAATCATAATTTCAATTTCGAAATGAATAGAATAATGAAAAAAATTACGCCATTATTATTTTCATGATTGAAGAAAATCAAGAGCCAATTCACTAATTTAAAAAAACTGAATATTTGAGAAAAAACAATAATTTACTTCCTTAACAGTCGAGATAACCAAAAATTATTCCTCTGCTCGAGTCGAGTACTTGGAAAAAATCAAGCGAATTAAATAATTGGAAAAAAATCGATAGTTCACCTCCTGTTTGAACCGAAAATTTGTGGTAAAAAAAATTCAAAAAGTCACTTACCGATTGAATCGAACATTCGAAAAAAACCAATAATCCACTTCTTGACGAGACCAAAAACACAGTAAGTCACTTCCAGAATGAATCGACTACTCAGAAAAAATCAATAATTCGTCTCCAGAATGAATCAAAAAATTAAAACAAAATTTAAATCAAAATCATCAAACCAGATAAGTCACAATCTGAATGAATCAGATATTTTTAAAAATCGATAATTCACTTCCTTGAGGAATCAAATATCTGGAAAAACCAATAATTCACTACCTGAAGGAACCAAAAACACAGTAAGTCACTACCAGAATTAATCGAATACTCGAAAAAAAGTCAATAAATCGTCTCCAAAATGAATCGAAAAAAATTCTCTCAGAAAAAAATTTTAAACATCAAAATCATCAAATCAGATAAGTCACAATCTGAATGAATCAGATATTTGAAAAAAGTCGATAATTCACTCCCTCTAGGAATGAAATATCTGGGGAAAAAACGATGATTCACATCCTAAATAAATCGAAAACATGTTTAAAAAGTCGAAAAGTTACTTGTTAATTGGATCTAATATTCAAAAAAATCAATAAATCATTTCCTGAATGGACCAAAATGCGATTCACTTCCTGAATGAATCGAATACTTATAAAAATCAAAAATTCGGCTCCCGAATGAGATGGATATTATAAAAAATCTTGAAATTGAGTCCTGAGTGTATTCAGTCTATGGAAGAACTAGAAACGATGCTCCCGGAAAAAAAAATCACAAAAAAAAATTGAAGAGTGAGAAATTGCACAAAATCGATTCTCGAATAAATCGAATCTGAAAAAATGAACAAATACTCAAGTTCAGATAATGCTGAAATATAACTATTATAATCATTCGATCCGGTTTTAGAAGAAATTTCCTTGCCAAAAACTACTATAAAAAATCCTATATCCCATAAAATAAATACCATAAATTATAAAAACAAATAAAATATAATATAATTAAAATCGGGACTATCCTAAAAAGGGGGGGGGGCACTCAAGATTCAAGTAAGAAATGAAATGAACCACCGAACTACATATAATGCCATCAATAGAAGTATTTCTATAGAATTTCATCAACAACAATGATTGATAGCATCATCTAGCATCTTTTATCAGATGTGATTTATTTCATTTCTGACTTTTACTTGAGTGCCCCCCCCCGTTTAGGATAGTCCCTAAACCCAAATTATCCCATTTTTTCTTTCCTCTTAGTCCTAGGAACCCTCATATTTGACCCTCTTTCCCTCTTTCTTGGCATAGTTTTTTGATGTCTCGACGTTCTAGTGTTTAGCGATTACCGTGCGAAATCTGAGACTCGAAGGGTCTTAATATGCCTGTGAACGATAGGCGTCCTCTCCAGGCATGTCTGATCGCTTAGCGGAAGTTCCATTCTCCTCACTCAGTTCATCTCTAGTTGAGGCTCACAGTATGCCGCGTCTCACGAAATCCTCATCCTCATCATTGCTTCGCAACGGCTACTGCGACGAAGAGCGCAGGGCAAGTCCTGCGCTGCGTCGCAGCGTCAGTCTGAAACCACAGAAGACTCCGAGGGGAGACTTCAAAGCCTTCGATGTCCTGCTGTCACGATTCAGAAGGCAGTCGTCCAAGCCTGAAGTTGTCGACGACACCCCACTGCCGACTGTCACCGAAGAGACAGCTGCTGCATCTGCCTCCGGGCAGCCGAAGCGGGTTCAGGTCGGCGATGGAGTCAAGGCACTATTGGCCTCGAGACGCAAACACACCACTCCCGACACTACCGTATCCCCTATAAAGAAACTGAAACGTAGTCTAAGCGCTAGACTGCTGGGAAACAACGATGGGAAACACCTCGAACACAGATTTCGCTCTTTCGCCATAAGGAAACACGGCCAGGCCGCCGAGCCTTCTGTTCTGTCATCACTGTGAGTTTCTGATATTGTTATTTCCGTTTTCACCCTAAACCCTAATCCTAGACTTGAGGCTGAATATAACATACATATTGATTTGTTCGTGTTATAGTCGATTCAAATAGCCTATTTGTTTGATAACCTAGTCAGGCTTATCTCGTCCCCGAGCCGCACCGAATAGGAATCGGAGCCGACCTACAATTCGGCTCGCACTGCTGTTGCTGTTCTGGCGAATGAAGGAGCCCGGGCAGCAACGGAAGCCGCCCTGGAGATTGGGAGAAAGCGTCGAACTGTAAGGCGGCTCGGGACCGAGAATCGCCTAAGTAAGCTTTTCGGATTTACAGAAAAACTTGAGATTTTCAAAAAAAAATAGAATACTTTGTTTCTGGTGTACTTTACAGAAATTAAGCGAACGAAATATCGAGAACTTGGGTTTTCTGTTTTTTTTCATCGAATATTCGATTCATTCGAAAAACCAGTCTTCGACTTTCTAATTACTCAACCAAGTTTTCGGTGGCCCCAATCCAATATGTTTGATTCATTCAATAATCCGACGCACTTTGCTCTTTGAGTTTTCTGTTCATTCAAAATTTTCAAATATTCTGTTCATTCGAAAGCCAAAATGTTTTCTTTTCCGAATTTTCGACCAATTTCAGATTATTCAATTCATTCGATGATTTGAATAAATATTTTTTTAATGTATTAGCCTCAATCGATATTGCAAAGTATCTGGCTCCTCGAATATTCGATCCATCTGAGAGTCCGAATTATTCGGCTTCACGAATATTCGGTTCACTCGCAATCCTTATTGCTTGATTTTTCGATTAATCGACCGATTTCGGATTACGGTACAGGCCATAAAACGGCCGAAGTCTCACCGTCGACTGCGTACCACGCGCTGCGCGACCGCACGCGCGTCGGAAGCAGACGAGTTCTGGTCGCCGCGCGACGAGTTTCGGCCGCAGCGCGGAGGCCGAAACGTCGCGCGGCGGCCGGAACTCGTCGCGCGGCGGCCAAAACTCGTCTGCTTCCGACGCGCGTGCGGTCGCGCAGCGCGTGGTACGCAGTCGACGGTGGGACTTTGGCCGTTTTATGGCCTGTACTTTCTAAATGGATCAAAAACACAGTAAATCTTTTTCTGAATAAATCTCGACTACTCGGAAAAAATCAGTTAATTTAAGATTTTTGATTAATTGGGTTTACGAATGTTGGCAACTTTCAGATTATTCGAATTTTCGAAAATTCGGTCTAATCGACAAAATCAAAAAATTCGATTTCCCGAGTATTCGACGAAGTTCTGATTCTGGTCTCCGCAAATTCAATTTTTCAAAAATCTAAAATTATTTGAGATTTCCAATTACTCGGCTTTTTAAATAGTCGATCCATTCGGAAACTAAAATGTTAGAGTTTCCAAATATTCTATGGATTTGAGCTTGCGGTGAATATAATATTTGATTTTTTTTTCAAAAATTTACTTTACTCCGTTTTTCGAACACACGGCTTGTTCTGAAAAATCAAAATATGTTCTTGACTCATTTGATGTCCGACAAAATTCAGATAGCGATTTTTGAAAATTTGTGACAAAAACACCAACTTTCTCGCATGCATTTAAAAAAACTATTCGAAAAACTGCGCGATTTCTCCAGAAATCGAGTTCTGTATTCGATTCATTACCCGATCATTAATTGGAATCGGAGAAGAAATTATTCGAATGCATTCATTTACTAGAAAAGTGTTGAACTTAGGCTTGTACTCAAAACGTTGAATCTTGGAGAGAATTCGCCGTGGTATTGCCCTTGCGGCACTATCGCGGAGCAACCGCGGCAACACTGAGGAGCCGTCCCGGCAGTAGTGCTTGGACAAAGCAAGTTGCTTAACAAGGTTTGTCAAGGCAAACTGCTGCGCTGGATGCCTATGGGCGACCCGGCACTTTCGCGGTAACCTCCCTTGGTGTTAAATATTCGAGAAAGCTCAAACTCTAGATTCCCGGGAGTGTAAGATTCAAATAGCTTTTTCTTTTAAAACTCTCCTAAACATATAAAGTCTGTCCCAATGAGACTGTTCGCCCACGCAGTCGGCGTGCGTGTTGAGCGGCCTTCGCAAAGACCTTTCTCGGGTGAACTCTCCCGCGTATGCAAACAACTCACTGGATTATAACTCTTATTATTCCTCTGATATTCTTGCTAATCAATTCTCAGGTGCAAAAAATGTCTCGACACGCACGCCGACCGCGTGGGCGGACAGTCCTATTCGGACAGACCTTAGTATCTATTTTCATCGTGACGCGCTCATTAACGACCAAAGTCAGAACATCAAACAGTGTTATGGGATAGTTTAGCGTCGGCGCTATCAGACAAATGCCCTAGAAACGTGCACTTTTTCACACTGATGTCCGATAGATGGCCATATTTCGATGAACAAGCCATATGATTGTGACACTAAAATAGTGTTTTCGTTCCTTATCAGTTTAGTACAAAGTCAGCTGGCTTAGTTATGCCATAAATGTGCTCTATTACTGAAGATTCCTTACTCTACAAATATTCTTCTCGTTTCGCTGTCCTCTGTGCACACAATCTAGGCCTGTAGCAGACACACATACATAGCAGCCCAAAGGTACCCAAATGTATGTAAATTCTGCATTTTTTCCTCATAAAACTGGAAGAAAGTTTTGATTCATTGACTCGTTTCGTGATAGTTCTGGATCGGCATGCATGTGTGCGGCGGCTGAGTTAGGCACGCGCAACGTCGCTCGCGAGCGTCGCAATTTGAATTCAAACCGTTGCGCGTAAGTGCGGCGCGGCGCTCCCATACCCTCCCTGCCGCACTCATGCATGCCAAAATTGGTGGATAATTCACAATATAGCTCTTACTATTTCGTGAGAAGGCACGCGAGGATGCGTATTCGTCCTTTTCGAATAACTGTGCACTCATGCGCGCCTGCGAGTGTGTGCGCGTGCGATTGCAGTCATGCGTGCGTTCTGTACGCGTGTGAGTGGCTGAGCAGAGTGGCATCGTGGCTCGGGGTTAGGCTTGCAGGTCGATTGCACATTCACACCTCCCTCACAGCTACGTGGTTGCCCTTTCATCACTGCGACGCTACTGACAGCTGGGTAACATGCAGCTATGGATGAGATACCTGTTAGAGTGTAGTCGACCGACACGCCGCGGTGCGACCTTATGATGGGCTGCCGTAATGTTTGATCGCCGCGATATAACGATGCGTCAGCCCATCATAAAGTCGCGGCGCGCGGCGGTACTACTCTATTAAAGCTCATAGTGTAGTTACGCGCGTGTCTTGCGTGCGCGTGAGTATACGGGTCAGTGTTGGCGTGCTCATGCCAGCGTGCGTGTTGCGTGCGTGTGTGTACGTGTACGAATGCAGTCATGGGTGCGTGTTTGTATGTGTGTGAGCGTAGTCATGCGTGCGTGTTGAGAGCGTGTTGCTTGGGTGTCTGTGTGCACGTGTGGGTGCTTATGCCTGCGTATTGGGTGCGTGCGCGTGTGTATACTGTCCGTGCTGAGACATGCGTGTCGTGCGCGTAGAGCGGAAGTCAAGAATATTGATTTCTGATCGATGCACGTGAGTGGACACTCCGTCGGTTCGCGTGTCGCTTAAACTATGAGCCGCCTTTTCAGATGCTGAATGCACAATCTCACGCCCCCCCCCCTCAAATCACACGTACATACTTACGCAATACGCACGCGTAAGGGGTCGTTTATACTTCCGCCGCCGAGCAGCGCGGCAGTGTGCATTTCTGTAATATTGATCACGCGGCGCGTTTCGATCAATATTGTAGTGTTGCACTTCACCGCGCCGCTCGGCGGCGGAAGTGTAAACGAAACACTCTTATACCCACGGCACACCCACAGGCACGCATCAGCGCACACATACTCACACGCACGCATGAGCGCGCACGCATGTGGTCTCCTTATCAGATTTAGTCTAGTGGATGGGGCAGGCTCGATCACTGCGGTTGGCCGTGCGGCGTTGGCGACACCACTGGCCAACGGGATCTTTATCGCGCGCGGCGATCTTTCTCTGCAGCCACCTCCACTCACTAGCCTAAAATGGACAAGGAGACTTTCCACACAGGCACGCAATCACTTGCAGCCAGACGAGAATGAAGGGGAGAAAATCGATGGAGAGTAAGATTTGAAAAACGTCAACTTTTAAGGGAGTTTTTCAAAAAATATTGATTGAGTTGCGGAAAACGCGTCCCGCGCGCCTCCTGACCATTTCCTACGAGGTCATCCATCACTTTGGAACACACTTTTAACTTAAAAAAAGAAAAGCTTTAATGTTCTTGAACAACTTTTGGTCTGATCCCAGAACATTTCTCCGTTTGAATAGTACATACTTGCCCGTCCTCTCACTATGCACTATTTCATCCTTCGTTGCCCTACCGTAATCTCGCGTGCGTTTTCTCACCGCCAAATACCGTACCCTAAGTGACGAATCAATGTTATTATTAGGGTGGCATGTCTAACGAGGTGCGTGTGAGGCGTCCACGCCATCTTCACGGTTTACGTCGTCGAGCCATGTCAGAGGAGGAGGAATGTGGAAGTGACGCGAAATTGCGAAAGTCGGTGATAACCGAAGGGCTACCTCAGTCATACGCATTTTTTTACAAAAAAATTTATGGTGATCAGATTTGTCACGTTTCAGTGGAAATAAATTGTGCTGAAAATGGGCTATTATGGTCAATAGAAAAGTGACGCGACAGAAAAGTTCACATGTTTTGACACGTTCACGGGCCCATGGCAAATGCTAACATATTTTGACGAAGACACGCGTAAAGCCTCTTAACAAAACAGCTTCAAGTGTTTTTTTGTGGGGCGATTGCTTTCTATTGTGGGGCGAAATATGGATAATAGGGGGCGATTAGCGCGCAGGAACATTCTCGTTCCTAATTTTGTCCCACAAACGCCTCACAAACGCCCCTTTCTTTCCCCATAGAATATCGTAATTTTTGTGTGGTGTGAATCGGGGCTATGCGTTATAACGTTAACGTGTTAACGCATTAACGGGTTGACGTGGTTTTTTCAGGAAAATTAGCGATTAACGCTAAACGAAAAAGTCTTGAAATCACGTAAATCAAGTTTGTTAATTGTAGTGAAATTATGGCAATGAATGATATGGGATATAGGTTCTTGAATTTTTAACGAAATGCAAAATTAACGTGGCAAGCATTAACGGATTAATGCGTTTTTTTTCTCAAAAATAGACGGCTAACGCTAAACGAAAAAAATTTTACCATCAACGCATACTCCTGATGTGAATGATGGAGCGTTCGTGGGGAAACGACGGATTTCTTGGGGCGACTGCAAAGCGAAATCGGGATCATGGGTGAGTCGGCGCGCCAATCGCCCCATAAGATCCATGATGCGCCCCACGATGGAACATTATCGCCTCACAACCTAACTACACTTGGAGCCCAGTTGTTGGGGGGAGCTAGGATGCTTGAACTATCTCAGGCCTAGGTTTATCAGCAGATCTGTAAGGTATGATATAGAAGTGAAAAACTCTCGGTTTTGCCACGAAACACTTGCCTATTACTCCGAAATCCCTTTCCATTCGTATCTAGCGTTCTATGACTGCATGCAGGCGGAACAGTTTTATAAGATGTGTTCCAAAATATACCAACCGCAACACAATGGGATGTGAACCGAAGAACAATAGGCGGTGATTTCGGGGCAACATGCAGATATTTCGCGACATATAAGCCTCGCTCTTACTGTCAATAGGAAGCTATTAATGAGTCTGGATCCTATCCATCTGCGGTCGATAACGGAGGTCGTTTGTGTAAGAATGCACAATCATTCCCAGGAATCCCTGTCCGACGAAAAGTCTATAATTCGTTGCGTTATGATTTTCTCTCCGTTGGCCGCTTGAAATCTTTCAAACGCGACTTAATCAAATCTAAAGATATGGGAAACAGGCAGGTCTTTTGTGGCAGCAAGAAGGTCTTTCGGGGCATTCGGCAGGTCTTGGGCAAAAAACGCGTCTCGTTAAGTTGTTGACAACAAGTTAATGATGGATCACCCCTTGTTGACAGCTTGAAACTGGTGGATTGTCGCGAAACACCTTTCTATGGATCCGAAACCTTTCTATATCTTAGTCTACGGCGCTTCGACTGTCCTAATTTGGAACGATATCATAGGATTTGAATATTTGTCAAAATCAGGAAGCTAAACGCGGCTAATTAGAAAAATGAACATATGAGCAATAGGCACTGCTTTCGAGGTAATACTCATGTATTTCGGGACTATGGGCAAGTGTTTCGTGGCAAATAGGCATCATTTTTGGTTTTCAATCGGAAACGACTCGGATCATGAGAAACAAAAAAAGTATACGGACGACCCGAGGGTGACAATGGTAATGGCGGGTGGCCCGCCAAGCAGCCGCAGCATTTCTATCCGATGGTCCTATCGCGATCTGGTGTGATCAGCGCAGCGCCTTTGATCAGCCTTTGCACGCAGGCTGATGCCTTGCCGCCTGCGGTTGGACCGCCGGTTGATCGCCGTTCCTCCCGCCACATTGGCCCCCTCATAGAAAATAGGGAACAATTAGAGGTACATGTGTGAATGATCAGAAAACTGCACTATAGTACAAGTCAGCCAGCTATCAGTGGCAGGACGTGGTCACACGTCAGTGGGCTAATCATTATTATCGGTTTAGTGGACACCACCCACTAGGAGTCGTCTGATTCCAGCAGAATCTACATGTCACAATTCAGGACCATCTCGTCGGACCATCTTCTCCACGAACGTTTCGATAGTCCCGACTATCCACCGGAAACCCCGCCTGGCAGCGTGTCGAGCAACTCGTCCACGGAGAAGAGAAAGTTGGTCTCAATTTTCACGTTTTTTTTTAGATTTTTAGGTCATATAGTCAAGATTCTCGTTTTTTTTTTCTGGTTGCCTGCTTACCATAATTGAGGGTCACTAGGTGAAAGTGGCCATTTCGAACGAAATGCAACTTTCTAGAATCGATTTTCAACGAAGAATTTGAATTTGGTCTTTATAGCAGCGCTTCGTTTCTCTGACTTGGTTTTTTCGCAGTTACTGTGCTTCTCTGGGTCAAATTCCGGTCCGCAATTGCGTCTCGACACGCTTCGCGGTCGCATGCGCTCGAGTCAGTCGGGTTTCCAGCGCCAAAGCCGACTCTATGTGGCTTTTTTATACACTTTTCTTCAATTTTTCTCAGCTTCCAGTTTCCAAACCCCATCTAGAGTCAGCAGATCGGCGGCTGCGGCGCAGGGAGCTCTTCCGACTCGGTAGCGTGCGGCCGCAAAGCGTGTCGAGACGCGATCGCGGACCGCAATTTGGCCCAGATAAGCACAGTTTTGACGTTTATCAAATTGTTACCATTGTAATTTGTTTAGGGCGCTGAACATTTATTTAGGGCGCTGAACACGATTTTCAGGTTGTTTTTCAATTTCTGGGCCATGTTGTTGGGTTACGGTACATTAAAGCCATTTACCCAAAGACTACCTATACCTAAAACTCTGTTCAGAGAATCAGAGGGCAGCTATACTCTGTTTATCTTGAATTGCACAAAACACGGTCCGCCAATAGTCCTCTTATTGGCCCGCTGGTACCGTAGTGTACGTCCACGACGCGTTCTCGGCAGACCCGGGTGGCAGGGTGGGCGGCCGAGTGATGGCATTGACGAATCGATTGCTCTGCACACCGGGTGCACGCCCGGGTCTGCCGAGAACGCGTCGCGGACGTACACTACGGTACTAGCCGGCCAATTAGAGGACTATTGGCGGACCGTGTTTTGTGCGATTCAAGATAAACAGCAGAATAGTCAAATTTGGATTTTTCGTCAAAAATTTATTCTAGAAATTCCATTTTGTTCAGATTGGCCATTTTCTCCATGTGATCTTCCCTTGTTAGTAACTTCTAAATTTACCGCCATTTTCTCTTATTCTTGATATGGCCAGGCGATTCTATTCCACGAACCGCCCGACACCGCCTGACAGTTTGGCTCCTTCTCCCAATCTGCGGTTGCGCTTCTGTTGCTGTCCGGGCTACTGCTGTTGCTGTTCGGGCTCCTCTACTCCGCCCGGACAGCAGCAGCTGTGTCGGAGGTCGGGAAAACGAGCCGAATCGTCAGGCGGCTCCAATTCTTGCTCGGGGCCGAGAATGTTAGAACGAGTTTGTGAACGCTTTCCTTTCAGTATTAGGGCGACCGGGAAGTAATGTCGTTTTCTGATTATGCAGAATCCAAACATCTGCTCTGCATACTTTTTCAATCTGCTTCAAATATTCTTGAATGGCCCACCACATTTGTCCATGTCACTCTAACCTCACAATGTATTTGGCGCGACTCTAAAGCAAATATAGAGCTGTTAAATTGCAATCAAGCATTGAAATGCGCTGAAACGACATTACTTGCCGGTTCCCCTAATAAAGCGAGACTTGGGACCGAATTGAATGATCAAGTGTTAAGATGTTCGATTCACCCAATTCAAATTTTTGTTTTCTTATCAAATATGCAATTGAATCGACAAATGAAATATCCGATTCTTCAATGAGGCTTATATTGATCAGTTTTTTTCAACGCCGTATTTCTATTTGATAGAAAATTGCCACTACTATAGTGAGTTTCAGGTGTTCTCACACCTCAATATCAGAATGTATGTTTTGTCAGGTCTGAATTAGGAGCGTGCATTTTTGGTTTTTTTTTTCGCCCTTTTCGCCCTTTCTGGCGAAAAAAAATCAAAGTCGAAAAAAAGAACGAAAAAGGTTAAAGTTTTTTCCGAATTCACCCCGGTCTTAAACTTGCTCTTCTTACGCGATCCGCGTTAAGCAATTCGACGTTTACCCTTGATGCCGCTACGCAGACGAGACTCTTTGCTAATTTAACAAAAAACGTCTGGGGGTCGTTTAGGCCTATGGTATACTTTGTCGCTGTAATGAGCGACAGGCATGCAATCTAACACAAATCGTGGCGGGACCCGCATCGGAGCAACGGCAACGGTCGTCGTAGGAACAGATGTCGCGTGTGGGTGGCAGCGACGTGTCGCGGAGGGCTGACATACTGCAAATGTGTCATAGCCTGTCGCTACCACTGTCGCTATGCAGTGCACTGCGACAGCGACAAGTTTAAAGGACGGGAGGCGGCAGCGGTCGCTGTGCAGAGCGACGCGACCTTGTGTCGCAAAAGTATACCATACCCCTTACACTCCCGGCGCCGAGCGGCGCGACGCAGTGCATTTGTGTCCTGTCGATCACGCGGTACAGCACGATCGATATTGGACCTATTCTAGACTTCCATCGCAGCGCGGCGCATTGACATGCTTTCTGTGGGCATCGATTGATAAAGCGCCGTTCGTCGATTCGCATATGAATCATGAATCCGCACCCCGCCGCGGTAGAATTCTAAAAACCCCTTTAAGGACCGAATACACTCCCGCCTTTGAAAGGCGCGGCAGCTGCAATGGAGGGGAATCGATCGCGCGGCGCCGCATGATCGATACTCCTCCATTGCACGCTGCCGCGCCTTTCAGCGGTGGGAGTCTATTCGGCTCCTTATAGGATTGCATTTCGACGCGCTGCTCAGCGGTGAAAGCATGAACGACCCCTTAAATACGTATGCTTCCATCCATCGAGATGGTTGAACTAAACTCACTGTAAACACCACGACTCAATCCTTGCGGTCGCGTCGCGGCCATTACCGATCGATAGCGCCGGGAGACTGAGGTAAGTATCTGTCGGTGATGGCCGCGGCGCGACCGCTCGCACAGAAATCGAATGTGAAATAACAAGAAATTTAGGTAAAAGTATATAATGAATCGGGAAGTATTCATGTTCGTCTTTGATTAAATCCTTTTTCGTTTATATCTGTGCATTGTAATCGAATTTTCAATTTCTGCAAAACTGGTTTTTTTTTTGAGAATTTCGTTCTAAGAAAACAAATTTCTCCCATCATCTGGTGCTCTTCGATTTTATAGTTACAGTTCACCTCCGCACTGCCGTTCAGTCCGCCAAGTGCACCCTGATTGCGAAATTGTGCTGCGGCGCGGTTGAGAGTATCCTCAGACAAGGATGTGGGATCACCCGGGCGCTTTTTGCCTTTGGTGCCCGAGTGATCCCACCGCCCGGGTGATTCCACATCCCTGTCTGAGGATACTCGCAACCGCGCCGCAGCACGATTTCGCAATCAGCGCTAACTTTGCGGACTGAACGGCAGTGCGGAAGTTAACTGTAGGTCCGTGGCTTGTTTTCTCAAGAAAACTCATCTAAATTCAAATCGCGGCTGGCGCGGCGGTTTAAATCTCACCAGCGGCTGGCTGGTAATTACCAGTTACGCTGGTAATTATGTTGTCTTATTTTTTCAGTCAAAACTACTCGATTGAGAATATAATTCAGTTTGAGGGACAAATAATATGTTTGGTTTTTTTTTCAGAATTTTGGTGTTTTTGAAACAAAATGTTTCGGTTTTTTCGTTTTCAAAATTTTTTTTGCACCTGGTCCGGATTATTGGTTTATTCATGAAGTAGGGTCGAATAAAAAAGTGTAAACTGCACAAAAAAACAAATAAAAGCATTTAAATCAGTGTTTGTATTGTGCGAATTTTTTTTGAGTGGGCGCATTCATTTAAAAGTATAAAATTCAAATAAGAAAAACTAAAATAAATATTTTCAAATAAATATTGTAAAGAGTAAGAAATTACATCATGGGCTTAGATTAGTTTTGAGCGGGTTATTTACGCTTCTCTGTGTTCTACATTGCAGAACATCAATATCTTGTAGTTGATTCAACTCTACTCACACCGATTCATCGTTGATAAGTTTAATTCAAAAAAAGAACGTGCGGCACCTTTAACAAGATCAGGGCGTGGTTTATACTTCTGTCGCCGCGTGGTGCAGTGCAATCCTATACTATCGATCGTACGGCACCGCGTGATCAATATTATAGGATTTTACCGCGCCCCTTAGCGGCAGAAGTTTAGACGGCGCTTTATGCAGATGAACCCTAAGCGTCGTGCGGCGCAGCGCTGCGTTGTCTATAAGGATTCGTTTATACTTCCGCCGCTGAGCGGCGCGGCACAGCGCATTCCTGATCACGCGACGCGGCGCGATCGATACTATGAGATTGCACTTCTCCGCGTCGCTCGGTCGAGGAAGTATAAACGACCCCTAAGGTTGAAATACACTTCGCCGCGCCGCTCCACAATGTGGAAAAGTATAGAAGACGTCTCAGAAGAACTAGATAGTAACAGTGATCGGTATGAGGAAAATCGTAGGATTTCAAAGATCTCAGGTTCAGCTGTTATGCCGCTGCGACAAAGTATGAATCTGACAACATTCAAAGGAAACAGAGAGATCACAAATACAACGAATGTGAACTCACCCGAAGCCTGAATTTCCCCTTCGTGGGACCGATTCTTGACCATTTTAGTGACGGCAACGGTACGACCCCGTCTCGAGCGCTGGCAAAGAAGAAGAAGTATTTTGCGGACAAGACGAACAATAAGAATATTTTCAAGAAGTTAATTCATCCATCATATCAAGAACGAGCCGGACAATATCGCAGATTGTTCGGCGCCAAAGTTGGACCCGAGCCGGACGAGTTTCTAGCATGTAAGTGACAATTATATAAGATAAACACAAAAAAATACATATATACTCTGTTTATCCTGGATTGCACAAAACACGGTCCGCCAATAGTTCTCTAATTGGCCCGCTAGTATCGTAGTGTACGTCCACGACGCGTTTGAGACCCGGAGGCACCCGGTGTGGCCGAGTGACGGCATTCGTCAATGCCGATTGCTCTGCCACCCACCGGGTGCACACCTGGATCTGCCGAGAACGCGTCGTGGACATACACTACGGTACTAGCGGGCCAATTGGAGGACTATTGGCGGACCGTGTTTTGTGCAAATCAAGATAAACAGAGTATAGCTTAATTAAAAAAATGTGCTGACCAATATACGGGTGGGAGTGGTCTTCCTTCTACATGAAACTCGATAAAATCAGAACTTGGAGCTTCCTTCACAAGGAAAGATACTTGAGGATAGCGGCGATTCCCAACAAAATGCGATTTTTAGGATCAATTTTCAGCGTGAAATCCGAATTCGACCCGTACATCGATTTCTTTGAATGCAGTTCTAAACGTTTGTTGGTAGACTACCTCAGGCGATTCTCGGCTCCGAGCCGCATCGAACAGGAATCGGAGCCGCCTGACAGTTCGGCTCGTTCTCCCAATCTCCGGGCCACTGATGTTGCTGTTCGGGCGAACCGGAGCAGCCCGGACAGCAACAGCTGTGGCCCGGAAAGCAGCATATGTGGCCCGAACAACAACAGAAGCCGACTCGCAGATTGGGAACACGAGCCGAACTGTCAGGAGGCTCGGGGCTGCGAATTGCCTGAGACTATAGTTAGTTGTCATTATGTCCACCGTAACCTACCTAACCCCTCCTTGAGTTTAAGAATGGACCCCATAATCGTTTTCAGCGTCCCAAGTAGCCCCTTTGGGCAAATATCGAACGAAAAATCTAATTTCTGGAGCCCCGAAAATCCACAAGAGCCCCCTTGCTCTATGGGACTCTACGGATAGAAAAAAAAGCACTCAACGCTTAAACATCGTTTAGAAAGGTTATTTAGGGCGCTGAACGCGAATATAAGGTCCTTTTTTCATCTTTTAAGCTAGGAAATTCCAAATTTCTGTCAAAAATTTTTGCCTAAGAATTTGCATTTTGTTGGGAATTGCCACTTTATTCGGATGACGTTACCTTATCAGCCCACTATTTGACCTCTGTTTAAATAGCTGATATTTTATAGAGTTGGGGAAAAGAATAGACTAAGGAGATCGAATAGGAGGCAACTATCAGTTTTCATACTCAAATAGTAACACCGGACGAATCGAAGGCGCTGAAAGGTCTCTCCGGGCAGATCGCGGGCGCATGGCGGGCGGTCCGCGGTCTGACCGGTGTTACTGTCCGAATGCATGGGTTCAGGTGACGAGGGAAAACTTTCCATTAACCTAAAACACATAACTCGGGCAGTGTTAGGATCCCGACTCTGACAGTGTGAGTGCATGCTCTTTGAGTGTGAGAGCAATAGACCATCAGACGTCACAGATTGAGAGTGAGTGAGAGAGAGAGAAAGAGAGAAACTGACAGATGTCTCATTTTCCAAGTTCCCGTATTTCTTGTTCATTGAAATTCACGCAATAATCAATGAAAACTAAGGCGAAACGTAATAGGTAGAGACGTACAAAACACTGGTATAGTCCGTCCGATTCGGACTGTCCGCCCACGCGGTCGGCGTGCGTGTTGAAGCCGTCGTAAGGCCTTTTTCCGAAAAATCGATCAGTAAGACTATTGGACAAAAATGTTTGCCGCCGTGAGTAGGTTTAACCGAAAAATAATCTCCTCGCGACAACCGCGCGACACGTACGCCGACTGCGTGGGCGGACAGTCTCATTCGGACACGCTTTACTGCAACACCGTACAAACTTCGATCGATTCTCAAAAGGGGAAAAACTCCAAGGCTCTATTTTTTTTGATCACAAAATCAATTAAAATTGGACTCAAAAATTTCTATCGAAGCACTTTCTAAGGCGAGAATTTTTTGAACAGATTGCTATAATGTGTTTCGGGTTACTGCCGTGGCACTTATATGAGGCCGCCTCGATGGTGTAAAGCTTGTCAACCAACTAGCTTTGTCGAGACAAATCGCCGCGATAGTGCCGTGGCGGTTCCGCAGTAAAGCCACCTCTGAGCCTGTATAAGCAGGCCCCGCACTTTCCCGGAGCTATCGTGGCAACGTTTTTCGGATTTTTCACAAAATGACATCGGTTAATCCAGTTTTATAGCGCGAGAACTCATTCCTTGACCTAAAATTGAGAAAAAAAAGTACCGGCTTTTCTTCTGCAAAAATGATTCCCAGAAGTTCGGGCCATTCGAAAGAGAATTTTCTCCCTCTCAAGACGTTTCGATTGGTTCTAAAATCGAATTTTCCTTGCTGGTTTCCGATTCATCAAAATTAGGGCTATTCTCGACCCTCCACTTTACTAAACCAAAAATCGATAGAAATATATTGGTAAGAAAAAAACTCGAAGGCATCTGTTATATTTTTTTGGAGCGAATAAATTTCTTTTACACGACTTTTAACTTGTTGCACTAGGTTACAATACCTGATGGGAATTTTCGATTCAACAGAATGTTAAACGCGACATCTCTCGGGGTGAACGCCGCAGCTTTCGGGCTAGACAGACTTTTGGTCGCCGTTTGGAACGCCGCTGTGTTTGAGAATGAGTAACAACTCTTGGGTACCCGAGTGAAACGGCGTCCGAATCAAGTTTTCAAACGACAGCGGCCTGGCGGAACACAACTGCGAGAGACCACACAAGAACAACGCAAAAGCCACCAAAATTCGCGACCACTGCACTTTTTGAGCCGTTTTGCACGACGTCTCTATATTATTGAGCACGAAAACGAAGTTCAGGTTTTTATGCAGGCTCAGACTCTGTATGAATTGGAAAAGGCAAAAAGCGGACAAAATAGAAACACAAGATACACAAATTGACTAACTTGAAGGAGAGTGTTAGGATATTGAAGGGTAAACCCCAGAAGGTTATCAAATATTCGGTAAATGGCCAGGCACTTGCCAGAGACAGGCGCCACCCGGGGCGACCTACATTGTCGTTTAACTGACCTCCCCGGTTTCACACATTGATTTTGCATTGTGGGTCACCGTCTCAACCCCTCTCCATATCATGTGACTGACCCTATCCCAATTTTTTTTTATCTGGCTCTCAGATAAAGCTATTTTTTTGAAATCGTGAATTTTTCTCAAATTTAACTAGCCAATACCTTCTAATTTTATCCAAGTGAGCTAAAGTTGATAATAATTTTTTCCTGGCTTTTTAGAGAAACTCACGTGCAAATTCGAACTCAGAAAAGTTGTTCTCTCATTTTTGAAATTTCCTACTTTTTTTTCAAGAGATTCTTTTTATTTTCACCGAATTAGCGAATTTTCAGCATTCTCATGTGCGTATCAGCGTGAAATCCTGTGTCAGGGCAGGATGTACATCTCGCAGCGTCACATCTGTTTCTTTGCCAACATTTTCGGATGGGAGACGAATTTGGTGCTGCCGATCGCAGACGTCGCCGCTGTCACCAAGGAGAAGGCGGCGCTGATCTTTCCCAATTCTCTGCAGGTACGATTTTTCATGTGTGCTCAGACATTGTCACCGGGCGGACCGAGGGCGCATGGCGGACTAAACAACAGCCACCCAGCGAAGGAACCGCCATCCGTCCGGTATCACCCCAGAAAGGGAGGAGCAGCTCATTACAGGACTGCCATTAGCGGGCTGACTCCGGGCCGGTGACGGACCATTACCGGACTGATCCCGAACTGGTGGCGGACTATTACCGCATAGATCCCGGGTCGGTGGCCGACCATTAGCTGACTGATCTCGGGCCAGGGGTCGACGACTATTCCCTCTAATGAATATGCCACGCGAGATTAGCAAGCCTACCATTGGATGTGGAAACCGCGGCTGCCCGCAATCAGAGCAGCGCGTTTGTCGTTGTCCACGGTAAGAGGCTCAGACGATTCTCGACCCGAGCCGCACCGATCAAGCATGAGAGCCGCCTGACTAATCGAATCGGTCTCCATATCTTTTGGTCATTACTGTTGCTGTCCGGGCGAACTAGAGGAGCCCACTCAGCAACAGCAGTGACCCGTACACCAACTGAAGCAGTGGGCGTAGAGAAGCGTGATTGCGGGTAGCCGCGGATTTTCTATCTGATAGTAGGCGTGATAATCTCACGTGGCATATTCAGTAGTGGGAACAATTGTCCATAGGTCCGCCACTGGCCCGCGGTAACTTTTGTTATGGTTCGCAACCGGCCAGTAGTGTGCCGCTGATGGTCCGCCACCGGCTCCGGGTCAATCCGGTAATGGCAGTCCGAAGATGGCCTTGACCGCAAAAAACGTTAGAAACTCCGAAATTTCCACAGAGCCATAACATTTGCAAAATCCGTTTTGCCTATTCGAAACGGATTATAGCGTCTCGATTTCCGAATTCGGCGCTCGAAATGATCGTTCGGTTTCGGGTTTCCAAATTTCCGATAACAAAAAAATTTTGCTTCTCTCTGATCACGTCACCCAGTCTTTTCAGACAATCCAGAAATCTTACCGCTGTCTATTAGAAAGTTGGTCCGCACCAGTGATGAGGAGATTTCCGATTGCTTTTGGGCTTCCGATTTCCGAAAAATGCGCCAAAGATGCAGAAAAAAATCGGAAATAATTACAGATTAAAATTCTAGAAGATTAAAGACAGTCCCTGCCGGACCTTCAGGACCTTTCTTCAAGATGCTGAACCTAAATCTGGGGTCTGCCTTAACCCTTAAAAAGAGCAGATATGAGACCCACGTATAGGGTAGGGGCAGCCACAGGGGGTGGTTAGAATCTACACAGGTTAAATTATTTTTGATACCCGACTTTCGATGGTTTTTCACGTTCAGACTTCCAAATTCCGATTTCCGAAATTGAAGGGGTAGTTCCAGTTTTCAAATTCCGGTTTCCAAAATTTTTTAATCATTTTCCGCCTATCCGTGGTCTGCACTCACACTCAGCCGAAAAATGGGTGATTTGCGCTAGAATAGGTTCAACCGCGGTCCAACCGCTGAAGCTCCTCGGTCCTACCGAGGGCAAAGTACCGTCCAGAATGGGGCAATATCGGGTTTCGACAGAGAAATTTTTTCTCTGGTTTTTGGAATCGGGTGCGAGACAGCTAAAAATTCGTGAAAATGCAGTTTTCGAGAGCTAAAACTTTTTGAATTTATTGATTAGCTGAATCTGTCTCAAAAAAAAACCTGATAATTCAGCATTTCGCAGCACTTTGTGCGGATTTCGGAAGGCGAAAAAAAAGCGCGAAACTGCGGGTTTCAGGACGTGAAACGCAGAATCCCGCTCATCCCTAGTCGCGATCCGGCCGCAGTACGCCCGCCATCGGTCCGCCCGCCGCTACTGTGTGAGCGTGTGAAAATGCAAAAAAGTACGTACGAGAAGCCATGGAGCCAAAAACAAAATTGTCGCAAGTTTTCAATTCAAAGAAAAGATTATGAGTCAAAAGGCCCCCCTCAGGGGTCGAAGGCGGTAACTTTGAAGAGCTTTTTTTTCGTGAAACCCCTTTTTGAAACCCACTGCAACCTACTCAGACAGTAGGCGCGGGCGGATCGACACCCCCCCCCGCCATCCGCCCGCCAGTAGCCGGCGATCCGCCCGCCAGAAGCCAGCGATCCGCCCGGCAGTAGGCAGCGATCCGCCCTACAGTAGCCAGCGATCCACCCGGCAGTAGCCAGCGATCCTCCCGCCATTAGCCAGCTATCCGCCATCCCCTCAGCTGCCAAAAATTATTTTACGGCTTCTGAGTGATCCTTCCAAGCTGACGTGAAGTCACCTTCCAAGATCGGCCTCAAAATGTGGAGCGAGCATTCACTGCGGTGGAGCGCCTTTTATACCCTTCGGTTTGTTCACTCTGAGCATGATACTGATAACAGAAAAGAACTCGTCAATGATTGAAAAGTTTCACCGTGTAAATTTTGAGCGGGCGGATCGCTGGCTATCAAAGCAGTAGCGGGCGGATCGCTGGCTATTAAAGCCCTGGCGGGCTGATCGCTGGCAGGTAGCGGGCGTATTGCTGCATCTCATAGCTCAGCGGGCGAATCGCTGGCTAGCGTGGTCAACTTTCCCAGGTGCCGCTATCCGCCCACCAAAACGCAGCGATCCGCCCGCTGAGACCACGAGAGGCAGCGATTCGCCCGCCGAGGTTACGATGAGCAGCTATCCGCCCGCAACTTGCCGGCGTACCGCCCGGAGAGGCCTTGATTGCCGGCGGTCAGTCCGGACCTACTGTCTGAGTAGTGAGGGTTATGAGCTATTCTGAACCGATATTCTCTCTCTCTTCTAAGGCCTAAATTCCACTCAAACATTTGGCAAGAGTGCACATCTTCAAAAACGGCAGAAAGGGATTAGGGTGTCATTTCAGAGGAAATTTTCAGAAAAAAAGCTGAGATGAGTTGTTATTTTACTTTAAACGTCAATCATCTGGAACCTCTCGTGGAGCATTCACCCTAAACACTTTCAAACGAGAAAAATATCACAAAATTCTCTCTTGAGTATTTAGTTGAATACAGCTGCAGTCAGCTGTCTGCAGCCGTGGGTGCACTCGTCCGAGAGCGGCGCTCGCGATGGCCGCCATGCGCGCTCGCCGACCGCATGCTCTGCCAGTCTCATTCGGACACACTTTATATCCGCCCTTCTTTTCATCGAGGAGGGAGCGCGGTGAGTGCTCATGGAGAATCGTTGATGTGGAGCTAATCCTACCCCTCCATTCCACTATCAGCCAATCAGCAGAGTTCTCTACACCTTTGAGGACGTTGAAGGTGTGGTGTTAGACCCGCCTGCTCCAGATCACACTTTATAACATTGTATCGTGCTCACATAGAACAAATGAGAGTAGCATTAGAAAACTCCCTAGACGTATGAAAAAGTGAGTTATAAGGATATCAGCTAACTATATGGAAGAATAGGAAACAGAAAGTGGATTAGAAGTTTTGAAAATCACCCAGAACAGGGTGAAAAGTCCATTCCTGGGCCATTTCTGCATGTGTGTCAATGAGTTTTATTAGATTTCAGTAGGTCAAAGCACATCTTCCCCGCCTCCCAATACGCCTTTTTTTCTTAATCAACCGATCTATTTTTCAATTTTCCAACATGTATTGATTGGCTCAGGGGTTGACTAGGTCTATGATTATAAATATTCAATGTTTAATCTTTTTCAACTTCACACTCTTTTGAACCAGAATTACCTGTTTAGATTGAAATGAGGGACGAGACGAGGCATTTCTTCGCCTCGTTTGTGAATCGTGAAAAGTCGCTGACGGTGCTGCTGAAAGTCCTGCAGAAGGTTCAGATTGGCGAGGTTCGTTTTAGGTTTTTTCATCTTTCTGTGAGAGAGAATGCCGCGGCTGTGCGGGGATAGTGCCGCGTTGCTGCATACAGCCGCTGAACCGGAAATAATCCTCGGCAACCTTTTGAACGAAATTCCCTTGTCGATTCTTATGGCTGCGGTGGCTCCGCTATAACGCCGCTGCTGCCCCGCCATATTGCCGCGGTAGCGCCGCGATGTCGCCGCGATGCTCCCTGTAGGCATCAACCAGGCAATATCGTGTCAGTGGCGCGGCAATCTAATTTTCCTTGGATGGAACTTGAATAGAAAACAGGAGAAATTGGATCTAACTATATAGTTTTTGAATCGATTCATTTTCTAAATTTTAGCTGATGTCACCCGAGGAACTCTGGGAGTACATGAATGTTGACGACGAAGAAAAGGTGAGAGAAACTATTAATCTTATTTATTTATTTTATTCGAAAAAATAATACGAATATGGCAATTCAAAAACCTACATATCGACTGAAAAATATGTAATCCAATAAACGATTTTTTAACCTGAGATATAATAGATTTTTTTCTGTTTCCAACTTCTAAGGCCATTAACGGGAGGATTCAAGAATTTATAATAGTTTTTTTTTTCAACCTATTTTTGAATCTTTTCCATAATTCGTATCAAACTCCCAGATAAATTTTGAAAAATGTGACTTTTGATGAATCTTACGTCCGATTATCGATTTTTATAGATTACCACAGGTTACGGTGTGTATACGGAGGAGTGGTCAGAGTCTCAAATTCGGGTCAAAACCTCTCTATGGGGGTAATTCGCTGTTGTGAAAACGAATTAGGCGTCTAATCATTGATTTTCAAAATATTAAGGTCGGTTACGCCAGGAAAATGACTCTATACCCACCGTATCCTACAGTAAACACCAGACTATCGACAATCGGACCCGGTAATCGTGTTCAGCACCCTAAATAACCTCCAGATGCAAGTTCTTGAGCCAAATCCAAAAAGAACATTTCAAATCAACCTAGAAATAGTCTGGTAGAATCTGTCCGAAAGGAACTGTCCGCCGACACGGTCGGCATGTGCGCCGCGCGGCCTCCGTGAAAGCATTTCCCGGGCTTCTGACTGCAAACAGCTGACCCGGTTGTTATAGAATATTCGTCTGATATTTCTATTTATCGATTCACAAGGCCGAAAAAATGCCTCTGCGACGGAAGTTCAACACGCACGCTGACCGCGTGGGCGGACAGTCTCTTTCGGGCTGACTTTACCCTTCCTTACCAAAAAACGCGTACAGCTCTGCAGATAAGGAGAAAAAATTCCAAGTCTAAGTCAGAAAAAAATGTCCTGGAAACATATGTTTCATTTAAAATGATCATTTTGTCTAAGTACTCTTCCCTTGAAAGCTATCTCTAGTTTGAGCCCATAAATTGCAAGCCAATTTTCCATCTCGAAACTCCATTCTTTCGTGCTCGGCCTTCGTTAGTGGTGAGGGCGAATGCACTCTTCCTCCAGATGCTCACGGCGCCAACGGCAATCGATAGATACTAGGCATATACTGCTTCCGCCTTTATGTAGTAGTTGTTGTGGCTAATTCTGAGAAAATCTATTTTTTAAAACGAATTTTTGCTATAGGAGTGTCTCCTTGTTTTACAAGTTAGAAAAAAATAACTAGTGAAAAAGTGTATCCATTTTTTATTTATTCGTTTTTTTTTTCTCCTAGAGATCCGGAATGGAGGGATTTCGGATAATTCAACAATTACATCGATCATTTTTTCTTCAACGAATTCTTGCGCATATTTCCTCTTTTCATTAATGCATGCATTCATTCGGAATTTGAAAATGTTTTCTTCTTGAATATTAATATTTCCAATTGCATATGTAACTAACGTCGGCGTGGATCGTGAAGAGACTTCGCGTTCACTGTTGAAAGTTGGCGCACACCCGGTGCCGTATGCTATAACATAGGTGCACCGGGTTTGCGCCAACCTTCGACAGTGAACGCGAAGTCTCTTCACGATCCACGCCGATGTTATGTATTTCGGTAGTTCAATATGTATTTGATCGAAAAAATTGCATAAACTTCAGAATTTCTTTCCGAAATCCAAAAATAGTTCGATTAGCCAAACCCCTTTTTAGTGAACTCATTTACTCAAGAGAATATGAGCCTATAAAATCGAAAAAGAAATCTATTCATTTTGGTACCCCGAATCCCGTTCTTTAACATTAATTTATTTGAATTTTAAAATCTGTGAAAACAATATTGAGAATATTCCTTACAACTGCATTTGGTTTAGCCACCTTAATAGCGTGAAACCTAACATGCCACTAATTGGTTCAAGTGGAAGTCTTCATTAAAGGCAGTGTTCGCGATGATTTTCGTACCCGAGTTTTTCACATAAAACAATACGTTGACCTCCAAAAGTTACCAAAATTACGAAGAAACGGCGAGAAACGCACTAATTCGTCTTTTTTCAGTGACATTATTCTCTGATCTGGACTAGTTGTCCGATTGGATGAACATGTTCACGGTGGTTGTCACCGGTGGAAAATAAGGTTAATCAGAAATGGAAGAGCATTTTAGGCAAAACAGTATTAGTTAGGGTCCAAAGGAAAGAACAGTACAACAGAGAGTAAGAAATTGCAAAGGGCGGGTCTAAAAAAGATTTCATTGTCACAACAGACTCTTCCTGGGATACTTAAGGATTTCGTGTACTTCTGGTCTACGTCATTTTAGTCCTACCCGGGGGCCACTTAATCAATATAGCGAATATTCTCAAAATTGAAGATTATCGTGAACACTGCCTTCAAGCAGTCGAGGCTCATCAGAGCTGAATCAGCCATGAGCGAAACTGTCGATTTTCGCAGGTTTTTCGATTAGTTAATCCGCTTTCCGGTTCTCGAATTTTTGAATTTTGTCTCGTTTTCCAAATTCAGAAGTTTCAATTTTGCTTCGGTTTTCGATTTCCGAAAATTTAAAACTTGTTTCGATTTCCGATTTCGACGTTTAAAGTGGTTTTTGATATCCGATTCCCGAAACTTTAATTTTGATCCGATTTTACGAATTTAAACTCTGTTTCGAATTCCGTTTCCGGAATTTGGATTTTGATTTTAATTCATAATTTTTCAAGAAAAAATTTCGAAATTTTAAAATCTGTTTCGATTCACGATTTCCGAAACTTCTACTCTATTTCGATTCCAAATTTCCGAACATTCAACTCTGTTTCGTTTTCCGCTTTGCAGAATTCTTGGTTTCTTATTCCATTCCGCTCATCCCTGGGCTGAGTGTTACTGATGGCTAGTGGCGGCCGTTTTCGAATCCCGCAGCAGTCCGCAACCCAAATATTTTCACTCTTTTGTGCAAATTCGTTTAGCCTAGCCGATCTCATGTCTACGGGTGCCAGCCCGTTCTCATCTACCTTATCTTCCCACTAGGTCGTCCCTGCTGCCCTTTTTAGACCTAATCTTCACTTTCCGTTCCAACTACGGAAGATTGAAATCTCGTCAGTAGTTCAGTGCGTTCTCCTCGAAATATTAGGCTGTACCTGTTTTGTCATCGGATTTGAAATATTTCGTGTACTCACATTTTGATCTTCTTGGAAACTAGACCTGTCTTCAACAAATCAGGGAAAAATCCATAATTTTTTCCTGATTCGTTAGGGACTTACAGCCTTTGTAGAAGCAATTTTTTTGCTCCTGGCTCAGATATGATCTTGTAAAAATATGAAAGTTTGAAAACAGGGTTCGTTTGTATTCGGTTTTTGGATATCTTGAGCGAGATTTCAAAAAAATGCGCTAAACTGTAAGCTTCGGAGCTCAAAATGCGCGTTTCCGTTCATCCCTGCTCTGAACATGTCTAAAATTGTAAAAGGTAAATATTATCAATGTTTTCCAATATAATAAATAAAAATGAACAGAGTTGAAAATTGCCGCGGCGGCTCCGTGGTATTGCCCCGGCACGTTAGTGAAAATGCCGCGGCACTACCGTGGAGCAGTGTACTTCGACGAGCCATTGAGAAGGTATGCCATGTATCAAAAATTATGCATTAATTTTTCATGCATTTATTTTTTACAAGATATAACAAGGTTGCTGAGATGAATAGAAAACTCGTAACTAGTGTAAACGTAACACTCTCGCCCGGAAAGCGATGCGATGCGGGTTCGATTCCGGCCTGACACCCAAATTTTGTACTCAACTCAGCAACCTTGTGATATCTTGTGATTGTATACCATGCCGTAAAAAGGCTTCAAACATTTTCTCATTTATGCTGTTTTAAAAGGTTTTTTAGTTAAATAGTATATTGCTTCATGGGTATACTATGTTTATCATGGTCCGCCACTGGCCCTCTATGTGCTGTAGTGCACGTTCATGGACGCGCTTTCGGGCGACCCCGGTGGGCATGCAAATCAATTCGCCACTTTCGCCGCCACTTAACCACCCACCCTACCACTGCACCGTTGCGGTACTGGCGTATTGATTCGCATGCCCACCGGGGTCGGCCGAGAACGCCTCCATGGACGTGAAATACGGTACATAGAGGATCTGTAGCGGACCATGTTTCATGCAATTCGAGATAAACAGAGTACAGTTCTGGCTACTCGCTATGACCATTCCCTTTGTCAGGTCTTTCATCCCTTGAACCCTCCATCTTTTTCTTCCTTTCTCTCCCTTTGTAGAGATCCTGTCAGTCATCCGTGCCTCCCGAGGTGCGGAATGTTTGCACTTCTCCAGCCGGCCGGTCTTTCCCGGTCTGTGTCATTGTGCGGTTTCCGTCAGACAACACATGTGCTGTGCTGACTCTTCAACAGTTCGTTTTTCTATAGAAATGTGTCATATTCGGTGTTGATAGAACGGAAGCAATTACTCAGATATAGATTTTGGACCCTGAGTAGGCGCTTGTATATAAATTGCCTTTTTTTTTATAAATTTAAAATGAATTTATAAGTAAATTTCTTTTTTGATGTCATTTTTCCATTAACTTTCCTCTATTTCCATTATTTTTTGTGGTTTTTAATTAGAAAAAATACCGGCAGTAAACGGTAGACCTGTCTGGGTACAAAAATGTTTTTCTACTGATTTGAAAGCATTAAAAGTTTTCTTTGTACGTCTTTAATTTTTCTGTTTTTTTTTTTAAATCTATCATTTTTTTCCGAAAAAAAAATCTGTTATTTCTGAAGTCCCTATTTTAGCAAATTCCAGTTCTTTGATTTGATTATTCAGTGTTGCGACCTTCTCTGAATTTGATGTAATACATATGCTAAATATCACCCTCTTTGTTTAGTCCTCTCAAAGCCATAGCAGTAGTTGATATTCTATAGACCACCCCTGAGGTTCAGTCGTTAACGATCCATGCCTTGCAGTTGACACTCAAGGGATCACTCTTGAGGATTAGTTGACATTAAATGTTCCTGAGTTAATTACTCAGAAACTATGTACCCGTGAGGATCAGTCTTTCAACCCTGCTCCCATAGATGATATTTCGCGGACCGCCCATGATGTTTATTCACTTCTAATCGAATTCTCATTACTGATATTCTTGTCATTATCCACAAGGTTCATTCTATTCACATATCGGAGGCCGTTCCCGTTGCTGAAATTCTTGTCATCACTTATGAACTTCAATCTTCCCCAACTTGTTTCCGTGATTGTCGTCTTATAGATCACCTGTTAGGTTTAGTCACCTTCAATCGTTCCATTCGTTGACTTCATGTGGATCACATAAAGTCTGTCCGATCGGGACTGTCCGAACACGTTGTCGGCGTGCGGGTCGATCGGCCGTTTTTAGGACCTGGTAATGGATTAGCAGGAATCCAAGACGAATGAAGAATAATATTACAGTCAGATGTTTGCAACCGTGTAAGGGCTTGTCAGGAAAATGGCTTCCACTATGGCCGCTTGACACGCACGTCGACCGCGTGGGTGGGCAGTCTCATATGGACAGACTATATATTATATTTGGTCCCCCAGAATGTAAACCTCGAGATCAGCGTATTTCTGGGTTCCGATTGCACAATTTCCGATGATTTTCGCCCTCCCGATTTATGAAAGCGCTTTGAAATACGGAAAAAATATCTAAATCACCTACAAGATCACATTTTGCCAACATCCGATTCCCGACCTTTTTTTTCCCGAGAAATATTGATCATTTAGTTTTCCGACTGCAAAAAAATTTACAGAAAACCACTCCCGTGTTTTTTTTTTTAAATTTTGTATGCTTTCTAGAATTGTTTTAACAGCCTGGATTAGTTCGAAAGCGATTTTTAAAAGCGACGCATTCGGAAAATCTCGAAAATTTATTTATTGTAATAATCTAATTATTTATTCTATCATTTATTTTTATTTATTTATTTTACTTTTTTTTAGTTCTTCGATTTCTTTATTGATTTTTTTTTTTTGAAATGAGCCGTTTCTCTTCACTTTTCGCTGCTCACGGTATGTGTGGCTCGGAATTCCGCTCATCCCTGATTGTTTCAAATGGAAAACACTGGTATTATATGAGGTTTCTCCGGCTAGAGAATGTATGGTTTCTATGGTGATTTTGACGTCAACGTTTGTAAAAGAATAATGAGCGAGGCGGATTGTCGTCATTCATGTAGACGTAGGGCTTCATTATTTCGACATTTCCACTGAGTAGCCTCTCCCTTTTTCCGTTCTTCAGCAGCGGCCTAGTAAAGCATTATTTCGTGTTATGTTATGTTATGTTATGTTATGTTATGTTATGTTATGCTATGTTATGTTATGCTATGTCATGTTATGTTATGTTATGTTATGTTATGTTATGTTATGTTATGTTATGTTATGTTATGTTATGTTATGTTATGTTATGTTATGTTATGTTATGTTATGTTATGTTATGTTATGTTATGTTATGTTATGTTATGTTATGTCATGGTATGTTATGTTAAATTAAGTTATGTTATTTCATGTTAAGCTATGTTATGTTATGTTTTGTTATGATATGTTATGTTATGATATGTTATGTTATGTCATGTTATGTTATGTCGTGTTATGTCATGTTATGTTATGTTATGTTATGTTCTGCTATGTCATGTTATGTCATGTTATGTTATGTCATGTTATGTTATGTTATGTTATGATATGTTAGGTTATGTCATGTTATGTCATGCCATTTTATTCCATGTTATGTTATATTGTTATGTTATGTTATGTTATGTTATGTCATGTTATGTCATGTTATGTTATGTTATGTTATGTTATGTTATGTTAATGTTATGTTGTGTTATGTCATGTTATGCCATGTTATGTTATGTTATGTCATGTTATGTCATGTTATGTTATGTTATGTTATGTTATGTTATGTCATGTTATGTTATGTCATGTTATGTTATGTTATGTTATGTCACGTCATCTTATGTCACGTCATCTTATGTTACGTTATGTCATGTCACGTCATGAAATGTCAGGTCATGTGACGTCACGTTACGATATGTTGTGTTATTTCATGTTATGTTATGTCATGGCATGTCATGTCATGCTATGTCATGTTTTGAGAAACTAATATTTCTTCACCACACTATGCTATTTTTAGCTCAAATAAATTAGGCGAATAATGTATTTTCTTTTAATAACGAAATGAAGAAAATAATGGTCCGCCACTGCTCCTCTACTGGCCCTCTGCTACGGTAAGCGACGACGCGTTCTCTGCCGACCCCGGCGTGCATCGGCGACCGCGTAAGCGATCGATACGTGATTGTCGCCACTTGAACCTCATCAGCTAGACGGCCGACTGGCATGGTGGATGGGTGTGTGTGGCTGCAAAGACGTATCGATTGATTTAGGGATCAGCCGAGAACGCGTCGATTACCGTAGTTGAGAGCCAGTAGCGGACCAGAGGCGGACCATGGGTTTGTGCGCTCCGTTATAAACACAGTATATGCCGGGTTGGAACCTCAGCTTGGTTTCATCCTTTCTGAGTTGCTTTGGCATGGATTCTCTGGTTTTTGACATTTAGATTATTTTCAAATGATACATCGATTCATGATTTAATTATCAAAGTTTTCTACGAGCATTTTTTTGTGCTGTGAACTAGTCTGTTATTGATCTATATCCCGTAAAAGTAACACGCGCCGCCGCGCCTTTGCGCGTTGCGGAACAGCTTCACCATTATATTGGTACAGACTATGTACACTACATAACATCTCTTTTTTTTTAGGTAAGAGGGCGTCGTTCGGCGGCGAAATCAAAGGCGGACCGCAGTTCAATGAATTCAAGGTGAGTCACCTCATCTGTATCTATCCATCCGTTCGTCGATTTTCGTCTTTATTCTGATGATGATGCCTAGTGTAATCTGTGTGCGGAATCGTCTCCCCGTAACAATGACTATTCGCGCATATTTGCATAAGTTTGTTTTTCTCACTACTCCCGTCATTCGCCCCAATCACATTTCTCTGCAAAACTCCTATATGTCAGGCATTATAGCGTATTTTCGGTCCAGTAAAGATTTTGCAGGATTAAATTCTTTCTTACCGTATATATTGTATTTTTTTCCTCAAATTAAAATCGATTTTTCAGTGAGCCGAACACACCGGAAATGACGCCGTCCATGTCACGTGCGGTTGGCGAATTTCCATCAATAGCCGAAGCCTCCTCACAGTCATCACTAGAGCAGGTAAGTTCGCGGAAAACTTGTACACGCGTGCGCAGGCGTCGCGGCCACTGGCCTGCCGCGACGCACACGCACGCATACAACTTGCCTCTTTTTATTATAGGAAGACGTGAATTGTCCATGCGATTCTCATGCTGGGAAGTTACTTCTGGACAACGTCTATCCGCTTAGTGTTGAAGACATCTACGGTCTGCTGTTCACGGATAGCCCGTGGTTTAAAAAGTTCAACGAGGCCCTAAAGAACTCTGGTATGTTCTATTCTTTTACAGTCCCAAATCGTTCTTTTTTTTGTGGGCGGGGCAAGAGGCGGGGCATCCACCGGTCAACAATGACTTGCATTATTGGAGCACAGTTGTGCTCAAACGTGTTACTGCGGGTGTCTTATTAGGTTCATAACCCTGGAGACGTGACGCATACGCTCGCAACACTGCCGCCCTTATAGTTCCTCCTCCCGTCACTAGTTTATGTGCACCTAAAGGCTAAGCCATACTGTTTATTTGATTATTTTCAATTTTTTTATTCTTTTGTGCATCTAATCATATAGTTATTCATTTATCCAATGATTCACCAATGTTTTCTCCATTTATTTATTTTTAATTTATGTATTTAATTATTTTTCATTTACTTATATTATTTGTATTTATTATGTATTGAAATAAATTGTATTTTATTCAAGTTTTTTATTTTTATTTGCTTTCTCTTAATGATTTATTTATATATTTATTTATTCATTTATCTATTTATTTTTTTATTGATTTAATTTTTTTGTTTTATTTTTTTATTCATTTGTTTATTTGAATATCTATTTGTTTGTGGTACAGACCACCCATGAGAAATGATTTTTTCTGATATATCTCTGTAGTTGACACCTTGAAGACCAGTCATGAGGTTTAGTCCTCTTCATTCCAATTTCGTGAAAAATATCTGGAAGACGGTCCGTAACACCATGACTTGCTGCGAGCGTCCGCGTTGCGGTAATCAGTGACAAATGGCAGCTGGTCACCTCTCGTGATATCAGAAAGTTGTTCACGAGATGGGACCGGTCGAGCTGATACTGGTCCCAAATTCATTTCGCCTCAGTAATGAGGGCTATAGAAACAGTTTTTCTTAGATAATAATAATGTTTCATTTTCAAAGTCGAATTTTTGGAAGTTTTTTATTCTCAGATTTCAGCTGATTTTTTGTATTCAAGAAATCAAATAACTACAAATTGCTATGTAAATTCTGTTTGAAGGAGGCTGCCCGCCCACGTGTTCGGCGTGCGTGTCGAGCGGCTGTTGCGAAGGAAGTTTTCCGACTAGTCCTTCTTTTAACGGCTGCACTCAGCTGACTGGGATATTATGCACTATTCGCTTCACATCCATGATTATTGATTTGGGGGTTCAAACAATGCCTGTCACAAGGCCGTACGACACTCGCGCCGTCCGGTTGGGCGGACTTTCTAATTCGGACAGACTTTATGCAAATATTTTTTTTTCAATGTTGTTAATTTTTATTTTTGTCAATTAGATTTTTGAAATATATTTTTTTTAAATTTTTCATACTTAATCTATGTTTTCTCACGTGTGGTTCCCCTATGCGAATTGATAACAATGTAAATATTATTTCCCCTCCCGCATGGTAGACCCCATACAGCACTCACGAATAACAAACTGTCCACATTGCTGCAAAAATCAATATTTAAAATTTTTAGTGCATTCGAAAGTGTCAGAAAACGTCTCGGGTGAGTGCTATCAATGTGTGTTGTACTACTGATTTCACTCACGACTACTAATATCTGTCCCATTTTTTCTGGAATTATTATTTTTTATTGATTTGTAGATCAGCATCTAAAGCCCAAACTATACTTCGTCGCAGCGGCAAACGCGTTTCACGAAAACGAGACGTTTTATTGATTTTTAGGGCTTAGTTGATTCGGAAACGCTGCAGCGAAGTATAACTGCGGCTTTTCTGTTTCAATAATGGCATGACGTTCTTTACTGCACCGTAGGGCTATGTTCGTACTCTTCATTTCTTACAGCTTGTCATGACGCTCCGTCGTGGTCCCACGTGCGGCAAAGTACTGCGCTTCTCTGGGCCGAATTCCGGTCCGCAATTGCGTCTCGACACGCTTTGCGGCCGCACGCGCTCGAGTCGGTCGAGTTTCCAGCGCCGAAGTCGACTCGATGTGACTTTTTTAAACAGTTTTCTTCAATTATTCTTAGTTTCCAGTTTCCAGAACCCACCTAGAGTCAGCAAATTGGCGGCTGCGGCGCTGGAAGCTCTTTCGACCCGGGAGCGTGCGGCCGCAAAGCGTGTCGAGACGCAATTGCGGACTGGAATTTGGCTCAGATAAGCACAGTATAAACCTCACATAAAGACACAAACCTCTGAATTTCATTGCTCAACGCTGGCAGTGTGATGGTATTTTAGTACCGCCGAAGAATCTCATAGATTTTCTGGGAAAAAAATCAATTTTATCGATTTTTTTGCGAAATTCTAGCAAAGACTGTAGAAGTAGATCCAATAGATAGAGGACCTTAATTAGCCCCTAAAAATCCAGTTGAGCCACATATTTCTTACCGTAATCGGAAATAAAGTCTATCACAATAAGACTGTCCGCCCACGCGGTCGGCGTGCGTGCCACGCGGCCCTCGCGAAAACATTTTTCGGACAAGCCTCCGCGTGGTTGCAGGAAGCTGACTGGGATATTATTCAATATTTGTCTACAACTCCTGCCAACCGCTTTACAGGCCTGAAAAAACCATTTGCCACGGGCGCTCAACACGCGCGCCGACTGCGTGGGCGGCCAGTCTCAATCTTTCGGATCTTAACCACGTTGACCCGTGAGATTCAGAGTTTTGTCATAAAGATGTGCTGTAGAAAAATGAAGGGTGCATAACTGCTACATACTTGTGAGATCAATGTAACTACTCGGATATTATTGATCTATTAATTAGGTTACATCGCCTCGGCGTGGGCAACTGACAAAGACGGTGTGCGATCTAGGACATGCACCTATACAATGGCACTGAATCATGCGATGGCACCAAAGAGTTGTGTGGTCACAGAAAAACAGGTGGGTAGATTGCGGAGAAATTCTTGAAGAGTCGATCAAAAGCTCAAGAGGTTAGTGTTTTGCCACAGCTGTGAATTACTCGGATTTTAACACGTTCACTGTTTGTTGCATGTTTTTGACACGTTCGTTGAGTTAGAAAATCTGATGCGGACTTGTCTAAACATGAATATTTCTCGGCGGTTTCAGAACACTAACCTTTTGAATCTATATTCAAGTTTTTCAAAGACAAAAATAAATAAATAATCAAAAAGTCCAAATTTGTTTCCCAGAATTGTGATTAAGGTTTTGAAATTTGACCTCTGTTGTACAGTCGCGTCGAAAATTCTGGTCCAATCGGGTTCGGACCAAGGCTGGACCGGGCCGCACGCGCACGCTCAAAGCGCCCGACTCTCACAGGTGATCGCCAATTGAAAGCAGCCAGTAAACAGCGCCATAAGAGCTTCCCATTCGTGAACAGCTGTGGCAGTCGAACGCGTGGCGTTTGCGCGTGCGTCCTGAACTGACCGCGGCCCTTGGCTAGGTGGACTAGAATTTCTGAGGCCACTGTATATCAAAGATAAAAGCTTTAAATCTAGCTCGATAATTTTCGCATGAGAGAAGCAGTCGTTATTCCAATAGGGTGTTTTTGAAATTTCCACTAAAGTATGCTTTTATGCTATCAATTTCGACTCGGATTCGAATTTTTCCGAAAAAGTTTTTTTGTGAAAAATGTGGTCCATCAAGACTCTAAGTAGCCTATCCACATTAAAATCGCGCGTTTTCCACGAAATGGAGCCGTGGGCAGAGCGCGGGATGTGCTCCGCCCAATGCTTCACCTTCGATAGGGAAAAATTTGGTGTCATCCTGGTGATACCTTCAGGTGATATCTCATTTTGGTCGAAATGGCGACGGTTTCATTGTGAACAAGGAGACGCAGAACTCAGGAGTCCCTTATGCCAATGACTTTGTCATTCAGGTAGATTTTTTTTTCGTTTTTTTTTTTCAATTTTTCTGAGTTTTTTTCATATTTTTTCAGTGTATATACTGCATTTCGAAGATCAATGATCATGCGGCTCGTATCAAGGTGCATGGTGGTATTGTATATAAGAAGAATATATGGAGTGTGGTTAAAGGTGGGGTATTTCTACTGATTTTTTCTAAGTTTTAATTCGTTTCATTGAATAATTTGTTAAAATTTACTCCTGGTACACTGTAAGGCTCGAAAACGTCCACTTCCAACAGGGGTGGAGCAAATTGGAAACAATTTTGTGAACGTTGTCTGAAAAAAAAACCGTGAAAGTGCCGGGATAGTATCTGGTCTTTGTCTATAGGTGCCGAAGCGGCAGTATCACGGGATCGCCGAGGCACCATCGCGGAGCCGCCGAGGCAACTTTTCTGTCTAGGAAAGTCTTTAACAATGTCTAACGAGCTAAAATATGTCAGCGACCCGAATTATTGCCGTGGCGGCTCCGCGATAGTGTCGTGGTGGCCCCGCGAATGTGCCGCGGTTGCTCCGCGAAATCGCCGCGACTGCTCTGCGATAGCTGTTAGTAGAAATGTAATTATAAGTGCCCAAGAATCATTTTCTTGCAGTAAAATTGTTCCAGGCTACATTGAGAAGAGCACATATCAAGGCCTGGATGATCACTACAACGCGCTAGAGAACACTTTGAGGGATGAATGTCAGCGGAAAGCAATGCGATTGGAAGGAAATCCGGAAAATATTGATCGATATGACGAGGAGAGGTACACTATAAGTTTTGATGTTTTTCTTTATAGATGACGAACATACGAAATTTCAGTTTGTCGTCTGTCGAGGACCCTATCACGGATATTCAACCCACGCGGTTACCTCCTACGCGGGTTAGGGTAGCAAAACGAGGTAATTTTTGTTAAGGCAGTATCCACGATAAAAATTTGTCAGATTTAAGAGGGTAGGGGCCTGATTGTCCTCGTAGTGAAGGAGGAATTGCGAGGAGTACAAAGAATGAGCAAAGGGATGCAGAGAAAGTAAAGAAATTTCATGTACTGCCTTCGCGCTCTAGGGCCAAAGTGGGCCGACCCGCGAAATGAATGAAACTCGTCAGCCGAAAACTCGTCCGCGGGCCTAAACGAATAAATATGGATTCACACTCCGTTTCTGCGCAAAAAGCTCAAACCATCTCACCCTAAGTTTATCTCTACCAAAAAATCTGTGGAATCATGAGGAGCTATAACTTCTTTATTCTCCCGTGAGACGTCGTTTATACTTCTGCCGCCGAGCGGGGGAGTGCAATCTCACAATATCGATCGTGCTGCGCCGCGTGATCAATATTACAGAAATTCACTTCGCCGCGCCGCTCGGCGGCGGAAGTATAAACGACCCCTTAGAGAGAGTAGATGGGCTGGTTCACGCTGCTGGAACTCCTCACTTTTTTGTGCTCAACTCTTGAATTTTTCAATTTTAATACGTATTTCTAGGGGGAGTGAGTCAAAGGCTATTGTAAGATTCATTTTGTGAAACTTTAATTCTTCAGTGGTTGGGCTAGACATAGTTCCTTTCGCAGCGAAATTTGCATGGCGTGCTGCGGACTTGCGAGTGATAGACAGCAAGACCGAGAACAAAAAAGAGAGACAGACAGACAGACAGACAGACAGACAGACAGACAGACAGACAGACAGACAGACAGACAGACAGACAGACAGACAGACAGACAGACAGACAGACAGACAGACAGACAGACAGACAGACAGACAGACAGACAGACAGACAGACAGACAGACAGACGGACAGACGGACAGACAGACAGACAGACAGACAGACAGATAGATACGGGCAGATAGACAGACGATAGAACGAGACAGATAGAACGGAACGGATAGGATAGATAGATACGATACGATAGATAGAGATAGACGATACGATAGACGATAGATAGATACGAGATTTGGATAGACAGACAGACAGATAGATAGAGCAGATAGATAGACGAACAGATAGACAGATAGATAGACAGAGATAGATAGACGATAGACAGACGATAGATAGATAGACAGACAGACAGACAGACGGAGATACGAACGAACGAACGATTTGACAGACAGATACGAACGAACGAACAGACAGACAGATACGAAGATAGACAGAGATAGAACGATAGACAGACAGACCGACAGGAATAGATACGAACGGAGCAGACGATAGATAGATGGACAGACAGACAGAGACTGATAGACGAACGAACGAACGAACGAACGGATAGATGGACGAACAGACTGACGACACGAACAGACAGGAGACAGACACGATAGAGACAGACAGATAGACAGATTTGGATAGATAGGACAGACAGACAGACAGACAGATAGACAGACGGACGCAGATGAACAGATAGATACGATAGACAGATAGACAGAACAGACAGACAGATAGATAGACGATAGATACGAACGAACGGGCGGATGGATAGATAGATAGATAGACAGACAGACGAACGATAGATAGATAGAACGAACGAACAGACTGAACAGATAGATAGACAGATCGATAGACAGATAGATAGACAGACAGACTGAACGATAGAGATAGATAGATAGACGGATAGATAGACAGACGGACAGATAGACAGATAGACGAGATACGATAGACAGACAGATACGATAGATAGACAGATAGATAGACGATAGAACGATACGATTTGATAGAGACAGACGATAGACGAACAGATAGACAGACCGACGATAGACGATACGATGAGACAGACGGACGAACGAACCGACGATAGATAGATAGAACAGACAGATAGACGATAGATTTGATAGATGGATAGATAGATAGACGATAGAAGACGAACGATACGAACAGACGATAGATAGATAGATAGACGAACGAACGAACAGATAGAACGATAGACCGACCGACAGACAGACAGACAGACAGACAGAGATTGGGAGATTACCCTCACTGCCGGCCGGACCCCGCGGTCCGCAGTAAGTTCCCCACAGCAGGCCACAGGTTCAGTCTCCCCCGCGTTTCGCGGCGGGAGGTCAACCAGTGAGTTCCTGCATACTTGCCGTAGGATCCTGCATACTACCCATGAGTTCCCGCGTACCTCCGATGAGGTCCTGCACGCTTCTTATCAGATCCTGCGCACTTACCATGAAGTTCTGCACGCCTTCTATCAGATTGTGAGCACTTCCCTTGAGGTCCGGTCCTATCCATGTAAACTTCATGACGCTTTCCTGTAGGCACTGCACCTCCTTAGTGGGGTCCTGCACCTGTCCCACTTTGTCGTGCACCTTCACTGTGAGGTCTAGCCCATTCCCGATGATGTCCTATCCTCTCTCTTCTGAGTTCCCGACGCTGTCCTATAGGTCCTGTGCATCCCCCAGTGAGGTCTTGCAGGAACTCTAGTTCGTCCAGCAACTTCTTTGTGGGGGTCCTGCTCAGCTACGGTCCTGGACTTTCAACGTGAGGTTCCGGACACTTTCCTATAGGTTAACCTATAGGTTCTGCACATCCCCAACAGGGTCTTGCACCGGCCCTACGTTGTCCTTTACCTTCCCTGCAAGGTCCAGCTCATTCCCTATGAGGTTCTGCCCTAATGTTGTGAGGTTTATGATGCTGTAGTGTAAGTCCTGTGCGTCCCACGATGAGGACCTGCACCCATCCTAAGTTGTTCTGCAATTTCCCTGTGGGCCCTGCTCAGCCTTATGAGGTCTTGCACTATCCCCATGAGGTTCCCGGCACTTTCCTTTAGGTTTTGAGCAGCCCAGTGAGGTCCAGTACATTTTGTGGAAGGTCCTCAATTCTTGCTTCAAAGTGCTGTCTTCTTTTCTCAAGTTTCTGCGCGTCCTTGTGAGATCCTGCTGTGCTTCTCTGGGTCAAATTCCGGTCTGCAATCTCGACACGCTTCGGGGCCGCGCGCATCCGGGTCGGAAGAGTTCCCAGCGCCGTAACCGCCGATCTGTTGAACCTAAGTGGGTTTTAGAAATTGGAGACTAATCGAAATTGGAGAAAACTGTATAAAAAAGCCATATCGAGTCGGTTTTGGCGCTAGAAACTCAACTGACTCCATCGCGTGCGGCTGCGAAGCGTGTCGAGACGCAATTGCGGACCGGAATCTGGCCCAGATATGCACAGTACATGCTTTCGTTAAAGTCGTGAACCTAAATTCTGGAGAATCACATGACATTTCGGAAGCATTTCTGATACACTTTCCTTAGTGTTTCGGTAATCTGGCAGATTTTTCAACGGATTAGCACATTAGCACCCGACCAATTTTGTGGTCAAAACAAGTCTCTACTCCTATTTTGATTTTAACCTCTGGTAATTTGGAGGGTAACCATCAGAAAATTTTCTGCTGTCTTTTCAATCAAAAAATCCAAATGTCGACGAAATCTTGTCTTTAACAGTGCTCGACATGGAGGCAGTCTTGTTGTCCGTGGGAATAATGATAATTCTCCCCTGACAAGGGAAGTATAAAAAGCGTAGGTCGGATCTGCCAAAACGACTAGTATGGATAGCATCTCTTCTGGCTCAACAGTAAAAATGCGCAGTATCCCGCCCCGAGCCGCAGGTTCAAAAAGTTATGAACCTTTTTTTTCAAGCCTCGCGAAAAGGCAAGGGTACCCATCAAGCATTTTTTTTTTGATTTTCAAAAAATTTTCTCGGATTAAGCTCAAAAGTTGTATGTAAGGGTAAACTAGGGTGGTGAACACCATTCTGGAGTCCATTTGTCGAAATTTTGGGGTTTACTGTAGGTTACGGTAAGTAATATGCCATTTAGGGGTCAAAACTCACCTTAATATTTCGTAGCTCGACGAACGGACGTCAAATTCGTATTCTCCACCCCGAATAACCCCCGTATACAAATTTTGAGTGAAATCTGAGATTTTGATCAAACTACCGTATACCCACTGTAATCTACCGTAATCTGCAAAAAATCGATAAACTGACTTCAGATTCGTGTTTAGCACTCCAAATAATCCTCAGCAAATGAGTCTGAGACATATCGTAGAAAACCGGAAATTTCTGAAAGTGGCGTTCTTCCCTCGAAATTTTCCCCGGTTGGGAAGTTTTGAACGAAAATAGCCGAAAGTTTTGGAAAATCGACTAATAAACCACAGATTCGTGATCAACGCCCCAAAAAACCTCTGAAAGAGTTTTAGGTCAAATCTGGAACATTTTTCTAAAACGCTTCCAGAGCCCTCAATTGGTAGAAATAAACGCCCAACCGAAAATCCGTATACAAGTCCAAAACGCTGCCAGTCTGGCCAAAGTATGGAAAATGTGCCTTTACCCAAACTTTGCTCGGGGGGGTAGTTTTGGGCGCTGAACATATTTATGAGGTCCATATACGGATTTTCCGAACACTAATGCGCTTTTGGAATTTACAAAAAGAACAAAAAATGAGCTTTTGTAACTTCTTGGAGCCTACTGGGGCGGGATACTGCGCAGTTTTACTATTGAGCCGCGAGAGATATTAACGACACTAGTCGTTTTGGCAGATTCGACCTACGCTTTGCATACTTCCCTTGTGAATGAAATCACTCTACCTCCTCGAAACGGCGTTCCACCCCCGTGGCGCACATCGATCCGGCGGCCTTTTTGCTCTGAGCGGCTGAGCACTACTCCCAACCTCTTACTACATAGTGCATTAGTGTTTTTGTTCTCGGGGAGAAAATCGAATCTACGCAATTATTCAGACGCATTCACTCCACTGTCTTCCACCACGGCTGCCGTACCCGCTGCACAGCCTGACTACGGATTCTACATCAAAATTATCATTTGTGAGTAAATTGTTCCCTGATTCTCATATTCAGATGTTAGATAAATATGTTGATTTAGGTCTACTTGGTGGACTATTATTCTTGAATACGCTGCTTTTATTCCGTGTTAGTCGAATTGAGGCCCAACCGTCACTGGGAGAAGATTTGACGCAGGTTTTGAAGAGGTGAGTTTAGCATGAATTGCCGAGAGAAGTGTTTAAAAACGCATAAAACATTACAATGTTTACCTTTTTCGTTTTTATGAAAACGATCAGCTGGGTAGATCAAAAAACGTCATGAAAGAAAAAAAATTGATATCAGAAAAGGTAAATTTTTCTACCTCAACTTCGTTCAGGAGGGTGGACTGGAACGCTGGACACGAATATGTGGTCCACTTTTTTCAAGTTTTTCCTTTTTTTGCAGTAGGTCACTATAGACAAGTGGCATTTCACCTACCTTTCCGATAAAATTCGAAAATTTGCAAATGGATCTAATACTCAAGCTTAGAATTGTATTTGCAGAATATAAGAGAAATTTGATCTCTATCGGGCCAACCGCGGCCTCTAAAGGGGCCAGCTTCCGGGCCAGCCGCGGCTTCTGAGAAAATCATCTACTCTCTAGGATCACCCGCGGCCTATAAACGAATCATTACCTCTCTCGGGCCTCCTGCTGCTCTCATGTGGATAAGGGCCACTCCCGAGCCCTAGGCTGCTTTTGAGTGCATCGTCACCCATTCAGGGCCACTCGCAGATTCTGAGTGGATTAATCCCCCTATCGGGTCAACCGTGACCTCTAGACTGATTGAAGTCTTTCTCAGGCCACTCACGGTCCTACTCGGGCTACCCGCGCCTTCTTATAGGACTATTACCATTCCCTGGTCACCCCTGACCTCCTCTCGCGGCGTCTGAATAGATTATTAGTACTTGCAAGCCATTCGCGGCCTCTAAACTTTTATTACCACTCTTGGGTCACCCGCGGCTTTGGATAGATCATCATTACCCGTCCAGGGCCACCCGCGGCTCCTGAGTGGATTATTACTCTTCCCGAGCCACCCAAAAGTCTCCTAACCGGATTATCACCTTTATGAGGCTATTTGCGGCTTCTAAGTAGATTAGTACCGAATTCGATCACGCTCGGCTTCTAAATATATTATCAGCACTTCTGAGCCGCCCGCAGCCTTCAAACGGACAATCGCCACCCCGGAGCCATATTTGGCTTCTACGCATTATCACCACCTTGGGCCACCCACGGCCTCATTTGGACAGTTCTCACTGCTAGGCCACCCGCGGTTCCTAAAAAGTTTGTCGCCACTTCCGGACCATCCACGGTCTCCGAAAGGATTACTACATGTTTCATGCCACCCGCGGCTTCTAGGTAGAGTATTACCATTTTTGGGCCACCCTCGGCCTCTAAGCGGACTATTATCTCTTTCGGGCTACCCGCGACTTTCTCGCCAGATATACTCTGTTTATCTTGAATTGCACAGAACGCGGTCCGCCAATAGTCCTCTATTTGGCCCGCTAGTACCGTAGTGTACGTCCACGACGCGTTCTCGGCAGACCCGGGTGGCAGGGTGGGTGGCCGAGTGACGGCATTGACTAATCGATTGCTCTGCACACCGGGTGCACACCCGGGTCTGCCGAGAACGCGTCGTGGACGTACACTACGGTACTAGCGGGCCAGTTAGAGGACTATTGGCGGACCGTGTTTTGTGCAATTCAAGATGAGCAGAGTATACTTGCTTTTCTGAGCCAGATGCGGACTATAAACTGAATGTACCCACTCCGGAGCAGCTGGCGGCCTTTTATTACCTCAGATAATCGCCGCATTCAATGCGTGTCGAATACGCATTCAACTAGAAGATAAGGCGGTTTTGAGCACATTCAGGGAACGTGCTGCTAGGGGAGCACGTGCTGCTATTGTCTTTCGAATTACAGCACGTGCCCCAACAAATAAGACATTCAGTGCATGCATGATACACATACAACTCGATGGCAAAACAATTTTCCAAAAACGGAAAGCATACGACGCACTCTTGAGACGGGACTAAAAGGCCGGCAGCGTCGCCGGTTCAATTACCCAAGTTTTTTTTGGTACTTGGCCCACCGTTAGAGGGCTCGTCCAACCGCAGGCGGCCCCAGATGGTGCTTTGTGAGCTGGCCGCGTCGAACGTGGGTGTGCCGGCCGCGTCGCCTGTCGGTGTGTTGCTGCGATTGTGCTGGACTACCTTGCAGCACGTGCCCCTGCTATTATTTTTCGCGGCACCTTCTCCTGCGATGAAAATTTGCAGCACGTGCTGCTGTTTGGAGCACGTGCCTATGCGATAGCGCCTTTCGATGAGTGTGGTCACTCGAGTTGAATGCATATCCGACACGCATTGAATGCAGCGATTTTCTGAGACGTTAATTAGTACCACGGCTGGGTAGGTACTGTGAACCAGCGCCGGCAAACGACTTCAACTGTTCACTTTTTTCAGGTTAGCCAAATCCGATCAGCAGACAACGGCACTGGAAAACCTACTGGTGACGGTGAATCAGCTGGCAGCGGATTTACAGAAGTTGAAAATGCAGATCTCGTCCAAGCAAGAATTGTAACCCCACGAATCCCCTAAACTTACTTACTTTGGCTAACAAGAGGCTTTATTTATCGATCATTGTCCGCCAATCTCATGTTTCACTTGCAGTATATTGCCCATATCAGGCTAGAGTTATACTCCGTCGCAGCGACGGACTGTCGCCCCTATATAAAATATGACTTCAGGTGGTCTATTTGGAAGCGTTTTATCGATTAGGGTAATATTATATACAAACAACGAGTGTACAAATCGAATGTTTAGGTCTAGAATTTGAATTTGTTATGCATAGAATACGTGTATTGTGTCGTTAAAAACATTATTTTAGGATAGTTAATACTCATTTCATACAGATAGTTAACGGATGCGTTTCAAAACACTTGTAGGCTATGAATTGTGACTGTGAGCATTGTCTTTTCTTGCATGATGTATACTTCGTCGCAGCGTGCCGCCGCGGCGACAAACTAGGAGCGCACCCTGTTGCTTTTTGACAGTTTTGTACCGGTAAACGATGGTTAGTGATAATATTAGTTGTGCCTCGTTAGTCGAAGTATGTATTATATACATAGTATACATAATGAAATTTTTTTTCAGAGAAAAAAAAACAATTGAAATCTGAATAAATTTGTGTTATATGTGATTTTCGTGCACTATGTACCCTATATTTTGGGGCAAAATTTACTTCAATCCTTTGCGCTAGTGTGCGGAGCGTAGGTGAAGGCAGCGATACACGCGCGCACACGCACGCGATGGACCTGAATGAACTTCTCTTCGAAATAGGAGGTATTCGTCCTATTAAACGTGAAATTTCTTTGTAGTTTCCTTTTTCTGTGTAAAATAGAATCTCAAGGCGACTCTCTTCGAGTGCCGGGTTTATAGTTAGACGTAGTCTGCATGTACGTAGACACTTGTGTTCAAAGAAGCAGGGTAAGACTGAGATTTCTAGTGTCATTGCGAATTTCGCGCGCTGCGTTTGCCGCTGCAGTAGGGTATAAATCTTGACGTAAGGTTGGGTTTATACTTTACGGCGGCCAGTGGCGCCACACAGTCGCGGTCTGTATGCAAAGGAGCAACGACGCTAGTTGACTATCGAAAGCATGACCTTCGCTGCGTCTGCTGGTCTAAGGCAAGTGTTATGCTTCGCCGCAGCCGGAAGCGTTGCGCGCGAGCGAAGAGGGTCGTTTATACTTACGTCTCCGAGCGGCGCGGCGAAGTGCGATTGTATAATATGGGTTGTGCCGCGCGGCGTGATCGATATTACAAGATTGCACTAGGCCGTGCCGCTTGGCGATGGAAGTATAAACGGCGCTAAACACGACGTTCCTGGCTTTCTGATAGGGGGCGGCGTGCATGAACGCTGCGAAGGTCAGGGAGCCGCCCCGCGCCCTATGCGCGCAGCCTCGAGCCACGGGACGGACCCGAAGTGCATGGCGTATATTTGTGTGTCGCGGACGTAGATGCACTTTCTACAGTTAACTCTACGCCAAGCGGCATCTTTGTGTAAACCCAGTAGCTTTCTGTGACTTTTTTGTCAGCCTGTGCATCTCAATAATTGAAAGCAAACGCGACTGGGATGACACAAAATGCGCGCGTCGGATTTACAGTGAATAGTGTGTTTACGGGGGTGTGTATACAAGTCTGTTGGTACCTGCTCGTTGGTGCCCCTGCTTCTACTGAACCCAGCAGACGTTTGAGTGTACACAGGGAACGTTCGAGCGATATAGCGTGCACAACTATATCGCGAAAGTATCCCGCACATTGCATAAAGGTGTCGCCGTCCGGCACACTAAGGCCTCTGGTCCATAACGCACCTTAGGATCCGTACCTGAGGTCATGGAGTCTTTGGCCACAAGCCACAATTTCGCCACCTGAACTGTCGATCGCTGTCGGTGATATCCAAAAACTGCGCTATCAGACTTCTGAGCTATTTCCATGCACCGTTTGCTGCTTTGCAGGAAACCCGCCTCAGGATAGACCCGTCATCAGCGTCGGAGAGTACACCATCTACTGCGGTAACGCTGACGATAGGAGAGTGGGAGGCTGTGCAATAGCTGTAAGGAAGGATTTCAATGGTATGGTCAAGGAGTTCGGCTCAACGTCGTGTCGGAATGCATTCGTACGACTGCGGGATCACAGAGGATTCAATCTGTGGATGGTGAGTGCTCATGCGCCCACTGAAACCGCCGAAGACATTTCGAAGGATGCGTTTTATGAGGAACTCAATACATTGCTGGCCAGGATACCTTGTCAACATGCTGTTGTCGTGAGGATTGACGCAAATGCGAAGATGGGACTTGATCAGGAATCCAGTACTCGGTAAATGGTTCTACCCAGTGGAGCAAACATCGGACAATGGCTACCGCCTTGTCGACTTTTGTGAACGCAGTGGTCTGATTATTGCATCGACATTCAAGAGAGATCATCGCCGCCATCAGCTTACGTGGCAGGGACCAACCCGGCTATCTCCAGAAGAGCAGCGGAAGCGGAAGATGACAACTTTGAAACTACAGCTTGACTATGTCCTGACGAGGAATATTCCAGTATCGGACATTCGAAGATCTAGAGCTGTGTGGGATGTCGCATTCGATTCGGATCACCGTCCTGTTCTGTTGAACTTCACTGCGAGGATTCATAAGAGGAAGCGAGGGCTCAGCCTCTCCAGAGGATTGACATGACAAGTCTCAGAGATGAAAGAGTGCAGAAGGAATTTCCGACAACGCGTTTCTATTCACATCGGAGTACGGACTAAGAAGAAACTTTGCGACGCGGATTCTTTTGTCAAATGCATCCAGGACGCTTCGAAAGAGGCACTCCCGGTTGTACAGCCTAAGAAGAAAGTTCGCCTACGTCTCAGAAGAAACAACATCTACCTACAACAGAGTGTGTGCTCTCCGAACTGCAGGAAACTTCGTGGAGGAGAAGCGTCTGAGGGAGGAAGTTGCGTCGGCAGCTTCAAAGTGACCGCGAACGAGAGTGGACGTGCAGAGCTAAGGAGTTCGAGAAGGCTTGGGAGGAGAAGAATCGAGGAAAGCCTACACGTTGCTGCGACAGTATAGCGGGAAGATGAAGAGATGTTCTCTGTCTTGAACACTACCAATGGAGTTGCAGTTGGTGATGCGACGCTGCCAATATGGAAGGATTACTTCAGTTCACTACTGAATCGTCCAGCGCCATCAGTACCTGAGCTCCCGCATGTTCAGAGAGCATTACGATGTCAGTGAGGAACCGCCGACTGAGTCTGAAGTTTTGGATTGTGTCCGGAAAATGAAAGAATGGAAGGCAGGTGGAGATGACAACATCACTGCTGAAATGCTGAAAGCTCTTCCTCCGTCTGGGATTCGTGAAATGACCAGCACCATCCGTGCCATATGGATGAGCGAAAGGATACCCGATTCGTGGAGACATGCGATCATCGTACCTCTTCACAAGCTATCCGTCACGGATCCTAAGAACTACAGAGGAATCTCTCTACTTCGTGTCATGTACAAGGTTTTAGAACGTATCATTCTCGAGCGTCTTATCAAACGTCGTGAAGGAACGACCAGAGATGAGCAAGCCGGTTTTCGACCTGGAAGATCGACCGTCGACCAAGTGTTCGTCGTGAGGAAGAGTAATTGAATCGTGGCAGCGGTTTTCGAAGCCATTACAGCTTGCTTTTTGGACTTTGAAGCCGCGTTCGACTCTCCTCATCGTGATCGATTGCTCAATGCTCTGCGAGCAGATGGAGTCCCGGAAAAGTATGTTCGGTTAATCGAGGACATGAACAAAGGAACAACAGCAGCAGTTCGTACACCTGTCGGATTTACGTCAGCTTTCGAGGTGAAAACAGGAGTAAGGCAAGGAGGCCGTTGCAGGACCTTTCTTTCAACTTCGCCGTTGATGACATCATGCGTAGAGTTGCAGAAAAAGTTTCCTGCGGATGTGATCCTAACACAATCAGGACGCTCCCTTGTCGACCTGGAGTACGCCGACGGCATTGTGTTATTCGCTGAAAACAACGCAAAACTGCAAAGGATTGTGAACCTCGTTTCGAAGTATGCCGCAGCCTATGGACTTCGTCTTCGTCCCGACAAATGCAAGCAGATGTGGGTCTCAGCGGCCTTCAACGGAAGTTTGTGCGGACGGACAACGTATCGAACTGGTGGACGATTTCTGTTATTTGGGCTGTTTGCTGAAGAACGATGGTAGTTATGCAGCGGATATTCGACAACGATGTGCGAAAGCTACGTCTGCATTCAATTCTCTAACCAAGTGTTTGTGGTCTACCACCATCGCGAAGGAAGTCAAAGTTGCGCGTCTACCTATCCGCTATTCGCCCTATCATGATGTACGGATCGGAGACGTGGCACCGAAAACGCAGATGGAAAGGTTGGATTGCACGGAGAGGAGCTTTTTGGGCGTTTGCTTGGATATTTCTGGCCGCGTGTATGCCATAACGAAGACCTTTACAAGGAAATCGACGCAGTACATCAACGCTTGACACGAGGGAGGTGCCAGCATCTCTAACGCCATCTCAAGCAGTAATGGAAAGTCGACTTCGACTGCTCGGGCATATACTAAGAAGAACGCCGGATCGTCTCGTACAACACGCTTTAAAAACGCTTCCAAATCCTGTCTGGAAACGGCCACCTGGGCGTAGGCGAAAGTTCTGGACGGATGTGGTTAAAGAGGATTTAAAGTCACTCGGCATCGAAAGACAGTTCAGGCGCGATGTTTCGTTTCGCAGGAAATGGAATAGTGACAGCTGGATGGAATGTGTTCAAATTGTGGCTGAAGACCGTGAAAAATGGACACGGCTGACTACTAGGACGGCACACCTCGGTGAAGATGCGGAATGACCGCGTCAGGCGAAAGCCAACCGATTAAGTCAAGTAAGTCAAGTCAGTGTGTTTACGCCCGCGAAACACTGATATACGCCATGCACTTCGGGGCCGTCGCGTGGCTCGACGATGCGCGCATAGGACGCGGAGCGGCTCCCTGACCTTCTACGCAGCGTTCATGCATGCCGCCCAGGGAGCAAAGTTTGAGTTTTGCATGCTGTTCACGCATCGTGAAACATCCTTGTCTTAAATTTCAGTTACATTTGATCGCAGTGACAGGCGTTGCGCTCTGATATCGCCGTGTAGATTGCAGAATACCAGCGAGGTTCTTGACGCGAGGCCACTCTTTGGTCCCCTGCGGTCGCCCCTCACGCCGCGTCGCCCAATGCAATCGATGTCGCAGCCCCTAGCGCTACCAGGAACGCTGATACTTCAATTCTGCATTCCCTCAAGCGAGCGCAGGCGTCTTCAGCCATCTGGTTCTGTCCAGACGAGTGATTTTCTCCGTCGTTTGTACTCTCGCTGCCGCGCAGCACAGCATATTTCTGTTATATTATTCACGCGGCACGATCAATATTGAATGTAGGATTGCACACTGCCGCCCCGCGCAGCTGCGGAAGTATAAACGACGCCTTACCCGTTGTGACGCCCTTGCGGCGAATTATGGCTCTGGCTTTGAATTAAAGCTGTATTTTCTGTCGCACAAGTTGATTCAGCGTCCGAACAGAGCGCATTTGGCGTCAAAAGCGTGCTCTTTGTGCACCGCTGCGCAATCATTTGTAGCTCAAGGACGAAATTATACTTCGCCAGAGCTCGCAGGCTTTGCGTTTCCCGCTGCGGCACAGTGAACGAGGACGTCACAACAGCGATTTGAGCACAACCTGTCTTTGTCATCTCTGCCAGTTTGAATACTTCTTTATCACATCCACCAATTGGCGACGAAAACACATAAAAATCATAAACATAAATAAAACTATTGTTCTTATGACAATTCTTGAGCAGCTTGACTGATTAGACTTCAAATGACGACGATTCTCCATATTCCGTCTCCCTCAAGGCGGGACAGGTTTCTTGGGTGTCGGCAGCTTTCGGCGAATCGGCTGAGCATATGAGCGAGCTACCTCTATCGCTTCCAGCTCGGCTTGCTCGCGTTTCTGAAAAAGAATCCGCTTTTTTAAAGCACTGTTCATACTCCTCAACGACAGCGCGCAACGCGCGGGTGTGAAGTAGTAGTATAAATGGCCTGACGCCACGTCCGCGCGACGCACGCGTGACGCTCCTTGCTCTGTAAGGTTCAGGTCCACTTTTATCCTCTCCGCCTAAGCGTCGCCGCCGGTATTCATGGTCTCCACAAGGGAGTTATTCGCGTGACGAAAATACTCATACTCTGACGCTATGACCGCGTGTTATGCGCGTAACGCGCTGGCGTTAAATAGTATAAATAGCGCCTTAGTTGCGTACGAACTCATCGCAGTGACAATTTTTTCGTCAGAAGCGTGCGATCGCTCATAGTGCAGCAGCCGAAATTCGATTCAGCTTTCCATGATGTCCGCCCCGCTCGTACGCACGCCTATGCCAAAAATTCTCACTTACACTCTGTCGGGCTTTTTTTTACTTATCTTATATTTTTTTCGATTTTTTTCTTTCTGAAAAAAAATAGAAAAGTTTTTTTATAAATTTTGCATAAAATTTGAATGTGATAGTCCAATTCAACTAAGAATGTACTACTTTGTAATGTGATTGGAACTAACACTTTTATTCTGCCGCGTTTTCTCACGCAGCTCAGCAGCTTTCACGCGACGTTGCCAGTCCTTGTAGGACAACGTCGCCTCTTCTTCCTCCTTCTCACGCTCATATACCAGCTGCTGATTGAGATGATCTTTTTCCAAATCATCACCGCTGATTCGATGAAGTTCCTTTTTGATTGATCCAGTTTTTGACACTGAAAAGAATATATAAGTATACTGAAATCTCCCAGCTGCAAAGTGTATTCTCTCCTAATTGTTTTACAAAGAACATAATAGCTTCCATCATCTTGCAGCCTTCGGAGATATTACGCGGCTATGGGCGGCGGCCATAAGCGACTATAAGCGACAGTATGCGAATAAGGAGAAGTTGACTAAAGTTGGCGACAGAAAGCGACTCCAGGCAGCATTGAGAGACAATTCATACTTCAATCTACGGCAGTAAGCGACTATTGGCCACAGCGACTATAGATTAAAGTGGGTGATAAAGGACAATTACTGCCAGTCCTTAGCAATTCTAAAGGGTTTACAGAGTTGCAGCGGAGTGTTTAAGAACATTGTCGACGCGGCGTAGGTTGCCGCTCGCTGGCTTCGCGGCGTCAAAATACTCTGCGGTCACCCTTGTCGCCTTTAGGGGCCCGCAGAGATCAGGTTACAGTGTTGCTCGCAGCGACGAACAGCGCTGGGTGAGGCAATATCGATTGCAGGTGTGACCTACGCGGCGTGATGGGCTACGATGGGCTACCATAGGGTGATTCGACGCTGCAACAACCTTGCGTCACTGCCAGCGAGCGGCAACCGACGCCGCAACCATAATACATCATTTATACCTACGCCGCCGAGCGGCGCGGTGCGATGCAGTCCTATAAAATTGATCACGCGGCACGGCATAATCGATTTCACATGATTGCATTTCACCGAACCGCTCGGCGGCGGAAGTATAAACGACCTCTAATGTTGATAAACATTTTTATCAGGGCGTAAAGGTTGGCGCTAGACGACCACTCGCCACCCCTTTTCACTCCGCGTCGCGCGCCACAGTCGCCTTATGTAATCGATATAGCGTCTCTCAGTGTTGCTAGTCGCCGCGACTTGAACTCTGCAGACCCTTTTACGCGAAAGCGGGCGGCTGTAAGTAACTGTGAGTGCCAGTGGGAGGAATTGGGCTGGACGCACCTTGCGGCGCCGCACAAAGTGACAGTACGCGGTCATAAAGACAAAATGCACTAACACACAATATATGACGGCCGTTGGCGCCATTTCGCGACAACGGGCGACTGTAAGCCACTATCCGCGACAGTACATTCGGCACGGATCGCACTGATACTTTACGTTCCTCGTTGTGTGTTGGCGCAAGCCCGGTGCGCATTCTTTATAACATACGGGCACTGAGTTTGCGCCAACGCACAGAAAGTAACGCAAAGTATCGGTGCGATTCGTGACGACAGTGCATGCGCTCCACGTTGCCGAGCGCAGTTTATTTTTGAATTGACTGAAATCTTATGTACATACAGTCGGCATGGATCACATTGATACTTTTAGATCTTTTTCGACGGTTGGCGCAAATTCGGAACACATATGTCATACCATACGTGCACCGAGTCCGCGCCAACCTTCGATAGAGGACTCAAGGTATCAATGCCATCCGGGCCGGCAATATGCATTGTACCTCTGATCCTTTTCACATCGTCTACATCAGAGCGATCCGGTGTGCTTTGGCTTTCTGAATTGTTGGAATCACAGCTTGTCCTCCGCTAAAAAAATACTATACTTAGGCGATTCGCCGCCCCGAGCCGCCTGACAGTTCGGCTCGTGTTTCCCCATTTTCCGGGCCACTGCTGTTGCTATCCGAGCCACTGCTGTTGCCGTCCGGGCGAACTGGAGGAGCCCGGACAGCAACAGCAATGGCCCGAAGATCAAGGAAACACGAGCCAAACTGTCAGGCGGCTCGGGACTCATAATCGCCTGAGTAGGTGGAAGAAGTACTGTGCTTCTCTGGGCCAAATTCCGGTCCGCATTTGCGTCTCGACACGCTTCGCGGCCGCACGCTCCCGAGTCGGAAGAGTTTTCAGCGCCGCAGCCGCCAATCTGTTGACTCTGCGTGGGTTTTGTAAACCTGAATCTGAAAAAAAAATGTAGAAAACTGTTCGAAAAAGCCACATCGAGTCGACTTTGGCGCTGGAAACTCGACCGACTCGAGCGCGCGCGGCCGCAAAGCATGTCGGAACGCAATTGCGGACCGAAATTTGGCCCAGAGAAGCACAATATGTTTTTCTCGAAATTGCGTTCCACTCAAATATCTAATTTTCGCTATCTATAATTGGAGTGATCTTTCTGGTTTCCGAGTCCGAAAAAAAAACCTCCAGCGCATTCCTGCTAGCGATTCCCAGTAGTATGATTTTTTTTTGGAACCAGACTTCTCGAAAATCTCGAATGATTGAATTATTCGGAATTTCCGGGTCCAGACACTTACAAATCAATGAGTGTTTGAAAAAACTGCTCTACAGTTCACCTCCGCACTGCCTTTCAGTCCGCAAAGTTAGCGCTGATTGCGAAAGCGTGCTGCGGCGCGGTTGCGAGTATCCTCAGACAGAGAAGTGGGATCACCCGGGCACCAAGGGCGAAAACCGCCCGGGTGATCCCACATCTCTGTCTGAGGATACTCGCAACCGCGCCGCAGCACGCTTTCGCAATCAGCGCTAACTTTGCGGACTGAACTGCAGTGCGGAGGTGAACTGTATTTTGAATTGCAATGAACAATCTGGTGATTAATTATATGTTACTCGATTTTTCATAAGATTATTCGGAGCTCTGACACGTCTTACAAGTTTTAGGGCCTAGTTATACACCAGCGGGACGCTGCGTGATTGACACGCCAACTGTTACTAATGAACACATTCACTGCGCTGACGCACTCCAAAAAGAACAGAAAAACGCCGCGGAAAGGCACAACGAGCACTTTTAGGCGAAGTTTATACTTCCGCCGCCGCGCAGCGCGGCAAACTGCGACACCTATGATGTCGATCACCACGCCGCGCGATCAATATTATAGAATTTCACTGTGCCGCGCTGCTCGGCCGCGGGAGTGTAAACGACGTCATAGGAGTCGAATACACTTCCGCCGCCGAGCAAAGCGGCAAAGTGCACTCCTACAACATTGATCGTTCAGCGCCGCGTGATTAATACGAAATCGCACGCGCCGCTCGACAGCGGGCGTATAAACGACCTCATACCCGCTGCCGCACCGCGCACTGTGTCGTACCGGGACCTACCTGGTTGGAAACTTGCCAAGTTCCACCAGCTGATCAATTTTCTAGATTAAATTTGCTTGAGCACTAGAAAAATGGGGGTGCCATCGCAGAAGGGGGAAGGGGCACTATGATATCGCATCTGACCACGCCCAATTTTCCGCGCCGCAAAATATTATCCTGATTTTAGGGGAAGAAAACCCGAGTTTGTGTTCTGATTGCGCAGCGGCATGGAAAAATGGGCGTGACCGAGTGCGACACCACAGTGCCCCCCCCTTTCTGCGATAGCACTAAAAATGGCATGGCATTGGGAGGAAGAATGGAATAGTAGAAGATTTTTGCTATGATTGTGCAATAGAATGGCTAAATATCGGCGGAGTTCAGTTTAATTGCTTAACATTTTCTGGTCTGCAATATCGCGTCGAGTTCCTAGTCGGCACGGCAAGCCGCGACGCTGTCATCGCAGGAGCAGGACGTTTTATGCCGCCGGTGTATACCTAGGGCGTCACCTAGCTGCGGCGCCACTAGGCTGGGTCAGAACAGACGCAGCGCGGCACGCACGCAGTCCCAGTAGAGGTCGTTTACACTTTCGCAGCCGAGCGGCGCGGTGAAGTGCAATCCTATGATATCGATCTTGCTACGCCACTTAGAGATGCACTATGCCGCACCTCTCGGCGGCAAGAGTATAAACAAACCTTAACGCAAATCTGCTTGACGCGCGCTGCGAAATCATGAATTGAAGGTTTCTGAAGTTTTTGCGGAAGCAAAAAGTAAACTTCAAAAAAAATTGTAGCTCACCTCTGAAGAATCTGCCTCATCGGATGAACCCATTTAGAGGTGCTGGAATTTGTCAAATTGGCTATATCACAGCACGAAATCAATAAAAAATTGTTCGTCGGATCGGTGTTCTTCGTCAAAGACGCAGAGGCAGTGCGAAACCTGGAGACGCAGACTGCTTGGGGATACAGCGGTCCGACGAACAACTGTAGTACACGTGTAAACTGACCGAACATTAGCCGAATGTAGACCACACGGTTCGATCGACCACCCAAGATGGAAAGGTTTGAAGCTGACATGTCGTTCAACAAGACTTGACACGTCCTCACATGTTAACACTAATCAATACAACACGCGCAAGAGCTCTATCAATCGATAAGCGGTTTTGGAAAGATTTTCTTTTAAATGTTTATTTTTCAAATTCCTGATTCACATTACGATTTCTGACAGCTCGCGGCTGATTTGAGATTCTGCAATGTAGAACATGTGGTTAAATAGATTCCAAATGGGTTTCAAAAGGATTTCGAGGGTTTGTGAACATTGGAAAACCTAAGACTTTAAGGAATTCCATGATTTTAATGATTTTTTAAAGAGTGCAGTGCGTCTGCCCCAACTTTACAAGCTATTGAATCTCAATAATTGTTCAACTTTTCAGATAAACGCCATTTTTTCGGCAGCGAAAAGCTTATATTGCAGCTTTCAAATATTTTGTCTGATTTCATGCCTCCTAAAAACAGCTAATGCATGTATTTTTCGGCCTTAATGCGTAAATCCATACGCTTAACTGTTTCACATCCCTATTACTTGGCTTTGGTGGTCCCATTTCCCCCGATCCCGTCTTCACAAGATTATCCCGGTCAGCTGTTAATCAGAATCTTTAAAGGACGCGGCGATTTCTATTCCAATGGTCTCGCGCGGAGTCGCTGCAGCCGCTACAGTAGCCCGGCTCAGCTCGCGGCGGCGGCCTATCCATTTTCTTTTTCAATTTTCATGAAAAATTGTTGAATATTTACGTTGAAGGTTATTGTTATTGTGATGTTCATCAGCAGAAGTATTGTGGGTTTTGAAAATTAACCGTTCGAATTCGGTATACCTTGTTAAAACTACGGAATTTATCATTTTTGTCGATGTTTTTTTCAAGAATTTATCTATAGTGAAGTAGATAATGTTTTTTTTGCTTTCTTGCGAAAGTTTATTGTTAGGTAACCTTATTATGCTTGATGTAAGAAGTCTTGTGCTTGAATTAGGTGTAAAAAAATTTTGGAGAAAAGAAAAAGTTATTCAAACGCAGTTTTTGAATCCTAAAATTCTCGTTTCGACCCATTTTTTTTAGAATAGTTGCGCTCGGCTTCGTGTTTTCATACTGTCTATTTCTCGCATTTTTTCGCCATTCAATGTTTATTTATTTCGTTGCAACTTGAAATATTTTCCCCCTTTCAGCTTCAACTGGGTGCAAAAAAATGCCTGAGATCATAGGTAAATTAATGAAGCCCGATGGGGCACCAACCACCGAACTTGAGAAACAAGTATCACAAGCCCTGGTTGATTTGGAAAGCAGTGCGGACATCAAGACCCAGCTTCGTGAGCTCTACATCGTCGGAGTCAGGGTAGGTCAAATATTTTCTTTTTTTCAGCAATTTTTTAAGGTGTTCTGTGTTTTTATGATGTTAAGTGCGTCAATGATTCCATGCCTTTTCCTTTCTGAAAAATATTCGTTTGGGTTCAAACTCTGTCCTGTTTCCATAAAGGACTATTTAGTTTTCGATTCGTTTAGGAAAAAGTTTAGTTTCGAAAAATGTTTGCTTCTAGGAAATTGAAATTGGAAACAAGTCAGTCATCGTTGTCTACGTTCCCGTTCCTCAGCTTAAGCAGTTCCACAAGATTCAAGTCCGATTGGTCCGTGAGCTGGAGAAGAAGTTCGGCGGAAAGCACGTTTTGTTCCTCGCTAAGGTGTGTTTGTTTATTAGAAATGTTTCCATCTGTTCCCTTAAGCTTGCTACTACATTTTTTATTATTTCTTCAATTTTCTTGAAATGTGACTCTTATTCTCGATTGAGACCATAATGACATGGTGTTCGAGATGCAAGCTAGAATTGACTTGCACCATTGGCCATTTTTCCCATGCCAAGCTGGGCGCTCATCGCTGTTCCCATTTTGTATATAGTGCCGGACATTATTTAAAGTTGCTATGTGTTTCGGAAACTTTGTATTCTGGAAAGTACATTTTTTGGTTGTTTCCCGCCTGTACTGATTATGCTTCGTGAAATCGCAGTGTTCAATGCGAAGCCGGGATTATTCATGATCAGCGTCAATTGGGCCGCCGTCTCTGGTTTCGGCGAAGTTTCGGGTGGTGGCCATCGTGTATCAACACCCCTGAGGAGGCGGAAGAAACGGAGGAGGAGCGAGGTTCCTGATTGGACGCAACGCGGGCTAGCCCCGGCCTCCGGCTGTTGCGTCCAATTAGGAACCTCGCTCCTCCCCCGTTTCTCCCGCCTCCTCCTTCTTCTTTGCAGCCGCAGAAGGGTTTTTGTCATAGGTTCGAGAAACGGGCGACTGAAGTTGGATTCAACCACAAATCTATTGTCGTCAGTGGGGTGGGCCTCTTCGGACAATCGAACAGATGAGCTGTAGTGTGGCCAGGGTTACCACAATCCGGACACTCGTCAGGCTTACTGCTGTCGATCCTATGCGAGTATGACATCAGCATAGGTGAATGCCCGCAGCGCAACGAGGCGAGGGAACATCTAGCTCGCCTACCGAGTTCCATCTCGGAGTTGCTGACTTCAGGTGGTGCGATCCCCAATATGGGGTTGACAGCCACCCTACTCAAGTGATCCCTGACGAAACGGGTGTGCTCCGCACGTAAAAGACGAAGACGATCTAATTGGGAGTCCGTCCATCTTTGTATATTGACTTTCTCGGGAGCATCCGCAAAAGGCCTTCTGATATTTCTCTCTCTCACAGGATTCATAATCCTTCTTAATGGGTGATCAGGCTGCTTGACGATATTAATAACCAGTTGCTGCGCTTGGAGTTGACAGTGCTCCTTAACAGGCAGAATATGGGCTTCAGCATGAAGATGCTCTACTGGAGTGCTCCTTGCCCACCCAGTGGCAATCCGAAGAGCAGCATTTTGAACTCGCTGCATCTTTGTCCACGATGAATCCGATACTATGTGTTGCCATACCGGTGCTGCATACTCCAACGCCGGCTGCAAGATTGCCTTGTACGTGGACAGGATCGTCTCCTTACTGCTTCCCCACGACGTACCTCCCAGAGCTCGTAAAACGTTGAGCTTCTCTCACTGTAGCCTGTTTCTGCTCAGTGTTTTTATGGAACCTCAGCGAAGGATCCAATACTAGACCAAGCAGCTTCGGGAAACGTGCGGCAGGCAGACGAGCGTCTTCCCAGTTCACAACGGGGTGAGCACAGTGTTCCTTAGGGTCAGTGGAGAAAACAGACACAGATGATTCAGCGGCAGAGACAGTGACTTACTTGACTTAATCGGTTGGCTTTCGCCTGACGCGGTCATTCCGCATCTTCACCGAGGTGTGCCGTCCTAGTAGTCAGCCGTGTCCATTTTTCACGGTCTTCAGCCACAATTTGAACACATTCCATCCAGCTGTCACTATTCCATTTCCTGCGAAACGAAACATCGCGCCTGAACTGTCTTTCGATGCCGAGTGACTTTAAATCCTCTTTAACCACATCCGTCCAGAACTTTCGCCTACGCCCAGGTGGCCGTTTCCAGACAGGATTTGGAAGCATTTTTAAAGCGTGTTGTACGAGACGATCCGGCGTTCTTCTTAGTATATGCCCGAGCAGTCGAAGTCGACTTTCCATTGCTGCTTGAGATGGCGTTAGGAGATGCTGGCACCTCCCTCGTGTCAAGCGTTGATGTACTGCGTCGATTTCCTTGTAAAGGTCTTCGTTATGGCATACACGCGGCCAGAAATATCCAAGCAAACGCCTAAAGCTTCCTCTCCGTGCAATCCAACCTTTCCATCTGCGTTTTCGGTGCTGCCCACGTCTCCGATCCGTACATCATGATAGGGCGAATAGCGGATAGGTAGACGCGCAACTTGACTTCCTTCGCGATGGTGGTAGACCACAAACACTTGGTTAGAGAATTGAATGCAGACGTAGCTTTCGCACATCGTTGTCGAATATCCGCTGCATAACTACCATCGTTCTTCAGCAAACAGCCCAAATAACAGAAATCGTCCACCAGTTCGATACGTTGTCCGTCCACACAAACTCCAGTTGAAGGCCTCTGAGAGACCCACATCTGCTTGCATTTGTCGGGACGAAGACGAAGTCCATAGGCTGCGGCATACTTCGAAACGAGGTTCACAACCCTTTGCAGTTTTGCGTTGTTTTCAGCGAATAACACAATGTCGTCGGCGTACTCCAGGTCGACAAGGGAGCGTCCTGATGGTGTTAGGATCACATCCGCAGGAAACTGTTCTGCAACTCTACGCATGATGTCATCAACGGCGAAGTTGAAAAGAAAAGGTCCTGCAACGGCTCCTTGCCTTACTCCTGTTTTCACCTCGAAAGCTGACGTAAATCCGACAGGTGTACGAACTGCTGCTGTTGTTCCTCTGTTCATGTCCTCGATTAACCGAACATACTTTTCCGGGACTCCATCTGCTCGCAGAGCATTGAGCAATCGATCACGATGAGGAGAGTCGAACGCGGTTTCAAATTCCAGAAAAGCAAGCTGTAATGGCTTCGAAAACCGCTGCCACGATTCAATTACTCTTCTCACGACGAACACTTGGTCGATGGTCGATCTTCCAGGTCGAAAACCGGCTTGCTCATCTCTGGTCGTTCCTTCACGATGTTTGATAAGTCGCTCGAGAATGATACGTTCTAAAACCTTGTACATGACACGAAGTAGAGAGATTCCTCTGTAGTTCTTAGGATCCGTGACGGATAGCTTCTTGTGAAGAGGTACGATGATCGCATGTCTCCACGAATCGGGTATCCTTTCGCTCATCCATATGGCACGGATGGTGTTGGTCATTTCACGAATCCCAGACGGAGGAAGAGCTTTCAGCATTTCAGCAGTGATGTTGTCATCTCCACCTGCCTTTCCATTCTTCATTTTCCGGACACAATCCAAAACTTCAGACTCAGTCGGCGGTTCCTCACTGACATCGTAATGTGCTCTCTGAACATGCGGGAGCTCAGGTACTGATGGCGCTGGACGATTCAGTAGTGAACTGAAGTAATCCTTCCATATTGGCAGCGTCGCATCACCAACTGCAACTCCATTGGTAGTGTTCAAGACAGGAGAACATCTCTTCATCTTCCCGCTATACTGTCGCAGCAACGTGTAGGCTTTCTTCGGATTCTTCTCCTGCCAAGCCTTCTCGAACTCCTTAGCTCTACACGTCCACTCTCGTTCGCGGTCACTTTGAAGCTGCCGACGCAACTTCCTCCTCAGACGCTTCTCCTCCACGAAGTTTCCTGCAGTTCGGAGAGCACATACTCTGTTGTAGGTAGATGTTGTTTCTTCTGAGACGTAGGCGAACTTCTTCTTAGGCTGTACAACCGGGAGTGCCTCTTTCGAAGCGTCCTGGATGCACTTGACAAAAGAATCCGCGTCGCAAAGTTTCTTCTTAGTCCGTACTCCGATGTGAATAGAAACGCGTTGTCGGAAATTCCTTCTGCACTCTTCATCTCTGAGACTTGTCATGTCAATCCTCTGGAGAGGCTGAGCCCCTCGCTTCCTCTTATGAATCCTCGCAGTGAAGTTCAACAGAACAGGACGGTGATCCGAATCGAATGCGACATCCCACACAGCTCTAGATCTTCGAATGTCCGATACTGGAATATTCCTCGTCAGGACATAGTCAAGCTGTAGTTTCAAAGTTGTCATCTTCCGCTTCCGCTGCTCTTCTGGAGATAGCCGGGTTGGTCCCTGCCACGTAAGCTGATGGCGGCGATGATTCCTCTTGAATGTCGATGCAATAATCAGACCACTGCGTTCACAAAAGTCGACAAGGCGGTAGCCATTGTCCGATGTTTGCTCCACTGGGTAGAACCATTTACCGAGTACTTCGGATTCCTGATCAAGTCCCATCTTCGCATTTGCGTCAATCCCCACGACAACAGCATGTTGACAAGGTATCCTGGCCAGCAACGTATTGAGTTCCTCATAAAACGCATCCTTCGAATTGTCTTCGGCGGTTTCAGTGGGCGCATGAGCACTCACTATCCACAGATTGAATCCTCTGTGATCCCGCAGTCGTACGAATGCATTCCGACACGACGTTGAGCCGAACTCCTTGACCATGCCATTGAAATCCTTCCTTACAGCTATTGCACAGCCTCCCACTCTCCTATCGTCAGCGTTACCGCAGTAGATGGTGTACTCTCCGACGCTGATGACAGGTCTATCCTTGAGGCGGGTTTCCTGCAAAGCAGCAAACGGTGCATGGAAATAGCTCAGAAGTCTGGATAGCGCAGTTTTTTGGATATCACTCGACAGCGATCGACAGTTCAGGGTGGCGAAATTGTGGCTTGTGGCCAAAGACTCCATGACTCCCTAGGTACGGATCCTAAGGTGTTATGGACCAGAGGCCTTAGTGTGCCGGACGGCGACACCTTTATGCAATGTGCGGGATACTTTCGCGATATAGTTGTGCACGCTATATCGCTCGAACGTTCCCTGCGTACACTCAAACGTCTGCTGGGTTCAGTAGAAGCAGGGGCACCAACGAGCAGGTACCAACAGACTTGTATACACACCCCCGGCAGAGACAGTGAGCATCATATCATCGAGGAAGCTCTTCAGAACGATGAGGTAGCTATTGATCTTGCGTGCAGCTACATTAATGTCTCTGTCTCGGCACAGGATGGTGATGTCATCCGCATACGCAACGACTTTGATGTCACATGGGGGGACGGGCAAATCTTCCAGGTAAAGACTGGACGGAGCAGGCAATATGACTCCTCCTTGAGGGACACCGGCAGCGATCGGGATGCTATTAGAGACATGTCGCTGAAACAGCACTTTTGCTCGGCGCCCTTTGGTGAGTGCTGTAATCCATCGCTTCTGCCAAGGCGGGATGGTGGACCTCAATAGCTTCTCTGACAGTATGCCCAAGTTGACAGTGTCAAACGACTTAGTGAGGTCGGCTCCATGACATTGCTCACCTGCGTGCGTACGCGTCACGGTCCGGTGAGTGTCGCGCGCGCGGCGAACGCGGAAAAGCCGCCATCGTGGTAATGAGTCATCTGTACCATATACGGCAAAGCGGTTATCGTTACTGGCATAAAACGAACACAGCGATTCAAATAATGCTTCAAAACATGTTAGTTTATTTGATTTCACTTGAATGCTGGGATGCCGCGTCGCCGCCCTTCCCGCCGCGCGCGACGCTCACCGACCGAGACGCAGAACGCACGGGTGAGCAATGACCGCTTCCCAGTGAGGTCCAGGGCTACACCAACAGTGCGTTGAGGCTTGGTGGCGTTGAAGCCATCCAAAACATAGCTCACAATCTCCAGCAGCGCCGTGGTGGTAGAGTGTAATTTGCGGAATCCATGTTGGTGCTGCTGTTTGTTATTATGCTAGGCCAGCTCCTTGACGACCAGTTTCTCAGCGACCTTTGCGATTGGTGATAACAGACTTATTGGCCTGTATCCCTTCGCTGTGGATGGCGATTTACCAGGCTTCGGCAACGGAATGACGCTTGCCATTTTCCAGTCTTGAGGTAGGATGCACGTGCGAAATGAAGTGTTAACGACGTCAGCCAGGATTGGCATAATCTCACTCGGCAGTGTCTTCAATACCGCTGGACTAATGCCATCCGGTCCTACAGCCTTCGAGTTGCGCATCTCTTTTACCACCTTTTCAATCTGCGCGGGCGTCACTGCTTCTGCTTCGTTCATGAGTGGCAACTTTCAGAACTCTCCTACAGTCACTCGATTCTGTTTCCCTCTCTTAGCCTGAGTTATGAAAAAATTCTTTCCGAGAGCAGTTGCAGCCTCCTTTCCCGATTTGAAAACTCCATTCTCGAATTCGATCGTGGAATAGTTGGTGGAGGTGCTCTTGCCCGAGATCTTCTTTAGAACTTTCCAAGTTGACGCTCCATCACTCTTGAAATTCATCTTCTCCGTGAATTCCTCCCAACACTCCTTCTTGTGCTTGTCCAGATCTCACTTAATCTCGCTGTCCAGCTCAGCAATGGTCGGATCCAGGTGATCTGCGACTCTTTGCATCCCTTGTCCTTATCTTCTCCAAGATTTCCCTGGTGACATTGGGAAAGAAGGTCTTAACTCGGCCCTCCGGAATGGCTGCTTTCATGGCCTTGCGAATGGCGTCGGTCAAGTGACGTTCCTTCTGGTGCAGGTTTCCATTCCATGGGTAGTCATCCACATGGCGAAGTGCCACCTCTCTGAATAAGCGCCAGTCTGCAAGGCAAAGATTTAGATAAGACCTTTGACGGATACCTGAATAAGGAGCAAGAGAATTAGAGAGATCGACATGGACAATGACGGGGATATGATCACTGGACAGAGTTGTAGCTGTCGACCAAGAGCAGGCGCTGGAGAGATTAGATGATACCAGAGAGATGTCTGGACTAGAGGATCGGCCGTTGGCCGGGAGACGAGTGGGTTGATCATCGTTGAGAATGACCAGATCGCACTCCTCCGCCCATTCTTCGACGTCTTCTCTTCTTCTTCTTCTTTGCAGCCACATTGAGGGTTTTGTCATAGGTTGAGGAACTGGGCGACCAGTAACGGATTTGTCCATAAGTCCATTACGGTCAGCGTGGTAGGTCTCTCCGGACAGTTGAATAAATGTGCGGTATCGTGGCCGATGGTACCGCAGTCCGGGCACACATCAGATTTACTGCTGTCAATCCTGCTGACATAAGACATTAGCACTGTAGAGTGACCACAGCGTAATGATGCGAGCGTGCACCTGGCCCTTCTTCCGAGTTGAGCCTCGGATGTGCAGACTTGGGGCGGCACTACCCCCAATATGGGATTAATGACCGCCTTCTCCAGATGACACCGTACAAACTGAGTATGCTCCTCGCGCAATAGACGGAGTCGTTCTTGCTGTGCGTCGTGCCATCTCTGCAGATTGACTTTGCTGGGAGCATCGGCGAATGGCTTTCTGATCTTTCTTTCTCTGACGGGGTTTAGCACTCTCCAAGAGGGGTGATTTGGTTGTTTGACAATGTTGATGAAAAATTGTTGGGCCTGGAGCTCACAGTGCTCCCTTACTGGTAATAAGCGGGTCTCAGCATGCAAGTGATCGACCGGGGAACTTCTTGCACACCCGGTGGCGATTCGAAGAGCCGCATTCTGTATGCGTTGCATCTTAGTCCAAGAGGATTCCGAAACTAGATGCTGCCAAACTGGGGCGCCGTATTCCAGTGCAGGCTGGAGAATAGCCTTATACGTTGTAATAATGGTTTCTTTGCTACTTCCCCATGTTGTACCGCCCAGGGCTCTAAGCACGTTAAGCTTCGCTTTAACGATAGCCTGCTTCTGTTCCGTGTTCTTATGGAATTTGAGCGATGGATCGAGTACGAGTCCGAGAAGTTTTGGGAAGCGGGCGGCAGGCAAACGATCTCCATTCCATACGACATACGGATGTGCGCTGTGTTCAGATGGGTCCGTTGTGAGTACGGATACCGATGACTTTGACGCAGAAATCTTCAGCATTTTGCGGTCGAGGAAGCTTTTCAGTGCGGTCAAGTACCCGTTAATCTTAGCGGCGGCCACATTTATGTCCCGATCACGACACAAGACAGTCATATCATCAGCGTAAGCGACCACCTTGATATCTTGGGGTGGGGCGGGCATATCTTCGAGGTACAGACTGAAGAGAGCAGGCGACAATACACCGCCCTGTGGGACTCCAGCTGCAATCGGAATGCTGTTTGAAACATGATTCTGGAACATCACTCTAGCCCGTCTTCCCTTAGTGAATGCAGCTATCCAGCGTTTTTGCCATGGCGGGATTGATGACTCCAGTAAGTTGTTTGATAAGATACCAAGATTCACTGTGTCGAAAGCCTTAGTGAGATCCAAGGCAACTGCTACAGTTCTTTCCGGCTTATACGCGTTGAAACCATCAATTGCATACCTCGCAATTTCTTACAAAGCTGTCGTCGTGGAATGCATTTTCTGAATCCATGCTGAAACACCTGTCTCTCGTTGTGCTCGGCCAGGTCTTTGACGATCAGCTTTTCAGCTACTTTAGCAAAAGAAGACAACAAGCTAATGGGCCGATATCCCTTGACTGAAGCTTGGGGCTTGCCAGGCTTGGGCAGCGGAACGACGTTTGCCATCTTCCAATTCTGCGGGATAGTACACGACATGAACGAGAAGTTTATCACATCAGTGAGGAGCGGTAGTAAGTCAGTGGGTATCTTCTTCAAGACAGCAGGACATATCCCATCAGGACCAATAGCTCTAGAGTTCCGCATTTCCTTTATAATCTTCTCAATTTGCGTCGTAGTAAACGCTTCGGCCGTGCTCATAAGCGGGAGGCGGCACAGCTCTCTTACAGTCACTCTATTCTGCGGACCTCGTTTAGCACTGGTGATGAAAAAACTTTTCCCGAGCGCATAAGCGGCTTCCTTTCCTGATTTGAATACGCCGTTGTCGAATTCGATAGTGGAGACGGTGGCGGGTGAGCTTTACCCGAAAGCTTCCGTAAAACCTTCCAAGTAGCTGCACTGTCCGTCTTAAAGTCCATCTGTCCGGTGAACTTCTCCCACTCTTCTTTCTTGTGTCTGTCCAAATCCTTTTTGATCTCACTGTCAAGCTCAGCAACCACGGGGTCCAGATGATTAACCGCTCTCCTCGCATCTCTCGTTCTTAATTTTGTCGAGGATTTCCTGTTGACATTTGGATAGAACGTCTTGACGCGACCGATAGGGATAGCCGCATTCATGGCCTTGCGGATTGCGTCAGATAGATGGCGCTCCTTCTGGTGCACGCTTCCATTCCACGGGTAATCTGCCGATAGGCGAAGCGCAACTTCACTGAACAGGCGCCAGTCTGCTCGGCCTAAATTAAGATAAGAACGTTGGCGAACACCAGAAAAGGGAGCGAGAGAATTGGATAGATCGATGTGGACAAAGACAGGAACGTGGTCATTTGGCAGAGTAGTCGAGGTAGACCATGAGCAGCAGCTAGAAAGGTTGGACGAGACAAGAGATATGTCTGGGCTAGAAGATCGGCCGCTGGCAGGGAGACGAGTGGGCTGATCATCGTTTAGAATGACCAGGTCGCACTCATCTGCCCATTCTTCGACGTCATTTCCTCTAACATCAGGACCGAGAGACGAGCAAAAGGTGTGAGCGTTGAAATCACCCGCGAAAACGACCGAGGATGAGAGGGAGCAGTCGCTCAGCTGCTTGAGAAGTGGGATAGGATTGTAAGATGAAGGGCATGAAGTTGTAGGTGGAATGTATATGTTGAAAAGAGAAAGGGGTGTTTTTAGGGGGAGATGGATTGGGAGGTACTCGAGAGTACCGTCCGTGGGGGTGCTGGGAATGAGGTGTGAGGGAAGTGAAGATAGAACGAAAGTAGAGACTCCACCGCCGAGAGATAACCTTGAAGCATGGTAAGAAGTATAGCCTGGGATATTGGGATGAGGATAGGTAGGGGATGGAGAGAGCTTGGTTTCTTGAACCATGATCACGTCTGGATGGTAAGTACGTGCAAAGAGAGAGAGTTCAGAAAGCTTGGCACGAAGGCCGTTTAGATTGATATGCACAATGGAAAAGGGGCGATTTGAGATAGAGGAATCTGAGATGGAAGGTGAGGAGCATAACACACAACGAAAAGATGAGTTATGATGCCTCACAGAACTGAGACCCGAACAGGAGAGATGCACCCACCTTTGGCATCCGAAGCACTGGACGCTGGTATGTCTCCAGTTTACATCCTCTCCGCACGTGGCGCATTGGTACTTCTGAGCGGGTCCAGGATTCCTCTCCACGCCGGCCCTTTGTAGGAGAATCCGAAGGAGAGTTGCGGCCGGCCAGCACCTCTCCCATGACAAAAACCCTCTTTGTGGAGGGGATGACGTCGGTTTGCACGGAGGCGATCTTCTTTCCTCCACACTGCCACGGCACGAACGTACGACATCTCGGCAGCTCAGGAGTGTTGATACACTATGATCACCACCCCGAAGTTTCGTTCCCCTTTTCGGGCGAATCTCGGTTATCATGCTGTTTCCGATTCCTTTCGTGAGTTAAGCCGCCGACCACACCAAGACAAACGCGCTCAGGAGCGGGATCAACCTTCAGTGCGACGTCATTAGACCTAAAATCACGCCTTTACTGGCGAGCGGCGCCATCCCTTCAGCACGATGCGCTGATGGCGTCAAGACACAAAGTCACCCACATCCGATGAATCGCATCACCCCGCCAGCTTAACGTCTTCGTTCATAGAGGCTCTCAAAGCCCGTCACCTCGTGTTAAAGCGCACAAACATAAACCTCACATGTGCGCGACGCTTGTGCGTGTTCCCTGTTAAGACTCAGTCATAGCAGGTCGCTTTGACTAGTCGCGGCACTGCCAAGAGTTACAAAACCCATCGCGCTAACAGATCTTGCACTGTGTTGCGACGGTTTGGAACAGTTTGCGGTTTTAGTCGCGATCCCCGAGCGACTGGGGTATTTCATAGCTGGTCGAAGCGACCTGCTCGATTTTGTTAGGTCGCTTCTATGATGGAAGCGATCCGTCTAGTCGAAGCGACTAGTCCGCAAACTTGCGTCACAACCTTTTGTCGGTGGCGCGAAATTGCAGACATCACAGTTACGTCGCATAAAATACGGCATGTGAAAGGTAAACACAAGTATTTATCATGCATGTGCGACGAGAGAGATCAGAAAACGTAATGAGGCTACCGAAAAAATTCATTTCATGCCGGCTACGAGTAACTTTAGCTTTAGTTTTGTGTTGCTGTTCAAGCAAGTTCCACCCCATCGCTTATGGAAGCATTTTTTTTTGTTTGAAAACTGTGCAAAACTTCTACTAAGTAGGTAAGGGCAGCAATGTCGAAAAATAAGTTGGAATGCCGAGAAAAAAAGCTTCTTTTCATTCTCGTGGCTTGGTCCGCATTTGTCCGTCCATTTCACGCGAAATTACGTCTGCCCGAGCGTTTTGAAATCGCTGGACGAAACGATTTCAAGTCGCGGCACGGAGTGATTTCAGATTGCGACAGTATTGTTTGTCGCTTCGACTTCAAGTAGAAGCGACCAGCTATGAAAGAGCCTTTAAGTGTAATCAATAGATATGGATCCGTCACTAGTTTATTCCCGAAAAAATGAACGCTGGCATGTAAAACAGGGTCGATTGAGTTCGCAGCCGTCTCACAACGGGTCGGATAGAGTATCGCATGAAGCGCGGGTTCGAACATGCGTTCAAGTTGACATTTGGCCAACTGAATCAGTGATGCGAATTCCGGTGTCCGCCATTCATGCGTTTGGCACCCCTATGCGGGTTCTTCAATCTGTACACCTTGAAGGTTTCACGACATCAGAACCGTGCATCTCCCTTATTAGGCTAATGGCGCCATGAAAGAGGGATTGTGCTCATGCGATTTAATATCCTCCCGCCTCTAGTCGAATTACTTACTGATCCCTACGAAACTTCTGCGGCATCAGTACCGAATTTTTGACGGAGTTCCGTGTGGGAAGAGAACGCGAAATGCCGAGCCAAGCAAATCGTCATTTTCTGAGTTATGGCTGCGAAGTAGCTCACCAGGCTCCGCAGCGGATCCCGGTGGACTATTTTTTCGCGGCTATTTCGCGGCCAGTACGCGGCAAGCAGGCATATCGCGGCTTTTTCTCGGTCAAACCTCTCATAGTTTGCTGATGATAACATGATATCGGCGACCATTTCGACGTGTTCAGTTGCTCGGCTGGTCCTATCAAACAGCAGCCGACACGCAGTAGTTGTCCTCTTTTGATCAGCAGGTTTCACCGCCCTCAAGGGAGAAAAACCTCTCGTGGAGGTATCTCTCTGGCTAAGCTGTTCGAAGCGTCAGTGGTACCGGCGCGATGTTCTCTTTGTACTATATAGACAGGAGTACCAATACAACTAATTTTTACGGCCCATCCTTAGCATTTCCCTACCCTCTATTGCTCCTGTGTTTCCTTAGGGCCATAACTAATCCTGCTTAGCGTGACAACCACCATGACCAGGTTCATCCAATCGGACAACTTGTCTATTTTCTATGAAAATGTCACTGAAATATGAGGGTTTAATGCGTTTCTAGCCGTTTCTTCGTAATTTTGGTAACACTTGGGGGCCAACGCAGTTTTATGTGAAAAACTCGGTGAGGAAATTCATCGTGAACACTGCCTCTAAAGGCACAGTACACCCTCAGACATGAATTTTGAGGTTTTTTGTGTAATTGTGTTGTGGACCTCTCCTGTATAACACGAGTCAAGTGCGAGATCTCAATTCCTCCAAAAGAGCGAGATATAAGCGACCACCACAGGCCCGACCCCCTAACAGATTTTCGAACTCGATAGCGGCTAGATGGATGAATGATTTTCAATCGAGTCGTCGTTATTCGCCCCTTTCCGATCTAACTCCTCAACCTGCTTTGCTCTCGTGCCGCGACTGCGAATCAATAGAAATACAGGCTTGAGGACAACTCGTCCATCAAATTTTTGCCTCCAAAATACAGGCATTTCCGAGGAGCCATATCTCCGTTCGTAGGAGGTCTAGGACGATTTCAGAAATACCATTGTGATCAAAATGTGACCCTCTCCAAGACGATAATAAAACCTAAGAAATAATTTTCTGGGTGTCTTGTGCCTTTAAGGCCGAATGTCGTACTACCCTCAGAACTGACTGATGATCTGACTCATACTAAGTCGATAAGTACTAGAAACCTGCATGGGTGTAGAGAATGTTAGTGAAATGTCCGTCTGTTTCCGAGCGTGGCACATCTTGTCGATATTGATTTCCTGCGCAGAAATCCGACACAAAAAGATTCACTCAATGCATCCCGGTGTGTCACGGGGTCAAGTGTGTCGATCTTCATCGACTGGGTGGCAGGCGTACGAGTGCGCGCGGAAACTTACGGCTTATTGCCGTACTCTGACGGAAGCATCGTCACGCACACGAAGACCACTTTGTCCATCTATAGAATGTGTGTGCGATGGATGGCTTGTTGCTAGTGGGTGTGGTAATGCACTAGCGGTAAAATCGAGCATTACGGCCGCTCGGTTGGTCCGCAAGTGTGACTGCTGTATATTCAACTAGTAACCCGAATCTTGAGTTCCCTTATCGACACAAAAACGATTTCTTATAGCTAGGCGCGGTGTTGAAGTTCATTCTCAATGCTCAACCATAGATCGAAGTTCTACCCTTTCCCCGGTCTGTCTACGCTCTTGCTTTCTGGATGTGGATGTTCGCGCTCAAAGGGGTGATTTTCTCGCTACGAACCCTACCGGCTTGCCCTTGAGCGTTCACGCCTTACTTTTTCTCTTTCAGAGGCTCTGATTCTGGTTCGTTCGGACAATAGATTCGTACCCTACTAACAAATATATTAGGTCTTTGTATTGTTTTCGAACGGAAAATAACACAAAAATATGGTAAATAGTTTCAAATTTCAACCAGAGCCCGGCGAGACAGTTCCTTTGCGCGGTCTTGAGGGAAGGTTTATGAATTTTTCTCAGATTTCAGAGGCGTAGCATTCTAAATACGACTTCATATTTGACATCACAAAAAAGGCAGTAGAGCATAACTCCAGTGCTTTTTGTGGTGTCAAGTGTAAAGTCGTGTCTAGAATGCTATTCTTTTCAAGACTTTTTTGTCCTAGATTCTCCGCGTCTTCAAATAGTGCATTTTTTCGGATAAGTTCACAATTCCATTCCTAGTCACTCGAATGTTTCCGATATTCGATTATTCGATCAACCATCTTTCGATCTGCTGAATGAAGGTTTTTGCGAAAATCACGAGACCAAAGAAAGTAAAAATCTCAAGTCCGTGTCGGATTAGGTCCGTGTCGTGTTTCCCCTACAAAAAACATTTAAGTTCAAGCCGCGGCTAGTGCGGCATTTCAACAGCGGCTGGTGGGTAATTAAACAGCCGCGGCTTGAATTTAAATGTTTTATCTTGAAGAAACAAGCTATGGACCTAGCCATACATTGCCTGAAGCACTGTACATTAAGGTTATTTGGGCTACCCTAACTATCTCCTATTTTCTTAAAATCGGGGTCCAAAACTTTAATGACTTCGAAACTTCGATTTTTGGCTCGAATTTGTCATGATCCCGCCTGTTGCGCTTAGGCACTACCTCGCTGGGCCCTGTGTGCTGCTCACTTACAGGGCAATTGATATCAATGTTGCCGTTTACACTCTAGAGGCTACAGCCCGTATGTAGAAGCATTTTCTTTCAAGGGTCTTACAAGGAAACAACAATTAGCAAAACTGGCCATTCCGATCGAAATGTACTTTTCTGCAATCATTTTTCGACGTAGAATTCGATTATGCCCTTCGCAGCTGCCTAGAATTTCTCTGGAAAACAAGTGAGACGTTTTTCCTTCGATTTTCGTACTTATTGTATCCTCGAGAAAGCGCATGAATTTTGCGAAAGTCCGGAAATGGACCTCATAACCGTGTTCAGAGTCCAAAACAATCTCCCCCTAGGCAAAATTTGGGTGAAGCCACATTTTCTGAACTATGTGCAGACTGAGAGCGTTTTGGACTTGTACGGACTTTTGGTTTAGCTTTCAATTATCTTTAGCTTTCAATTTTAACTTTGCCTAAGCGAGGGGTAGTTTTGGGCTCTGAACACGATTAATTTGTTTTTTGGAATTCGGGGAATTTTCAAAATTGCGCCCTGTGGAAAAAATATTTTTTTTATTTTCTCTGTGCCTAGACCTTGCAGATAGAGACTATGCTCAAAAGATGCGCCATTATCGTTTTGGTTGATAAAAAATATACAATCAAAAATCGAAAGACACAAAAACCCCATTTTTTCGATCGATTGACGCTTGCAGGCGACAAAAATCGCGTGCAAGTGGTCGTTCATGCACTCCATCGCGCGAAAAAATGGATGCAGTAGTAGCTGACTACGAGAAGCTGACATTTTTTCGCGCGATGGTGTGCATGAGCGGCCTCTGGCACGAGGGTTTTTTTGCCTGCGAGCGTCAATCGATCGAAAAACTGAGGTTGTCTGTGTCTTTCGATTTTTGGTTTTATACTTTTTATGAACCAAAACGACTACGGCGCGTCTTTTGAGCATAGGCTCTATCTGCAGGATCTGGGCTCACAAGGGAACCACCATAAGTCATAGTGACCATTCCAAATGGAATGTACTTTTCTATTACCGATTTAGGACGAAAAGTCCGAATATGCCCATCGCAGCTGCCTAGACCCACTCTAAAAAAAGTTATACTCATTTTTTCTCCGATTTTTGTACCTATTGTACCCTCCAAAAAGCGCATAATTTTTATGAAAATCCGGAAACGGACCTTATAATCGTGTTCAGCGCCCAAAACTACCCCCCCCTAGGCAAAGTTTGGGTTAAGAAACATTTTCCAAACTTTGTGCAGACTGACAGCGTTCTGGACTTGTACGGATTTTCGGTTGGGCGTTTATTCATACCAATTAGAGGGCTCTCGGAGCGTTTTGAAAAAAAATATGTCTGAATTACCCTTTTGCCCACGAATATGAAACTATTCGAAAGCCCTAAACTATATCAAATCGTCGCTTAAATAAGGTTTAATTTGGACTGTCGCGGATAGGAACCACGGAACACCTGAATGTGTCCTGTGGGCCGATAAACCGCGCAAATTATTTGGTGATAATGGTTCGCACTCTTGGCATTTGTCACTAGTGCATTACCAATTCATCGAACAATCAATATCATTAGCGTTCTCTTTTTCCACACCTGCGTAATGATTTCCCTATCAAGGGCTTAATGCGATTCTATTTCAGCGCCGAATCCTTCCTAAGCCGCTCCGTGGCTCAAAGAAGGTCCCGCAGAAGCAGCAAAGGCCGCGATCCCGCACCCTTACCGCTGTCCACGAGGCATGGCTTGACGAGATGGTATTCCCCGCAGAGGTTGTTGGAAAGCGCACACGAGTTAAGCTCGATGGCAAGAAGCTTCTTAAGGTGGGTTTTTGTATTGCTTGTTTGAAGTAGCTTTGCTTAGGAAAGCAGTCCTTGCGAAAGCGTAATATTAAAAGGCTAGAGCGGTCGGCTCCATAGCAGCGGTAGCCCGCGAGCGGTTGCGTTGCGTTTGCCGCAGTTCGCGCCCAGTGGAGCCATCTTCTCCAATACGAAGGCTTTTTTCATGCTGTTTCAATAGTAATATTATGAATAGGAACGTTTTCAAAGGAATTCAATTGCAAATTGAATGGAAACTCATGTATTCCCACGATTGTGTATTTCGCCGCAAAACCCATCGCGCGGCGCATTCTTGCCACGATGCGAACACTTAGGTAACCGTAGAGCGCCCCCCTTAGAGCGGTCAGTTCAGTATGGAATCCGACATTTGGTCTATTAAATTGTGTGGTTTCGAAAGCAATCACAACAATTATCAGACATTTTCGTGTATGGACTTAGTTCGGGAAGATGAAACTAATTCAAGGGGGTGTTTTGAACGTTCTACTCTCATAGTTTGGGAACTGATTGAAAATGTGTGCATATGCCGGGCTTTCAGCTTTCAGATCGATATTGAAACCTTTTGTATTCAGGTGAATCCCAATGTTGGCCATTAATGTTGCGGAATTTCCTGCAAGGGTTGCAGCCAAGGTTGCAGCCTTAAAGCCACAGTCGAAGCTCAGAATCGATTTTTCGTTTTTCTGTCTGTCTTAAAATTTCACGCTGATCACAACGGTGTCTTCAAAACCGCTCAGAACTCAGTACGAACTGAATTACGGCATTTCAAAAATTTTGAATTTGAACTGCTAGAAGTTCGCGGACGAGTTGTCTCGAGCCTATATTTGCTCGTTGTTCGCAGCTATCATTCTGAAGCAGGTCACAATATAACGCCAGACTGAAAACAAAAGGAAGTACATAGGTTTTGAATAAAATCATTCGCGCGTCTCTTCCCTATTGAGGTCGGAAACCTGCCAGTGGGCGTTACCCATTTTTTCTTCCAAGGGGGCGTTTTCGACCTTTTCTCGCTTATTGGAGCGAATTGAGATTTCGCGCTTGGCAGGGTTGCTATGGACGGCGACCGGACCAAAATATCAAAAATTACCTCTGAAGTTGGACTGTGCCTTTAAGCGGGGCGTTGTGGAGGACCTCACCGTAGCTACGTCCCCCTTCGCTTGGTGGCCAGAATTTGCCTAAATTTATAAGTTTCTTTATGTCCGTTTTCGATTTTGGGTTGGAACTCTAACGATCCCCACACAGGGTTGAGTAGGCCGTTGCGCCAAATTTTGGCGGAGCCACGACTTCCTCCCTTTCGACCAAATTTTTTTTTAAATTTGCAAAATTTTCACGATCTTCCTTCCGAGATCAAAAATTTCTCAAGCTTTTTGAAAGTGAAAAAGTTCAATGTTGCGGTCAAATTTGGCCGAATATCACGAGCCCCCCGTTTCCTTTTTTTTCGAAAAGTTTTCAATTTTTCTTCTACCCCCTTTGCGCCGAGTCGCAATCCTACTTGGCCGTGTCCCTACCCGGAATTTCGATTTTCGGAATATTTTTTGTACGGCCCCCTCTCCGTCCCTTGAGAAATTACACAACCCCGCTTGGCAGTGGTTGAAGCGATGCTTTAGGCTAATATCTGGTTTCAAAGTGCCCCCTTACCCCCAGAAGTTTTCCGCGTTTCGTATAATTAGTCTTGTTTTGTGTCGAATTTTGACAGCTTCCAAAGTTTTCTGCGCTTTTCATGACCAGCCTGAATTTTTGTGTGTTGGTACTGTGCTTATCTGGGTAAAATTCCAGTCCGCAATTGCGTCTCGATACGCTTTGCGGCCGCACGCGCTCGAGTCAGTCGAGTTTCCAGCGCAAAAGCCGTCTGGACATGGCTATTTTATACAGTTTTCTCCAATTTCGTTTACTTTCCGGTTTCTAAAACCCACATATTGTCAACAGATCGGCAGATGCGGCGCTGGAAACTTCCGATTCTAATGCGCGCGGCCGCAAAGCGTGTCTAGAACGCAATCGCGGACCGGAATTTGACCCAGATAAGCACAGTAGCTTGTTTTTTGAGCAAGGCAGTATTAATACTGTCTAGGTATAATTGATTTTCTCTTTTTGATCATGTGAAACCGAGTAGAAAAAAGCTATCAATATTTTTGATGTTTTCGGCACAATTTGAAGGCAATTTATAGGCGGCATTTGGAACTCCAACCTATTATAAAAAGTTTTTTATGGTTCTCCTAGGGAAATTGGGTCAATATTGGCGCTTATTTCGGTTTTTATCTTCCTCACTCCGTTGCATAATTATAGGGGCACGTTTTCCTCAGCTTAGCAAAACTTGATGAAACTCTAACATGTTATAGGGTATCATAAACCTCGCCTTACTCACACTCTGGCTTGGGTTTTGGATGTGCAATTTTTGAATACGGAGTTTATTTCCAATTTTGTGGCATTAATCCAAATTAGGTCTATTTCTCCAGAAAATGTTCACAAAAATTCAAACTCCCGTGCCACTTGCTTGCCATACGAAAACCTTCAAAACTGTTGTGCAACATTATGGGAAAATGATTTCTTGCACCATTTTTTAGAAGTTAAACATTTAGCGAAATGGAGCAGTTTTTTTTTCGAAAATTCAATCCAGGAAAGTTATTCGCCTTAGAACCATATAAGGACATGTACTGTATAGGCTCTTACAACATCTGAACGCTTGCCACCCTCCTCGGCTGCAGCTGATTGGTCGGCGGGCATCGGCTGCGTGCGGCGCGCGTCGCTGCTGGCGCATTGCCAACGTCGTCGTTTCGAAAGCTCCCATCGCGTCCATTCTACGACTTTGTTAAGAAATGAGGAAACATACACAAGTATGTGAGTGAGCCTCATTTGTATACTAAAGCAATGAATAGGATGCATAACAAACAGAAGTGGGAGGGGGGGGGTGTAAGGAAGTGAAACCATTTGGCAAATCGTTTCCACGAATCACATCTTTGCCTACTGGATCATACATCCTTGTCTACTGGATATATGGACTAAGATACATGCTGCTATGCTCAAGACGTCCCTTTGCTACGACTCACATCTTAAGGAGTAGGAAATTGAAAACTTTTCAGAGGTACTGAACGCTGAACTATAGGTGCCCTAGGCACAACTTTTAGAAACTGCCGCCAAAATGCAACATCCCTCATTAGGCTGGATTCTGTGCACAGAGTTTTGCACCTTCGCCCCCCCCCCTTCCTCCAATCCTACCAATGGGTTAGTCTGCCACCGAGGAAACTGTGCGTGAAGAGCTTTTTCCTGAAGACGATGATAGAATAACATCGGTACTGATGTACATCTCTTGCTGGGAGGAGACTATCAGCCCATTTTATCGCCGTTGGCCTATCACGTCAGCATTTGCTGGTCCTGTGATAGGTCAGCGGCAGTAAATAACATCGGCGTTGATCGTGAAGAGACTTTGCGGTCACTGTTGAAGGTTGGCGCAAACTCGGTGCACCCATGTTATAGCATATGACACCGAGTTTGCGCCAACCTTCCACGGTGAACGCGAAGTCTCTTCACGATCCATGTCGACGTTAGAATCATAACATCTCGCTGGACAACAAAACTGCCACTGAAATGAAAAAATGTGATCTGCTCGTGTGGTATTGGAAAGGCTTATTCTCCAATCATTAGAATTCTATTAACGTTGTGTGATTATGTCGTTTTCATTCCTATTCACTCCTGAAATAATTTAGCTAGGTGTGTTCGCCTATTCTCCCTGTTGTATTCATCCTGTTGCTTCAATTACAATAGCTTACAGTTGATCCCGTTCATGAAATTGAATCAGGGTCAGAATTCGGGCGAAAACTTCAGAGCCATTGGATGACAAGCGATGACGGCTGTGGCGTTGGCAATGCGCCAGCCAGACGCGACGCGCGCCGCACGCAGCCGATGCCCGCCGACCAATCAGCTGCAGCCGAGGAGGGTGGCAAGCGTTCAGATCCTCTTACAACGCTCAACTGATACACAATTTCCATCCTTTTTCATTCACGTCGAAGTGAGGTACTTATCAGGCGCAAAATCGCATAAATTCGTGCCAAATAAATTTTTAAAAAAGGTGCAAGAAATCATTTTCCCACAATGTTCTACAACGGTTTTGAAGGTCTTCTTATGGCAAGCAAGTGGCACGGGTGTTCGAATTTTTATGAACATTCTCTGAAGAAATAGTCCTAGTTTGGACTAATGCCACGAAATTGGGAATAAACCCCGTATTTAAAAATTGTTCATCCAAAACCCAATCTAGAGTGTGAGTAAGGGTTTGTAATACCCTGTAACATGTTAAAGTTTCGACTTTTGCTAAGTTCAGACCAAGATACGTACAAAAACAGTACTCGCGAAAATGAGTGTCCCTATATGTAATTATGCAACGGACTGTATATCATGAGAGTTTTGAAGAGTCAAGTGCAAGGCTTTATATGATTTCTTCTTGTTTTCTATTTGGTTCAAAAATCTAGTTTTGCATGAGGAGACTTATAGTTGACCCAATTTTATATAGCCTTAAATTGAAAAAATAATGTGAAAAAACCTTAAACATCGGGAAATAGGTGACAGATCAATTTTTTTAATCGATAACAGTGTCTAGTGCTTTCCGAATGTAATATAGTACATCACGGGATCATTTCCTATACGGAACTGCACCAGTGCGCCATCAGGGCATCAAAAAAACGCACATACAGAGGAAAAGGGTGAAATCGCATCCTGAGGGTCAAACCCCGTGAGAAAACGTTGGTGCGTTGCGCACCCACATCAGAGCCTAAAAAATCTGAATGCTTTTGCAATGACCGAATTTCAGTGTGATGTGAAAATTTCGGTATCGGCTGAGCAAAGTTTTAGGACCATCTCGTCTTTGAACAGTTATCAATCTTTTTTTTTTCAGATTCACCTTGACAAGGCGCAACAGACGAACGTTGAGCACAAGGTCGATACATTTGTGTCCGTGTACAGGAAGCTCACAGGCAAAGAAGTTGTGTTCGAATTCCCCGACCCAATCTTCTAAATTGTTTTTGTTGACATAAAGTGTTATATTGAACACATCGTGTTTTTAATTTGGATGGAAACCCATCATATTTGTGTGAATCGTCAATGGTGTAGGTAGGGCTGCGTCGTTTATTCAGACTTTGTGGACAGTTGGAGCTCATGAAGCCTTTCTGAAATATTCCGCCCCGTACGTCTTTCTCCAACTGTGCCGAGAAAGTTGACGAAACAAAATATTCATTGATTTAACAGAAATATAACAACTAAAAAGTGCTTGAGACTGATTTATAAATAGCTGCTGGTCAGCGAGGTGCCGAGGAAGGACTGTGAAACGCTGTGAACCGGCGAGATCCGGGAGATTTGTCGGGTTCGAGATGGTGATGGGGCGACCACAGGGGGACTCGCCTCGTCGTCGTCGAGTTCTCCTCCTGAAACTTTCATGGCTAACCTTGAGGTTTAACATGGGTAGGGTAGGGGGACACTCACCCATCATTTGTCGTTGCACGAGCAGTTTGTACATGCCTTCCTGGTTGATGAGCTCCTTGTGCGTTCCCATTTGCTCAACGCGACCCTATTCAGAAAATGATTAAAACGTGAAAAAAGGTCACGAATCGGTGTGGGTGGTCCACTTACGTGGTTGATTACGACGATTTTGTCGGCGTTTTCAACGGTGCTGAGACGATGGGCGATCAGCACGACTGTTCGGCCTTTGAGATTCTTCGATATTGCTTCTTGTACCTGAAGGAGGTTCGTTAGTTCTTTCTTCAGGTACGCAGATGACTTCTTGGAAGGGACTGGCACTGGTTCGGAGGAACTACCATGACCTTCAGCGGCGTTTAAGTGACAATGGCGTCATGACGCTAGTTCAGCGTCACACCAGAATTTTAGCGTGGTAGGTTCCCTGTACCAGTATCGGAAACTTCAACTAACCAGATGTTCGCTTTCTGAATCCAGAGCTGATGTGGCCTCGTCCAACAGCAGAACCACAGGGTCGCGTACCAGGGCGCGGGCGATAGCAATGCGCTGTTTTTGTCCGCCTAAAATTAGTCCAAATTATCGACGATCGATTTGATCCCAAACATTTGGAAGCTTCTTAGAGTTCGCGGAGTTTTGTGACTTCGGGTCATGTTGGGTTCGCAGTACACGAAAAGGGAGGAGTCGTGGACGAGTTTACCGCTTAGACACGGCGGAAATTACCAAATTCTAAGTGGATTTGCACGGCACTCGTCGCATATGGGAGGCTAACTCGTCCGCGGTTGATTGGTTTTTTTGGGCAGGTTGTCATGCAGTAAATTTGTTGGGGCGGAGTTAACCCCTATAATTCCTTCACGGCCAGTCGTCACCGTAGAAGGTGGAGAGAACCTTACCATTTTCCATTGGAAAAGGTGTAGGGCTACCTTTTTGGTCGAATGCACAGAAAGGGAGGAGCCACGGGCCCAGTTCGGCCTTCGATTTCGCGCTATTAGGCCGGGATCATACTTCCAGCGACGAACGACGCGCTGCTTACCATTCAAATCGACCGAAAATCGATATGCCGGATATGCACTGTCACTGTTCGCGGCTAGTGTGATCCCGGCCATAGGGATCTTTCATACTTCCCGCGACGCGAGACAGCGACACTGCAGAACAGGCTTATCGATTTTCGGTCGATAATTATGGGAAACATTGCGACGCGTCTCCGGGAATATGATCCCGGCCTTAGGCGTGCATACTTCCCGCGACGGGCGACGCGACACCGTGTTTCGAATGGATATCGACAGTAAATCGATATGGTTCAAATGCATTGTCGCTGTCGCGCATCGCCGCTAGTATGAACTAGGCCTTAGAGCGCCGCGCACGTCGCATTCAGTGAGTCGAACTGGGCCCTAGGCTCCTCCCTTTCTTTGACGGTGGGGTTGGCTGCGCCCCATTCCATGGACTAGAAGTATAAACAAATTAGAACAACTTACCGGACATTTGACTTCCTTTCTCACCGACATTCGTATTGTAACCCTCGCTTGTGTCCATGATGAAGCTGTGGGCGTTTGCTAGCTTTGCGGACTTAACAAAATATGGTTAGCGCTTATTGAAATTTTTGGGAGCAGATCTAACATACAAGTTTTGGAAATCTGTATTTGCAGAACTAGTTACATACTGTCCTTATCGGAAGAAAACCCTGGTCCGCAATTGCGGACAGATCATTCACAGTCATTCGGAACGAAATTTGCTTTTTTTCATAAGCATGGAGGATTTTTGCATAGATTTTGCTTGTAAATAATGTGATTTTAATTAGCCTCGAAATGCTTGCCTTGCCCGAAGTTGTATGGATTTGGCCGCGAAATAGCCCATATTTGACCCTGCCGGCCAAAAATAGGTTGTTTCGCTGCTATTCTATTTCCATACAGTTTTCCTCCATTTCGCTTCGCAAACGCATGTAGAGTTAAGCAGGTCGTTGTCTTGGACCTCGACTACGCCCCTCCTTGGCGATGTTTTTTTTTCAAAAATTTTGAAGTTTTTCACGTCCCCCTCTTAAACAAACATTTTTCGCCATTTTTGGAACTGAAATTGTTCAAAAAAAATTGTAATTTTTATTTATTTGTTATGTTCGTAATGAACTCTACACTTCACCTACTAACGAGCGTCGGGTAGTGGTTCTAATTTTTGGCCCGAAAGTTTCACATACCAGCTCCCCAAGCTCCCAATTTTTCCGGGAACTTTTATAGTCTACAGCAATGTTAGTAGGACCTGGTGAGGTTGCGGACTCGTCCTAACATACGGTTGCAGAGGACTTAGTTTCGATGTTTTGATGCGGAACAAAGCGTGCAGTCGGCCCGGATCGCTTTGATACTTTGCGTTCCCTATTGGGCGTTGGCGCGAATTCGGTGCTCGTATGTTACAAGGCCTAGTTTAGAGTTCCATCGCGGCGCGATTGGGTGTAATCTGTGTACATTGATTGATAACACGCCGCTCGTCGATTCACATATGAGGCGTCGTTTATACTTCCGTCGCGCGGCAGCTTGGCGTGATGCAAACCTATTATATTGGTCGCGCGGCACGATCGCTAGTGCATTTCGCACTAGCGATTTCAAAGCCGCACTGCGCATTCCAATAATGCCCCTGAAGCCTCTTTCATACTTCCTTTTACCGACCAACATCGGACGGCGTCGCAAATCGCAATTGCGAAGGATTTGCCGCACCCCATCACACCGCAGTGCGAGAAGTTGCGGCTAGTTCGTGCGGCGCAGTAGCGAAACACCTGCCATGAGAAAAAAAAGGTCCTTCCGACGTCGCAGCGATGATTTCACCGCATTGCGACGTCGCACTGCGACAAACAGCGACGTCACAACCCTATCTTGTGACGTGACGGGCGGCGTCGTGCAACATACTGCTTCAGGGCTTTATCACATTGCGCACAGGCGTGCGTACGCATCACGGTCCGGTAGGTGTCGCTAGCGCGGCAATCGCGGAAAACCCACCATTCATCGAAAACCATCCAGCTCTTCATACGTTAAAAAAACGCCTATCGCTAGCGACATGAGATAAACACAGGAAAGTTTATAATGCTCCAGGAAATTTCAATCTACTCGACTTTACCCGAGTTCAGGAATGTCGCGTCGCCGTCTAGTTTGCCGCGCGCAATGATCGCTGACCGCGACGCAGCACGCATGGGGTAGTAACGTTCGCTCTCTCTCTCTCTCTCTCTCTCTCTCTCTCTCTCTCTCTCTCTCTCTCTCTCTCTGAAGGGCGTTCAAGCTCAGCGCAAAGGCGCGTTCACACCATGTACGGCTTGGGGAAACACCGTCGCGTTATGATCACCGTGTGTTCAGTTGTAACTGGAAAGCGTAAGAATAGCGCATTTCAGGAGACAGTCCTAATATCGAAATTTCGAAGTCGGACTTTTTTATTAAAGGTCGCTAATGACAAATTAACAGAAATTCCCCTCACCGTGATCACATCGTCATTGCTGTAACTGTCCAGACCGTATCCGACGTTCTCTGTGACGGACCTGGCGTAGAGCACAGGCTCTTGACCGACAAGTGCGACCTGGAAAGATTTTACGCGGTTTTTTTTGCCAAAGTTTTTTTCACACTCGATAAATTTATGTCTACCTTGGTATGTAGATACTTGTGGTCATACTCTCCAATAGGTACACCGTCGAGGAGTACCTAAATTTAAGCGATTAGAGCGAAAAAAAGTTTGTTGAGGTCCGTTTTTGCGATTCTAATTCAGATGACCTACCGCGACGTTGCAGGTGCTCAACGCGCGATGCGTTTTGGTAGGTTCTATGGATATCTCTATAGAACCGATAGGGCGTATCAACCGCGAACAAGTTGCGTATCGACCACGAGATGGACAACGTCTGAAACGGAATTTGTACGCGGTCGACACGCATTCCTACGCGGTCAGCGCGCATTCTCACGCGGTCGGTACGCATTCATTAAAAGTCCGCGTTTGGCTTGTACGCTGCTCTGGCGTATCCACTACGTACACTAATCTGTGTGCGCGGTTAGTACGCGAATGCGCGCGTTTGGGACGGAATGCCTTCTTCGCCACGCAGTCAGTACGCATTACTCGCAGTCGGCGCGCATTGCTACGCGGTTCATACGAATGCTCTTCGGATGTTGGTTGCGATCGGTACGCGTCCTTGAAAATTTCGCGAGCGGTTGGTACGCTGCTTAGGCGTATTGACCGCATTTACTAATCCGTGAGCGCGTATAGTAGGCAAATTTGCGCGTTCGGTACGCATAGCCACGCGGTCGCTACGCATTCCTACACTGTCGTCGGTAGCCTCGCAGTCAGTCCTACATCGCCACGCAGTCGGCGCGCATTGCTAGGCAATCGGTAAGCATTTCCACGCGGTTCATATGGATACTTTTCATACATTGACATCGGTCGGTACGCATCCAGGAAGATTTGCGAGCGGTTGGTACGCGGCTGAGGCGTCTCGACCGCGTGCACTAATTTGTGTGCGCGGTTAGTGCGCAAATGCGCGTTTTCGGAACGCTTAGTCCCACGGTCGCTACGCATTCCTACACTGTAGACGGTAGCCCCGCGGTGAGTCCTACATCGCTACGCGGTCGGCGCGCATTGCCACGATGTCCGTGCGCTTTCCAGGCAATTGATAAGCATTTCCACGCGGTTTATACCAATACTCTTCAATTATTAACATTGTTCGGTAAGCATCGAGGAAAATTTGCGAGGGGTTGGTACGCGGCTGAGGCGTCTCGACCGCGTGCACTGAATCATGTGCGCGGTTGGTACGCAAATGCGCGCGTTTGGCACGATAGTAGCACGCGATATGTAGTACCTGTCCTCCATTGGGCTCGTAGAAGTGCTCTAACATAGCGATACAACTCGACTTTCCGCCACCTGACGGTCCAACCAGTGCGACCACCTCTCCCGGCTCAACGGTGAATGTCAGATCCTGCAGTAGATAGGTCTTGAACGTAATGATTTTAATTTCACTTGAAAATTTGAAGACTCTCATTAAAAACATTGCCGAATTGAGCTGAAAATTGGGGTGACCTACGCTGAAAAGTAGCAATAAATGGCAATTTCATAAGAAATTAGCATTTGAAATGTGAAAAATAGAAAATCTGTAGCAGTTTTAGTCATATAATAAATGTATTCAGGCAAAAAGAGGAGAACTTGAGTTGGAAAAATTGGTTAGTTAAAAAAACTCGTTTTCGTACCTCCATAATTGGCAGATCTGGTCGGATTGGATAGCTGAACTGGACATTTTTGAATTCAATGCGTCCAACAAGCTTCTCTGGAGCGTACTTGCCGTGATTCTGGAAAATTCTATGGGCGATTCTGTGAAATTCAATGCAGGTTTTTTAATCTACTAAAAAATCAATATCGATGAAAAAATAATTTCTTGACAAACCTTGACCCTCGGCTCGCGATCGATGAATTCGAATACCTTTCGTGAAGCTCCAACGGCTTGCATAAGGCCATTCCATACTTCTCCGAGCTCCTGAATTCAAAATTTCCGGGAGAATTCAGAATAAATGGATTGAATAACTCGGAAATGTGTGCACATATTATTCGAGTTTTTGGTGCTCATGGAGCAAATGGGTTGGGGCGGGGCTTACCTCACTCCCTTCCAGTCTTCATTGGCCGATTTCGGACTAACGAGCTGCGAAAATATCGGGTTGCCGTATTCCGGCCCTTTTTGCTTATTTGTTTATTTTCCGGTATTTTTTAAAAGAAAATACGAAAAATCGCGAAAATTGAAAATTTTCAATATTTTCCGTTTTTCACCTTCAGGTCCGATTCGGCATATCCGTCCCCAGTTTTTGGCTGAAAAATTTTTCCACTCCTGTTTTCGGACAGAAAACTCGGCAGTTGCCCGGCCCCAACCCAACCCATTTTCGTCTTCAGGGCCGCCTGTGACATAATAAAGGCACTAATAAAATCACCCTGAGATTTTCTCCAAGTTGGAATTGATACAGGAGGAAGGATACGAGCAGGCCAGATTCTATCTGTAAAAAAAAGAGATCAAAATACAAACAAATTCTCTCTATAAAAAACGCGGTAAAGATCGCCTTACCTTTCCTTGAATGACGAGATGACCTCCATACCACAGCACCACGGTGAGAATGGCCATTTGAAGCAGCTGAAGAAAAGGTAGTTGATTCTAGCAAGGGAACTACTATGAGTCATACTAACCATTCCAAATGAAATGTACTTTTCGAGAACTATTTTTGGACGTAAGGTCCGAATATGCCCATCGCAGCTGCCTAGGCTCACTCTGAAAGAAGTTGTGAGCGTTTTTAAAGCTTCGCGGCAGGGTAAGGGCACCACCTCCCATGGAATTTTCAGAGTGTTGTCAATTTTTTTTCGGGTTTTGCTAAAAACATGTATGTAGGGGGAATCTGGGGTGCTGAACACGAATCTGGGGTTCGCTTGTCGAAATTTCAAGGTTTACTATAGGTTACGGTAGGTAGCATGCCATTTAGGAGGCAAAACCTACCTTAATAATGCGAAAATCGACCAATGGACATTGCATTCGTATTCAGCATTCCAAATAACCTCCACATAGAATCTTTGAGACAAATCTGAGACTCTCACCAAACTACCGTATACCCACCGTAATCTACTGTAAGCTATCAAAAATCGATAAACTGACATCAGATTCGTGTTGAGGCACTCCAAATAATCCCCAAAAGAACGATTTGAGAAACATATGTCGTCACATTCCGGAAATCATCAAAAGTCGATTTTGCCGTCAAATTTTTCTGCCGGTGGGAACAAATTTAGTCCAAAACTTTGGAAAAACGGCAGATAAACCTCAGATTTGAGATCGGCGCCCCAAATAACCCTTAAAGACGAATTTTAAGTCAAATATCGATTATTTTCCCGAAACGCTTCCAGAGCCCTCCAATAGGTGTACAGGCCATAAAACGGCCAATGTCTCACCGTCGACTGCGTACCACGCGCTGCGCGACCGCACGTGCGTCGGAAGCAGACGAGTTTTGGGCGCCGCGCGACGGGTTTCGGGCGCCGCGCGGAGGCCGAAACGTCGCGCGGCGGCCAAAACTCGTCGCGCGGCGGGCAAAACTCGGCGCGCGGCGGGCCAAACCCGTCTGCTTCCCACGCCCGTGCGGTCGCGCGGCGCGTGGTACGCAGTCGACCGTGAGACATTGGCCGTTTTATGGCCTGTAACTAAACGTCGAACCAAAAATCCGTTTAAGTCCAGCACGCTATAGGTCTGCAGAAAGTTCAGAAAATATGCTTTCACCCAAGTTTTGCCTAGGGGGGTAGTTTTGGGCGCTGAACACGATTATGAGGTCTATTTCCGGATTTTCGTAAAATTAATGGGCTTTTTGGAGGGTACAATATGTACGAAAATCAGAGAAAAAAACGCCTATAACTTTCTTCAGAGTGATTCTAGGCAGTTGAGAAGGGTATATTTGAACTCTACGTCAAAAATTGATTCTAGGAAAGTACATCTCGATCGGAAAGACCAGTTTGGCTAATAATATTTCCTTGTAGGTTGATTGTGCGATGCCCGCCCCGCCCACTCCCTCAACAAGGAAGTGGGCGGATAGGGTATAGCGCATACTGATTGTGCTGAGTCTCACCTCATTACTCCAGATCAGACCAATCACTGCGACGACTTTACGGGTGGCGATGGCCAAAGTCTCATTTAGGTAGCCGAGGAATCTGTAATTCAAGATTGATGGTGTCGATATCCATGGACCAAGATTCGTAGACTCTGTTTCATTCCAAGTGAGCTCATGTTCTCGGTTATCACAGCGCGGAGCGGTGACTGCTTCGTCGAAACCTCCTTAACACTAGATATATTTCACCGGAGCCCACCGCTCCGCTACTGGCGATAATTGAAATCAACAGGTCCCTAGGGGTGTACCAGAGCTTACCTGTGCCCTTCAAATCGTTCACATGCGAAACTCTTCACGGTGCGAATTGCTGACAGCACCTCCTCGGCTACATCATTAGCCTGAGCGACAGAGTTCTGTGTCTCTTCGGAGAGTTTCTGGAAGAAAAATTGATTGTTCTGGTTCTTGCCGGGCAAAACGCGGACGCTAACAGCTTTTCCGGGCGGATGACGGTCAACGAATAGCTGCTTGCGCGCCAACGTCTTCGGTCGAGTCGAGCGTCACCTTCGAATACTTAATAGTGAGCAACGTGCCGGACTGACCGCGTACAACACTCGAAATGGGCGTAACGCGGGAAGTCACAGATTTCCTAATCGTTGGTTCACCACGGCGAGTATCTACCTCGTGTGGGCTTCGTCGAACTTATCCGGACCGTTGAAGTGGGCGTTGATCTGCCCGCAATTGGCCGTCGGTCCGCCCGATGTTGCTGTCTGAAACTAAATACAGGGAACTCACATCGTACCACACGCCGAATATCTTGTTCATGAGGAACATCAGCGGGATTGTGATCAGGGTGATCATCGACAGCCGCCATGAGAGCGTTGTCATGAAGATCAGCGAGCCGAAGAGCATTGTCAGATTCCTGAAGGAGATTAGCTCTTCTAGCAGGTTCTTTGAATCAGTGCCTGCCGTACCTGGTCAGTACGTTCATGTAGAGTGACAAGGTGTTGGACATTGTCTGACAGTCAGCGGTGAGACGTGAGCAGATCTCGCCTGAAAGATGGATTTGCGACGAATTATAAAACAATGAAGATCCGAAAACTAACCAGTTTTGTTGGCGTCGAAGAAGCCGATTTCCTGTCTGGTGACGGCTCGGAAGAGATCATTCCGGATCTGGCGATCGATTGTGGCGTGAGCATAGGTGAAGGAGCCGCCTCGTAAGCCACCGAATACTGCACTGAAAGAGGGAGAGAGACTTTACTGCTCAGAGAAGCCAACGACACATCCGCGGCTCTAAATGACCCGATTGGCCCTTCTGTTTCCTTGTGGGCTAGCAACTTAGCGGCTGGTTCGCGGCACCATTAGTGGATTGGTTGAGACAAGCGACTGGTCCGCGGCTCATTGCTATCTCCGACGACTTCCACAAGATGGCTATCGGCTCCCTACATGCAAAGAGCCGACTTCCGCAAAAAACCTTCTCTGGATTCTTCCGGATGGGCTGGCTCAAAAGTGCCTAGTGACGATCCTCGACGCTTTACTGTATCGTTTTCAGCCAACAACCGGATGATCCCTTTGTGAAGGCGGTGAGGCGCCGGGGATCTACTGTCACTATAAACGCTGCTAAAGGCGCCGCAGACCGCTCAGATACTTCTAAGGATGTTCGACTGCCGACGGCTGGACGGTCCTCCGCCGAACCCGGCAATATGTACACAGGCGATGCGCTCCAAATCTCCAACAAGTTGGGCGGTTAATCATGAGGCGCCACGGATTAGCCGTTAATTGAAAAACTATTAGAAGCGTTGCGGAGCACTCGCAGTAGTGGAACAATCATTCAAAACTGATGACCGGACAATCCTTCCTCGGAGATTTCCGGCCTAGAGCCACCTGACAGTTCGGCTTGTTCTCCCATTCAGCGGGTCGTCTTCTATTGCTTTCCGGATCACTGATGTTGCTGTCCAAGCTAAAACAGTTCGCTTGAACGGCAGCAGCGGTGGTCCGGATATTGATAGAGCGAGGCCGACCGTCAGGCGGCTCGAATTCCCGCTCTGTGCGGCTTGGGGCCGAAAATCACCTTAGTCCGAACCCTGTGTGGACCAGTGATTCTCCGTGGATCTTCAGGAACCGCTTCAAATAAAGAATCGTCGCAAATCGTCTTGTGAGCACTATGGATCATCCTGGAAAGTGGTGCGGCCGAGAAACAACCTTTAGGACCGTTCTGTCTTTGAAGGCGGTAGAGAACTGCTGATTCTCCATGGATCAGCCTTTTTGCGCAGTGAATCAGCCAAGGCGGAGCTGTCGTATCTCTGTTCGATAATAAGCGCCACAAAATCGCCGTGTGCTTGCTTCACGTAGAACAAGTGCCGTGGACCACCCTGCCTACTCATTGTCAGAGAAATCAGTGAGATTCATGGATCACCCTAAGCTGACGGTGGTGAGTCGGTAATCCATGGTTCCGCTCAACATCTGGGTGTTCTCTCACCTAAAAACAAATGCCGAGGGCCCATTGTCTGTAAATAAAGCGCCGCGGGCTGACCGTGGATTTCTCTGAACACTGAGAAACGTTTGAAGGATGATCCACAGCCGAACATTGGAAGAGCACTCACTGGACCTAGCACTGAGCAAGTAATGTTCCGCAGGTGGCCCTGCAAGATCCACTGGTGATAAGAAAGCGCGGCGGGTCTCGTTCAATAGCCGTGGATTGAACGTTTTTAGCGCTTTATCACAGGCTCCATGGGGATGCCGATGGTATGCCCAGTCCCATGGCACATTTTTCGAGGATGCTCCGCCTAGACCATTAAGTGCCACGGACGCGTCGTGGTCTTTCTTCAGTCGGGCATCGTTCATACTTCTGCCGCCGAGCGGTGCGGCGCTGTGCGGTCCTACAATCTCGATCACATGGCGCCGCGGGATCAATATTACAGGAATGCGCTGTGTCGTGTTATGAGGTGGCGATTGTCGATCGTCATTGAGAACACTGTCACCGAACCCGCGGACCCAAGGAATTCTACATATAATCCGCGCTTGACGTGCGGATGTTCCTTAACCGAAGAGCCCAAGCTAGATGAGCCGCGCTGCCGTCGGAGGTTCACTACACAGACTAACCGACGGCACATCCACGGCTGCAGATAACCTGACTTGGCGGAATGTTGTACTTGCTTCGGGGCGAGTCAACCCAACTGCTCATTGGCGGAGCTTTCCAGGCGCATACGAAACGTTAATGGTAGGATCCGCGACGCTTCGCGACATTAGCAGCTCTAGGAGCATTAACCGGTTCTGGTGCAAGGTCGTCTCTGTTCACCCCTACAATCTTGCCGTGTGGACTCTACGACAGAGTCATTCACAATCACGGACGTGATATAACTTATTTCTGAGAATGTCAGATGCCACGATGTCCTTGTCCTTACCAGCTAAGTGAGAGTAGAGCCATGATTCCGACGGTCCGATGCAGTCGTTCGTAGGATGCTTGCTCACCAAACACAGCCGTCACAACTTCACCAGTGTAGTATGGAATGAACACACGACCTTAAAAGGGCGTTATACATATGCCAGTTTATAATCATTGTCGATTTGTCCTTCTGGGAAGGGTGGAGTTAGCTCCGCCCCAGCTCCTTTCCTCCATGGCAGCCGCCAAATGTCAACTCACTGATTGAATAGCAGAACAGGAAGGAGAACGCCATCCCGTAGTATTTCCACTCCCTAGCCATGTAGCCGAGTAGACGGAAGAGCAGAACGAATGTTTCTCGTTGTTTTGCGGCTTTCTGAGCTTCTTCCTGAAAAATAAGGGATAATTCGTGTGAACCAGTTGCTGTCTGTAACCCAGACCTCAAGAACCCTCTCCTCGTAGCCGTCCTCACCAAACAGTGGCTCAGAGGTGAGTCCGCGTTCGCTGACGCGGGTGAAGACATTCGTCCAAATCACCTGTAACACCTAAGCTTTACCCTGCTCGATACATGCTTTACAGAACAATTTCAAGTTAGGAGGAAAGTACCTGAACAGCCAGACTGGCAAAGATGCACCAAATCATGAGAATCCAATCGCCGACGGCCAATTTCAGTTTGTCATCTTCGTAAAAAGCCAGTAGTTTTGATGGGGCGAAGGCAAGAATCACAAGCATTAAGGCAAAGACGATATTGCTGAACAGGAGAACGCTTTTTGAAACTCTACCCACATCTCTAGACGGCCTGCATCTCACTTTGGAGACGGCTACCTACATTTAACGATGAACATCAAAATGCTTTCTACCACCATTTCCCATACTTTTGACGCAGCATTTTTTCATGGCATTTTTTCTTAAAAAAATCGTGAAGTTTCTATTTTGGGCTAGAACTTTCTAGTTTTCTGCTTGATAGGATTATTTAAAACGCGGAATCCGAATTTGGCATCAAATTTGGACCGCAAAGTTCAAATTGTTACGAAAATTTGAAATTTATTCCTCTCCCATACTTTTAATGCGTGCTGTAGTTCATTTTGTGAGGCGTAATTTTAAGAAATACCAAAAATGAGTCTGATTCCTAACCTTGCCTTCTTGGCCACCTCACTGAAACCGCTGGGTGAAGTCCATGCGGCTAGACCGCCTCCAATCAAAACACAGTCCCTCAGCAATGCGACTCCCTGAAAATTCAAAATTTGTTTATTTGAATTTTTTTTAATATTTATGATTTCATTATGGAACCCTACCAGAAAATCTATTGGATTGGTGGTGAATTTGTAGTTGGGCAGATCGAACCAGTGCTTGATGTTGTCCACGGTGAAGAACTGAAAAATAATTTTAATCAAACATTTCTCTAAAAATATTTTTTCTTTTTCAGTTTGTTTTTGAGTTGTAAAAATTTATGTAAAAACGTTGAGGCTCAAAGCGGAGCATTTTATTGAATTTCCTAGATTTTATTTTGATAAATAATTGAAATGTGTAAAATATACAGTATTTAAAAGTATTATAAATAATTATAAACATAATCAACAACAAGTGATAAAAGCCATTGTTAATATGATGTACATAATGAATAATAAATATATTATAATCCCCAGAATCGAAATCGAAATGGAAAAGTCCATACTTATTTTATTTTTCATTGTTACACTCCTTCGTTGGACAAGTTGGAGGGAAAATAAAATTATTCAACGATTTTTCTGGGCTAAACTCGGATGATATGATTTTTTTATATTATTTTTTATTTTTTTCATGTTTTTTAAACAATCCAATGAAATCAGCTGATTCTAGAGTACCTGTCCATTCCATGCCAATCCGAAGATGTTAACGGCGACATCGATTCCACAGAAAAGCAGCCCTATGGTGAGGGCTTGGCTTCCCGAGTAGAAGGAGCTCATCGCTCACTGAAAAAGTATAATCGCATGTTAGCACAAGCAGTACATACAGTCACATTGGAGATTTTAGTCCATTTTGCCCTGGGGAGCGGGCTGGTCCGGGCCACACGTGCAAACGCAACACTTTGTGGCTAGGCTGTTGATTAGCGGTTATCGATTCGGGATGAGCTATGACAATCGAGCGCTGGCGCATTCGCATGCCGCCCGCTCCAGATGCGGCGGCTCCTGGCAGACTGGACCAGAATTTCCGACGCTACTGTACATATGTAAGCCCAAATTGGAGCATAAATCGATTTTAATGATAGCTGCAGTTCCAGAGGCAAAAAAACTGAGTGTATACTGGATTTGGGAGCAAGCAAAGATTGATATTCAAATATTCGATTCATTCAAGAACTCAAAAGTGTTTTCTTTTTTATGTTCTTTTTTTTCGAATATTTGATTCTCACGGGAATTATTCGTTTCTGAAATATTCGGTTAACCTGGGATGTTTGTTTGCTTAAATATTCGTTTTTCGATGACTTCTTTTATTCGGGAATAGAATCATCCGATTTCTTCGAATATGTATTTATTTTGCTCAAACGAAGTCGATATATGCGACTGCTCGAATACTTGACAAATTTCGGGCCACAAAATTTGATTATTCAGCCTTTTCAAAAAATTTTGACACCATCCGCGTATTATTTAAAATTTATTCAAAATATCTGATAGTCTCCCAGAAATTCGAATATAATTTTTGAATTGTGTTCAGTTGAATCGTGCATTGAAGAGGTTTACGAATTTCGTTCACCTATAGGATTAAAAAAACCTAAAAAATCGCTAGCCTCATTCGAATTTATCGTAGTTCCAAAGAACAGAACTTTTTATTTTTCATCCTCTTTCAATTTTCTGTATATTCATTTTATTTCATTTTCCTGTATTTTTGTACCATTTGTTTGTTTTCATTTATTGATTCATTCATTTCACAACTTCTTTCGTCGCTAAGTCTTCTAAATCGACGTTAACTCCTTTTTGCACTTGGATCTGCAATGAGAGCGCTTATTCAGAAAAAAATTCCTCGTTAAAGTTTGAAGAGTCGAGGTTCCAAGGATTTACAGGAGAGTAATCGTTGTAAAACAGTTAATTCACAAAGTACAAAAATCTCAGAGAAAAATCAATAGTCGCTGTCGAAAGTCGTGTATTGAGCTTGCGAAGGTGTCCGTAGAATTGGCGCAGCACTTTCAGTTGCTCGTTGATATCTAATCGGTAGCTGATAAGAACTACGCAGTCGGTGCATTAGAATCGTAAAGATGGGTGAATCTGTAGAAGATGCTAGTCTGAAGGGCATATTGTGGACTGAAATTCAAGATTTGTATGTGAAACCTTTTTGTTTTATACAAGAAGCGGATCGCTGTACCTATGAAAAGCCCGCTTTTCTTTACTTCAAATTGTGGTGCGCGCGAAGCGCCTACCAGATTTGATTTTGAATCGTGAATCGGCCACTTTTCCGAAATGGCAGTTTTGAGTGAACGTAGAAATTGGAGCTAAATTGCATTAAAAAGAGCGCAAAAAGTTCATATATGTAATGGTTTAGAACGGTTCACTGGTTTAGAACGGTTCACTGGTTTTTGAGTAAAAAATGAAAGACCGCGCGTTTTTGTTATTGATCTCCTTTTTTTCAGACGGCGTACACGATCTTGTTGGTACACTTAAAATTGAGCTAGGGAGCTCATTTTTGTACAGGAGGCTGGAAATGGATGCAGGTCGCTCCTATTCCAATTTGAACTTGATACCTTAACTTTGAAGGGTACCTCAAAATCGTGGGCCTACATACCAAATTAGCCGTGGAGCACGAGAACTGCTTTTTTTTGCTACGGCTGTGAAGACCAGGGTGTTTAGGTGATTCTGCAGACAATCATCACAGGTCGTCGGAGGTAAGTACTGAACTTGTCAGAATTCGTGCTCATGACACGTCATCGATCGATAGTCAATATTATCGATTTTCACGCTTTTTGCGCAAAATTCAGCGAGGAGTGGTGATTGCTGATGGGATTGGTTTTCTCGGTTGGGGAATTCCGCTCATCAGTCGTTATCGATAAATACCGATCAATAATATTGATTTTTCACCTGTTGCACAAAATGCCGCAATGATTTTTGATTGTTGATGGCTCTAAGTCACTTGTTTGGGAAATTCTTTTCGTCATGCAAGATCAAATATTAATGATCAATAATATTGAGTTCTCACATGTTGCACAAAATGCGGCAATGAGTGGTATTTTTCATTGTCTTGGGTCATCAGTTTTAAAAATTGTATCCTTAACGACAATATCGTCTGTTAGATGTATCATCATTCCAAAATGGAAATCGTTGAGCAAAATTGAAGTCGGAAAGGGAACCTTTGGGAGAATTATGTGAAATTTCTGAAAATTTAGCTTCCTGGCAAAAGTAGCGATTTGGCAATGCTATCAAGAAGTCAAAAAAGCTTCAAAAATATGTTGAAATATCTTAAAAATGATTCGGCGTAAAATAGCCTGGACAAATAGAAAAGGTAGGAAATTAAGTGAAATAACCAAAAATGCGATTTGGTGGTCGATCATTTTACAAGCTTCTCCGTTAAACTTATCAAAACGAAATCAGGCGAGCGACGGAAAGATTAGCCATTTTTTAAAGCTGTAGTAAGGGAATAAGCATAGGTCAAGCTAGGTGAACTCCATTCCATATCGTGCTTGATTTCGTTTTGATAAGTTTAACAGAGAATCTTGTGATATGATTGACCACCAAATCGCATTTTTGCTTATTTCACTTAATTTCCTAGCTTTTCTATTTGTCCAGGCTATTTTACGCCAAATCATTTTTTAAAGATATTTCAACATTTTTTCGAAGCTTTTTTCACCATTACCAAATCGTTCCTTTTGTCAAGAAGCTGAATTATCAGAAATCTTTTGTTTGTTTTGTTCGAAACAAGGATATTCTGTTCTAAACGAGATATCAAGCGAAGAGTCCAAAGAAGCAGCGCTCCTTCTGCGTCTCTGACGTTTTTAGATTACGGTAAGACGTCACGTACTCAAATCACGCAGCATGCCTTACCATAATTCAAAAGCAGAATTCGTCGAGTTTTCCACGTTCTTTTTTTTCAGCACACTTCGTCATTTTTTTTGCGTCATTTTCGCTGAAATTGCCCGAGATACTCACTCTTGATGTAGATACTCTTATTTAAATGGCAGGTAGAGTGTTTCAGGAAATGGATGACAGCTCATTCTGTTTTTGGATTACGGTAAAACAGAGGCTACGTCGCGTACATGATTTGCGTACACGACGTCTTACCGTAGTCCAAAAACGTCAGAGACGCAGTTGGAGCGCTGCTTCTTTGGACTCTCCGCTTGCCATCTCCTTTGGGACAGAGTATAAAAAACCTGCGATATTTCAAAATACCAGGTTGTCCAATAATTCTTGTCCGAAAATTTCACCATTTTTAATTTTTTTCAACTTTATTGAAAAACAAGTCTAATCAACAATATAATCACCACAGTTCTCCAAAACAGTGGCCCATCGATTAGGCAGGTCGCCGATGCCCTTCTCCCAGAACTCCGGGGGCTGCGACTCGAAGAAGTCCGCCATGTCGGATTTGAGGTTGTCGTAGTTGGTGAATTTTCTTCCGGCCAAATGGTGCTTCAGAGGGCGGAACAAGTGGTAGTCGGAGGGGGCGAGGTCCGGGGAATACGGCGGATGGGCAACCGTCTCCCAGCCGAGCGTCGCCAACTTCTGCTGGGTCTCCTTCGCCACGTGGGGGCGCGCGTTGTCGTGCAGCAGGTGGACCGAGGCCCGTCGGGGACGCTTTTCTTGGATGGAGGCGGCTAGTTTCTCGAGCTGATCGGTGTAGATGGGAGCGGTGACCGTCCTGCCTTGCGGGAGCAGCTCGAAGTACAGCATGCCCTTGATGTCCCACCAGCAGCAGAGCATGATCTTCAGCGGGTGCAGGTCGGCTTTCGGCGTCGTCGGCGGCTCTTCTCCGCGCGGAATCCAGACGGCACGGCGGGCTACGTTGTCGTAGAGGACTCAGCTCTCATCCCCAGTGACCAGGTCCTCGAGAAACTCCTTGCGATGCGGACGAAGGAGGAGGGACTGGCAGACGGCCACGCGGCTCTGCTTGTTGGCGTCCGTCAGACGGTGGGGAATCCAACGGGCCAGAACTTTGTGGTAGCCGAGTAAGTTGAGTCGATTGTGGATGGTGGACTTGCTGCAGCCGAGCGTCTTCGCCAGTTCACGGGTGGTGGCTTCCGATTTCTCCTTGATACAGCGACGGACTTCGTCATCATCCACCGTAGAAGGCCTCCCGCTGTGCTCCCTGTCCTCGAGGCTCGTGTTGCCGCTCTCGAAACGATTGAACCAGCGGCTGACTGTGCGTTGGGACACTGTATCCTCCTTGCACGCTCTGCAGATGATGGCGACCGCGGTGCCCGTGTCGTTGCCCAGCAGCCACTCGTAGTACACGAACGTACGAATTCGACCTTGGTCCATTTTGGCTTGTACTGGTAGCTAAACGCGGCGACTGCGCCTTATATGCCCCTAGCGTAGAACTTTGGAGAACCTTCTAGAAGATTCTTACACTTGCCTGATATTATAACACTTCTAAGGAAATTTATAGAATTTTGAAAATTTTCGGACAGGAATTATTGGACGGCCTGGTACAATGCGATTTATAGTTATACCAGCACCTCTGAAAACACCGATATTCGTTATTACTAATATTATTATTATTATCATTATTATTATTATTATTATTATTATTATTACGATTACCATTATTTTCATTATTTTATTATTGTTTAATTACGTGGAAGGAATGTCACACGTTACGAATGAGGAGGACGAAGCGGCCGGAAAACAGATATGATCATTAAAAAGTAACAATCTACGCAAGAACGGGTGAAACTCAACAAAAGCGTCAAAAACATGCGAAAAACTTTGAACGTCTTGAAATTCGAGTAATTCACCGCGGTGGCAAAACGATAATCTCTAGAACTTAAATTCGACTCCAAAATCACCTTTCTTAAGTATAGTGACATAAATGCTCGCGGCACATTCGTAATCCGTAATTTCTCTTTGCCTGGAATTGAGCTGAAAAATACGTTTTGACATGGAACCAACCCCTTGCCTCAACACCTGGGGCCGTATTCATCATTGAAATGCCGGGTAAATCTTACTTTACATTTACCTTACCCGGAGCCGATAACTTACTCACTGCGAAATGGTATTCATCACACACTTACTTACCCGGGTAAGATCCCGCGCAAAATGTGTTTATTGTGCACTTACCGAAACACTGAATAGGCGTCGTTAATTTGAAGTTCTTTCGCCGATTCATACTTTTTTTATTCAAAGGGGCTAAAGAGAAGTGCATTGGTTTGATGATTAATGAAAACTTTGAAGTACATCATAGGGGGCCCCTCCTATATAGAAAATAGCATCATTTAACATTACTGACTATTCAATTTCTTCTAGCGAGAATCTTCCAAAGACACTCGTCAATTTTTTTTTCTAATCGCTGTCCTACTCTAGTGGAGGATTACTCTATGATGGAATTTTTCCTCTAGGAGTATTAGGTTGTAGATAAAGCTACCCACTACTCATTTTTGTCTTTTTTCGGTCCAGTTTTTCAACCAAATTTGATACACCGTTCGAAAGCGCCAATTTGTCCCTATCTAAGATTTTTGTGAGCTCTCAGCTACTCTTGGTGGGTCACGAGTTTCAGGGAAAAATTTGGTAAATTCTTTTGCAAATGCTCACCGATCGGCCAACGATAAATATGCCCTTTCGTGCGTAATACAATTCGACGAAAAAAAGCCAAAGGATTCTTCTGTATTGCGTCGTGCTTATTTAATTGTAGAGAAAAAACTCAAACCCATTATTTATTCGGCACAATAAATTTTGGCATTAGAAAGGCGGCTCTCTCTCTGTCGTATACTGCTGGAAGTTTTCTTCTAAAAATCACTTCATTGCGAATTGTCAAGTATTTTTTTTTTCAAAATTCGAAGAAAAAGCAGAAAGAAGTGGCAGAAAGTTGACTATTCGCAAATTATCTATGGTGGATGAGAATATTACCTGTACAAATGTACTGTGAGATTTGAGGTCCAAACTCATTGCACAGAAAAAAGTTCGAAATGCGAAAATGTCGAGTACTTAAGCCATAAATTGAATTCGAGCGTTAGGATCACAGATTATCATTTTCTAGAAGGAGCGTCAAAAGTATTAGTTAAGGAACGTCAGCGTTCTCGGCAGCTACACTATTAACATATGACCTGAGAAATTCAATCGGGCCAAGGATAATGTTTTCTCAAACTATTACTTTCGATTCAGCACAATATAACCTAACTCAGTAAGAGTTCGGTGAACAATGGCACGAGGAGTATAAAGCCGAAAAGAAAATCTTTAGTTGCATTTTCTGATGCATTCAAAATTTGGTAAAGAAATCTAGTGGACAGAAGCAAGGAAAGCCTACCGCTTTTTCACGACACAACAAAAACCAATGAGAACACGCATGAAAAAACATTTATAACTTTCTGTTTGTGGAAAGAAACATTGAATTGATCATAAAAAAGGCAAAATAACCTATAATGGAACGAGCAGTTTTAATTATCGATGAAAATAATGCGCTCCATTGCTGTTTCCGCGGTATGTGCAGCTGTAGCCGGCTGGGAGTAAAATTTACCCGGCTCCATACGTCGGGTAAATTTTACCTGGATTTTTACTCGAAAATCGCGAGTAAGTAAGCGTGTGAATACCGGGTAAATGCCAAATTTGATGGACTCTACACTGACCTAGCGGGTAAATCATTGATGAATACGGCCCCTGGTGGCCCAACTTACTCCAGCCAATGGTAGTGCCTCGTCTAGGTCTTCAGTCGGATCTAATGTAGTTAGGTTTCCGTTTTCGTTCCTTTTTTTCGCTATTTCGTCATAAAAACAGGGTCAAGCGGGGTTTCGAAATTACGCAATTGAGGATCTCAAAACTTCTGACCCAAAAATTGAGATTAGGGGGATCGCGAAAATTTTGACCCAAAAATTGAAATTTGGTGAAGATATCCCGAAAATTATCGACATTTTTCCTCACCAAAGGGAGGGATCATAGCTTCGCTCAGACTTTACGCGCTTAAACCCGTCTACTGAACGAATTTTCGGCGTCTGACAGTTTTAGTAATCAAATATATTTGGTTTTCCGAACGACTCCAATATCCAAAAAAACGGTAGACACCTATTTCATGGTTAAATCGTGCCTCGGGGGGGGGGGTCGCAACAATTTTCAAAAACGAATTTCGATGATAGGGGGTCGCTCCAATTTCAAAAAATTACGCAACACCCCGCTTGACCCTGCATAAAAAGTCACGTGTCACTCCCGGGGCGGCATTCATGAACGCTGCAAAGAAGGTCAGGGAGCCGCTCCGCGTCCTCCGCGCGAAGCGTCGAGCCAGAGGTGACCCGAAAAACATGCCGTCGGCTTGACGTTGGGACGCAAACTCACTACACATAGCAAACCCCACGCCTAAAAGCTGTTTTTTGATTTGCTCCTTATCTAGAACGCGGCTTTATTTCTGTGAAACTTTAGAGCCAAACGAGAAAATTATTCAAAAAAATAATTAACTATGAAGAAGAAATCAAAATGACTGAAATTAAGCACGATTAAAATTTAAAACAAAACAGCTTGGCGGGGAGTTCACCGTGCGTGGTGAGGTTGCGTCCTTACACAAATGGCATGTTTTTCGGGTCACCTCTGGCCCGACGCTTCGCACGGAGGACGCGGAGCGGCTCCCTGACCTCCTTCGCGGCGTTCATGCATGCCGCCCCAGAAGAAAGAGCACACAGTGCTAATCAGGGACAAGCGAAATAAATGTGGAAACAGAAAACTCAGTTCGACAGAAAACAGAAAAAAATCTAAAATTGGAAGAAAACAGAAAAAATGGGCTGAAAACGGAAAACTGAAAACTTCGCCCACCCCTGATGCTGATTCTCATTATCTCTTTAGATTTTCTAATGGACCATCTTGCATAGAGTTATGGAAAAAGCGGACTATCTTGAACAAAGACGTTCGAGACAAAGCTCTTCTCCTTTTTTTTCGCTGAAGACGCAAAAATTAGGACCGGCTCATACAGTAGGAGGCCCGGAGCGCAACCGATCCCGCCCCTCCCCGCCCACTGCGAACGAAACGCAGAGCAGTTGATATTCGAACTTGCGGTGCGTTTCGGTTCTGATTGCAACGTGCAGTGCGTTCGGATTGCTCTCCGGGCCACATGTGTTGACTGACGCGCGCATTTCGAAATAGGATGAATCAATTGAAACAAGGAAGAGCATCTGGGCTTCCTGCGATTTCCGAGCGGGATTTTAACTGTTTTCCCTGTGGAGCTTGTAATTGATTTCCTCTGCTTCATTTGTGTTCAATAATCGACCATCGTAGAATTCACTATATTCTTCATATTTGTGCAATATTTAGACTGTATTCAAAAAATAAACGTTAGCATAACTTTCCAAACGCAGTTTGCAAATATTCATGGAGGGAATATTTCAGATCTATTTAATCATTTCGAAAAAAAATGATAAAAACGAATCGCTCGGATATTTAAATTTATTTCAATGTATATTTAAATTTATATTTAAATTTTTATTGTTTGGAATAAATATGTGCCATGCATACTTTCCATTGTTAGCTTTGAATCGTTCAACGAGACCATTAGAAGGACTCTGAGAAAGGGCGGTTGGTATGAATACCTAATAATTTCTGGGGAATATACCTAATAGTTGGAGAAAATCACGTGAAATCACAAGATTATTGGGTGAAGTTGTTAGGGAAGTTGTGACGGAATCAAAGTTCCAAGCAGGGGAAAGTGTATTAAGCTGAAAGGTATTTCATAGTCAGCACTAGCTTAGAAAGGGACAATTAAGGGTCACATAAATCCAAGGAAATTCAGTAGGGTGGGGGAATTCGGTGAATGTGTGGAAATCGTTGGATTCTTCCTTGAAAAATCGATTAGCTTAAATGGGTGCGATTATCGATCAGCGAAGCGTCTGAACCACGTCGATGTATCGATTTTTGCAACTGTGTTGCTAAAATCGGTTTATAGAAAGCGCCCGGGGCGCAATCATCTACGCTGTATGATATACTGTGACGTCATCAGCCGACAGTTGCGCTCAGGGCGCTGCGTGAATCAATCTCGTCGGTAGCACCCGGAGCGCAACGCATGTGGCCTGGATCGCAACATATGTGGCCCGGAAATTGCCAAATTTGTGACCCTGAGCGCAACATGGACGCGGCTCCGGGTGCATTCGGGGTGGGCTCAGGGCCTGCTATCGTCTGAGGTTGTGCATCATCCACTGTATGTATGGCAAACTAGTTTTCCCTAGAAGCTTCTCATAATGTTTGCGTCAAGATAACTTTTTTTTAGATTCTTACTATGGGAAGGTTTTGTGAAACCCGCAAAGTTTCAGCAAGCGTTCTACTCAAAGTTGTGACAAATGAATGATGTAAGGAAAATGTGTGCTGCTTTTTCCCCACGAACCATTCGGTATTGCGGAAAAAAAGACGAAAACCAACAAAAAAAATAGGGTGCAGCTTCTCTCCAAACGGCCACCATGGCTGCATTTCTGATTTCCCACGAGCTCAAACCGGGCTGAGAATCGTCTGAGTATGTTTATGTCTGTCCTCCAGAATTAATATGTGGAGCGCTTCGAGCCGACCACTGTCCATCGAGCTGTCATGCAAATGCCCGAAGCTCTGATTCCATCAGCTGCCGCAAAAAATGTGTCTAGAACTGTGTCATTCATTGTCCATTCTGATACGTGAACTCAGCTGGTCGCAACATTGGCCGCATGACCAGTAGGTGGTCGTCGGCATCCAGCTGTGTGAAAAATGCGCTGGCACGTACTGGTGGTTTCGGCGCGTGAATCGCGAGCTACGGTAGTGAGAAGAAGAGAAATCGTCACTTCCTGGTACGCTAAAGTTCCAAAGATTGGGCGAAGTGCTTTCAGTGCACAGCAAGTGCAGTGTGCGGACTCTGAACGACTAGAGAACTACACTAGATCACTTGACATGTCTCAGAGAGTGTCCCTCAAACTTTGGCCATTTTTGATTTTGGACTAAATTTCAAATAAAAGAGTTCCACTCGAAGAATTCCACTGCGTTTTTTAGAAAAGATTTTTGGAAACTTTTTATTTGTTAAAGTCTGTCTAAAGGAGACTGTCCGCCCACGCGGTCGGCGTGCGTGTCGAGCGGTCGTCGCGAAGGCATTTTTCGGACCTGTAAATCGATTGGCAGGATCATAAGACGCTTAGTGTATAATATCCTACTCAGCGCTTCGCAGTCGCAAAAAGGCTCATCTAAAGTTAAACTTTGTGACGAGCGCGCGACACGCACGTCGAACGCGTGGGCGGACAGACTCATTCGAACGAACTTTAAGGGTTGATTGTTTCACACCAGATTTTGAAGCTAAATATACAGACACCTGAATTTAACTCTGGTGAATATTTGCTCACTACTAGAATTCATAATTTTGTTCAAAGTCCATTTTATTTCAAATGTTTACCATTGTTGATGGACTTCCTGAAAATGTTTACATAACAGAAACGCTGAGCGGAGACAACTCCGTCAAAACAACCCGGAACAAACAGATTTTTGTTGTATTCCTATGCAAATCCGGCAGACGGTCCAACTCAGTTCCCTCACCGGTGGCTTTTAGTCTCTGAAGGCGTATTCCCTATGTTACGACATGAATACATTATATAAAAAAATGTAATAATAGAGATGGGGACGGGGTTTTTCCGCGTTGTTAAGGGCGCAGTGAAACTGCAAAAGTCCAGAAATTTGTCAGTTTTTCTGCGCTGATCACAATAATGTCTCTAGAATTGCTGAGAGCACACTTCGAAGGGAGTTGTGGCCCCTCGAAGATTTTATACTCTGTTTATCTTGAATTGCACAAAACACGGTCCGCCAATAGTCCTCTAATTGGCCGGCTAGTACCGTAGTGTACGCCCACGACGCGTTCTCGGCAGACCCGGGTGTGCACCCGGTGTGCAGAGCAATCGATTCGTGAATGCCGTCACTCGGCCACCCACCCTGCCACCCGGGTCTGCCGAGAACGCGTCGTGGGCGTACACTACGGTACTAGCGGGCCAATTAGAGGACTATTGGCGGACCGTGTTTTGTGCAATTCAAGATAAATAGAGTATAAATTCGAGGATCAAGAATTTTGTAGACGAGTTGTCTCGGTCCTGTATTTTCACGCATTCGCAGCCATCTCGCTGGAGTATGTTGAAAAATGAAGCTGGAACGATAACAAATGGAAGAACATAGATTTTGATTGAAATCCATCGCAGCTTTGGTTCTTATTGAGTTCGAGAACTTGTCGGTGGGCGTTACCCGTGTTTTCTTTCTGGGGGCGTGGTCAACGATTTCCTCGCGTATCCGAGGAAATTGAGTTGAACTGTGTCTATAAAACACTGCCTCCGATCCAACAATGTACAAGTAGTGGACAAAAATCTATTGAAATCTGTTTTTTTTTCAAATATCGTTGCACCCCTCAGGGCAATCGATCTCATCTTTTAATGCAATAATTTCAGTCATGATGTTGATATGCAGTTCACTGCTATGTTAAAAGGGAATCACGCTAAAACTACGATGCAAGACGCCTAATTTCATTATCGATCGACAGCACAGCTGATTTTCTCTGTAAGTTACGGTTTTCCTTGTTTGTTTCGGCATTAATTTCGTTTCCAACTGTTTAAATATTGCGAATAGGGGCTATTCTCAGTGCGTGACAGAAATTAGCGGTTTGTTTGGGCATCGAAGTGTTTTTTTTTCAAAATTTCGTTTTGAAATCGAAAAAAAAACGGCAAATTCCCTTCGCACACCAAGAAGAGCTCTTATTCGTAAAATATTTCGATCCGCGCGGGATGATCTACCGTCGCAGCCCCGTCAATTCATTAGACTAAAACGATTGCGCGAGTTCTACTGTGCTTCTCTGGGTCGAATTCCGGTCCGCAATTGCGTCTCGACACGCTTTGCGGCCGCGCGCTTTTGAGTCGGAAGAGTTTCCAGCGCCGCAGCTGCCGATCTGTTGACTCTAGGTGGTTCTAGAAACTGGAAACTGAACATAATTGATGAAAACTGTATAAAAAACCATATCGAGTCGGCTTTGGAGCTGGAAACTCGATTGAATCGAGCGCGTGCGGCCGCAAAGCGTGTCGAGACGCAATTGCGGACCGGAATTCGGCCCAGAGAAGCAAAGTACATCGATAGGGAAGATTATTTGTCAGTATTCGTAGTCTGCGACCTTTTGTCTCTTCTTGAACTGGTCCATTTTATTCGTCGTTTTAGATATTTTCCTGATGACTTTTGTATTTCGCAGCATTGATCGTTCAGTTGGAATTGGAATTTTGTCGCAATGTGATTGAAGATTCATCACCTTAGGTCCTGAAATACGTCTATCAGGTGCCGTTCCTAGAAGCCAGTTCGGGATTACAATACAAGATTCTGGAGGTGATAGACCCATTTCAGAGCCTCAGATGTAACAAATTTGCACTTCTTAATGAACGGCGTAACGTGCAAAATACAAAAGTCACCAAGTGTATATCCAAACCGACGAAGACAATGAGTTCAAGAAGAAACAAAAAGCTCTTCGCTGTACCAGGTTGTTCAATAAGTTCTGTCGTTCGATAAGAGAGGGCGTTGTTACTAGCCCAAATTTTTTTGTTCTCTTAGTACACTCTTCATATGAACGTACCCTCTATAAAACGGCGTAATTCACATCACTCGAGGCGCGAGCGTCGCGCGCTACGCCTGGGCCTCTGTCTGCCCTCCGCTCTCTCACTGTCTCTAACCTCCGCTACACACCAGCACGCGTAGGAACCATGAGAATTTCGCCGTTTTATAGCCTGTATGTGAAGTTTCATTTCAATCTGTCAATTCATTCCTTGTTTACAAGCCATTTAGTGTCGCCGTGTCACAGCAATGGAAAAAAAAACGTGCAGTGAGAAAATTCTTATTTTTGGAAGGTTTAGCGCCGAAAGAAATTCACCAACGAATACTGAAAGTGTATAATGATTGTTCACCTACAATTAGAACAGTAGAAAGATGGGTTGCTGAATTCAAAAATGGTCGTACATATCAACACCATAAATCATATCCAAAATACAGAATATGGTTTTGGAAGATCGTCGATTGACTGAGAGAGATTTAGTAGAGGTTCTACACATCTCATTAGGCAGTGTGAGCCATATTTTAAGTGAAATTTTGGGTTTTAGAAAGCTGTGTGCACAATGGGTGCCGCATTAGCTAACACTGGAACAAAAACACATTCCAATGTGACTTTATCAGCAACATTTGGAGCGTTTTCAAAAGGATAAAGTGGATTTTGTGCGTCGATTCATCACTATGGACGAGACTTGGGTCTATCACCATGATCCTGAAACAAAACAAGAGGCTAAAGAGTGGTGTGAACCTGGTTGTTGGGCTTCAAAACGAGTTTTTGTGTCCGGAAATCGGTCAAGAAGGTTATGGCGTCAGTTTTTTTGGTTTGCGAAAGGAATTTTGCTGGTGAATTACTTAGAAACTGGTAGAACAATTAATTCTGAATTTTATTGCAACTTTCTGGACCAGTTGAACAGAAAAATTTGTGAAAAAGACCAGGTTTGCAGAAGAAAAAATACATTTTCATAAGGACAATGCACCGTGTCACAAGAGCATTTTGACAATGGCTAAAATCCATGAAATATTGTTCGAATTTTTAGAGCATCCACCGTATTCACCAGATTTGGCCCTCAGCGACTTCCATTTGTTTCCAGAAAAATTGGAATCAAAAAATTTATGCGTTTTTCATGAAATGAAGGGGTCAAATCGGCTGTTGAAGCGTATTTTGCAAACCTTCCGGATGATCACTTCAGGGATGGGATCCACAGATTGGAGGATCGTTGGAGCAAGTGTACTAATGTTCAGGGAAATTATACTGAATATTAAAGTGTATTTTGAACCATAAATTTGTGCTTTTCTTATCGAACGAGAAAACTTTTTGAACAACCTGGTACATTAGCGTTACAGTCGTGTAACATACTTCATTATATCGGCCCTATGACTGGAAATCTCGCATAAGAACGTGAGATCGATTGCCCCAAGACAGGGTTGAGCAGGCCGTTGTGGCGATTTTTGCCGAGGCTACGACCCCCCATTTTCCTTTTTTTCAAAAAAAATCCCAAAATTTTACGACTCCCTGGGACCAAAAATTTTTAAAGCTTTAGTCAGTGTCTAATTGTCAATTTTGTCAAAAAAGTGTCAATTATTTGAACAGCTTCTCTGTATATAATCTGTTTTTATATTGTTGAAAATGCATACACCTCGCACGCGACTGACTATTCCTACGTCGTTTTACCTTACCATGTGGTTTGGAAAAATCCTATTTTTTTTTCCAAAATTTTTACGACCCCTCCCCAAATTTTCATTTTTTTTTCATAATTTCCAAAAATTTTACGATCCCTCATTGTGACCAGTCATAACGCTGCTCAACCCTGCTTTAAGGGGAGCAAAGGTATTCAAAAAAACTGTGTCAATCAGCTGAGGAATGCAGAGCGGTGTCGGTAGGGTAATGGTTACACTCACGCCCGGAAGGCGTGCAACGCAGGTTCGAGTCCTTCCTAACATCTAAGTTTTGTATTCAACTGAGCTATCTTGTGATAACTTGTGATCATATACCATTCCATAAAAAATAGCATTAAGTATTCAAAAGCATCAAAATTATGTCAATAGATTTTTCTCCCGCTGCTGTATGTTTTTGAGGTCAGATTGGGTTTTTAGACATATAGTATGGCCTTTAGTCAGCCTCTCAGTTGTAGCGCGCTCGACCTGTGGGTAAGGCGTTCTCTCGCCGCTAAGCGAAATCGGTCGCTGGCATCAGGCCAATTAATAATCGTCCCAACGAAATCGCGGTCGTTTTCTTGGACAGACGCGGCTGATTTCTCATCTCTGCCTCTACCGGTTCTCCCCTTCTCGCTACCGTACACTCTCTCTTCCCACGTACTCGCCGCACACAGAGGTATCTCCCCCGCTCAGCCGATCATCGCGTGGGGGGGGACGGGGTACACCTATAAAAGGCATCCGCCACCCATACCGCAGTCAACACACACACACAATGACCATTGCCACCGCCATTCAACAGTCGAAATCCCCTCAGGACCGGAAATCCCAGCAGGACTGCGTTGAATCGGACGAGATGCGGGTGATTTCCGGCGACACTGCTCGCCGAGTCGTCTATCTGTTCTATGTTGTCTGCCTAGCGACATCTGCCTTCATCTTATATCTGTTCCCATCCACTGTCATCATTGTGGGATTTGTCATTGTACAAGTACTGCTACTCGCCTCACTATATCCTCTCGTCATGTTCGTCATCAAGACTGAGACTCATGACCTTGCCTGGGATCAGGATGGTCTCCACTGGTACCAACAGAGCGACGTCACCTCAAACTCCGACTATGGCGAACGATCCTACGCCGATGTGCCTACGCCTCCAGCTCATCACTATATGAGTTACGCATTTATTTGACTGCATTCACCTTGATCTCTCGTCATCAAGGTTGTTATACTTTATCGTCGCCAACATTCGATCAGATAAGGAGGATATGCATTGTTTTTTTCTCTCGAATAACTCCCTGCAATCTTTAATGTCTCAAAAACAAGCTCAGGCTCTAAATTAGTCTACTGAAAATTCTCCACTTTTTCCTACTCTTTTATGCTCTAAAGGTAGTGTACTGCAAATTTTTCCTCAATTTTTTGAAATGAATCAATTTATCGAATGCCACGGGTTCCAAGTCAGAGATTAGCGGAATTCCGCCCCCCGCATGCCGTATTTCTGCGCATCTTTGGGCGTTTCACGCTCGATTACCAAAAAAAACGCAAATCGCTACCGTGAACGCAGAATTGTAGGGTCTAACTACTACTGGGTTATTTATAATGCCGTCGTCGAGCGGCGCGGCACAGGCATTTCTGCAAGGGGTCGTTTATACTTCCGCCGCCGAGCGGCGCGGCGAAGTGCAACCCGAAACATTGATCGTGCCGCGCCTCGTGATTAATATTACAGAAATGCATTGTGCCGCGCTGCTCGGCGGCGGAAGTATAAACGGCCCCTAAGAGGTCACTTATACTTCCGCCGCCGAGCGGCGCGACGATGGGCTTTCCCACAATATCGATCGTGCGGCGCCGCCTGATCAATACCATAGGATTGCACTGTGCCGCGGCGCCCCGCGGAGGGAGTATAAACTACGCCTAGTATTGGTTACGCGGCGCAGCACGATCGATATCATAGGCATTCACTTCCCAACGTCGCTCAGCGGCCATAGTATTAACAACGCCCAAAGCAGAGACAGCTACTCAATAACATAAATTTTTTTTTTTTTTGCATTCGGAAAGCTGTGAATCTTGGCATTTTCAGCATTTCGTACTCAATTCACGAGACACAGAAAACCAATTTTTTTGTGCCGAAATCCAAATTCTCGCATTTTTGTACCACTCGCCTTTGTTTTGAGTGAACGGATGGATTGAAAATCTATTCCACTCGAATGAAAATATTGAAGAAATTCGGAATTTTCCTTGAGAACATATTGTGATTGAGTATTTTTTTGGAGGCATAGTCCAGAAGCCGAGCATTTCGCAGTTCTAGACAAACCGATCATCTGAAGATTTCGATGATTTTTCAAATATTATTGTATTCGAATTGAAGTAGGCTTCCCATTGGGTTCTGCGGAAATTCGTGAAGTCGGAACGCTACAAGATATGAAATTGAGCTTACCACACCTTTTTTAGAGGTCTTTGAGTTCTGAACTTTTCAGGAAATCTCGCGAGGTGTCCAAAATTTTGGCCAAAATCTTCGAAATTTTCGGTGTCACCCGGTCGTAAACTGTACGAGCTCAACAAATTTTTTTTTTCAATCTGCTCAAACAATTAAAAATTTTCCTTGTGTACATGAGTTTATAGAACCTTGCGGATTTCCAAAAACGCTCCTAGAGTTTCCTAACCCTTGACCAAAATTGGATTTTGACCTGGAACTATTTTTTGAGAATATTGAGATTTTTGGGAAGTGTTCTTTTGAGAACCATTTCTAGATTTTCCTTCTTTTTGGCAAGAAAAAGATTTTCCACAAATTTTCCCCGAGCATTTTGCATTTTTGTGATTTTCGTAAATTTAGGAAATATTTCTGGAAAATTAGCTCGGGCAATATTTCTGCACACGTGAAAAGTTCGCAATTCTATCACAAATAGCTTCGTTAAATTAAAACTAAAGGTAAGAGCTCCAGAAAAACTGCCGAAAGTTCATTTTCGTCTGCACCAAAATGCCCCATTGACCAATTTGTTCTGCCAGGAGTTTTATTTATTTGTTTGAGGAAGCTGTATCCGAAATTTAGGGGGTGAGACGGGAAAAAAATTTCGCGCCCTTGTCAAAATTTCGCCCCCCCCCCTCCAGAGGATCCATGCAGGGATGAGTGCAATAAAAATTAAAAAATTCGAAAATCGGTTTTCGAGTTTGAAAACAAAAACTTTTTTCTCGCAAGTCGCAAATCAGCCGCGAAACACCTGAGAATGCGCGGAAATGCACTTTTCGAAACGCGGTAAAATATAGAAATCATCGGATGTTTTTTTTTTCGTCTCAGATGACCCAATATTTCCGCGTTCCGCAGCATTTTCTATAAAGTTTTTGGAATGCGGAACACGGAATGCCAGAAAATGCGCGAAACTGCGGGTTTCAGAACGCGGATTTTCGCTCATTTCTTGTTCCAATACGTTCTAGAAGATCAGGAACGTCTCACACATGGAAATCTCAGGTATCCTATTCTTAATCAAGAATTTTTAGGGCGGTCTCTTCTACCACCCCATTTTCTGATAGAGTTCCAACTGGTTCCAAATCTTTGGCTGGTCCATCAACTTTGCCAATTTTTGAGTCTCAACTTCGAAAAATTAAGCAACTTTCGAGTTTTTTTTTCTCTCACGAAAATTTCTGGGAAATTCCAGAAAAAAATCGTGCATATTGTGTTGAATAGAATTCAGCAGACTGATATAAGACTCGGCTTTTTCTGATAAATCATTGTGATTGAACGGAGTTCTTCCAGAAAATATCTACACATCGCATGCATGAAATGCGTGCATTCCGCGTAATAGCCGAAAAACAGCCCACCAGGTTCCGCAGCGGCTCCTGGTAGGCTATTTCGCGGACAAGATGGTTCGAGCGAACAATACCCGTGAAATAGCCGAGAAATTACCAATAGATAGCCCACCAAGAGCCGCTGTGAAGCCTGATGAGCTATTCCCAGGCCGAAACTCTCGGAGTAGGTTAGCTGAACCAGTGCCCAGAAGTGAATATTTCCTGCGTTCTGATCAAATGTTGACGACGTTGATGTATAGTTGTTCTTTGCTTTAACTGACAAGTAAGTCTGTTACGTGCATGACCGTTGTATACAGCGTCAATCTGTCATCTAATCGGATTCCAAATCACGAGGTCATGAAATGTTGCTAAAAACGCTGCTGTGCGCACTATGCACGTGTGCGGGGTTGATTACTGGTACATATTTCTCTACTTTTGTTTTCCACCAGCAGCGTTTTTCAATGGAATGCATCAATTGTGATTGAAATCGACTTCATGACGTGTGTCTGTTTTCCATTTTTATGCGGGTTGTAGATAGGTTTGTGAAATAACAAGTTGTTTTCAATATGTTTAATACATGCTTATGTTTAATACATGTTTAGTACATGTTATAATACATGCTACTTGATGCCTGGAAATGAAATGATGGTGAAATTTCGAATTTTGTTGTTTTGTGAATGAATTTCACGTGCTAGCGCAGACAGAAAACTGGATGTTCGGGGGCTAAAAAAGTCGCACAAACAATCAACTATCGCAGGACGACCACCTGAGATATGCCAGAATAGAAAAAAAAGTGGATGGCATAAATCAGAGACTCGAGTTTGTCAGGAGCCATCCATTAATCACACAAAAAGAATTGCCCCAAAAATGTTTAGAAAACTAGTTATGTAATGGACTATGGTATAGAGCTCAAAATGATAGAGAAGATAAATATATGGGTGTTAAGTGGCAGAAATTTTCTGGAGGATTACAAATTCTAGTTGTTAGAAAATTGCCACCACAGTGATAACAGGTTTTTGACACGTTCTCGACAAATAGCATGTTTCGACATGTTTGGAACAGAGATTGCTGTGTAAACGTGTCAACTCTGCTATAAATCGCTTCACAGGCAACGAAGCGGTGCTATCGCGGAGCCGCGGCGGCACTATCGTGAAGCTACGCGACAGTGCCGCTGCGGCTCCGGAGAGAGTATTTCATTTGAACTCAATTGAGAACTATATTACAACTATGGGAGGCCTAAGAACAAGGATACTCACCTGCGGTTGTTACGTCCTCCGTCTGTTGAGAACGGAGGCTACCGTCGTTATTGAGTTCAAGAGAATACGGAATGTACCTCAAGTGTGAGTAGTGTCGTTCTCGGAGCCAAATTCCGGTCCGCATTTGCGGACTACAGCTGTTGCATAATGTAACACGTGATAATCGTGCTGGGAGCAAGGTGAATCGTGCCGGGACCAAGAGGTTCCAACACTATTATCACGTGTCGCATGATGAAACAGCCGTAACCCGCAAATGCGGACCGAAATTTGACCCCGAGAACGACAGTAATTAAGCCGGCTACAAATTTGTTTTACCACACAGGACAGTGCATCGTAGTCGGCGCGGGTTCGTTGCCGCATCCTCGCGGAGCCGCTGCGGTACTATCGCGGAGCCGCTGCGGTGTTATCGAGGCTTAGTCGAGAACCGCGCTGCATTGCCGGTGGTAACGCGGCAAATTTTCTCAGAGAACACGCATACATAATCTGTCGACTGTGCGTTCAAAAACGTGAATTTCACTATGGCGGCTGTTTTCTAACAACTACAATTTATCAGGGGGACCAGAAAGTAATGTCGTTTCTGTGCATGTCAATACTTGATTGTAATTTATCAGGTGATTGTTTGGTTCAGAGGCGTGCCGAATATACTTGTTATCCGAAGGTGATTCCTCGGATAATGGATCGATTCGGATAATGCCATTTTAAATTTACCGGATATTGGTTCGATTCAGATAATGCGTTTTTTCAAATTTTCGGATATTGAATCGATTCAGATAATGCCATTTTTCCAATGATTCGGATACGGATATCCGTCGGATAATTTCGGATAAATTTCGGATATTATGGGAACAAACTCAGGCAGCACACACACACACACACACACACACACACACACACACACACACACACACACACACACACACACACACACACACACACACACACACACACACACACACACACACACACACATACACACATATACACATACACACATACACACATACACATACACACATACACATACACACATACACACATACACACACTTACACACATACACACACATACACATACACACATACACACACATACACATACACATATACACACATACACATACACACATACACACATACACATACACACATACACACATACACACATACACACATACACATACACACATACACACATGCACACACATACGCACATACACACATACGCACATACACACATACACACATACACATACACACATACACACATGCACACACATACGCACATACACACATACACACATACACATACACACATACACACAACACACACACACATACACACATACACATACACACATACACACATACACATACACACATACACACATACACACATACACACAACACACACACATACACACATACACACATACACACACATACACATACACACATACACACATACGCACATACACACATACACACACTTTCCTACATTTAACCTAAAATGAACCGATTTTTATCCGTTTTATCCGATTTTATCCGATTCTACGCAAATTTTATCCGTTTTATCCGATTTTATCCGATTTTACACAAATTTTATCCGTTTTATCCGGTTTCTATCCGATTTTTATCCGTTTTATCCGATTTTATCCGAATTTTTGGCCCTTCGGATAATGGTTCGATTCAGATAATGCCGATTTTAAATTTCCCGGATATTGGTTCGATTCAGATAATGCGTGTTTTCAAATTTTCGGATATCGGATTATCCGAATCTCGGATATCCGGTCGGATATCCGAAATGGAGTGATTCGGATACTAAGTATAGTGCCGAAGACATTGTCAGAGTATAGTGACTTCTCTACTTATAGACAATTGAATCACAGTTGTTTTTTCTGTCATTTTGGGTAAAATGGCCAGCCAAAAACCAGAAGAGGTACACATCCGGCATTGCAAGCTTTTTGAGTTTCGCAAGGGAAGTAATGCAACAGTTGCTACCAAAAACATTTGTGATGCTTATCCAAAGGCATTGGACGTGCATGAATGCCAAAGGTGGTTTTCCAAGTTCCACTCGGGTAATTTTGACCATTTCGACTCAGGAAATCCATCACTGTCAGACAACGACGTGTTGAGGGCGGAACAACGAAGCAAAGAAAATTCCGTGTCAGACGATCGAGGAGTTGTCGAATAGTCTTAATCAACCTTGGTTGACCATCCAAGAACATTTGAAGCAGTTTGGGAAAGCAAGCGTTCTACATTGCAGCAGGGATTGATTTTTTTTTGCAAAAACGGCGTTTTTCGGCGTTTTTTGTGCTCACAAAGCGCCTCATCGCCATAACTCCTCAGGCAATCGCCGCATTCAATGCGTGTCGAATATGCATTCAACTCGAGGACAAGGTGGTTTCGAGCACAGTCAGGGAACGTGCTGCTAGGGGAGCACGTGCTTCTATTGTTTTTCAAATTACAGCACATGCCCCAACAAACAAGCCGTCCACTGCGTGCATGATACACATTCAACTCGATGACAAAACGATCATCCAAAAAAAAGGAAAGTATACGATGCACTCCTGAGACGGAACTGAGAGGTCGGTAGTTCCGCCGGTTCAATTACCCAAGTTTGCGGTACTTTACCCGCCCGGCCGCTGGAAGCCTCGTTTAATCGCTGACGGCTTCAGATGGTGCTCGGCGAGCTGGCCGCGTCGCAAGTAGGTGTGCCAGCCGCGTCGCGTCTATGTGCTGCTACGATGGCGCTCGGCTACCATGCAGCACGTACTCCTGCGATTTAATTTTGCGGCACATGCTCCTGCTATAAAATTTAGCAGCACGTGCTGCTGTTTGGAGCACGTGCGCCTGTGATGAAGCCTTTCGATGGGTGTGGTCACTCGAGTTGAATGCATATTCGACACGTATTGAAAGCGGCGGTTTTCTGAGTCACTTGAAATTTGACGAAATTAGATTTTAGGGAGTTTTCGTGTTCCTATCCGTCAGGCAAATGCAGCGATATGTGTAGAAAGTCTCTTGGACTCCGGTATTTTGTTGAAAAATATGTTTTTCTTTCTAAAATTCACACTGACCACAGGTCAAAACATGACAGATGTCTGCAGTCATGACCGTCGGATCAGTTCATAGTGAGATATTTTGTAGCGCAATTATGCAATTTTCGATAAACTTCTGGAGTTGAATCTACCATTGTGTAACACTATCGTGTAGCACTCAATGACAGCAATTCAGAAATGACTTCCAATTTGAAATCGAACTACTTTGAGGCTAGTTATGGCGATGCGGCGCTTTGTGATCGCAAAAAATGCCGCAAAACGCTTTTTTTTGCAAAAAAATTGCGCGGTATGGTACATTCTTCACCTTCCAAAAGAAGTGCCTCTGGCGTCTGAATGGTCCGAGGTTTTGATTATGAGCTAATAGGACATATGTGGCCATGAATTTTGGGGGAAAAATGGCATATAACGGCGTGGATCCGGAAGAGACTTTGCGTTCACTGTTAAAGGTTGGCGCAAACTCGGTGCACCTATGTTATAGCATGTGGCACCGAGTTTGCGCCAACATCCGATGAGGAACGCGAGGTCTCTTCCGGATCTACGCCGATGTTAGTTTAGATTCGCAGCGGCCAGCAGTTTGTGGGGTCAATCAACTGCATTAGCAGGGGCAAGCAAAAAAATTCTGCTGCTTTGAAACTGCTTGAATGAGAGCATTAGTTGATCCCCTTAGTCTACATCAGTTCGGCCCAAGCAGACGAGTGACCAGGTTTTGACCAGTGGGCCTCCTAAAGGATAACCTAACTGAGATCCAGCGCAACTCACAGAGGCCCTTCACGAGCGGGTGCAGAGGCACCTCTTCGATCTGAATACGAACTCATGGCACTAACTAGGCTACGGCGCGAGGTGTGATACAACCCAACATTGGTCCGACCCCCACCCAAGACAACCCATTTGCCCAGCCCCCCCCCTGGGAAAAAGTGATGGCGACGACTGGGGGGGGGGCTGAACATTGATTAGTGCCCTGAGGACACATAGGTGCGGTCTCGGGCATGAAAACCCCATCTAGTAATTGGCTGTTCAGACGTGAAAACGAAGCCCAAATTTCATGGCCTCAGCTTCAAGCCGAACAGCGCTACATAGGGTGGGGTCTATGAAAAAAGCGATAGCTGTGAAATATTTACAAGTATTTAACGAAATCTGAATTAGGGATTTTCGAGTTGCTACAACGTGCGGAAAACCTAGTCATGGACCCCAGTAATCAATTTCATTCTTTTAACCGGTTAAAAACGATCTTTGAAGACCCATTTTTAGGTGACAATTAAAAAAAATCCTTACAATTTAGGTATGATACAATCGATTGCATCACACTCAAAAATGGGTCTTCAAAGAGCGTTTCTAACCGGTTAAAAGAATGAAATTGATTACTTGGGTCCGTGACTAGGTTTTCCGCACGTTGTGGCAACGCGAAACTCCCTAATTCAAATTTCGTTAAATACTTTAAAAAATATTTCACAGCTATCGATTTTTCCATAGACCCCATCCTGTGTAGCGCTGTTTGGCTTGAAGCTGTGGCCATGAAATTTTGGCTGTGTTTTCACGTCCGGATAGTCAATCACTATACGTGGTTTTTATGCCCGAATTAGCACCTATGTGCCCTCAGGGCATAAAAACAGGCTCCGCCAACCCTATGCAGTGCTGTTCGGCGTAAAGCTGTGGCCATGAAATTTTGGGTGCGTTTTCACATCCGTATAGCCAATTACCAGATGTGGTTCTCATGCCTGAAACCGCACCTATGTGCCCTCAGGGCATGAAAATTCTATGCCTCAGGCGATATTGCATCTTAGACACAAGTCAATTTTGTGGAGTAAATTGCAGGAAATATAACAGTGAACAGTGCTCTTTTCAAACAGTCAACTATCCATTATTTCTCAGAATTGCGAAATTTCCCAATTCTAGCGGGTTCGAGCCCGTGAATCCTAAATCGCCTGAAAATGCATCTTCGATTACGAAATTCCAGAACATCTGTTTGCCTTGCATGCTTCATCAAAAGTGAATTGTAAGCCCTTCTTGTGTGTTCCTGCCTTATTTTTACATCTCCATTGCATTTCTTGCCTCATTTGTTTTTTCGCAGTTTTTTCTAACTATTCAGTTTCTCTTTTGATCTCCTGTTTCATTTTGCTCTTTCAGTGTGATCTCCAGTTTTATTTTGACCTCTTATTGTGATCTTATTTTGCCGTCACTTTTTATACCAACGGTATGGCTCTCAACCCCCCCCCCCGCTCTGATAGAAGTCCATCTTGGTTCTTGGTTGACCGGAGGTCCGACCCCCATTCCACCGGATGTCGACGGGTCCGACACCCCCCCCCCCTGTGATACATCACACCTCACGCCGAACCCTGGCACTAACCCAGGGGTGCCCACAGCATGAGCTGTCCACCGGGAAGGAAATGGTCAAGGCGGACTGACGCGAAACGGGAAGCAGCACGATGATCTCATTCACGGCACAGATTCATAGCGCAGCAGATGACAGTAATGAAAGGGAAGTGGGTCCGAAATCGGTATGATTGGAAATTGATCATATAGATTGCTTTTTTTTAAACTGCAGTTACGGCAAAAACCTTCCAAAAATCGTGTAAGACTTAACTAGGGCATCATCTTGACAGGTCTACGACTGTTAGATAGTCTTTAACGGTATACCTGTTTCATCCCGTTATGCGGGTGAAAGGATGATTGCTTCGGTGAAGATTTACCGAGCAGTTGAGTGAGAGCGGCGCTGGTGCTTCGGTGGTGCAGTGCGATAAGGCGCTCTCCCGGAAAGGGAATATGCTGGTTCAATCTCGCCCGGAGCCAAGCGTTTTGCGATCAACTCAACACCTTGTGAAAACATACCATAACGTGCACTGCGACGTTAAATTGTAGTTACGGCAAAAACCTTCCAAAAATCATATAGATCGCTGTTGAAACACCTTCTGGCCAATTGGCAGAATTGAGTCTAGCGTTCCGCGAGATTCACAGAAAAACTGGCCGTTGAAAGGATCATGGATTTCGAGAGAAAAATTAGAGATTATTAAACTATGGCTACGAATATCCTACTTGAGGATTAACAGACCAGAATTTGTGCAGAGTTAGGTTTTTTTTTCTCAATTTGGCGAGCATTATAATTTCAGTAAATACGAGTAGAATATCTTAGCACATCTCTAACATTAGATCATACAGCCCATCAAAACATACAGGCTATAAGACAGCCAAAAACTCACCGTCAGTTGTGGACCACACGCTGCGCGGGCGCACGCTTCCCAATCGGGACGCGTTTTGGCCTCCGCAGCCTCGATCAACTGTTCAGATAGGTTAGGAAAACTGAATACCTGTTTCAGGATGTGGAATACCCACTGGGAGTGTGTAGAACAAGCGCAGATTGTGTGCAGGACCCCACTGAGAGTGTGCAGGACGTGTACAGGATGCTTGCAAGACCCAGTGGTAGAGCGCAGGATGTGTGCAGGATCCCAGTGGGAGTGTGTAGAACAAGCGCAGATTGTGCGCAGGACCCCAGTGGGAGTGTGCAGGGCCCGGTGGGAACATGCAGGATGTGTGCAAGACACCACTGGGAGTATGCAGGATGTGTGCAGGACCTCCCTTTAAAGTCTCGATCACTTATCAGACTTCCTGTACACTCCCAATGAAATCCTGCACACATCCCACGACTTCCGGCACATTTCATTCAAGTCCTGCGCTCAATCCCCTATTTCCTGCACACTCCCAGTAATGTCCTGCGGACGTTCCTTGACGCCTGCACACTTCCACTGAGGTCCCGCAAACAATTTGCTCACTCCCTTGGGAGCCCTACAGCTCCTGCACACTCTCTGGGGTCCGGCGCCAATTTGTCAACGTCCTGCACCCTTTTCACCACGCCTTGCGTACTCTTTAGCAAAACCAAGCGTAGGGAACACGCGTTATCGTGTGAGATCTCGCGTCAAGTTCGCGCAAAACTGAAAGTTAACGCGAGTTGGCGGAGAAAATAGAAATAGTGTGTGAATGAAGAACATTATAGATAGCTTCCGTAAAAGTTCGCAGAAGCACTTTTTCGAAAGCTATCCTTTTTTTCCCATTCACACGCTGGTACCATTTTCTCTGTCAGCTCGCGTTAAAGGCAGTGTTCACGATAAAAGTCTTTTTTTTTTGTTTTCTCGCCTATCTTGAAAACGGTCTCATGCTGATGCCAATGATGTCCCTGGAATCGTCCAAGACTACCTTGAAACGGAGTTATGGCCCCTCAAAGTTCGGCTAGGGAAGCATTGTGGGCGAGTTGTCCGAGGCTTGTAACTCCCGTTTTTTTTTGCAGTCGATGTGTGCGAGCTGACCTTAGTAAAGAGAGAAGTTGCGAATGAAGGGAAGAACGGGGCTTTGATCGGAAACTATCGCTCATATAACCACGAATTCAGGGAAGCTGTTATAGGACGTGGGTGGGGTGGCACAATGGGTCGGCTGGCCCACGAGATTTTCACTCTCTTACCGGCCGTTTCTCGTCGCACTTCCGTTCTTAATCTTCTTAGAGGGACCTAAGCTAACCTTTTAGCCAAGAAACGTGCAACTTTTTCTCTGTGAACACTGCCCTTAAGCTACAGATTTGCGCGAACCTAAAGGCAGTGTTCACGAAGAGAAAGTTGCACTTTTTTTCGGCTAAAACGTAAGCTTTGGGTCCCTCTAAGAAGATTAGGAACGGAAGTGCGACGAAAAACGGACGGTAAGAGGGTGAAAATCTCGTGGGCCAGCCAACCCATTGAGCCACCCCGCCCACGTCCTATAACGGTTTCCCTGAATTCGTGGTTAGATGAGCGACGGTTTTCAATCAAAGCCCCCGTTCTTCCCTTCGTTCTCAACTTCTCTATTTATCAGGTCAGTTCGCACAGATTGGCTGCAAAAAAACGGGAGTTACAAGCCTCGGACAACTCGTCCACAATGCTTCCCTTGCTGAATTTCGAGGGACCATAACTCCGTTTCCAGGGGGTCTTGCACTATTCCAGGGATATCATAAAGTCAGCATGGGGCCGCTTTCAGGATAAGCGGAAAAACAGAAAGACAGGCTTTAATGCGAACTGAAAAAAGCTCGAAAAACCAGCGGAATTTCTTTTAAAATCACTATTTTTTATCGAAAAAAAAAGAGGCTGAATGAACCTTCTTCTGGGGAACTTTTTTTTTACATTGTGCTTGCCTAGTGGCTCATAACGTGGCATACGAGTTCGTAATTTTGACGATTTCTGACTTCCTGCCTAAAAATCGTTGAATGAATAGCTCGCGCTAAGCTGCAGCTTACCGAGAGCTTACCGCGAGTTTACTCGTGCTCTCAAAACCATTTACTGCTAACCCAGGGTTCATGAAAATCATTTATTAAAGAAGAAATAAGCCCAAGTTTTTCGGTGGACACAGTCACTAGGAGAGGGTTAAGAATTTTGCTGAACGTATTTCCGATTTCCGAATTCCGATGGTTTTCGGCGTTCGCCTTCCGAAATTGAGAAGGTCCTTCCGATTTCCGAAGTTCAGAGAAAAAAATTCCGCTAATCCCTGGTTGCGAAACAACACGCACTACAAAGGCTCTATGTGTACTTATTGTGCTCTATGTGTACTTATTTATTATTTTAATTAAACAACTTTTCGATCCAGAATGCGTCTAGAAGTGCGGAATTTCCAAGATTCCAGAATTTCAAGGGTTTATACCTGTGATTGTATGAGGTTGGGGAATAAGTTCATTCTGTTTTTTTTTCAGCGTTTAAGGATAACTCACAACTGAACCTGCGTGGCTCGGACCGTCTTCGCGCACTCCCCTCGTCGCATGCCTCTCGCCCTGCGCCCAGACAAGGGGACTGAACACGGAAGACGCTCTGTACGCGGAAGACTGAACTATTCGGAACCTGTTGTTCCGATACTTCGTGACTCGATATTGTTCAAAAACCTACAGGTCTTATGTGTACTGCTGCAGCTACAGGGTGTATTATCCGTTCAGTTATTCACTATTATGTATTATCCGTCTTGTTATTCGTTATCAATGTATGAACTGTCATTCTCTTAAAGGCAGTGTTCACGATGACTTTCGTATCCGAGTTTCTCACATAAAACAATGTGTTGGCTTCCAAGTATTACCAAAATCACGAAGAAACGGCGAGAAACGCATTAAAACGTCGTATTTCAGTGACATTATTTTATAACATGGACCAGTTGTCCGGTTGGATGAACATGTTCATGGTGGTTGTCACCGGTGTGAAACTGGGTCAGTCGAAAATAGAAGAATATTTTATGCAAAATAGCATTAGTTAGGGCCCTGAGGAAATAACGGAGCAATAGAAAACAGAGAATTGCAAATGACGGGCCCACAAAAGAATCCATTGCCACAACAAACAATTCCTGTGATACTTATAGGCATCTTTCGCGCTGAAAATCAATTTCCATCTGTTGGGCTCAATTCCATGAATGAGCCCGGTAGACCACACCGGTGAGTTTTGGCGCTTCAAAAACCTTGGGTTATGAGGTTGGAAGAGTTTGAGAATGAGGATCCGCCACCAGATCTCACCAGTCATCTAGCACTTTTTCATAGAATGTGGATCCGACCGGCAAACAACATGAAAAATAGTTACGGCACAAACTCCACATGTAGAAAAACTTCGAAAATAACAGTGACAAGGCCCCCAAATGCAGAAAAACCTCAAAAACCATTTTGGCGCGAAATTCAAATTAGTATTTCACAATGTGTTCCAAATGAATTTTCTTTACAAATGGAAGTTTTTCATGGGCGCCTTAGACATTTTCGTTCACTAGAGAGGCCAAGCTACACGAAAACATGAAAAAACAATATACGGTTTCCTGCGCGTACGAGGCGGTGTGATACTTGAGAATTTCGTGTACTTCTGGTGCTTTTTTCCAATTTCCATGGCATTTTAGTTCTACCCGGAGGCCGTTTAATCAATATAGCGAATAATCTAAAAATTGAGGATTATCGTGAACACTGCCTTTAAGCTCCACAGACATAGATTAAGTGGAGCCATGTACTCGACCAACCTTCACCACTGGGAAAACCGGTTACAACCGGTTAAACGCCCCGAAAAGGAGTGAAAGTGACCCAACACTCATGCAAGTCATTTTCAAGATTGGGTGGGTGTCACTGCCGGTTTTTCGGCCATAACTTTTTTGTGCTTAGAGATAGACCTTAGGTGAAGCTTGTTTTTGAAATCTACGTGAAATTCTGCGTAGAATGATATATCGGGCTCCTAACTCTGCTTGCTCCATAAGCCAGCCAGGTCGGTGGAGCCGAGCCCCGTTGTTGGCTCTAGTAGACGTCTGCGTCTCTCATTTAAACCATAGAGGAGAGAGCACTCTATGGAGATAACTATGGGGGCCAGCTCCACCGACCTGGCTATTTTATGGGGCAAGCAAAGTAAGGAAGCCGATATATCATTCGACGCAGAATTTTACCTAGATTTCTAAAACAACCTTCAACAGAACCCTATCTTCAACGGTTAAGGAGTTATAGGCAAAAAACCGGTGTTTTTCGTAAAATGAATTAGGCTGAAGGATCGAGAAAATATTTTCCAAACTGGAAAAACTATTCGACGCAGAACTCCATCGAGATTCTGAAAACAACCTTCACAGTAGGTCTATTTCCAAGCACAGAAAAGTTATGGAAGAAAAACCGATAGTTTAGGCGAAAAAAATTCACTTTGTAAACTGAAATCGGCTGAAAGAAGGTTAACGTATTTTTCTCAACATGAAAACATTCGACGCAAAATTCCATGGAGATTTTAGAAACAGCTCCGCTCAAAGGTCCATCTCAAAGGGCAAAAATGTTATGAGCGAAGAATGGGTAGTTTTTCGAAAACCGCTTGGAAAAATTTTCAGAAAAATTTCGACACCAAGACAACTCAAAGGAAATTTTTCATGACCTAGGCAGATCATTTCATTAGGAATAGTGAATTTCAAAAGGAGGTCATCTAACGAAAAAAATGTTTCAAAAATAATGATTAAAAATAAAAATATACTGAATGCAAGAAAAAGATGATTAAAAAAACGTCAAATTTTGATGTTGCAAGTGTATAGGGAACCTTCACCATTCCCCACATAGGCCTCCCAAACAGCCTTCACCTCTCGGATCGCTGTCTCCACCCCAACGAACCTATGTATACATAAGTATATTATCGGGTAACAGAGGTTAAATGCTATACAGACGAGCATTGTCCAACAGCATGTTTTGATAGCCCCACTCCACCACTCTACAGAATGTATCCTTTGGCATTGAAAGTTACTCTGAGCAAATTATTCAAGAAAATAAACCAATTCCTGATTTATGATTTCTGTCAATTTTCAGATCTCTTCAATATTCAACAGTAGAACCCAAGTTTAAAAAAATCTGTGCCAAGAAAAAGATGAAAAGATAGATGCTGAGGAAATGGAAGTTGATAAAATTCGTTTCGCTTCTACCCGCAGACGAACTTTACCAAACAATTCTGCCAAGGCTCCTCAGTGAGGAACAGAATTGTCGATGTGAAAGAGCAATGGGACGAGGAGATTGAGCGAGAACTGTTGGTAAAGAGCCACATGGGATATTACTTGAAATTTGAGACATGGAAATGGTAGAAAAGGGCAAAAAGGGTCTAAGAGGGGGGGGGGGGGGGAGAAACAATGAGTCCAAAACAAAATGTGATCGATTGGGTCAAACCATGCCGGTGGTCAAACAAATGGTGGTATGGGGGAAGGAATCGGAATCAAGATTAGAGTGTAGCTATCTCTAACCCTCATAAAATAGCAGCAAGAACTTTCTTAATGTTATTGTGATCATCTGGCAGAAGAAATTTATATGAAACTTGACTATGTTCACAGTAATGGATTCAGAAGAGTATCCATCATGCAAAAGCGAGTTTTTCAACTCCCTTAATTTATCAATGAAAAATCCCACCTCAGAACAGACATTGGCTATCCTCAAGGTCTCTGTGTATATTGTTGAGGCCTTGATGATAACAGAAACTGCTGAATCTGACTGCGGGAATTTCTTAACGAGGAAATCAAAGTCGTCCGTTTTATTGTATAAACTAGTCGAAATTCCGTTACTATCTATTTTTATATTGATATCTAAGTTGTTGGTGTGAAAATTGTCCCTATGGGTTCTTTTAATATCTAACAAATTATTGTAAACAACAGCTAACATGCCTTCTATATAATTGTCCGTTTTGTTATGGATGATTAATAGGTCATCCATATATCTATAAGGCTCAAACAAAACATTACGATCAAAAGACAAAGTTTTTGAAATTTTGAACTCCATCACTGATTCAATCAAGGCTTTCAGATTTTTGTAGGTCGAAAGTGCCATAGCGAGTTAACGATGATTGTGAGGTGAAAGAGCTACTCTGAGAGTTTTGGCCGCGAAATAGCCGGGAAATGCCTGCTTGCCGCGTAATAGCCGCCAAGTAATGCTCGTCGCGGAATAGCCGGGAAATAGCCCACCAGGAGCCGCTGCGGAGCCTGGTGGGCTATTTCCCGGCTATTTCGCGGCTAAAACTCTCAGAGTAAGCAATGAGATTCCGATATATCTGCACCTAAGCATACCAAAACCGGTCAATTAAAAGTAGTGTTCACGATAAAAATCGTTTTTCTGTTCTCCAGCCTATCTTGAAAACGGCCCCATGCTGATTCCAATGATGTCTCTGAAATCGTACAAGACCTTCTGGGAACGGAGTTATGGTTCCTCAAAAATTGAGCTAAGGAAACTTGGTGGACGAGTTGTTCGAGGCTTGTAACTTCCGTCTTTTGCTGCCGATGAATGCGAGCTGACCTGAGTAAAGAGAGAAGTTGAGAATGAAGGAAAGAACGGGGCTAATGAATGGAAATCATCGCTCATCTTACGATCTCGAGCATTCATTTGTTCACGTCGGTGGGCGTGTATTGCGCTTTTTGGGTTCGCCTGGCGCTCAAAGTGGCAACTTCGGGCTCTTCCTGGCTAGTTTTCATGCGTTCTTTCGACGTCAGCGTTACAGTGTGCCCCTCTACTACCCATTCCTGGTGAAAACTGAAACACATATTTTATCGTGGACACTGCCTTTAAAGGCACAGTCCAACCTAAGAGGTAATTTTCGATATTTTGATCCGGTCGCCGCCTATAGCAACCCTGCCAAGCGCGAAATCTCAATTCGCTAAAATAAGCGAGAAGAAGCCAGGAAAAAGTCGGCCACGCCCCCTTGAAAAAAAAATTAGTAACGCCCACTGCCAGGTTTCCGACCTCCATAGGAAAGAGACGCGAAAATGATTTCATTCAAAACCCATGTTGTTCAATTTAATTTCGGTCTGGTTTCACATTGTCGCCTGCTTCAAAATGATGGTGGCGAATAACGAGAAAATACAGGCTCGAGACAACTCGTCCGCGAACTTCTAGCCGTTCAAAATCGAGATTTTCAAGAAGCCGTAACTCCGTTCGTAGTGAGTCCTGAGCGATTCTGGAGACACCATTGTGATCAGCGTGAAATTTTCTCCAACATAGGCAGAAAAACGAAAAATCGATTCTGAGGTTAGACTGTGTCTTTAAACGGTTACCGTAACTCGTACACAATCCGTTCATAGACAGCCCAAATCAATTCAAATATGATCCAAATCCTTACAAAAGGGTGATCAACCAACGCCCCGACAGAAATTATTGGAATAGCTGCATCAATTTTCGTATATCCAATTGAATCGAAAAAAGTATTTATTGAATTTTCCCAATTTTTTAAACTCGATTCTAAAGTATTTATTTATTCATTAAAAAATCAGAACAGAAATTATTCGAAAGAATCGTTCACCTGAAAAAAAAATGAAAAGGCGAGAATTCGAAAATTGATCCATTGGGATTTTTTTCAATTTGGAGAGCATTTTATTCAAATTATTAACATAGAACTCTGATGCATCGGAGAAGGGAGGGAACATTTCCATCGGAATTAATCCATTACGTGTACTGTATTCGGGATTCGCTGCGTGTAATTGCAGACAACATTCCAAATTTCACGCCTAAAAAATTTTGAGCGCTCCGCTCGCGTAAATTTTTGCGGTTTGCTTTTTTCACTTGTTATTCTTTTTCTTTCTCGCTCTTTTCGTTTGAATTTGTGTTTGCGAAGTGTAGAAGAATGACGGATACGGAAATGGTGGAGGGGGTGCCGACAAAAATCGTCATGGTGGGCACGTCGACGATGTCACTGCATCACAGGTGCGTTCCTTCCGTTTAGTTCTATTTTTACATCGTCCTATTTGCTTAAAATTACGTGCAGTATTTTGATGAATTGTTTTGAGAAAATTAACCCTTGGCGAAATGCTGTTTTGAATAATAAAAGGGCTCCATAACTTCTAAAATCAGGGTTGAGCAGGCCGATGTGGCAATTTTTGTCGCGGCTACGACCCGCGCCCAATTTTTCATTTGTTTCTCAAAAAATTCCCAAAATTTCACCACCCTCCCAGGGGGGGCCCTAAGACCAAAAATTTTTTAGCTTTATTTAGTGTCTAATTTTAAGGAGAAGCGAAAGTTAGTTACCAAGAAGAGTTTTGGAAAAAAATCCCATTTTTCTGTGAAAATTTCATGCCCCCCCCAATTTTCATTTTTTTTTTCCAAAAATTTTACGACCCCATCGTTGTGGCGGGTCACAACCCTGCTCAACCCTGTCTAAAGTAGTTCCACTTTAAATTCAGGTTTTAATACGGTAATACAGGATTAAGGCCTTCGCATAGTCTGACGGTAAAAGTCGCGCCGCGGTGATGGGGAATGGAGGGCAGAGATGAAGCTGCGTAGCCGCTCTCAATCCTTCAACTCGGCGGCGCGACTTTTGCCGCTCGACTATGCGGAGGCCTTTCATGAACATTTTTTAAATGAACCCCCGGGATGAAGTTGAGGCAGTTTTCAAACATCGTCTCATTGAGGTATAGCATATCTTCCTCATTTTGAGCTGGCCAAAATAGGGCCTATCGGGTTTATCATGTCGGAATCTCCTTATCGCTGTTGTATTTTGCCATCGCCGACCGCTCCGCCACTTGCTCCGCTCGGACTCATCTGAGAAAGCTGGGCTTTATGCCTGATGGGGGATATTTTTGCGAAAGAATTTCCCCGACTCCGTTTGGCCGAAGAGTGGAGTAGCGTTGGAATAAGTAGTGGCCACTCAAATCCAATTTTTGGACGTATTCTATGGAGCCTAGAAAACCTAATTCCCCCGGCGCTCGCCTGGTCCCGCACGTCGCGGACAGCACGATTCGAGCGCGGTTGCGCGCTGATTATGTTATAGCGGACGAATTTATACACGCAGAAATGGCAGGTACGACCAGATGCGTATGCAAATTGTAGAAATGTTAGTGTTATGTATAGACACATAATAATAGAGTATTTTGCGTCATCCCGTGACTTGGGCATTGCGGCAAGAAGCTGCTGGCAGTGATTATACTTTCTATAGAATAACTGCCTAGACTTTTTCCGAAAGGAGTTATGGGCGTTTTTGGAGCTTTGCAGAAAGGTAAGGGTGCGCATGAGCCAGTTTTTAGGGTGTTTTGAGAAAAATCTGATTTTTATCGAAATGTACATCGAATTCGCATTCAGCATCCCGATTTACACGAGTACAGTTACGGAGCTTTGGGAGCGAAAAGTATTTTGGCACTGGGGCACGTTTTCCTCCCGCCCCTTTAATCGTTGCAGGTTTTGCCATGCCAACCGCGGCCTGCACGTGCATAATTAATGTTTTTGGGGAAATGGCAAATCTTTGAATCAAAAAAATACCTCGATTTTGTACTAAGGATTGAAACTCCTGGTGGGCGAAATTCTCTCATGCGTTCTAAATTTCTCACACTCCGGGGTTCCAACCCCTGGCCCGAAATCGGGGAAACCTCCGCACAGATGCGAACTCATTACCGAATCCAGCTTATCGCAAGCGCGACTGTACATACGACACTCGAAAGCCAATTTCGTTAACGCATACTTATACAACAAAGTGACGTATGCAGATGCTTCAGAGAAATGCTTGGGGCTACTTCCTCGGAACTTCGGATAGCAAAAACGTATTTGGCCTAAATAAACGTACATGATGGATAAAGGTGTCAAAAAAGAATTCGCATGCACATTAAATTTTTCCACTATTGGGATTTTTGTAAAGTTTGATACATGTTCCAAACGTTTTCAAATTGTTCCAAGGGGTTGAAACTCCGCATGGACCTAATTTTGACGTGGGTACGGAATTTTTCTCTCCCCCCCCTCTATTATGCGTATTTCAACCTACTCCAAACTGCCACACCACCTAAGGGTGTGGCGGTACAAGCCCGTATGTCTCACAACAAATGGTAACTTTGACAATTTTGTGAATGAGAAGTGTTTAACAGTGTTGTATTCAGTGTTCTTGGTTGAACTGATTTTCCTCGGTAGCGTCGGAACTCGTCCGCGCCATCATTTTTACACCCAACAAACTTTGCAACAACCCGGAGTTTCCCTCCCCTTCTAAAATCAGGAGAGTTATGGGCCCTAAGAAGTGTATCGTACACACAATGTCAACTTTCCAATTCGATTTTAACCCCAGGTTCCAGTGCTAAGAAAGTCGCGGCCTCTTACAAGCTCCAGCGCAATCAATATCCTCACGGCATTTCCACAGACAATTCACATTTGGTAAAACCAATTGCCTTTGTCGTCCTATTACCTCCGAATTGATCTTTACCTTAACACGAGCATGCATTTTCTGAAGATTGCAATGCTTCTGTCGTCCATCTTCTAATCGATGAAAATGGCGCGATAGTGATCGAGAAATTGACACGGGTAGGAAAACGCGCTCCGATGCTAAAATATTTTTCGCTCCCGAAGCTCCGTAAACTGTACTCGATTTACACCCACAGAAATTTTGAGGCAAACCGGAGGCTTTGACCAAACTACAGTGTATCCACCGCAATCTGCCGTAAGTTGTGAAAAATCGAAAAACTGACCTCAGCTCCAGGTGGAGCCCACCAAATAACCCTCACAAAACGATTTGAGCCACACCTTTCGTAGCATTTCGGAATGCGTCAAAAATCGCGTTCCGCCCTCAAACAGGGTTGGGCAGGCTTGCGATCGGTAGCAACAGTGGTCGTAAAAATCTCGGAAATTCTCGAAAAAAAAAGCATTTTGGGAGGGGGTTCGTAAAAATTTCGAAAAAAATGGGGTTTACCTTTAAACCACTCGGAAAGGTAGAGTGAGGCAAGAGTAGTAAGTCGTGTATGAATTTTGAACAGTTTAAATGAAGATTAGTTTTGGAGGGGGGGTTCGGAAAAATTTTGGTCACCAGGGGGTCGTAAAATTTGGGTCACCAGTCGCCACGGCCTGCTCAACCCTGCCCTCAAATTGTTCTTCCGATGGGAAGCTTTAACGAATTTAGTCGAAACTTCGGGAAACCGACAAACAGGCTCCAGATTCGTGATCAGCGTCCCAAATAACTCTTTTGAGAGAAATTTGAGTCTCACACGGCGTATTTTTCTTAAACTTGAAAGCTCTCTGATTCCTCTAACTGGTATAAGTAAACGCTCAACTCAAATTCCGTACCATTGGGAAATGCTATTTTTTTCAAGAACTGCCCATGGGTTTGTTTTAGGCGCTGAGCACGTCTGCGATGTCCGTTTCCAGATTTTCAACGTACGGAAACCAGGGATAAAATTCCTGTATTTTTTTTCAGAGTGATTCTGGGCTGCTGCGAAGGGCATATTCACGCTATGCGCTTAAAAATTGTTCTAGAAAAATACATTTAAATTAGTACGGCCACTCTGGCTAGCAGGGTTTCCTTGTCAGATTTGACCAAAAACTTCTTAGTGTGGGTTTACTCGGGACCTCAAGACAATTTTCAAATCTACTAGTCGACTTATGGAAGATAAAGGTGGGTTACCTCAGTTCAATGGCATTATACCCGCCGCAACCTCCTTCTTCTTTGCAGCCGCAGGAAGGTTTTTGTCAAAGGTTCAAGAAACGGGCGACTGAAACCGGATTCGTCCACAAATCCATTGTTGTAAGAGTGGTAGGCCTCTTTGGGCATTCGAATAGGTGTTCAGTTGTGTGGCCACGGCTACCACAGTCCGGGCACTCGTCCGGCTTACTGCGATCGATCTTATGCAAGAATGACATCAGCATAGGGGAATGACCGCAGCGTAACGAGGCAAGGGTACTTCTAGCCCGCCTACCGAGTTCCATCTCGGTGTCGCTGACCATGGGTGGTACGACTTTCAATATGGGATTGACGGTCGTCCTACTCAAGTGATCCCTGACGAACTTGGTGTGCTCCGCACGTAAAAGACGCAAACGATCCAGTTGGGAGTCCGTCCATCTTTGTATATTAACTTTCTCGGGAGCATCCGCAAAAGGCTTTCTGATATGTCTCTCTGTCACGGGATTCATGATCCTTCTTAATGGGTGGTCAGGCTGCTTGACAATGTTAATAACCAGTTGCTGCGCTTGGAGTTGGCAGTGCTCCTTAACTGGCAGAATTCGGGCTTCAGCATAAAGATGTTCCACTGGGGTGCTTTTAGCACACCCAGTAGCAATCCGAAGAGCAGCAATACCATCGTGGCAGAAGCGCTGGATATCGGCCTTTATTAAAGGTCGGCGGGCAAGAGTCATGTTTCAGAACCATGTCTCCAACAGTATTCCTATGGCAGCTGGAGTCCCTCAGGGCGGAGTTCTATCGCCAGCCCTCTTCAATCTGTACCTCGGAGATATGCCTGAGCCTCCACAGGAGAACAAGGTCGTCGCGTATGCCGATGACATAACAATCGTAATGTCGAGATCGGGATTTACAGGTGGCCGCCAATAAGATCAACGAGTACCTGATCACACTAAAGGGCTTTTTCGACCGCAAGATGCTAAGTATCTCTGCAGCCAAGTCGTCAGTGTCCGTTCTCACGACGGAACCATCCGAGCACAGCGCTCATCCGGATGTCGTGTGGGATGGAGACCGTTTGCCTGCTGCTCGCTTTCCAAAGCTGCTCGGTCTTGTGCTCGATCCGTCACTCAAGTTTCATAAGAATACCGAGCAGAAGCAGGCAGTCGTTAAAGCTAAGCTCAACGTTCTCAGGGCCCTGGGCGGCACTTCGTGGGGTAGCAGCAAGGAGACTATACTCACAACGTATAAGGCAATTCTGCAGCCCGCCCTGGAGTACGCCGCACCGGTTTGGCAGCATCTCGTCTCAGAATCCTCCTGGACAAAGATGCAACGAGTACAAAAATGCTGCTCTCCGTATCGCCACCGGATGTGCAAGGAGTTCCCCAATCGAGCACCTGCATGCTGAGACCCGTCTATTACCAGTGAAGGAGCACTGTCAGCTCCAGGCCCAGCAATTCCGCATTAACATTATAAAGCAACCAAATCACCCGTCGTGGAGAGTGCTAAACCCCGTGAGAGAGAGAAGTATAAGAAAGCCATTCGCCGATGCTCCAAACAAAGTCAATTTGCAAAGATGGCACGACTCACAGCAAGAACGACTCCGTCTTTTGCGCGAGGAGCACACCAAGTTCGTACGGTGTCATCTTGTGAAGGTGGCCATAAATCCTATACTAGGAGATATACCGCTTCCGTCTGCACCTCAGAGTCTCAACCCGGAAGAAGGGCGAGATGCACGCTCGCATCATTACGCTGTGGTCACTCTACAATACTAATGTCTTATGTCAGCAAGATTGACAGCAGCAAATCTGATGTGTGCCCGGACTGCGGTACCGTCGGCCATGATACCGCACATTTATTCAACTGTCCGGAGAGACCTACCACGCTGACACCAATGGACCTATGGACGAATCCACTACTGGTCGCCCAGTTCCTCCGCCTATGACAAAACCCTCTATGTGGCTGCAAAGAAGAAGAAGAAGAAGAGCAGCATTTTCTACTCGCTGCATCTTTGTCCACGATGAATCCGATATCATGTGCTGCCATACCGGTGCAGCGTACTCCAACGCCGGCTGCAATACTGCCTTGTAGGTTGTCAATATAGTCTCCTTGCTGCTTCCCCACGACTTTCCTCCCAGAGCTCGTAGAACGTTGAGCTTTGCTTTCACTGTAGCCTGTTTCTGCTCAGTATTCTTGTGGAACCTCAACGAAGGATCCAATACTAGGCCGAGCAGCTTAGGAAAACGTGCAGCAGGCAGACGAGCGTCTTCCCATTTCACAACGGGGTGAGCGCAGTGTTCCTTAGGGTCAGTGGAGAAAACGGATACAGATGATTTAGCGGCAGAAACAGTGAGCATCATATCATCGAGAAAGCTCTTCAGAACGATGAGGTAGCTAATGATCTTGCGTGCAGCTACATTAATGTCTCTGTCTCGGCACAAGATGGTGATGTCATCCGCATACGCAACGACTTTGATGTCACTTGGGGGACGGGCAAATCTTTCAGGTAAAGACTGTACAGAGCAGGCAATATGACTCCTCCTTGAGGGACACCGGCAGCGATCGGGATGCTATTAGAGACATGTCCCTGGAACAGCACTTTTGCTCGGCGCCCTCTGATGAGTGCAGTAATCCATCGCTTCTGCCAAGGCGGGATGGTGGACCTCAATAGCGTCTCAGACAGTATGCCCAAGTTGAGTGTCAAACGACTTAGTGAGGTCCAGGGCTACTCCAACAGTGCGTTGAGGCTTGGTGGCGTTGAAGCCATCCAAAACATAGCTCACAATCTCCAGCAGCGCCGTGGTGGTAGAGTGTAATTTGCGGAATCCATGTTGGAGTAGCCCTGGACCCGCCGCTACCTACAGTTTATCTTCCGAACATAAGCAGGTGGGCTCCAGACTACGTCCGCTGGAAGGTTATTCGTGAAAATTAGTCTCAACACTCGTAATACTCCCTTGAAAGTTTATTGCTTCTTAGAAGAACCAAAAGAATATTAGGAAGGCTATTAAAATCTGTGTTAGGTTGGCAATGCAGCACATTGATGTGTGATATAGCGAGCAAGCGCGTTTGAATCACATTGACCGCGACGCGCCGGGCCTGGCGAGCGCTGGGAGAATTAGGTTTTGTGGGTTCCGTAGACTACGTCCAATTTTTGGGTCAAGCAGGGTGGTGACCCGGCGCAACGAGGAGGTCGTAGAAATTCGGAAAAATTGAAGAAAAATGAGTGTTTGGAGGGGCTCGTAAAATTTTCCGAACCACTCGGTAAGCTAAATTAAGGTAGTGATAGTCGCCTTCTGCTAGTAAGATTGCAGCGGGTGGTGGCCATCGTGTATCGACACTTGAGGAGGTGGGAGAAACGGGGGAGGAGCGACGTTACTGATTGGACGCAACAGCCGGGGGCCGGGGCTAGCCCGTGTTGCGTCCAATCAGGAACCTCGCTCCTCCCCCATTTCTCCCGCCTCCTCAGGGGGCCACTACCCGATTGCAGCGCAAGAACAGCTGTGTCGGCAGAGGCCGTCACGGAATTCTACGTTACGGTGGGTGTACGGTAGTTGAGACAAAGTATCAGATTTCAGTCAAAATTCTTATTCAGGGGTTTCTCGGTGAGCTGAATACAAATTTGACGTCTTTTTATCATGGGGGGGTCGTTAATATTTTCAAAAGATTTCCAAAGTTAGGTCAACAAGGGGGTCGTAGTTCCGTGGAAAATTAGCGCAACGGCCTGCTCAACCATGATAAATGTGGGTCAGCTCGTCCAAATTCCGCTTTCTCGTGGCGCTATACTTTAGTACTCCATGAGTTTCTGATCTTTCTTTTTGTTCTAATTTTTGAATAGCGAGTTACCGTGTGTGATTGCTCTCTGTGACTGAAAATTGGGTTTTGACTCCAAGGAAGCGCAATTGAAAAACGGATTCAGAGCACTGTTTGAGGTGATCTGGGCTTTGATTGTAGTCAGGCCCCCACTAAATTTCGTTTGGCGTAGTTTAGATATGGTCTGTAGATCACGGTCAAGCGGGGTCGTGAAATTGCTCAACGGTGGGTGGAGGAGGGGTCGCAAAAATTGTGGCCAGACAAAGAGGGTGAGAGGGGGATCGCAAAAATTTCGGACCAAAAATGAAAATTTCTGAAAGTGATTTTAAAATGGAAAATAACGGTTATTGAACGTCATCAGGTATCTCTTCAGTACTCTTTTTACAGCATTTTTGGGAAAAAAGTGCTCAAAAATCACACCTCGCAAAAATTCTGAGTTTTTCGAAAGTTTTTTATGTCGAGAGGGGGGGGTCGCTCAGATTTTGGAAAATCACACAACGCCCCGCTTGACCCTGCTGTAGATGTCAGGGGATATCGCCAGGGTCAAACGAGATTGCGACAATGGGGTGGGGGTCGCAAATTTTCGATTTGAAACTGAAGCTTAGGTGGGGATCGCAGAAATTTGGGCATGAAAATGAAATTTCTAGAAAAAAATCAGCTTTCTGGCAAAAGTAACGATATGGCAATGTCATTCAGAAGTCAAAAAAGGTTTCAAAAGAATCTTTAAAATAATGTGGCGTGAAATAGCCTGGGGTAATAAAAAAGTTGGGAAATGAAGTGAACTAAACAAAAATACGATTTGGTGGTCGATCATTCTAAAAGCTGTCCCGTTAAACCTATCAAGCGAAATCAAGCACGATATGAACTGGAGCGCCGCGTTCACCTAGCTTGGCCTATGCTGATTCCCTTACTACAGCTTTCAAAAATGGCTTAGTGTTTCGGTTGCGCGCTTGATTTCGTTTTGATAAGTTTACCGGAGAAGCTTGTGAAATGATCGACCACCAAATCGCATTTTTGGTTATTTCACATCATTTCCTAACCTTTTTATTACTCCAGGCTATTTTACGCCAAATCATTTTAAAGATATTTCGAGATATTTTTGAAACTTTTTTTGACATTAGCAAGTCGTTACTTTTGCCAGGAAGATAGATTTTTAGAAATTTCGCATAATTTTCCCGAAGGTTTTCTTTCTGACTTCAATTTTGCTCCACGATTTTTATTTAGGAATGAGGAAACATCTAACAGACGATATTGTCGTATGAGTACAATTTTTAAACGTATGACTCATAACCATAAAAAATTCTGCCGCATATGCTACATTGCCGAATTTTGTGCAACATGTGAAAAATCGATATTATTGATCATTAGTATTCGATTTTGCTTGGTGAGAAGATTTTCCCAAGCAAGTGACTTAGAGCCGTCAACAATCATAAATCTTTGCGGCATATTGTGCAAAAGGCGAAAAAATCGATAGTATTGATTATCGATTGATGACGTGTCATGAGGAAGAATTCTGACAAGCTCAGTACTTACCTCTGACGGCCTGTATTAATTGGCTACACATCCACCCACACACCCTGGTATACATAGCCGTAGCATATTCAAGCAGTTTTCGGGCTCCACGGCTAATTTAGCATGTAAACCCACGACTTTGAGGTACCCTTTAAAGAGCGACCTGCATCCATTTCCATCCTCCTATCCAAAAATGAACTCCCTAGCTTAATTCTAAGTGTACCAACAAGATTGTCTACGCCCTCTGAAAAAAAAAGGAGAATAAAGGGCCTTTCAGAGTGGCGTCGCTGCGAAATTCGCGGCATCGCTCCTGAGAGCGAGTGAAAAAAGGCGTGGCCTATCGATTGCCGCTGCGTCATATTTCTTTCTCGGCGTCTGTTATTTCTTCGCTGCCCTTTAAGTTTGATCAGAGCGCATAAACATATTGGCGTGCCATCCCTCGCGTGTTCTGCAATCTCAGACATTCTGGAATCGATCAACAAAAACGAGTTATATGTTTAGAATAATATACCAGGAGACACTACCACCAGTAGAATCACCTTCAACTGAAACGATTTGCATAACAAGCATGGTGTCCACAACAAAAAATTATTAAACGCCATGACGAAATAAATCCTGGACGAGAAATCAAGTGACATGAGGAGATAGATCCTGGATAAACAATTAAATAGCTTGACGAAATTTATCCTGGATGGCAAACATCTACTGAAATAGGCAAAAAAAATGATTCTACAGAGAGTTAATGAGCATATAGTAACGAAGGAACACTAACTAATACGAGATAGTAACGAAGGAACACTCATTAATATGAAGAAACTACAGCGACAAATAGCGACAGCGACAAAAATGGTCGAGACCATTTGCCTCGCAAAACGTCGCAGAACGTCGCTCCCAGCTCGCGCCGTCGCTCCCACTCTGAAAGCGCGACATTCGCTCCCGTCGCGCGGCAAGGTTTGCGCTGCGTAGCACCCGCCATCTCTCACCACGTCGCCGCGACAGCGAATTTTTCTGCGACGCCACTCTGAAAGGCCCCTAACAGAAAAAACGCGCGGTCTTTTATTATTTACACGCAAACCAGTGAACCGTTCCAAACCGTTCTTGGGCGTTGAAACCACCTTTTTGCGCTCTTTTCAATGCAATTTAGAGCTCATTTCTACGATCACTCTGAACATTGATATCAAAAAAGCAGTTGCGCGCGTGGACCACATTTTCTAGTAGTGATTGGTACATTAAAATGACGAAATAGGAATCTTTTGATGATGATTGTGGGAATTTCGGTTTGAAAATGAAAATTTGGTGAAGATATCGCCGAAATTTTTCGATATTTTTGATCGCCAAAGGTAGGCATTGTAGCATTGCTCAGGTTTTAGACTTTTGAGACTGACTGCTAAACGAATTTTCAGCGTCTTACAGTGTTGGTAATCAAATGTAAACTGGTTCTTATGAATTTGGACGATTTTGATTTTGTGGAGCTTAGCTTGAGTGCTCTAAGAACTCGCGTGTAATAACACCTTGTGTTATATGATGTCACCATATTTGTTATTCATATCATGTATATGTGTAGAATAAAATCCCGTATTTCCGGTTTTCGAGAATGCCTAAGCCGAAGCAGATAGCAAATAAACCGAACGTCGATAGAGTAAGTTCAGTCTGTTTCGAAATGTCTAACAGAAGTTTTAACTGACATCCATTTTGCTCTATATATTTCGTGGATTATTCATGCACATTGTAGGCACCAGTTCGCGGTTCGACCAGAGGAAGACTAAGGAACCAAGCGTTTTCTTCCCGTCGTTCCGCAATGACGCGGTCACAGCCAGTAAGTGAATGATCTGAAAAACGCGGTTTCTTGTTGTTAGGGTAGTTTTGAATTCGTATGGAGTCGGGTCCCACCGGCGTTCCACGCATGGTCGAGCTTGTTTGCGTAGTTTCGTAAGGGGTGGTGAAATGTGGTAAATATTTCAGCCTGAAAACGAAAATTCTAGGTGGTTTCGTTACAATTTTGGCCCAAAAACGAAAATTTTAGGGAGGGGGTCGTAGAATTCTTGGTGAGTTTGGCGACCAATTGGCTCCGTTGAGGCTTTCATGTCTCTGAAACTCAGGATCGCTCCGTCGCGGTAATTTTAGCTCGTATCTAACGCTTTCAACGGCGTAAGCGTCGTTCTATATGCTTTATGAGTATACCAATGGCGCTGTCTTAACCGCGTTTATCCGCGCATACCAGGGTTAGGCTCACGATGTGATGATCATGGAGGGGGGCCGCGGCTCTGGACGCCAGGAAGGGGATGGATCGCAGGTCTCTCATCGGTCCTCACTCGAAAAGAGTTGGTATTTACCAGAACAAAAGTTTGTGAAAATCTGTAGAATGAATTTAAAAAATAATAATTCCAAATTAGCTAGAAAAATCATCGACTTAATTAATTTTTTCGTGTACAGGTCGCGCTGACGACTCACCTGGGCCGCGCGAATTTTCATGTTGGAAGGGGGATTATGATCGAATCCACGTCGCGGGAGCAGTTCGGCGGGCACACGTGACGCGCGCGGCTGAAAGCTGCTGCGTGCATGTCGCCGTTGGGGCACGTTAGCCGTGGGGCCTCTAACAAGAAAATTAGTTGACGCTCAGTTAACGCGCTCCAACTACGACGAGCGCGCAGCGGTTTTCTGCCGCGTGCGTCACGTGTGCTAGGCGAACTGCTCCCGCGATGTGGATTCGATCAACTTCTCAAGTGGAGGAGACAGCATTTTCCGAACTGGAGCGTGGGGGACGCACCTTTCACGAGCCAATCACCCTGGCGCGCGCGTATGCTGCGCACTCTCTCGCCGGTTCCGCACACGCACGTGAAAAAACAAATCAAATTTTGCTCCCAAGGAGAGTTTATGTTGTCTAAGTGTAAGGGTTGCGCTTGTCGCAAGAGTCAAGTGTGTGAATTGGTTGACTATTGATCGCTCGCTGCTGAACCCGACGCGCCTAGCTTTATCAGTTGCTATGAGTGACGCTGGAGGATTGGGAAACTTTTTTTTTAGTAAAAGCATTCGAGTGGTCTCATCTTGTTTTAGGTTTCAAGATTGATTTGAAAATCTTCAAACGAAAGTTTTTTGTTAGTTCGTTTTGAAAATTAGTATGTTTAGGTCTATCAGGTTTTCGAAGATATGGAGCCGGAGTATGTTGAAGAATATGTGCCAGTTGTTCCGCAGGCTCGCCGTCATCGCGCCCCTATGGTCTATCGACGTCCGATTGGTGTGTTTTGAAGAGATTACTGTTTTTGTTATTTCCTAGATTCTACGGTTTATACAATTATTTCAAGTTATTCTTTCATTTCAGAGGAGAGGGTCACACTCCCTCCAACGCCTCAGGTGGTCTATGTGCCTGTGCCGGTACCGCGTAATCAGAATCAGAGAAGACCAATGGGCGCGAAGCTGAATCGTGGACGTGGCGTCCAGCGAAATCAAATGTAAGTATGTTTACACAAGCTGCTAGTTGATCGCAAAACGCTTGGCTCCGGGCGAGATTGAACCAGCATATTCCCGTTCCGGGGGAGCTCCTTATCGCACTGCACCACCGAAGCAATCATCCTTTCACCCGCATAACGGGATGAAACAGGTGTACCGTCAGAGACTATCTAACAGTCGTAGACCTGTCAAGATGCCTTAGTTAAGTCTTACACAATTTTTGGATGTTTTCCTGAGACGCTTTTTCTGTTGGGTGGTCAAACGTAGGTTGTTTTGGTGACACCTATCAAGTTTGTTCGAAGGTGTAGCACAAAATTTGAGTCACCAAATTCTCCATTATCCGCTTATAAGCTTTCAATAAATTGTGACGTGCCATTCAAAAGATCAGTTATTGTTTTTTCTGGTGGCGTTTATCATAACTCGGAAAAGTCGACCTGCTCCGAAACAGGGTTCGGCGCGAGGTATGGAACTCCACAGAGGGTATGAGGTGCGCGGGGGGGGTGAGGGGGTCCGAATTCGGCCGGGAGACCAAGTGGACCATTCTGAATGGGGTATACACTGCTTAGGATTAGGTTTTGCGAAGAATTTGATTAAGCCTTCCAATTTATATGAATTATTATTCTTTAAATTTCACAGAAAAAAAAAACAAACTGACCAGATCACGCTTTTGGAGGAGGGGTTTGAGTAAAATTGACCTCCTTCCCTCCTTCACAAGTCCTGCACTACCCTGCTTCGAAATCCATTTAAAAAAATTATAGGAACTTTTCCGTCCCGAAATGTTTCTAATATCTATTGTTCCCTTCATTCCATCGATTGGGTTAGGAAGTTTGAGCGCTATATAGACCAGCTAATGGAACCAAGACTTTTTCGCGGCAGTCCTTCAGTGGGCGAATATTGCTTCTTCTGGAAGTTTCTGAAAATATCGTTGTTTTTCAAATATTTTTATTATTCCACGACTTGAGGGCATTCAGCGTCCGAATTAAGTATTATGGACAGTGTCATATCCAATGATAGTTGTTTTGTTAATTTTCAACAGTTTTCTCAGAAGTTGGTTTTTCTATCTCTTTTTATCCATTCACGACCACGCCTAATTTTGAGCCACTACACGTTCGAACCGCGTGCAATACTGCGTTACCGTATACCGTGTCCCACCGGTGGGACAGTGAGCTTGAATGACAAGTCACAAAAAATCGATTTTTGTTTTTCTAGTCTATAGTGAAGCTATCAATGAAGTAAACATTGTACCAGAATTTTTGCGCGTGGAATTCTTTCTATCATGAGAAAGAACTGCCTGAAGTCACGGCAGGTTCAAGCGGAAATATTATTTTGACATCACTGCTCCGGTGTTAATCACTAAATTGCGTTTCTTTAAATGCAATTCAGAAACCTGTTATCTGTTCAGGAAATTGGGATCGTGTAGGTTTGGTCATGGTGGGTAAAAAGGTTTGAATGGAAGAAAATCGATGTTTTGGGGTCATGGGAACAGAACGTGATTCCAGCTCAGGTGTCCTCGATAAAGCTAAGAAATGACAGTAAAAGATTAAAGGACTCATAATGCCCTCGAACAGTTGTTTTTGTAACGATTTTTTTTTCATATTGATCCAAAACTATTTTTACAGAAGTTTGAACATTTAGCTATATTGGAGCCAGGGATGAGCAGGGCTGCGACCTGGCGCAACGTGGGGTTGTAAAAATTCTGGAAATTTTCGAGGAAAAAAAATGAAATTCGGGGGATTGTAAAATTCTTGTTGAAAAATGGGAAACTTCTCCGAACCATTTGGTATGGTAAAATGAGGTAGGATTAGGAAAACTGTTTTTTATAACTACAAGTGTGAAATTTTTCCAGATTTGTCACGCAAAGTTTACATCTCGTGAGAGGGGATCGTAAGAATTTTTGAAATTTTTACCCAAAGTTTTGGTCAACGGGGATCTTAGCTCCGCCGAAAATTGGCGCAACAGTCTGCTCTGAGTGGAGCTGCCGATGGACCACGACTTACGCATTCGAGTCTAGGATTAATAAATACATTGAACATAAAAAAACTTTGGAAGTTCGTCCTCGTGGCAGAGAAATCGATTTTCGAAAAGCGTGTCCCATCATTGGGACACGCCGTTCGAAGTGGTAGTCAACGCGGGTCTCACCGGTGGGACACGTGATCGTGAATGAGTTAATTATCAACCATTTCTTCAAAAATGTCGGTTTCTCTACTCCTTTTTTAAACGATCCCGATGGTGCTGTGACCCCCTCCCCTGGTGACTGAAATTTTCGAAATAATTGGAACAGCAGCGAACCTTCCCTCCTGGAGGATACTTAAGCCTGAATTTTCCTTTGATTCTCTCCTCCAACTTTGCAAATTTTCCTTTTCAGGGCCAAAATTTCTACAACCCTCACGTACCCCCCCCCCCTGTTGTGACTGGTTCGCATTTTGCTGGAGCCTGTTCTTAAAGGCACAGTTCAAGCTCACGAAATCTGAGATCCCCGCATAATTTAGAAGTTCACCCACCCTATATAGCCCCTGCCAAATGCGAGCTCTCAATTCCTCCGAAAAGCGGAGATATAGGAGGAAGCCACCCTGGGGCGCCCATACCAAGAAGCCACTTTGGCATGCCCCTTTCACGATTTTTCGAGCTCAACAGCGGCGAGATGAGTGATGGTTTCCGACCAGTATCCCCGTTCTTCCCTTCATTCCCAGCCTCTTTCCTCCTTCAGGTCGGTTCGCATACATCGGTTGCAAATGACGGATGTTACGATCCTCGGAAAACTCATCCACCATGCTTACGTAACACAATTTTTGAGAGGCCATAACTTCGTTCTCAGGGGGGTTTTGTACGATTATAAAGACATCGTTGGAATCGGTGTGAGACCGTTTTCAAGATAGGCAGGAAAACAGAAAAACTGTTGGACTGTGCCTCTAAGATACTCTGCCTATAGACGCAAGAAGTGACTATGAAAATGGGTGCTGTCCAGTCGTTGGATCTTCAGTGTAGATTTCCGAGAAATGCGACGTTCAACCCACTGAAAGATTCATAAAATTTGCGGTGTATGAAACTTTCCCTTCATTTTGGTATAAAATTCAAGTCACGATTTTTTACGTAGCGATAAACACTATAGATAAAGGATTGAGCTTACGAATGCTACACCACATCATCGGAAGACCACAGACGAACAAGGAAAAATTGGGTGGTCTACGAGTGCCTGCGAACTTTTAGGACAGTCTTATAGAAGTTTCTAATCCAAAAAAAGGATTTTTCAGGCCAAGAAATAATGTCCGTGGTGCTATCAACAATTCGAACTTCAAGAATCGCTTCGTAGGAAATACGGTGCGTGGTGCTGGACGAGGTGGTGGTCGAGGACGTGGAGTAGGAGGAGGAGGAGGCATGAAACGCGGGCACTATCCCCCGATGCCGAAGAAGTCAATCAGTCAGCTGGACCGAGAGCTGGACGATTATATGAGGAGATCGAAGCATCCGAAGATTGTTATCTGAAAGGACGGTGCTCATGTGTAGTTGATTCCCAGGTTTTGGGAGCGAGTAGATGTATTTCACCTATGTTTAAGTATTCCGGACAGTAGCTAAGTTCTGGAATGTGGTTGACTATGCCCTAAGGGCATAGACACCGACTCGATTTTTCCCGGCAAAATGTTAGTGTATATTGAGATATTGAGGCGATTTCAATGCCGCCCACTAGTATTATTCCTCCGCCCATATAGCTCTGCCTGCAATATAATCAGTAATTTCCATCTTCGAATTGACGAATTCCAACCTCTGTATGGTACCTAAAAGCTTTCCCAGTGCCCTTAAAAAAGTACTGAAAATTCGACACTGGCACATGTCCTCCATGTTCTGTTTTGTATGGGTCCATTTGTTTTGTTCTGATCTGAGATTATTATGTGTCCATTATTCACTGTTATTCCACCGTATCCTTCTTGTTTTTCTGCACATAATAGTGTTTTAATTTCGTGTAGTTCTCTCTGTTGAAGAATTATTGACCACCATCTATTAAAATTCGATTTGATTGGTCACATGGGAGAACAGAATAGTGTTGTGTCATTGAAAGAATATTTATCAAATCACAGTAGAAAAGTGCGTTTGTTCATTTGAAAGACGATAGAACAACATCAACAATCATTATTTGCTCTCGCCACATCCATTTGGTGTCGTCGGAGCACTGAAAAATCGGATTCGTCACGTAGGAGGTGAATGCAGCCTTTTTGACCAACAAATTGATTATTGAAGTGAGTTGTCGTGGTGGTCTCTTTAGTTGAAAGGCACTGGTTGGGAGGACCTACCGCAACCCCGCTTGTTTTTGCTCTACGGAAAGGGGGGTCCAAGCAGTATTGAACGCTCGAATTAGCTTGAACTACTCAAGCGATTCCCAGCCCAGAGCCGCTTGCCAGTTCGGCTCGTTCTCCCAATCTGTGGTTCGGCTTCTGTTGCCGTCCAGGACACTGCTGTTGTTTTTCGGGCAGACTGGACAAGTAATGGTGAGCGAAGCAATTTGAGAACGAAAAACTGGAAACTTCTCAGTGCCAGAACAGAGAAGTCTAAAAAATTTAGGAGCTAAACAGGCGGTGGAAGCTCGGGGGTGTGTTCGAAGACGTTCATTCGTCGAAATCAGGTGTGCCGGACGCCTTTGGAGATGATCGCGGAACAAGAGCTGTAACCGATCAGGTATCGTGAAACCTTAAGGGGTTAAATGGTCGTTCCCCAACACAACGGTCAGACTTGTTCACCGCCTTGACTAAACGTAGGAGTCTTCCTGTTCCTAGAGCGAATATTGGGGATCGCACCACCTGAAGTCAGCAATACCGAGATGGAACTCGGAAGGTGGGCTAGATGTTCTCTTGCCTCGTTTCGCTGGGGGCATTCCCCCATGCTGATGTCATACCTGCATGGGATCGATAGCAGTAAGCCTGACGAGTACCCGGATTGTGGTGACCATGGCCACACGATAGCACACCTTTTCGCCCACCACACTGACGACAATGGATTTGTGGTTGAATTCAACTGCGGTTGCCCGTTTCTTGAACCTCTGACAAAAACGCTTCTGCGGCGGCAAAGAAAAAGAGGAAGACTCTGGCACACGATATGGACCAGTGGAGACGTTACTTCAGCCCATGAAACCGTGTTGATGATCAACCTCAATCCGCGATTGTAGATTCTGTTGAGAACATACCTTGTTGAACTTGCTGGTAATAGCTTGCTTCAACTCGCTGATGATCTTCTTCAACATTTGATTTTCGGTTCGTTCCTGATCAGATTCTCCATCTTTATTGACCGGTTTTTCCACGTACACAAATTCTCGCCATCGCTTTCTGAAATGCGACGAGAAAAGCTTCAGGCATTCATATGACAGTCTCACCACACAGAACTCACATATTCGACGAGGAAAGCATGACGATTTTCATGTTCATCCGTAGACTCCAGCTTGGTCCAGCGTCAGACAAATACAATGTGCTGGAAAACTGATTAATAGCTACGATACTATTTCTCGGAGCCTCGAAGTGTGCATTTATGAGATGAACTCACCACGGCAGTTCTGCATCATGCAGAGCTTTATCATGAAGCGGTGACACGTTCAGGCCCACTTTTTGTGCCAAAGCGACAAATAACGCTAAAACATATAATTGCTTAAGCATCGACAGCCAGCTGCCCTCTAAGGGTTACAGTTTCGTGGAAGGTACGGTATGAAGAAAGCTTGGGTCCAGGTGAGAATGAAGCACAGAGTGGAATGTGGAAATATATCCGACGTTGGCAACTTCGCCATACAGTAGACCAGGAAGACGTCCATATCAAGCCCGTTAGAAGTCGGTGGAAAAACTACCATACACGATGTTTTCATCTCGAAAGGTAACCCGAATTGAAGCAGTTGACGACATAAAGTCAAGAAAGATTCCGTTACTGGTATGAACAGGCGCTAGGTAAAGGATCATCAAGCGAGATGGTGCCGCCCCAGAAGGTAACGCTGGCGATCTAAAATGATCACAAACCGAAACAGAATCTTCTGCACCGACTGCAAAGTAGGGTGCGGCTCATGATGAACGTGGAAGTGAGTGCGCACCGAGACCAGGTTTTCTTTCTTCCTTCGTTGCCGTCATTAGAAGTTGAGACGCGAGCATTCTGGAAGCTGGTAAACAACGACGATAGCGTAAGACAAACCACGATCTGGAGCACCAAGTGTAAGACCAAAAAGAGAGCCACGGCTGCCACTCTCTCGAAGGTCTACCCAACCCTGTCCACAGGTTGCGGTCTGGTGATGACTGATCGGAGTTGACACTGCGCTGTCCAGTGGGCCGTCAGTAGGAATAAGAAAGTTGGTCGGACGTGAGTTGGTCAACCTGCAGCTGATGCGCAACACTAGAAGCCTTCTGTGAGATTTGTTGAGGTCGCGCAGTGCCAGAAGAATTGTGCGTCGCCATGGATCGTGGAAGTTCCTGCGCTAAACAGTGGGATCACACGTACTCGCGCACACCTTAAGACCTTTTTGGGCAGCTCTCTAAGATCAGCGTGATGGCGTGGCGGACTAGCTGCGTGAATTCTGTGCGTTCTTCTTCTTTGCAGCCACATCGAGGGTTTTCTCGTAGGTTGAGAAACTTGGCGACCAGTAGCGGATTCGTCCATAGGTGTATCGTGGTTAGCATGGTTGTTCTATCCGGACAGTTAAATAAGTGCGCGGTGTTATGGCCGACGGTACCGCAGTCCGGGCACACATCAGATTTGCTGTTGTCAAACTCGCTGGCATAAGACATTAGCATTGTAGAGTGACCACAGCTTAACTATGCTAGTGCGCATCTTGCACTTCTTCCGAGTTGAGACTCTGAGGTGCAGACGGGGGTGGTATATCTCCTAGTATAGAATTTTTGGCCGCCTTCACAAGATGACACCGTACGAACTTGGTGTGCTCCTCGCGCAAAAGACGGAGTCGTTCTTGCTGTGAGTCGTGCCATCTTTGCGAATTGACTTTGTTTGTAGCATTGGCACATGGCTTTCTTATACTTTTCTCTCTAACGGGGTTTAGCACTCTCCACGTCGTTAATGTCGGCAGTTTGCAGATGGCTGCGCGGGTGCGTGCGGTCTGTCATTTGTGCGACTGTGGTTGATGAGTGGCCATCACCACATGCAAATAGGTTTCAGATCGCACCTGTCGCAAGTAGTGTCCCCCTCCCTTTCCCGCAACCCTACTATCGGATGATACACCGACAGCAGGAACGACACAATAAGCTATCAAAGGTCCTCAGACACACCGTGCGCAATGGCTCGGTGCTAACGGAATCAGATCGGATGGTATGCATGAGCAGCAAAGCAAACCTCACCACGAGAAAACCCAAAAAACGAGCACTATAAAAAGGCAAGCTCACCGTGTTCTAATGCGACTTTCCCGTTAGGATTGTTCGGAAGGGTGAAGCCGTACTCAATCCACAGACGTGCATTATCATGTGGTCCATAGCATACGGTCACTTGATGGTCCTCAGCTACATAATGCGATGCGCGTACCACGTACTTGTTCGTGTAACGTTCAAACATGGGAAGACCCTGAAGGAGACACGGTGTGGCCTATGGGAGTTGGAACTCTCTTCTATAGCCAAGCAATACGCCTGATTGAAATTCTACGAACCTGTGCATCTGGATCGTGGTTGAACATGTCGACGAAGGGTATCACAGCTAACGTATCTAAATGTATCGACATCTCAAAGGCTTGCGAAGTTAATGAATTCAATGCTTCTCACCTCCTGCTGAGTTATCGATGCTTACATGTGGCTTATTTTCCACATAAATACATCGGGTATTCACAACGTGCCAGGCCCAGAGAAACTTCTCGTGAGTTAATTCTGGAGCGACTGCTTTAATCTGAACATTGGTGATGTTCATCTACTGCTTGTGCATGAGGCTTTGGTTTTGGAGATTCCCTCGGAGGTTCTCCAAACCAGAACCAGGGAATCAGCTCACTTTTGCCCATGATTGCTGAAGATCTCGTTGCTGTGTGCACCAGAAGTCTCGAACAGATAGTGGTAGATCATTGGGATCAATCGACTTGCCAATATATGCGGGAGTGGAGAAACTCTGCAATGTTGTTCCCTATGTGGACGCTTTAGCCGAATCTGTTCGGATGCGTATCCTTACTTCGACTCTTTTCCTTCCGGTAGTTAGAGCTAAGACAATGCGTCTCCATTTGGGCCAATCATGAACTGCTAACGCTTCTTGGATTCAGCTCGCTTAATTTGGCGTTTAGCGTGTTAGCTTGGACGTTAACAGCAAACAAATGTGTTAAAGGATGTGTTAAATCTGATAACGCACTGCTGGTCACGACCAGCCTAGAAGACATGAGGAAAAGATTGGAAGTAAATATACGCACCTCAAGGCCATGCAAATCTACCTAGACCAACAAAACACTAACTTCAACGCACAGAGGAAAACACGGGATTTTTTTTTGTTGTTGAGACGAGTTACTCAAAGAAATGTTAACCTTTTCTGACTGATCTGGAAGTTACCTTTCTTCCAATAATCTGAACGTTCAATGGATGGCACGAGAGGAAAAGAAATAGGAGTTCCTCAAATCTGACGCTGTCTCAGATCTGAATTCTGGTGTTTTTGAATATTTTATGCTCTTTAATGGCATGGTAACATATATCATGACATTAGAAAGCTTAAAACATTCAAAATATTAAAATTCATTAAAAGTCTTCGCTTAACTAGTTGTATGGCCGATTTGTACTTGCCAGATCGTACCCGTTATCGGGTGATTGCTATTGTGCCTACATAATCCTTATGTCGACTAGCTGAGGAATGCAGAGCGGATGCCGGTGGCGTAATGGCAACACTCTCGCCCGGAAAGCGATTCGATTGAGGTTAAAGTCCTGCCTGACCTCTAAGTTTCGAGGTTCGAATCCCGCCTGACCTGTAAGTTTTGTGCTCAGCTCAGCTATAATGTGAGAGCTACCTCGACTGTTTACGTCATGTGCTCGTCGACTACGCGTAGAGTGACACGCTTTTGATGTGTTGAACTCTGTCGATTATCGCTTTGGAGCTCACCCGAGACTTCGTAGGATCCTTCGAGCTTGTAGCTGCATTGAGCGAATGGGACCATGTGTCGCAGGAGTTAGCCGCCTTCGATGGACTGAAAACATGCCTGCCGTTCATGACAGCGATTTAGCATGTAATTGGCACAAGCCTGTGGACGAGTATATAAACTCATACATATACACTAACCATCGCTCGGAGCGGAACCGGCTTCTCCTAATTATGACGCCACCTCTCGGAGAGCAGCTGAGGGTCGAAAAGCGACAGCGGCTCTCGTCCGGTTGCTATAGCGGCCTCAGCTCCCATCCGGTTGCACCCAGGACGACTGCGGTGCCATCACGAGAGATTGAGAGAAGCAGGATTGGTTGTTCTTTGAGTGTAAGTGTGGCGTCACATCATCAGCCGTTGTAAAAGGTGCTTCGTCCCGTACAGACAGGCAGTTGGCCTCTCGAGGCCACCCCTGAGTGTTGACATTGGGCGACTCTCTGGAGGATAATTTTCGCCTGCCGGAGAAATCCCCTTGGCCCGCTGGACAATGCCGGGGATGATATATTCCATGTTTTGATTTGCGGGAGAATTACCCTCCCTGCTCGCACACTGTGTGAAGAGCCGTATCCTCGTACGGTGCTTCATCCTCTTGAGAAAAGGTGGGAGTAAACAGAAATCAGTGTATGAAAATTTTTTCATGAATCGCCCGCATAGCAACCGCGGTTGGGAATGCAATCGGTTATCGTTCCCAGCGGAACAGCGGTCACCCGAACAGCAGCCGCCCCAACAGATTACTGATTTTCTCAGGCGATAAGCGGCCCCGAGCCGCCCGACAGTTCGGCTCGTGTTCCCAATCTGCGAGTCGGCTTCTGTTGTTGTTCTGGCCACTGTTGTTGATTTCCAAGCCACTGCTATTGATGTCCGGGCTGCTCCGGTTCGCCCAAACAGCAACAGCAGTGGCCCGGAGATTGGAAGAACGAGCCGAACTGTCAGGCGGCTCCGATTCCGGTTTGGTGCGGCTCGGGGCCGGGAATCGCTTGAGTTGTTCTCCGGGTCCGCTCCAAGCGGCAATTTGCCTGATTATCGCGAACCCGACCATTGTCACTGATTTCCCATATCTCGCAGCCACATTCCAGCCCTTAAACGCGATTCAATGTAGTTAAAGATACTCAACATACAAGTGATTTCTGAACATTCTGACAAGGTAAACAGGAGTCTTACTTTTTCCAAGTATTCATACATCGTCCCTCCTGAAAATTGGAAATCTCATTGTTGAAAAGTGCTTAACACTACCTTAGGTAACATTTTGATGTAGGGCTTGTAGGAAGACGAGTCGTCCGCTTCTTCCATGCAAAAAAACAATGTCAGCATTTCGAAAGGGGTTGGAAAGAACCTAGAAAACAGACAGAGTTAGGCATTGGTCCCAATTTTCGGGTTCCAAGAACCGAAAATCATTTTTTCCATAAGTCGAACAAGGGAGTTAGTCATTCGGGGAAGTTCGACACAAGGATTAGGACTGTTTTCAGGTTTTTGGTGGGTTGCAATGGGAATACGGTAGCTAGCTAAAAGCCTTGAAAGGCTAACAATTCATTTGGAATGACGATCACGAATCAGGGTAGAACTGCAAATATAACTAACTTGGTATCATCCAGCAGTTTTGAGTATTTCTCCATGTCAGCTACCTTTGCAGCCGTTATCATACAATCTTCAGGTACTTCGATAATGGCTTCATTGTTGCGGAAGGGATGCGTCGCAAACACTCCGTTGCCGGCTTCCTGAAATCGATAAGGCAGCTGCCTGTCAGAATCTGTGAGTTTACATTACAGTAGTTCATCGGGTGCTTCTGGGTAACAAGTTAGGCTGCAGTTGTAGCCTGTCGCAGCGACAGAAGCGGCGTACAAGAGAGCATATACAGTTCATCTACGCAATCGCGTTCAGTCCGCAAAGTGCACGCCGATTGCGAAAGCGTGTTGCGGCGCTGTTTTGAGGTTTCTCAGACAGGGACGGATGCGCGCAAAAAGGCAAAAACCGCCCGGGTGATCCGACATCCCTGTCTGAGGATCCTCAAAACCGCGCTGCAACAGGCTTTCGCAATCAGCGTGCACTTTGCGGACGGAACGCGATTGCGTAACATCGGCATCACTCCTGAAGAGATTTTACGTTCCCTATTGGAGGTTGGCGCAAGCTCGGTGCACCTATGTTATAGCATATAGTACCGAGTTTGTGCCAACCTTCAACAGTGAACGCGAAGTCTCTTCCGTATCCACGCCGACGTTGGATGAACTGTCACGCCAACGCAGTGTTCTTCGTCGGATCGCTGATTCCCCGAATAGTCTGCGTCTCTGCGCGTCTATGTATGCGACAGGCTGTCTTTATGCTGTAGGTAAAGGCAGCGATCCGCGTCGACCATATATCCTGCGATTGGCGCGCTGCGTCTGCCGCTGCGATAGAGTGTAGAAATGCGTCCAACATTAAAAAATACCTCTGATGATCGTATTTCGAGCCCGTCGAAGACGACGCCCCTGCATTGACACCAGTTCAGGAACAGTTGTAATGCATCTTCCGGCTGCATACCCTTCTAGCTACATAAGTTGCAGTATTTTTGATGAATTTTCTGAAAAAAAAATTGTCAACACTTCCAACAATCCCACAATCGGTTGGAAATTCATCTCCAGTAATACCTTTTTTTAATATCAACGATATTCTCCTTTCTTGAAAGCTAACGACCTCAGGGAAGCTTGGGCCCGTATGCATGAACGACTTACCCGCGAAGTAAGGTTAAATGTTACTCGGAATCTCTGAATTTCCCGTGCTCTATGCGTCATAGAGTTCAGGAAATGCAGAGATTCCGAACGACATTTACCCTTACCTCGCGGGTAAGTCTTTCATGCATACGGGCCCTGGTTTCCGCAAAGAAAATCCAAGTTAAAAGAGTAGTCAGAAATTGTAGAAATGGTTGTCATTAAATTGTCATTAAGCGGTTTTTCTTTCAGAATTTTCCAAAAAAAAAAGACGGTATGAAGTCAGCGAGTTAGCCGGGTGAAAATAACCTAGCGTTTAGCTTCTGTACAATAGATCAAGACTACGAATCTGAATTTCGGGTTAGAACCTGGGTGATATCTTATCGGGTGGGGGGCACTGTGGTATGGCACTTGGCCACACCCACTTTTTCGTGCCGCAACGACTCTCCTGATTTTGTTAGGGGAGGGAAACACCGGGAAGGTGCTCAAATTCAGTGCGGCACGCTAAAATGGGCGTGGCCAAATGTATCGCGCCATAGTTCACCCCCCGCTTAGATAGCACTAGAACCTCGAGCTCAAACATTCCGAAATGGTTTGTGTCGTCGGCGTCACTTTTTGGTCAGCCGCGACGCAGCTCGCAGCGCCGTCGTGGGGGTGATCCCGTCATAGAGAAAAAACAATCGATATTGCTCTCTACCGCTTTAGACTAGGAATTTCTCCTTTTTTTTCCTTTTTAGGTCATTTTTTCTCTTCTTATAATTTGTTTGTGTGCTTGTTTTGCACGTAACTTTTAACTTTTCCTCTGGTTCCGAGCCAGATTTACTCTGTTCCCTCGCGCAGACGCACGCGATGAACGGAAATTAATCACACTCGGGAACAAAGGATAATTACTCTTTTTTCACTTACAATTAGTCGTATATCTTGACACTGATCGATTTTTTTTCAGGATTCACCACGCGAATCGCTAGGCCAGTCCATCAAGCGAAGGAAGAATTGGAAAGAAGGACGAAAAAGAAAGATGAGGAAGAAGGAATGGAAGATTGTTCGGCCATTGCGAAAACGGTGGTAAGCGATATTGCCAGTTTTTTTTTCTGTAGAGGGTCGTTTACACTACCGCCGTAAAGCGGCGCGGCGAAGCGCAATTCTGTGATATTCGCATGATCAATATTATACTGTGCTTATCTGTGTCTAATTCCGGTCCGCAATTGCGTCTCGACACGCTTTGCGGCTGCACGCGCCCGAATCAGTCGGGTCTCCAGCGCCAATCTTGACTCGATATGGCTTTTTTATACAGTTTTCTTAAATTTTGTTTAGTTCTCAGTTTCTAAAACCCACCTAGAGTCAACAGATCGGCGGCTGCGGAGCTGGAAGCTATTCCGACTCGAAAGCACGCGGCCGCAAAGCGTGTCGAGACGCAATTGCGGACCGGAATTTGACCCAGATAAGCACAGTACCACTGCACTGTGCCGCGCAGCTCGGCGGCGGAAGTATAAATGAGCCCTAATATTGATCAGGCGGCCCGCCAAAATCGATTTTATGCGAATGCACTTCGTTGCGCCGCTCGGTGACGGAACTATAAACGACGCCTACCGCGGCACCCCTGACGCTGTCCACGCTCGCTCCGAGCTGCGTCGCGGCCTTCTAAAAAAGTGACACCGACGATTATTGTTCAGTGGGCCAAAATAGGAAGAACAGCAATCTGCCAACTAATATTTGATGGATTCGTGGATACCAGTAGTGAATTGTTTAGTAGATTTATCTAAATTAAAGCGCAAAACAAACAGAAAAAAGGAAGCTTTATATAATAAAAATCTCAATATAACCTCTACATATAACAAAAGCTGTTAAAAAATGATCTCATCATATATGTACAAAGCATACAGCGGTTCATGTCCAATCAAAAATTCGTCAGAAGAAGATTGAGATAGAGCGCTTAGCAGTTCTACGAACACTGATAGGCTCTCCCAGGCGAAGAACAAATACCCCCTGAGAGCACTCGTACGAGATATGCAAACACAAGAGATCTATAACCCTACAAATGACTAAGGCACATCAGCTAAAGAATAAACACAGAGGAACAGAACAGATAATGATATCAGTTCACACCAGAGCTGAATATTTAGGAATTTCGGTTCACCAATTTTAACATGCGCGTTGAAAACAGCCGAGTTTTCTGCAGAAATCGAAAGCTTTGAGGTGGATAGTAACAAAAATTTCGAAAAAAAAAACGGCCAAAACGAGCAAGAAGTAGCCCCATACAGTCCCAAAACGTTAGTGTGGTATGCCCGCCACTCCCACCTTCTTCTCTATGGCTGCTGAGAAAGTAGGCGGGGTGGGCATACGACCTATAAGTTTTGGAACCGCATAGGGCTATAGATTGCTCGTTTTTTCAGCCGTTCTTTCGACAATGTTTTAGTTAAGAGCCTGAGACTTTTCGATTTTAAGTGAAAACTCTAAGGCTGTTTTTATATCGAGAAATGCATTCGAAGACGGTGTTCACAACAAAAATCGTTTCAGTGTTGCTAACAAAAAAAAAGGTTGACATAAATGACTACGGTGAAAACCATATTTTAAAAAATACGCTGAAAATGTAAAAGAATGCCAAAAAAGCTATGACAGAACAACAAGCCTACGAATTCTAATGAGTGTGTTGGTGCCAGCTCACTGCTCAGGCGATTCTCAGCACCTGGCAGCCTGACAGTTCGTTTCGTTCTCCCAATCTGCGGGTCCCCTTCTGTTGCTGTGCCAGCTCCTTCAGTTCACCCGTACAGCAACAACAGTGCCCCGTAGTTTATGAGAACGAGCCGAACCGTCAGGCGGTTCCGATTCCTGTTGGGCGCGGCTCGGGGCCGGGAAAGGCGTTTTTTTTTCAGATTTTGACTGCTTTGAATCTTTCAAACGGATTACCTTTTTCTTTCAGTACGGCTTTCTAAAATGTCACAGTGATTTCTTTTTCGTACTCTCATATCCAATTTTTGTCTGATAGATTCAGTACATTCCAAAAGTTGTACTGTTATTTATGTTCCACTCTACAGGCTATAAAACGGCGAAATTCACATGGTTCCTACGCGTGCTGGTGCGGAGCGGAGGGCAGACGGAGGCTGAGGCATCGCGCGCGCCGCCTGCGCCTCGAATGATGTGAATTACGACGTTTTATAGACGGTAGTGAATATTGGAGTATTTATTCGATAAACTACTGAAAGATCAAGTGGAATTTTTGAAAAGTTTTCAATCAATACTGAAAAAAAATGTGTAATCTTTTTGTCTGCCGAAATCGGCTTAGCATTCAGAAAATGGAATGCTTCAATTTTACGAATTTCAAAAAACCGAATAATCCGAGTTCTCAGATGGATCAAATACTGCGAACACCAAAAAGCCGAAATTCCAGAAGGAATAGAATAATCGAGTACATAAAACCCAAATAATTATTCGGCTCGGTCCAAAGTCTTCAGTGCCCAACTAGTGACTAATCCCAACACAAAAAGGAGTTTTGAAAAATGGTCTATTTAAGGTTGCGGGGAAGGCAAAAAGAAACGAATTGAAAGAAACGAAAAAAGTTTGGTAAATTTCCTTAATGCACCTGGGTAGATGAAAGACTGCAGGAAATGCATTTTTTTTTAGATTTCAGACATTTTCAGCCCAAACTTTGGTCACTTAGAGGGGGAGGGATTATTTTGGGCGCTGAACACTAATATAAGGTCCATTTCCAGAAGATTACTATAAGTTATAAAAGGAAAACTATCATTTTCCTACAGTAACCAACCATGATTCAGAAGCAACAGACAGCTAAATGAATAGCTTCCATCTTATGATCCTAATAGCTTAGTCTTACGGAATAATAGAAGTTGCTCTGGAGGACAGCTGGATCACAGGGATGAAATGACAGCATCAGATCCTTCCACTAAGCTGCCCGCGGCGGACAAATAGCCGTACTTTGGGGCAGTCAATTGTTATTGGTTAGCGCGCGCGGCGATACAGTGTAAACAATCACGCGTCCATCATTTGGTCACGTCTGATTTTCGTGGCCCACGTCTCCTCAGAGATATTCTTGGCATTACAATCCCATATTATAATGGAAGTGCAGGGCAGGCATTTGCACGTGTAATCTGGCGGAAAACATGGACAAGTTCACTGTTGGAAGAACTAAATCTGCGTATTGACTGAAAAAAGGGGTTAGCAACATGACAGAGGATATTGTACAAAATAAATACATGATATTAGAATCAAAACAAAGAACACTTTCTATCCAGAACCATCGCCGCCGCCCACAAGCACCTGAGGTTGTTGAAGTTTCAAAAGTAGCTCCACATGTTTGATTGACTGCTGAACAGCTGACCGCTCCCTTAATTCAATGAGTTCAATTGCATTGCACTAGGAATGAAAATAACACTGCCCATCTGTTGTCAATAAAACAGCACTCACGTGCGAAATGCATCAATGACTTCCTTCAGAAGATTTGCTGCCTTTTTCACCAAAATATCTCGGCATTTCTCCAGCTCCTTGTCCATTACGGAAACAGCTGATTCGATCATGCTGTCGGAGAAAGCGATGGGATCCTGCAGACAAGGGAGATCAGCTTTGAAGAAATCATATAACTGCGGTAGGATCAGTTAACGATGTAGTGCACTCCGGAAATGCAGGAGGGACATCATGACTTAAAGACAGTGTTCACGATAAAAATCGTTTTTCTGTTTTCCCGCCTATCTTGAAAACGGCCCCATGCTGATTCCAATGACAACTTTGAAATCGTACACGACCTTCTGGGAACGGAGTTATGGTCCCTCAAAAATTGAGCTAGGAAAGCATGGTGGACGAGTTGTCCGAGGCTTGTAACTTCCGTCTTTTGCCGCCGATGTATGCGAGCGGACTTGAGTAAAAAGAGAAGTCGAGAATGAAGGGAAGAACGGGGCCAATAATTGGAAACCATCGCTCATCTCACGATTTCAAGCTTTCATTGGTTCACGTCGGTGGGCGGGCAATGCGCTTTTGGGGTTTGCCTTGCGCTCAAAATGGCAACTTGGGACTCTTCCTGGCTCGTTTTCATGCGTTCCTTCGACGTTAACGTTACAGAGTGTCCCTCCACTACCCATTTCTAGTGGAATTTCAAACACTTTTTTCATCGTGAACACTGCCTTTAAAAGAACACAGACCACCACAAAAATATTTCCTACATTCTATGCTTATCTTGGACAGAATGACACAGTGGGCACTATAGTATCTATAAAATAATTCAAGGCCCCTCAAGAACGAACTTATGTCAACTTGAAAATCACCAAAATTCTAAGAGCGAAACCTCGGTGGACGAGATGTCTCAGGCCTGCATTTTTTCTTTAATTTCTTTTTTTTTCGAAAGCCCTCGTGCAAGAGTTAACTAGGGTGAGGAGAGAGATGGACAAGAAAGCTAAAATCGATGACTCGATTGAAATTTATCCAACCCTAGCGGCTATTGAGTCCGAAATCAAGGGAAACGGTGTGGCCCGTGGCGGTGACTGAGATGGTCGGGCCTATGGTCGTCGCTGATATCTCAATTTTGTGTAGAAATTGAGATCTCGCACTTAGCAGGTGGTACACAGGAGTGGCCTACCTCACAATTACCTCAGACCCGCAAAATTCGTTTGTGAGGGTGTGAATTTTTTTTTAGAATTTCTGTAAAAGACCTTTTCTATGTACCAAATGCTAAGTGCACGATCTCATTCCCTTCGAGGGAGCGAGATACAGGCAAACACCATGGGCCCAACCCCTCAATCACTACCACGGGCCACGCCCCTTTCCATAATTTCAGAACTCAACAGTGCTTAGTTAGACGAATGAACTCCAATCGGGCTTCAGTTTCACCTTCCTTGTCCTCCCTCTCTCTTCATTCTTGGACACGCGCGGGTAGCGACTGAGAAAGAAGAAAAATACATCACGAGACAACTCGTCCACCAGATTTCATACCTTGAAATTTGAGCAATTCCAAGAGAACATACCTCCGTTCCCGGAGGGTTTTGAGTAATTTCAGGGATACCGCTGTGATCAGCGTACGATTCTCTCTAGAATAAGCATGAAAAAATGAATAAATATCCAGCGCGTGCCAAAAGTATGGAAACGCGTGGAATTCCAATGTTTAACATAAATTTCGACCTCTTGGTTTAAAATGGATGTCAAATTCAGCGTCTTAACTCCGATATATATATATATATATATATATATATATATATATATATATATATATATATATATATATATATATATATATATATATATATATATATATATATATATATATATTCGATAAAGTTAGGGATAGGAGAATTTGGAGTTGACAGAAAGATAGGAAATTATTTTTTAAAATTTTCCCTATCAAGCAAGCTTTGGAATCGAAAGGAGAAGATAGAATGAGAAGGTAAGGGAAGGGATTGGTGAAAACAGCGTAGATGAAAGAACGCTTGAATTTGGGATGACACGAACGAACGGATATACCTCCACTTCTCCTCGGTCCGCATCACACACCTGATCGACCATACCACAGATAACCTCAATCACATCCTCCCAGTCCTCGATATGAGCAGGCTTATCCTGGAAAGATATAACATCAACTATCGAATCAGGCTAACTAAACCTTTGGTAACAGAACGATATATTGTCATTGTCAGGATCAAGTGGTTATTGTCCAGCGGGACGACGGCGAGGGCGTAAAAATACTGGACAGAAAATGAAACCTTTAGTAAGCCCTTTCAACTTTAGCCGCCATAGCTCTGTTTGTTCACGTTTGAAGCTGTTTTAGTTTTTGAAAGCTTCACTGTAGAGCGGACAATGAGCAGAGCTCCTGGGCAACAGATAAGTCTCCAAAGACCAATTTCGGGCTCACAACAAAAAGTATGTTGTTTGCTTGAGAAGAACGCCCAACACACACAACCTTATTTTCAAGACCCACCTGACTAATGAGCACGCGGAAGGTAGAGTTAAGTGGATCTGCAGCTACGGTGATATCGCCTACTCCCATGGTGTCGTCGAATTCATCCCTTTCCTGCGCGTAATTCTCGTTCGATGGGCGTATTGGATAAAGATTACAACGTTCGCATTGTTTGTTGTTGGGGAGGCCTCCGATTTTCGACGTACCAGCACCTAGAATAACAGTAGATTACGCTTCTAGTAGTTTACGACAGAGATCTCGAATTCCAACCTGTTGCATTAATATTGTCGAATCGTCCTAGCCATAAGGGAACGTCTTCGGTATAGTATATCTCGACCCATACACCACTATTAACGCAAAAAGTTGGGACGTAGTGAGGCGCTCGAGGTGGAGTTACCTGGAGAAGCGCCATGATCCCTGTATTTTCTAGTTAGGCCAGAAAAAAGACTGAACATCGAATAGATTCGAATAAATCCTCTCAGAGTTCCAAATGGCGAATAAGTACCCGAATGACACCATCTTCGAGATACGAATGTGGAACGCAGAAACACACTTACCGTTAGGAACGGATTGTCTTCCGGATTCATTTGATAGAGAGATTTGTAGCAATACCTAAACAAATAACATTTGGAAACACTATAAACGTGGAAACAAAGACCTTGAATCAGGCTCAGGCGATTCTCAGCCCCGAGCCGCACCGAATAGTGATCGGAGCCGCCTGACAGTTCGGCTCGTTCTCCCAATCTCCGGGCTACTGCTGTTGCTGTTCGGGCCAACCGGAATAGGCCGGACAGCAACAGCAGTGGCCCGTACAGCAACAGGAGCCGACTAGCAGATTGGAAAAATGAGCCGAACTGTCAGGCGGCTCGGGGCCGATAATCGCCTGAGGGGTTCAACACATTGCGAAAGCTACCTACAACAAAAATATACTGCTGTAACATCATGCTTACCGGTCTGTTTCGGAATCTTTGCGGCATATAACCACGGTAACGTAGTGTGTATAGTAATTACAATAGAAATCAGAAAAATAGAAATTATTGTTGATCGGATCAAGCAGAGCTATTGGTGGCACCATCATACGAACATTGCCGAACGGCGAACTGGTTGGCAGTGAACCATCCGGCTGGACACGTGCAGAGAAAAACAATCCTGAAAACGATCAAGCATCAGCTGCTTGTATGTGGCTTGAATATGACAGTATCGCTTCTTTACATTCTCGCACACAAGTACAGACTCATCACTTGAAGACAGTGTTCGCGATAAATCTCGCTTTTTCAGTTTTCAGCGTGAAACACTATGCTCGCAAGCGCTGTAGTGTATAGGGTCGGAGAAAGCAGTGAAAACGGGCCAGAAATGGATAAAAACGGAAGCGAAGTGAATTAGCCCAGTACGCCTGCTTAGCCCGTCTCGCCCCCCCCCCCGTTCTAACAAGCTTGTGGCGCCGCGGACGTTTTCGATGGCAAATTGCCAAGCAACTCCGCCGCGTCCAGCCTGATCAATTCGCGCACAGTTCGCCATAAGCGTGCACTTGTAAAAACTCATCCGTGACACTCTGACCCTGAACCCTTACGCCCGTTAGAAACCAATATTTTCGTCTATTTTGAGCGTTTTCCTTAGTTGTTTCTTCACTATTCGTCCGCTCCCGATCAAACGACCCCATTTTTGTGTCGAACTTGAATATTATATTCATCGTGAACTTCAAAGAAAATAACGCTTCTAGCTCACCGCACACCAACAGATCGTGTGGAGGGGAGCGCACGTCGGCGCAATAAGTCGCGCTGTGTCGGGCCACCGGCGCGAGTTTGGTGAGCGTCATAGGGCCCCTGAGAGACTCACGCCGAAGGGTTCATGTATGACCGCTCTGAAAGCGTCCAATACGACCTATTCTCAGTTAGTAGTAGTTGAATTCTGTGCGCGGTGTATACGATTTCAGCGCGCAGTAAGTCCGCATTTCGAGCAAAAGTGAGATAGCAAAACAATAAATTATGTTTCCATAACGTATGCAAAAGGCGCTATTCATACTACTCAACGCCAGCGCGTGACGCGCGGGTGTGGCGTCGGAGTAAGAGCGGCCTGACACCACTCATACTCCGACGCGGCGACCGCGCGAGATGCGCTGGCGTAAAGGAGTATGAATAGTGAACGCGTGCACAGACTCTGCTGATTCTATGACAACTCGTACCCGCGGCGATTCCACGCGTTCCTAAATCTGCCAAATAAGCCTACCTCGAAGTCCGGTCGAGCGGTCTCACTGCTGTCGAGCGGGATCGAGCTCTTCGACCACCATTTAGCTTGTTCGGCAAATTGAAGGCTCGCTCTCATCGCCATAGCATCGAGTGTTAATAGTCTCCGCAAGCGCGTCACGCGCGCAGATAGCATCCATACACCAACGCCACGCCCGCGCGTGACGCGCTGGCGTTGAAGAGTATGAATAGTGCCTAAGACGAACAGAAAAAGAACAGCAGCAATACCTGATATGATTCCGTTGATTCTGTTCGCTGGCTGACCGTTGTTGTCTTTCATGTATTTCTCCATGATACTATCGTGAAAATGATGGATGTCGTCCCAATATTCACGTGGTTTACACCTGGACAAGAAACAAAATCAACAAATTTCCAGACTATCAGAAATCTCCAAGAAACCACTACCTGTACAAAACATCAAAGAAATGCATTTTCGTTCCAACAAAATCAATACACTTCTGATACATTTGAGCCATTTCGTCGTAGCTGAACACTGAAGAACAGCACACACGTTTATAAAACTAGCTGGAATGCAAGAACGCTAAATCAAAAACAGTCAAAAAAAAACTACCAGCTTTTATTTCCTTGTAAACAGCTGCAATGATACTATGATCATCGAGGTTCTCACATTCCAGACGTATGCTAAAAAGTTTTTTTTTGTTGAGAAAACGAGCACTAGGCGATTCAAAGGCAGCATACACGCTCGTAAACGTGGTTGAGATAACTACGGAAATAGAATGGTATGGCACAGAACACCACGCCTACATATTTTAAAACGTCAAAAACGACCCACAATGACGCTACGCGAGTAAAAGGTTGGCCCAGCCCTGTATTTCTCCGCCCCCTCTATTTGCGTCCTCCTCCAGAACAGGGGTGCTGGGCCATTCCCACCGTCGTCGATGTATGTGGTTTACTTATTGTACCGCACACAAACGTCACCGATGGTGGGAATGGTCCAGCACCCTTGTTTTGGACGAAGACGGCAATTACAGGGGCGGAGAAATACAGGGCGGGGCCAACTTCTTATTCACGTAGCGGCATTAGGGGCTGTTTTTAGCGATTCAAAATGCGCTGTGTTCTGAGCCATGCCCTTCTATTTCCGTGATTATCCCAACCACGTTTACAAGCGTGTAAGCTGCCTTTAGTGTAGTATACCAGTATGTATTTCCTGGAGTGGTCCTTAATTCTCGCTGAGTTTGGGCCCATGAATGATCAAAAACCCATTTGCGACCAGATTCTTTGTCGGTACACTCTAACAAATACCGGATATTTTCTGAAAAGCAACTTTTACCTTTTAGGTAATTGCGAAATAGTGAAAAAATCTGTAACTTACTTTGATGGGTGGGAGGCTTCCAACTGATGTCCACCTTCTGAGCGCTGATTTCGCATGTTAGTGTCAGCGGATTCGGAGTACTACTTTCCGAAAAATCAGCAAACAATCCTTTGGTCACTGTAGTGCGAGCCTCGCGAAAGTCATGCCGTTGTTTTCGACTGTACGCAGAATCTTAAAGGCAGTGCTCACGATAAAAAAAACTGTATTATAGTTTTCGATGTTTTTGAGTGCATAAGCTCCCTAAGTAGAGGTTAGTTGAGAGAAGTCTCCATAGAACACTCGAGTAACGGAAAAAAACTGTTTGAAGAAACCTTTTGGTGTTTTAGGAAAGTGCAGACAAAGTGTCGAACTTGACGTCGGAAATGGTTTGCTCCGTTTCGAAATGATCAGGAAAGTGACTTTGTTTTCTGCTTATTGTACCGAAAATTCTTTAAAAATAAGGTGGCTCAATGCCATGCTGGAATGTTAGAATCTTTCGCGATTAGGTATATTCGAAAACTCGGCAACTATTCCTACGGTAAAACAAACGCAGGACAACTGTTATAGAACGTGGGAGGGGTGATCCAATGGGTAGCCTAATCCACGAGATTTTCACCCAATTTTTGGCAGTTTTTCGTCGCACTTCTATTCCTACTCTTCCTAGCTTAGGTTTTTGCCAAAAATGAGCAAAATTTCCATTGTGAACGCTGCCTTTAAGCGTACGCTTTGGTAAAACGCTTATCCAACAAAGTCAAACGTTTGAAGGCAGCGTTCACAATACGGCTATTGCATCATGCGGCACGTGTTAATCGTGCTGGGACCACTTGGTTCCGGGGTTCCGGCACAATTCACCCTTATCCCAGCACGATTATCACGTGTCGCAAGACGCAATAGTCGTAGTCCGCAAATGCGAACCGAAATTTGGCCCTGAGAACGACAGTAGGCCATTTTCCCGAACAAAACTCGGACAGTCGGGGCTTAGTACGTCGGCACAATAACGTTAGTACGCCGGCACAAAGGGATCGGCAGCACCTGTGCTGTAGCTGCTGGTAACAGCAGGATATGTTGGCAACGACCAGGAGCTCCTGTTGCTTGTGCTGGCGTACTAACGCTTTGTTTATCGTGGCACGCGTGCTATTGCCAGCCACTCTCTCCTAGTGTCTGCTGACACTCTTCCATTGATTTGTCTCATACGAATGAACATTGCAGCATCCTCTTGTACGACGGCGGCGGGTACATAAGGCGGCCAGTCTCGCTGAGGGGGCAGTTGGCCGTTTGAGGCCAGTCCGATGAGATGACCTTGTGTCACTGTTCGGAAGTTAATTTTTCGAACGCTGAGGGGATCATCCCCATCGTCCATCGCGAGGGAAGCCTCCTGGTTGCGGACCGTGGCGAGGATGTTCTCCTTGCTGCCGGCCGTGACAAGAATTATATCCTACGCCGGTAAGGAGGGTGGCAGTCCAAATTCTGTCGATAATGAGCGTTAGTACGCCAGCATACGTTGGCAGGATATGCTGCCGCAACCAGCAGCTCCTGCACACAACGAGCGTTAGTATGCCAGGTTTGCCCTGGCGTACTAACGGTATTGGGCCGACGTACTAAGCCCCGACTGTCTGAGAAGGTGAAATTCCCCGACTAAAGTAGATCACCGTTGGAAGATTTTATCAATAATCGGGTACCGGGTACTGCACGGGAAGTCGAGAGGTTCACTTCCACTCAGACCACCCAGGAGCGCGATCAGTTCTCCTTTTTTGAATTTCAAAGAAGAGGAATATTTTCAGTGGAAGGTATAATCGAATTCTTCCTTAAAAAACCTGTCCTAAACAGTGTACTGTCGTTCTCGGGGCTAAATTCCGATCCGCAATTGCGGACTACGGCTGTTTCACCATGCGACACGTGATAATCGTGCTGGGACCTTTCGTTACCGACACGATTCACCTTTCTTCCAGCACGATTATGAAATGTCGCATGATGCAACAGCCGTAGTCCGCATTTGCGGACCGGAATTTGGCTCTGAGAACGATAGTATACCCATTCAGAATGGTCCAGACTGTGTCCCAGCAGAGCTCAACCTGCCCCCTATTGAGCTCCACACCCTGCGCCGACCCCTGATTGGGTAAGGTGTTAATTCCCGGACAGGGTTGAGCAGGCCATTGCGGCGATTTTCGTGGCGGCTACGACCCCACCCTACTTTTCATTTTTTCAAAAATAATTCCCAAAATTTTACGACCCCCCAGACCCTGTGACCGGAATTTTTCACCTTTATTTAGTGTCAGATTTTAGAGAGAAGCGAAAGTTTAGTTACCAAGTGATTTGGAAAAATCCTATTTTTCTGCGAAAATTTTACGACCCTCCCAATTTTCATTTTTTCCCAAAAATTTTATGACCCCATCGTTGTGGCGGGTCACAACCCTGCTCAACCCTGTTCCCGGACATACCTGCTCGCGGAGTGATGAGAGGAGGAGGTGTATGGTTGGGGAAAGCTTGACGCACATAAGGATGAGGATGATATGCCGATCGATGAAGATCAAATCCGCTTCTGTAAAAAGATTTTCGACTAATATTTCTAAGACTAAGAAAATGGAGCACACGTGGCACAACTACCAACCTCGAATGCAAATATGATGAATGGAAGCCGTCTGGAGGACCACGCCATGATGGATTTCGGATGGGTCCTTCGTTTGCCCACTGCCCGTAAGGTCGCCACGTATCTGGGCCCCAATCCATGGCGTTACCTGAGGGCAAATAAGCAGTTAATTAAGCCTTTTATTGAATTTCAGGAGAGAATGCATATTGCGGTGCCGATTGGAACATTATTGCTGCAGTGGGAATACAGAATTTGTGCTATCAGAAAAAAAAATATTTGAAAAATCGCTACAATTACAGATTTTTGTGCATAAGGATTCAGGCAGACCGGCTCTCGCAAACTCACTCCATTGTTCTACAAAGACAGAATAAGCACAAAAGATTCTTATGAATGAGGTACTCGGACAATCGTAGTTGTGTGTTACGCCAGAAATCCGCTGTATATGTAGAGACCGAATCCGTTGACCCGAAACGTCGGCAATTCACCCCGAGACATCCCCCTTTGGAGCTTTCTCTAACACCTGGTTTTTTGCGAAACACCTTCTGTTTCACCCGAAAGACCTGGCGTTTGACCCGAGACAGGCACAAACAACAGCGGTCTGGCGGAACATAACTACGAGTGTCTGAGTAAGCAGCCTTCGCGGATCATTAGCCGAAGAGGAATACGGAATTTTCCAGCGGTTTCAGACCTTTCGATTTGCTTGCAACACCACAAAACGATTCCCAAATTGAACAGAGAATTTCGTAGATTGGACTGGCAGCCCTCTGTTGAATCGAAAAACCTTAAAAGTTTTGTTTTAGCCTGTCAAGAAAAGAACTTCATTGAAAAGATATTTCTTTGACAGATGACGGGGAACGATCGGGAAATGGATTCTGTGGAATGGTGGTAGAATATAAAAGCGAGCAAATTTTTTAAGAGCTTCGAGCAAAAAAAACGCTTAAAAAATCTATTTTCGACTAAAAATCAAGATTATTGACTTGCAAATTAATGAAAGGTAATAAACGGCATATGAAGAGGATTTTTTTTTGAAAATTCACGTTTTCAGATCAAAAAACAGTAGCAGCGCCGATCATGTCGGCCTGCGACAAGAATCTACTAAAGTCGCGCAACTGCTGCTCGATTGCGAATTCGCGCTCCACGGCGTCTTCCCCGTCCTTTAAACGCGCGCTATATTTTTTTTTGAATGGTGAAAAAATTCAGCTTCATTGTTAAATTCTGAGCTGATTTTTTGAATTTTTATTCTGGAATCTTCTCAAGAGGGGCTCCGGACTAATCTCGGAGTTAACCTGAAGTTGTGGTTTCTAGTAAAAGCTCAAATTTGCTGAGTTTTGACCGATTGAATGCTACGGTTTCTTCGGCGCTTCTTGCTTTAAAATTTTATGCTTTTTCACTCCGATTCAGTTTGTATTTATGAAATATATTGGTAGAGGTGATTGTGTTTCTTTGTTGCATATGGTTCACGTTCTTCTTTGATTCTCCGTCCTGTCAAAGTTCAATGATGAAGTTCGTTCTGATCTCTTGTGGTGGCGAGATTTCGTTCTTTAAGGCGTCTATACTAGGCCTTCGGTAATGCCGTATTGAGAAAAAACTGACATTTTCCTTTTGATTCCAATTGGGTACTCGAACTAGTACGGAAATTTAAAAAAAAAAGTCTTTGATGTTTGTCATCATATCATACTGTTGTCGCCTTGTTTTGCTATCGGTATTTCGCATTCGGTTGTACTCAGACACTGCCAGCGGTTATGGCGCGTTGAGGAACTGTTCTCAGGTAATCCTAGCGTAATAGATTGAGTTCTCGTGGAGTGCGAGTGTGGAGCTTCGGGGAACCGTTCTGCTTCTAAACAAATCGTACGTATCGATCAAACGTGTTCAGACATGTTATTGCAGGTAAACATGTTTTGCCACTTCAACAGGCATTTTTTAACGTTAGGAACCGATCGGCTCTCCGAAGCTCTATTTCGCTATTTCTTCTCTTGTATTCCAAAGCTCCGGTTGACAGTTTCTAGAAAAAAAAAAGGTATGACACCGCTAAGGGGGGGGGGGCACTCAGGATTCAGTTGGCGAATGAATGATACAGCTTTCAGAAGTCAAAGAATTTTTTCATGGAGTCTCCACGAAAACAATGACTGATTGCGCTATCAGGCATATGACATCAGCCCAAATTTTCGTTTTCATAGATGAATCATTTCATTTTCTTGAGTGCCCCCCAAACGGTTTCAATCTAAAAAATAATCCTAACACCAAAGAATGTAGTGCTCGACGTGAAGTAAGTCATTGTCGCTCAGTGTAGCTCAACCGGGTCTCTGGTGATCTTATGAGACATCCTCAGGAAAATTCCATGCCTAAAACACGACCGGATAGCTCATCTCTGACAGCGCCACATAAAACATAGCAATCGGTCTATTTTGGAAGGATTCCAACCGTACGATTCACCAGGTACGACTCTCGATGAACCTCGGTATTGCAGGTCAGAAGCAGTTGTGTTGTTGAACTGAACCACGAGGTTGGTCGATCTTTTATTTGGCTTACGCACGTTTCGGCGGGATCGCCATCTTCAGAGCCTGAAAGGATCAAATGAGAAATGTGCCTGTTCAGCCAAATGTCGGCTAAACCGTACCAAAATTCGAGAGAGATTCTTTCAAAACGTGGTCAATAACAAAGAAACCAAAAAGTTACTGCACCTTGCCAGGAAACTCGTTAGAGGACCAGCAGCATAGAACGGTTGGCGGAAAGTGGAGCACAAATCGAGACCGCTACCTCTCGACGTTAGAATGCGAGCCTGAGGTAGGGCTTGAGCTCTCCAGCTATATACAGGCACTCTCACTTCCGATTGATTTTTGGGTCGCTCGTCTGGATCCAAAATGCCTCCAGGGTTTTTCTGGCAGGGGTATCGGTTTCCCGCGCAATTATCTCGACCTCGACGGTAATTATCGCCGTTGTGGGCGTTGACACGGTGACACCCCAGAACTGTTGATACCCGCAGTTTATACTTGCTGTCTAAGTGCTCTTTGATTCTAACCCAAAGCGGCCGTGAAGTCTCACCAATATATTGCTCACCGCACAGCTGGCACGAGATCCTGTAGACTATACCAGGGGTGTGCGTTAATGAAAAAAATTCTTTTCGTTAACCGTTAATCGTTAATTTTTGAAAAAAAAAACCCGCGTTAATCCGTTAATGCGTTAACACGTTAATTTTGCATTTCGTTAACAATTTTGAAAACATTGCCTGACCACCACGAAAATCGATAAATAACCAGACGTCCCAAAAAAACATGAAACACGTTCCATACCAAACACCGCAGTCCGTACACTCCAAACTTGGAAATCATCTTCATGGATTATTAATATTATCAGCCAGAATAATAAACGAATACTCTTCAAGAATAGGAATCCTGACATGCAAAAAAGCATAGATGGATGGAACATTAACGAAATAAAAATTAAGGTGATTTTGGGACTTTTTCGGTAACCGTTAATCGTTAATTTCTGAAAAAAAACCGCGTTAACCCGTTAATGCGTTAACACGTTAACGTTATTAACGCACAGCCCTGGACTACACCGCATGCAGTGCGATCTCCCTCTCTACCTGTTGGGCAGAGCGCACAATTGGGTGTTGTGCAAATACGGTCATATAGACGGTTTCGAATAGGGCGGTTTCTGAGGTTATTCGGAGGGATGTCAGCAATGGTGACACAGCTTTCCAGACCGGCTTTGCGTAGGCATTTTCGCAGAGATTTGCTAACTTTATCCGAAATGAAGGGCAATTTCAAGGAAATTTTGCCATCAACTGCTGATTCTGCTCTTCGCGGCGTGCGGCTAAGCCTATGGATTTGCGCAGGACTACGCTGGGGGGATATCCGTTCAGAGTTGCAATTCTATGCGCCATTTGAACAGATCCTTTTTGTTCGTTTTCTCCAGTCCTACGATTGGGATCGTCCCAATATAGATAGGTCCGTAGCTTAAAGGCATCGTACGCGCTGAAAACCACTCACCTTTTTTGGAGTTTGAATCATTGGTTTGGCCCGCTTGAGAACGTGCGTAGAGCTCGGGTCACCGATGCATCATTGGGAAGATATGGGTGATCGGATGCCTCGAATTCCACCAAAAGAGGCCGGTCTTAAAATGAAAAAGACAGAAGCTTTTCAACAAACTATATCCCGTTAATGAGTGGAAGTTGATGTATCATTTGTTGATAAGCTACCTTCTTTTCTCATTTGAGGCCACATGGCTGTCGGAAGGCCGGCCTCTCTTGGTGGAATTCGAGGCATTCGATCACCCATATCTTCCCAATGATGCGTCGGTTACCCGAGAAGCTGTACCCACGTTCTCAGGCAGGCCCAACCAATGATTCAAACTCAAAAAACGGTGAGTGGTTTTCAGCGCGTACGTTGCCTTTAAACAATGGAAAAAACCTGACCGTCGACTAATATACGACCGCCATCGGGATGGGCGCTTGTTGATCGGTGTATCGTCGGCGGTTATTCTAAAAATTCCTGCGGTTGGTCTGCGGTGAGTCCGCAGGTTTCTGCGTTCTGTCTGCTGAACCTACAGGCTGTCAGCAGGTTCCTGTGGTTGGACCACAGGTACCTGCGGTTTTTCAGCTGGTTCACTGCGGTTGCCCTGCAAGCCGCAGCTTTCAGTCTAGATTCAGTTAGGCCAGTCCGCCTCTTCTCGAGAGGTGCGTCAACGTCGCGTTCCACGGCAGAGAAAGCCCCGCCTCGGTCCAGATAAGGGCGTAGCCTTCGCCGAGGGCTGCGGTGAGGATCCACCCTGCTCTTATGGAGGATCGCCTACTCGTTGGCAAGAGCGTACGCGGAAGAAGAAGTCATCCACAACTGCCGTCATCCTTCCGAAGTCAAAGGTCCTCAACTATACCTCCCAGAATTCACTTTTCACGAGTCCTGGAGCCATTTTTTTCGGTTGCGGGTCAGCATAAACCGGCGCTGCTGATCCGTTGTCTACTCATCCGTGCCGGAATCGAAGCAAACCCTGGACCCCCTCATCGGATTCGATGGCCCTGCACCCTGTGTGGTACCTCAGCCGCTGCAGGGAGCGTTCAATGTATCAAGTGCAGGAAATGGACTCATGTGAGGAAATGTTCCGGTCTCAAGCCCTTCAAGAATGCGGACAACTCATACATGTGCCCGAACTGCGTAGCCGTGCCGGCATCTCAATCTCAACGTTGAAGTCCCGATTCTCTGAAGATAATCCAATGGAATATCAATGGTTTTCGCAACAAATCAGCGGAACTAGAAGCTCTCGCATACCGTATAGGAGCTGAAATTGTGGGACTCCAAGAGACTAAACTGGACCCAAATCACGGATCACCGGTTGTTCGAGGTTACACCTGTCTGAGAAACGACAGGACGAGCTCTGGAGGTGTGGCTTTTCTGGTTAGAAACGACTTACAGTGCAGTGTGATCACTCCAACAACTAGCGATGGTACCACGGAATGCATCTCCATAGCTGTGGAAACGAAGGCTGGATCTGTTCACATTCACAACCTCTACTCTCCGCCAAGATCCTCATGCCCACCCTCATACGAGCTGTCTATCGCCCAATTCCTAACATGCGGGAAATCCACAATCGTCATGGGAGATGTCAACGCGCACAGTCCTCTATGGTCAGAGGGTGAAGAGGACCAACGTGGACAGGACCTCGAAGAGGAGATAGCGCAGTCGAATGTGCTCACAGGACTTAGCATCGTCAGCAGCTTGGGACACCGTGAATACAGGGGCGAGTGACCACCTCCCGATCCTGATGGAGTTCAAAAGCGAGGCCCTCATATCTTCCTCACCGAGAACCACGTTCGTTAACTTCAAAAAGGCGAACTGGTTCAAGTTATCGTCTGTGCTGGAACAGCAATCTGCTGGTTTTGACTTCCGGGCAAACCCGCTGGAGATGGATCGATTCCTGACATCAGCCGTAAGGACAGCAACGTCACAATCTATCCTTAAGGGTAGGCGTAAGGCTTTTATGCCGGGACTGTCGGATAACGCTAAGGACCTCATAAGGGAAAGAGACTCTATTCGTAAAACGGACCCCACCAACACCAGGATCCCTGAGCTGAACAGAGAAACCGCAGACGAAGTGAGGATGGACCGACAGCAGACTTGGAGAGCGTTCGTGGAAGGCATAGATCATCGTACAAACTCCTCCAAGCTATGGACAACCATGAAAGCTTTGGATGGCCGTTCAGTGAAACCCAATCCCATCCAAATTCTGCATAAGGGCAAACCGTTGAACAACAAGAATACGGCCAACCTTCTATGCAAACAGTTCAGTTCGCCATGCCCTCATCAAAGCCTGAAATCGTCACGAAAAACCTTCCGGTGGATCAAAAACTTTTCGAGAGAAGACGTCCCACTCATTACGACCGCCCTTATTGACGCCGCCTTGAAGAAGAGCAAGCCGTCTAGAGCGCTGGATACAAGTGTTCTGGCCCCCATCATGCTCAAACATTCAGGACCAATTTTCCGTGAATGCCTTAGAGCCCTTTTCAACAGAACCCTGTCAACTGGACTGATCCCGGCATCTTGGAAGGAGGCAAGAATCTTCCCACTCGTGAAGCCCGGAAAACCTGCTGAGGACATGAACAGCTACAGGCCTATTTCGATCATCTCATCTATGGCCCGCTTTTTTGAAAGAACCATTCTTCCTACACTGGAGACGCACCTGCAAATCCCTGGATGGCAGAATGGTTTTCGGAAAGGTTTCTCCACAACCTCAGCGTTGGTCGAATTGACCGGATTCATCACGGATGGGTTAAATGAGAAGAGACCGCCTAGCCGCTCAATAATGGTTGCACTCGACTTGAAGAAAGCATATGACACTGTCGTTATCTCCATGCTTTGTCAAAAGCTTGCGAAGTCGTCCCTGCCGAGAGGTTTAGCCCGCTGGATCTCCAGCTACTTGAAGGGCAGAAGAATACGAACGGAGTTTAGAGGCCAGATGTCTAACATAAGATTGGTGCGCTCCGGGGTACCGCAAGGTGCGGTTCTCTCTCCGCTCCTGTTTTCTTTCTACATCGCAGAACTCCCGGCACCACCACCAGAAACACGCCTAGTCGGATATGCGTATGACCCAACTTTGGTTGCATCACATCCAGATGTGGAAACATGCGAAAAACGCCTGAACGACTATCTTCCGATGCTAACAAAGGCCCTGGAAGATCTACATCTTCAACTGTCGCTTCAGAAGACCACTGTCTCTTTTCTTACAACATAACCTGCTCAAGCGAGATACGTGCCGAAAGTGTTCATAAATGGGACGCAAATCACGCACGAAAGAAATCCGACGATTCTCGGCTATCATTTCGATACTATGATGACGGGACGACTACATGCGGAAGCTGTTCGTAAGAAGACGGCTAAACGAGCAAATCTCTTGGAAGCGTTGGCAGGAAGGAACTGGGGACAAAACAAAGAGCTGCTCACATTGACCTACCGTGCCATCGGACAATCCGTGATGTCATACGCTGCTCCAGCCTGGAGCCCGCTCATTGCACCGTCTCACTGGGACCGGTTACAAGCGTGTCAAAATGCAGCCTTGAGGACCGCGACGGGAAGCCTGGAGATGGCGAGCACCACCCACCTGAGTAACGAGACGGGAATCATGCCAGTCCAAGCTCATAATGAGATGCTGACTCGTCAATATCGTACTGTTGCGACAATGGACCCTGAACACCCATCGCACGACATGATGAAGAAGCCGGAACCGCCTAGACAGATCAGGAAGCATGTCAGAACTGTCAAGCCAATGTCGGTAAGACCTGGAACTGCAGAGAGCATTCGGAAAGAAGTTCACAAGGAGTTTGTAAAAGAGTTCTTGGGTACTATGAACTCTCCCCTGCTAGGTGGACCGCCGCCGAAGATTGCGAAGGAGGAGGAGACTTTACCAAGATCAAATCGGGCAGCGCTATCCCAGCTCCGGAGTGGTTTCTACTCGAAGTCGCAATGGTATCTGCATAAGATAGGAGCAGCCGATAACCCACTCTGCCCTGACTGTGGGCTCGAGGAAGGCTCGAGGAACACACAGTACCTCACATGTTCTCATGCTCTGGAAAGCCAACGCACCTTACAATCGAAGATCTCTGGCTCAAACCAGTGGAAGTCGTCAATTTCCTGTCACTTTGATAATTCATTGACTGTTCACTTTGATCATATAAGTATGAAAAAAAGAAAAAAAAACTAAAAAAAATAGAAGCTAAAAAAATAAAAGCTAAAAAAATGAATAAAAAAAAAAAAAAAAAGAAAAAGAGGGTTGAATAACGCCCCATCCCGGGATCCTCCAAAGAAGAGGATCCCAATCTGCTTCGATTATGTCGTCTACGTGCCGGAAGTTGGATCCAGGATCAGTGTATATGGTGGAAGATGGGCAACAACAACAACAGGATCCACCCTCCCTGCGGACCGCGGCGAACCCCCCCCCCCCTGCCGTGAGGACATCCCCTGTCCCCGAGCGGTCAAAAATATGCTACCCTCCGGAGAGGTCATTTTGCAGGGCCGGTACAGAATGCCGAATGAGTATTTGATTGAGATGAGACACCTTTTTATACCGGCTGTGCATGTGATGAACACATTAGGAGGTGATCATTCGCTTTACCATGCTTTTTCATGTCTGCCTTTGCACCACGCACCTTTCAATGGTCCCCCGGCTGATAGAAAACGGAGTTAGGCTGGAAAACCGTCGGAGAAATCGTACTGGCAGTATTTGGGGCGGCGAAAGAAGGCAAAAAATCCCAGGGTGATCCGATATTTCTGCCTGAGTAGTCACAGAAAGCCAAAAGACAACGAGAAGGAACGGAAATCGATTGTGCATGGGACGCCGTGATTCCTCGGCCTGGCCTGCTTACGTTCCATGACGTCCTGCACACTCCTTGGATCCTGCACAAAATTCCATGACGTCCTGCACACAGGGTTGAGCAGGCCGTTGCGCCAATTTTCGACGGAGCTACCACCGACCCCCCCCCCTTAGCTGAAATTTTGGGAATACTCGAAAAAAAAAACTTTTTTACGATCTCTCTCCAATAAATAGACATACAATTTGTGTTCAGCTTGCCGGGTAACCCCTGAATAGAAATTCTGATTGAAATCTAGCGTTTCGCCCAAACCACCGTATACCAACCGTAACGTAGAATTTCATGACGGCCTCTTTAGACACAGTTGTTTTCGCTCTGCAATCTTACTACGAGAGGGCGACTATTACTTCCTTATTTCAGCTTGCCAAGTGGTATGTAAAAAGTTCCTTTTTCTTCAAAAAAATACGACCCCCTAAATTAAAATTTTTCTTTAAAAAATCCAATGTTTTACGACCCCCCGTTGCGCCAAGTCTCAATCCTGCTCAACCCTGCCTGCACACTCCCACTTGGGTCCCGCATACTCTGTCCGGCCCACTGCCATTGGGGTCCCGCTAGTTATCTCTCAGAGAACAATCAATCATGCGTTCATTTGACTTGTGGCATCGTAAGAGCCGCACCGCGTAGCTAAGCGCTGCGGCCGTGCCTGCGCTCAAGTGGTTTCTGAATGCGGTCCAACCGCATTTCAAGCGGCTCGATTGCCTACAGAGTTGTGCCTGCGGCCCAAAAGCTACCTTTGTGCGGCGGTTGGCGTTAATTTGAAAAATTGCCTGCGGTCAGGTTTCTCCATTGTCTGAAGCCTAGTTTTGACTGCATCGCTGCTGTTTCTCATCGCAGCGATTTTGCACCCGCTGCTGCAGCGATGCAGCAGCGGCGGCGATTCTGCTCATAGTGCATAGGCCCACGGATGATAGAAGAAATTCAATCAATCAGTGAAAGTAATGGCTGGTAGTCATCAATAACACGTTTCGACTCGAAAACACTGATCTTGTCATGTGAAAGGGTCAAAGTTCATTAGACGAAACGTGTCATTCGCTGGCAATCGCTCCATCGCTGCCATTTTGGCCGCGATGGAGCGACAGTCAGCGACCATTGAGAATCGCTCTTCAAGCAGCGATGCAGTAAAACATAGGAGTTCGTCGCCGCGACCCAGCGATGTAGGACGTTTGCCACGAAGCTATCACAATTGCAGCGGGTTTCCATTACGCGCGATGAAGAAGGAACAGTTGTCCCTCGCATGGCCGCAGCGACCACCTGCAGTCAAAACTAGGCTTGAGTGGACACCCTTGCAGAATCGTACAACCGTCAATTGACTTTCCGGTACAAAAAATGTGTGGCGAAAGCAACAAGTTCGAACCCGTCATAACTTGTTCGCAATAGGTCATAACTCGTCAATCATTGTTTGGGTCTGTGAATGTCCTTCATAAATAATCTCTTAGGGCCTGAGCAGAGTGCCACCGCGGCGCGGCGCGGCCTGATGATGGAAAGCCGTATTGATAGATCGCCGCGATCTATCAATACGGCTCTCCATCATGAGACCGCGCCGCGCCGCGGTGGCACTCTGCTCAGCCCCTCAGATGGTCTCGGAACGTACTAGTATTCGATCAGATAAGGAAGGTTAAGGCGTCGTTTATACTTTCGCCGCGGCGCGGCGGAGTGCAATCCCATGGTATCGATCGCGCCGCGCGCGCAATTAATATAGCAGAAATGCACTGTGCCGCGCCGCTCGGCGGCGGTAGTATAAACGACCCCTAAGTTATTGGTTGAGCTTCAGATCGATTATCAGATATATTGGCACCTGAGACCTATTGAAAGTTTAACTCCGTCAAGTCTTCTACATATTTCTCGTCGTTTTTCGTGAATTGAAAGGGCGAGTTCGTTTTGAATTGTTGATATCAGGTTGTTTCAGAAATTTTATGGTACTCACGAAGAAGTCTATCTATATCAGTTCGGATTCCTTCCATTATGCTTGACGAGGTAGGCTTTTTATTATTCAGACAACAGAAGAATTACGTAAGCTACAAGAGCTACGTAGCGCTTGCTTCAGATGTGTCCAAGTGGCTCGTCGGCGAAGAATCCTGAAGAGCAGACGAAACCGGCGTTCTCTAAGCCACAAAATGGCAATGTGAGTTGATCCTCAATTTGTTTCCATGTGCGATGTGGATAACTAAAAGAGTTACACTTAGGCCGGGATCATGCTTTTGTCGACCAGTGCATGCCAGGTATATCGATTTCCAGTCGATTTTGATGCCAAAAATGAGTCGCGTCGCTCGTCGCTGGAAGTATGATCCAGGCCTTGGTCGCGAGCCACGTGGAAAGAGCCTGATTTTTTTTGTCACTCAATTCCACTGTAACTAGCAGTTCTAGCTGCGGGCGCTGAGCGTTTTGGATAGCTCAAAGTGAGCCGCAGCGTTCCTGCCATGTAGGGAACATCCCTTGCGTGTAGCGCTTGTTCAAACGCAGCGCGCCCTTACGCGTCGTTCATACCACCGCCGCGAGGCGGCTCGGCTAAGCACAATACTTCAATTGTTTTTTTTTTGTAAATTTGGAATAGACTGTTGTACTTCAAGCGCATTTAAGATAATGCGGCCCAGCGCCATCAATATTGCAGAAATGCTTTGTGCCGCGCCACTGGGCGGGGGGAGTATGAACGAGGCCTTCAATAAGCAAGAATATGAAAATGACTTCATTTATACTCATTGGAATGCGTTTTCTGAAAATACTGCCGGGAAGGGCGTTGTAAAGCATGAAACGAAACGTTTCTGTTTTCCAGAACTGGGTTCCGATTTGGCGAAGAAATGTGTTTCCTCCCACGCCGGATCGGGTATGAATTTTCGACTGTCTTTATTAGTCTTGCAGTTATGTTGATTAAGGTCATTTCCTTATCCCGACTTCGTTCAGAGTGGTGATCCGTTTGAAATGCCTTCAAATCTGACGCCAGGTTTGAGAAGAGTTCGTTCGAAACCGAAGATAGCCGCTAAAGTGCCCAATGTCTTCCCGAAGGCTAGTGTGGTATGTGGATGAAAACTTTTTTCCAATATAAATAGTTGAAAGTCAACGTTGTCTTCCAGTTGGCTGCACAGATTCAGCGTCATTCCTCGGCAGTTTCTCTGACGTCGATGAGATGTAGTCCACGGAAGAAGAACCTTCCATCACAAAAGGTTGTTTGTGTTCTCAAGTGGACCACGGCGGAGCTATCTTCTAGTTAGGAAACAAATATACTTGCTTGGGTCCATGGCACACCTATGCGTCAAAGCTTCGATCGGTGGAGCCATGTACTCCACCACCCTTCCCCCTAGGCAGCTGAAGTGGGGAACCTTCACCATTGGGAAAACCGGTGACAACCGGTGAAACGCCCCGAAAAAGAATGAAAGTGACCCAACACTCATGCAAGTCATTTTCAAGATTGGGTGGGTGTCACTGCCGGTTTTTCGACCATAGCTTTTTTGCCCTAATAGATAGCCCTTTGGTGAAGGTTGTTTTCGGAATTCCCATGAAATTCTGCATCGAATAGCGTTTTCAGTTTCGAAAAAAAAACGTTCCCCTTCTACCAGCCGATTTCAGTTTATAAAGTGCTTTTTTTCGCCTGAAATGATCGGTTTTTCGTCCATATTTTTTTTGTACTTGGAGATATACCTTTGGTGAAGGTTGTTTTCGAAATCTCGATGGAATTCTTCGTCGAATAGTGTTTCCAGTTGGAAAATATTTTCCCGATCCTTAAGCCTAATTCATTTTACGAAACGCCGGTTTTTTGCCTATAACTCTTCAACTGTTGAAGATTGGGTTCTGGTGAAGGTTGTTTCTGAAATCTACGTAATATTCTGCGTCGAATGATATAACGGGTTCCTAACTCTGCTTGCTCCATAAGCCAGCCAGGTCGGTGGATCCGAGCTCCATAGTTACTTCCATAGGGTGCTCTCGCCTCTATGGTGTAAGTAGAAGACGCAGAGTTCTCCTGGAGCCTACAACGGGGCTCGTCTCCACCGACTTGGCTGACTTATGGGGCAAGCAAGGTTAGGAACCCGATATATCATTCGACGCAGAATTTTACGTGAATTTCAAAAACATCCTTTCTTAGAACCCTATCTTCAACGGTTGAAGAGTTATAGGCAAAAAACCGGCGTTTCGTAAAATGAATTAGGCTTAGGGATCGGGAAAATATTTTCCCAAACTGAAAGCTCCAGTCGACGCAGAATCCCATTGAGATTCCGAAAACATTCTCTTTACCAAAGGTCCATCTCCAAGCAGAAAGAAAAGTTATGGACGAAAAACCGATGATTTCAGGCGAAAAAATGCACTTTATAAAGCGAAAATGCTTTTCGATGCAGAATTTTATGGGGATTCCGAAAACAACCTTCACCATAGGGCTATCTTTTTGGGTAAAAAAAGTTAAGGACGAAAAACTGATTGCTCTTTGTGAAAGAAACGTTATTGCAAAATTTGAAATCGTCTGAGAGATTGGAAACGTATTTTTCTCAACATGAAAACATTGTTCGACGCCAAATTCCATGGAGACTTCGCAAACAGCTCGGTTTAAAGATTCGTCTTAAATGCAAAAATTTTGTGAGCGAAGCACGGGTAGTTTTTCAAAAATCGCTTGGTAAAATTCTCCGAAAACTCCAAGGCAGCTCAAAGGAAATTCTTCATGACCAAGGCAGATCATTTCATTAAGAATAGTGAATTTCAGAAGGAGGTAATCTAACGGAAAACAATGTTTCAAAATTTTTGATTAAAAAGAAAAATATACTGAATGAAAAAAGATTATTGAGAAAACGTCAAATTTTGAAGTTGCATGTCTATAGAGAACCTTCACCATTCCCCACTCAAGTATCCTAAACAACCTTCACCTCTCGGACCGCTGTCTCCACCCCAACAAACCTATGCTATGCGTGCGTTTGTTTTGTTTCCTCCATCCTCGCTCTGCACGCACACGCGAAGGAACATAGCATATTTCACTATGAAATGGAGAGTGCGACCGAGGGTCAAGCGGGGTTGCGAAATTTCGCAACGGGGTTGGGGTTTAGGTCGCAAAATTCTTGACCCAAAAATGGGGGGATCGCAGAAATCTCGGACTAGAATGAAAATTTGGTGAAGATATCGCAAAAAATCCTTTTGGTCACCAGAGGGAAGGATCTCAGCGTTACTCAGGTTTTAGACGTTTGAGCCCGACTTCTGAACGAATTTTCGTCGTCTGACAGTTCTAGTAATCAAACATATTGATTATTTTGATTTTCCGAACGCCGCGAATATACAAAAACTTGTACTCGGATTTTATGAATAAATCGGGTGCCGGGGGCGAAAATGGATTTTTGAAAAAATTGTTGGTGGGGGTCCTCAGATTTCGAAAAATCACGCGACGCCCTGCTTGACCCTGATGCGACCCTCTTGCAACCAAATTTTTCCCAAAAAATTGTCGCAATTTTTGCTTCACCTCTTAGAAGATTTTCTTTCGCCGATTTCGAGACTGAAGTTTGTATTAAAAATTGTTGATTTGTGATTTCGTCCTTCCCAAGCTCTCAATTTCTTGGAAATTTATACGCCCCCCCATTTCCCCCGTTTTCCCACAGGACAGTAATCACTTGACCCTGCATCCAGCATTGTCGCCCACATCTGAGCTTTAGGCCTAGTGCATACTTCCCGCGACAGGCGGTAGCGGCAGTGCATATCACCCATATTGATTTTCGGTCGATACGTATAACAGACACTATGTCGCGTCGCCCGTCGCGGGAAGTATGCACTAGGCCTTATAGTGTTCGAAATTTCAAGTCGCTTAGAGGAGTAGAATACGCGTCCAACTGCGAAGGTAGCCGTGACAATGTACAGGTCCCTGGCTTAATTCCTCAAGAAAAAACAGAATCAAAACCGCGGCTGGCGTGGCGGTTTAAATCTCAGCCAGCCACTGTTGAGGTAATTGATATACATTGGATCCGACTCATTGAGGACAATTGTAAAAATCGCTCTTCTCTGCTTTATCCCGAAATGAATGGTTAACGTTTAGATGTATCTGGACTAAAAAGGCAGATTGATCTCAACTTTTAGGTAACTAGGAGATTCCGTGACAAGATATTCGAAATATCCGATTTTTTTTGGATATCCGAATCATTTCAAATAACCATTATTTTACGGACAGTAATATGAAGTCGACGACCATTTTGTCCTCGTTTGAATGTTATCATGAGTTTTGATTGGAAAACAATCTTGTCTCCAAGCGTTAGGTTGGCGGTGAAGAGAAAAACAGTTTTTGCAGTTTCCCGAAATGACTCGGATCCGGTGTATAGTTATTACCAGCCAGCCGCTGTTGAGATTTGAACCGCCGCGCCGGCCGCGGTTTCTAACCATACAGTGGTCCTTTCTACTGAGACAACGGTTGTCGCTTGTGAGCCGCTTTTTTTCTGGTTTGACCTGAAGTTTCAGGACAGAAGGTCTTAATTCTCCGGAAAAGTTCGGTCATCAACCCATCGTGCCCTCAGCGAAGGCCGTGCTAATGGCAGCATACAGGCTCGTAAACGTGATCGAGATAATCACGGAAATAGAATGGCATGGCTCAGAACACAACGCCTACGCATTCTGAAGCGTCAGAAACGACCCACAATGCCGCTACACGAGTAAGAAGTTGGCTTCGTTCTGTATTTCTCCGCCTCCTGTATTCGCCGTCCTTCAAAACAGGAGTGCTGGGCCATTCTCACTGTCGTATATGTGTGTGGCTTGTTCATTGTACCACCCACAAACGTTGCCGACGGTGAGAATGGCCCAGCACCCTGTTTTTGAGGGGGACGCAAATATAGTACGCGGGGAAATAGATGGCGGTGTCAACGTCATACTCGTGTAGCGGCATTGTGGATCGTTTTTGACGCTTTAAAATGCGTATGCGTTGTGTTGTGCGGTATACTATTCTCTTTCCGTAGTTATCTGAACCCCGTTTACGAGCGGGTATGCTGCCTTTTAGGACTTGTTGACCCTGGCCTCGAAGGACTAGTGTAATGAACGCTGAAATTTTTCTTTGTGTTTCTGGTCAATGACTTCAATATTTGAATGGGTTCGAACCAGGGATGAGCGGAATAAAAATATGAAATTTCGGAAATTGGTTTTCGGGTTTCGGAACAAAATTTTTTTCTCGGGTTTCGGAAATCGGGTGCGAAACGCCTGAAAATGCGCGGAAATGCGGTTTTCGGAACGCGAAACGAGGAAAAATTCAGAAATCATTTAGTGTTTTCTTAAGTCCTAGGTGCCCGATATTTTGGCATTCCGCGGCGTTTTCTGCGGTTTTCGGAATGCGGAACGCGGAATGCCGACAATGCGCGAAACTTCGGGTTTAGGAACGCGAAACGCGGAACTCTGCTCATCCCTGGTTCGAACCCAACTTTTTCAGTTTTCCAGCACAAGTTTATCGTAAAATTGTGAAAATCTTGATTTTTATTGCAGCTTGATGAGCGTTCCAAGCCTAAAGAAACCGGTGAATCGTGCGGACATGTGCCAGGAAATTCCACCGATTCTGTTACTGTTTCCAATCAGACAGAAATAAAACGCAACTCGCCCAAAGTCTCGAGTCAAGTGAGTTCCGCACCTAGTTTTATCGTTGAAAGTAGATTATTTTTAGTTTGTTTTTCCTAGGCACGCATATACCCAATTTCTTTGCCACCAAAGAAGCCTCGCCTTGCGCATATGACCATGAGCTCTGCTGATATCAGGCAGCCTCGCAAGCCGGTGGCTGTGGAACCGATCTCGCAGGTACATTGATTTTTTTCTGAATTTTGAACTCATACCCATTTAGTGAAATTTCCAGTTGCCTTCGTCATCTACTGGAGCTCCCCGGGGGCCGAAGTTAGCATGTCAGAGTGTCGCTAATCTGAGGTTGGCGTCGGAAGGGTGTGATCGTGAGGAGCCACGGCCGAATCTGGGATTGACTGAGGTATTATTTTCCTTTTTTCCTCTCTGAATCATCTACTGTGCTTATCTGGGCCAAATTCCGGTCCGCAGTTGCGTCTCGACACGCTTTGCTGCCGCACGCGCTCGAGTCTATCGGGTTTCCAGCGTCAAAGCCGACTCGATGCGGCTTTTTTTATAGTTTTCTCCAATTTTGTAAAGTTTCCAGTTTCCAAAACCCACCCAGAGTCAACAGATCGGCGGCTGCGGTGCTGGAACCTCTTCCGATTTGGAAGCGCGCGGCCGCAAGGCGTGTCGAGACGCAATTGCGGACCGGAATTTGGCCCAGAGGAGCACATTAGGTTGTTTTCCCCCAAACGAGTTCACTAATTTTCATAACAATATTCAGACTGTCATACCAGATCCCGGTGTTGCGCAACCAAGGAAACTGTTCCATAGTCGTAGCAGCATGAATCTTCGACTCACTCCACAAAGGGATGCCCGAGAACAGATGATAGCGGCAGCGGAATCGATTGTAAGGATAATAATGTACCTAGGGTGAAGCGCTTCGGTGAACATCACTGAAAGTGGGGGGTTAGGGTTGAGCAGGCCGTTGCGCCCATTTTCTGTTGAGCTACGACCCCAGAATTTTAGAAAAAAATCTTCAAAAAAAAACTATCAAAAAAAGAAGGAAAAAATCAAAAAATTGTAATAAAAAAGAAAATATAACAAAAAGGGTTTAATAACGCCCCATTCCGGGATTCTCCAAAGAAGAGGATCCCAGCCATCTGCTTCGTTTATGTCGTCTACGTGCCCGAAGTTAGATCCAGGATCAGTGTATGGTGGAAGATGGGCAACAACAACAACGAACAGAATTTTAGAAAAAAATCAAACTTTTCATCGATTCCCCTCGACAAATAGAAATCAAATCTCTATTCAACACGCCGAAGAACCCCTGAATAGAAATTTTGACTGGAATCTGACTTTGGCCGAACTGCAGCATACCCAGCGTAAGGCCATTGTTATATTCTGCCGCAGCCCTGTCGCGGTCGCAGACCTCAGCGACGTCGCAGTCGTTGAGGGCCAGTTTTGCTATGCCATACATTACGCCAACTTATGTCTGACACGCGCTATAGCCTGCGCCATTGCACACAAATCAATATTTCGGAATCAACAGCAAATCAGGGAAGGTTCAGCTCTCTAAAGTGGCAGGCTTTGAGATTTATACATTTAGGATAAGGTGAAGATTCCAGGAAAGAAAAGAAAGTAGGAACTACAAAAAAGAAGAAAAACAGTGGAAACCTGCACTCAACCAATTACTCCGTCGCTGTCTCGGGCATCGGTCGCAGTGCGCCACACTGCGACCGATGCCCGCGACGGCGACCGATTGCGGCACGGTTTTAACATTCGAATGTATAACACCCATCTGCGACTCTGGGACGCGACCGGAGCATGCAAAGTGTTCCTGCGACAGCTTTTTTCATGGTGAGAGTGTGGGTCCTGACACGATTCGTAACAGATTGGCGAACATGTCGCGTTCGCAGACTGGAGGTATAACAATGGCCTAACGTAGAATTTCATGACGACGTCTGCAGTCAGCAGTACTCGCGCTGCAATCTTACTATCAGTGGGCTATTATTATTAGCTTGTTTTTGCTTACCAAATGGTTTGGAGAATGTTCCCTTTTCTCCAAAAAGTTCCCTAGTCCTCGTTGCTGGGGTCAAGCGGGGTTGTGAAATTTCGCGACGGGGGGTGGAAAGGGTCGCAAAAAAATTTAACCCGAAATTGGAGGTTGGGGAGGATCGCAAAAGGGATCGGACGAAAAAAGAAAATTTGGTGAGGATATTTCAAGAGTTCTCGAAATTTTTTTTGTCACTGAAGGAAAGGGTTGTAGAATTGCTCAGGTTTTAGGCGTTTGAGCCCGACTAATGAACGCATTTTTGGCGTCCGACAGTATTAGTAATCAAATATTTTGATAATTTTGATTTACCGAACGACCCGAATGTCCGAAAATTGTAAAATCCGATTCCATGAATAAATCGAATATTTGTGAAACCGAGTAGTCCAGTTCTGCTCAGAATACGCCCCTCGGGGGGGGGGGTCGCAAAAAGTCTTGAAAAATATTGACAGTGGGGGAGGGTCCCTCCGATTTCGAAAAGTTGTGCAACGCCCCGCTTGGCCCTGCTTGTTGCGCCGAGTCGCAGTCCTGCTCAACCCTGGGGTTAGGGCTTCCTGTCTACTTCCGAGATTACCGAATTCTCTGAAAGAGATTTCTCAATCTTCTGACAGAAATGAAATTTTCTAAAATCCTTCTGGATTTCCATCTATACAATCATGAACATGAGAAGAACTTACTTCTTCAGAATTCTGTGCGTACCACCCCGAGGAGGAAGAATTCGCCTGGTGCAGCAGTGGTGAACTTGAACGAGCCTTTGTGTACACCTACTCGTAGAAGGAGAAGTGCTTCACAAACCAGACCCATTTCAAATGTATGGAGCCATTGGACTTTCTCTTTCTACAGTAGCGCAGGAGCTAAGAGTTTTTGTACTTCAGAAACCGCTGAATATGTTACGTAAACGAAGTTCAAGCATGGTATTTGGTGAGGTTGCGTCACAAGAATCTGTTCCACTTGAGGAAATCAAAGGTCGTGAAAAGGTTGGTTTTCGCGTTTTCTGACTTGTACCCGCCTTAATGGCCCTATTGAAATTCATTGTGTGACTTGTTACAGAAAACACCCCAAAGGTCTCCTGTACGCAAGGGACATACGTCACCAAAGTTTCAGGTAATTTTTAGGAATAATTTTGACACTTTACTGCAGGGTCATGCAGAGATTTGCATAATTTTTCGAAATCGGAGCGACCCCGCGTCACATTTTTTTTCCAAAATTCAAAATTTTTGCGATCCCCCATCCCCGAGGCGCGATTTTCGCGATCCCTCCTCCCCGAGGCCGGGCAGTTTATAGTTGATTACTAAAAGTATCAGACGCCGAAAATTCGTTCAGTAGTTGAGCCCGAGCGTCTACAACCGAATGCTACGATCCTTCCCTTGCGGACTAAAAATAATCGAGAATTCATGGTATATCCAAGAAATTCTCATTTTTGGACCGAAATTTTCGCGATCCCCATTAACATTCATTTTCGGACCCAAATTTTTGCGACCCCACGTTGCGAAATTTCGCAACCCCGCTTGACCCTGCTTTACTGGACGCATTGTCTGTGAACAGTTCGGAAAATATAAATTCTATGATTTCAGATTGGTGCTCCAGATGGTGATCGACGTTGCGATGATAGCTCTATAGTTGAAGCTGGTAGCTGTACGACAGAGGACAAATCAGTTGGAGTCAGCGAGAGCGTAACAGCCGGGAAAGGTAAAAACCAATTATCCTTGTTCCATATGGTGAAGAGATGATTCATGGACTTTTAACCAGATTTGTTGAGATCCGTGTTGGCACAAGTTCTGGGGAGCGCTTGAATTTTTTTTAAAAAAATTGACGACGTTAAAGTTACGGACATTTTTCAAAAATTTTGCATTCCAAGTAGGGGCTACGTAGCTTCGACAGGGTCATGTGGCCGTATTCATTAAACCGCGGGCACAGGAAGGGGGTGGGCCCTTCCCGTGCCCGGTGTATGGCAATCACTTTCTTGTCGAAGTTTAAATAGTGGCGGCCACTTTTTCGCCACCTGTGAAAGCAGAGACAGGCATGAGTGTCTGCCAGCAGAGACGGAGAGGAGAACCGCCGGGTATGAGACTGCTGTGTTTCAGCTCTGCTATCAATTAATTCCGGCGGGCATAGCATGCCCGACCAATATTGTGCGGGTGGACAGGCAGAGCGCACGCTGCCTGCCAACAACATATTGATTATTTTTGTGAAAGGTGAGATCGACGTAGCAGGCAGCCGCAATTCTTTCCGTCCACCTGCCAGGTGGCTAAAAACCGTCCTGTCTACCCGCCAGGGAGCCGGGAGCCTTCGTGTCAATCTGCCGGGTACCCAGGAAGGTGCAACTTCGAAAACTCGTCCAAGAGCGGGTGTACTTTGGGCGTTCCCGGGAAGCTCCCAGTGTTTCATGAATACGGCCATTGGACAACGGTCTGTCTGCCTGACCCTGGCATGAAATCTGCCGCTGTTGAAGGGATTTTTGATCTTTCTGAGGATTTCGTGATTGCACCAACACAGGGTTTTCGACTTCTTTAGTGTAGCAAAGTTTGCGTTTTTTTCTAGAAATTTAAACTTCTGCAGCGCTTTTGAGCCACCAAACTTTATAATTGAGTATTGGAAGCGGTCCTCTATACAAAACACACTTATTAAATCTCGCGTTCTTTTTTTTTCAAAAATGTTTCTTAAGATTATTTTAGACTTAAGAGTAAGAAATATCGAAATTCGGGCCACGCCCACACCACATTCTCTTTTTTTTTGTCAAAAATCTCACGAGCCCCTCACGACCCATTGTGTCGCGACACAAAAGCACTTGAACCTGATCGTGAGATTAGATGTCGAACATTTGGAAATTTTTCTGATTACTAAAGATGTGTTTTGTCCTTTTTTTTGTAGTTTCTTATTGTTGAGTTAGACTGAAATCACCTCGTCAAAAAGATAAGGTATGGAAAAAGTATTAATCAGACAAACTGAGGTGTAAAGCCAAGACATGATCACTGTTCATTGTAACTAAGGAATGTGTCTAATTATTTTCTGAATGCATCTAAATGCACGACTTTCAGAATTTGCTCCGCTGAAGACGGCAGTCGAATCCCGCGAGGATGAAGTCGCTACGCTATCTGTTTCTCTCCATGAAGATGTGTTGAAAAGCTGTGCGTCTCCAAGAGCTACAACGTGTCCTCTTGCAAATGTTGAGAGTGTCAGCTACATATGTTCTGCTGAAGAACCTATGAATCCGGTCACGTTTTCCGTGCAATCGCAGGACAATGAGGAGAAAGCTGAAGAACACATGACTGCGGCCACGTTCTCCGTGCTATCTCAGGACGAGGAGAAGCTCATCGAGCGTGTGGAAGCTAACCTGAGGGAGGTCTGTTTTGTACAAGACGAAACGGTGCCTTGCTCGGAGCAGCAAGGATCTTCCCAGGCTTCTCACATAGAACCCACAACGCGTCATGTCTGCTTTGAGAGGGAGAGCTCATCGGCACAGTTATGCTTAATGGAAAGCGGATCGTCCGTCGCTGAGCAACACCTGTCATCGATACAGTTGTACTCTGTGGAAAGTGGATCGTCTAACTCTGAGCAGCACCTAGCATCGACACAATCGAGCTCAATGGAAAGTGGGTCGTCTGTCTCCGAGCAGCATCTATCGTTGACACAGTCGTGCTCAGTCGAAAGTGGATCTTCCTTCTCGGAGCAGCACTTATCGACACAGTTATGCTCAATCGAAAGTGGAACTATCGTCCCGGAGCAGTGTCCATCGTAAGCGATTTTTCTAAAGCTCTGAGAAAATCAGATTCTCTTAAAGGCAGTGTTCACGATAATCTTCAATTTTGAGATTAATCGCTAAATCGATTGTTTGGCCCCCGAGTAGAACTGAAATGACGAAGAAACCGAGAAAAACGCACCAGAAGGGCACGAAATCCTTAAGTATCAGCCCGCCTCTTAAAGGCATCGTAAAAGTGTTCCTTGCGTTCTTCGCGCAACTAGCCCAAATTGATGTCGGCGGGAACTTCAAATTTGAATTAAGCTTTCTTGAAATGGGGTTTTCTTGAAAAGTTGACGTTTTTGAGGGGGCTTTTTGCAACTGTCAGTCACTATAGGGATATAACAACACGAAAAAGTCAAAAACCCAAGTATGGTTTTCATCGTGTACGATGCCTTTAAGTATCAATGGAACTGTTCGTTGCGACAATGAAATCTTAAGTGGACCCGTCTTTTGCAATTCTCCATTCTGTGTTGCTCCGTTCTTTCCTTCGGGCCCTAACTAATACTGTTCTGCCCGAAATATTCTTCCTTTTTTCGATTAGTCCCATTTTCTACCGGTGACAACCACCGTGAACATGTTCATCCAACCGGACAACTAGTCCAGGCCATAAAATAATATCACTGAAATAAGACGAATTAGTGCGTTTCTCGCCGTTTCTTCGTGATTTTGGTAACACTTGGTTGCCAACGCATTGTTTTGAGTGGAAAACGTGGAAACGAGAATCATCGTAAACACTGCCTTTAAAAAACAGCGAATAGGTTTGCTACACAATTTTCTGAACCGTTGGCGAGAACTATATCAAAGGCCACACCTTTTCGATTGACTGTGCTAAACTTGTTTATTTTGCTAAAACGTGGGGTATTTAGACGGTGCTAGTTAATTCTTCTATTCCAGAAGTTCCGAAGCTGCAGTACGTCGTTCCTCTATTGCCCGAACAGATACTGAGAAGAAGTGCAATAAAGCTGTGCGCTTCCTAAACCTCAACGTGTATTACTTCGCGCGTAGCCAGGGATACACCACTGTTCCGAAAACCGGCGAAGTCTCTTTAGGTATCGATATATTAGGTTTATGCAAAAGTTTCCGGACTTTTCACGTCTTTGAATAAAAAAACATTTCAAAAACAAACAAGGCTCACCCAACAGAATAATATACATCAAATTCAAGGATCCTTCGCCACCGATTGGGCAGATCATGAGTTCCCGACGCGTAGAACTCGGGCTGTTTCGAGTCAAAGCATTCTTCTAAGGCCATTTTGACCTCGTCATCGTTAGTGAAGCGTTTTCCATCCAAGAAGTGCTGCATCGAGCGGAACAAATGGTAGTCGGAAGGGGCAAGATCTGGGATATATGGGGGTGAGGAAGAACTACCCAGCCGAGGTCCAGCAGTTGCTGTCGGGTTATCCGAGATTTGTGGGGCCGAACATTGTCGTCAAATAACCCGACAGAAACTGCTGGACCTGGGCTGGGAAGTTCTTCCTCACACTTTTTATGACCCAGATCTTGCCCTTTCCGACCATCTGTTTCGCTCGACGTAGCGCTTCTGGATGGAAAACAGTTCACTAACGATGACGAAGTCAAAATCGCCATAGAAGAATACTTCGACTCGAAACAGCCAGAGTTCTACGCGTCGGGAATTCATGATATGCCTCATCGGTGGCGAAGGATCTTTAAATGTGATGGAAATTATTCTGTTGGGTGAGCCTTGTTTGTTTTTGAAATAAATGTTTTTTTTTTCAAAGTCGTGAAAAGTCCGGAAACTTTTGCATCAACCTAATAGCTATATTAGTCAATTTAGGGACTTGAAATAATCTGCTTCTGTAATATGTCTTCTTCATTAAGGTATGGTTGATAAACATTTCACGAAACGGAAATTCCCATTATGGAATGGACGTCGTCCGGAACTGAAACTTCCAAACGATAGTGAGGTGAGATTTGTACGTTACTAAGGTTTTTTCCCTGAAATTTTTCATTGTTCGCCTTATATGAAAGGTTTTTTCTTCAAAAAAAAAAGAAGGTTGAGATTTTCCCATTTTCTCTCCCGTGGATTATTGCATTTTTAAAAATAAATTTAAAATGTACTGTGCTTATCTGGGCCGAATTCCGGTCCGCAATTGCGTATTGACTCTCATTGCGGCCGCACGCGCTCGAGTCAGTCGGGTTTCCAACGCCTAAGCCGACTCGATTTGGCCTTTTTATACACTTTTCTCCAATTTTTCTTAGTTTCCAGTTTCCAAAACCCATCTAAAGTCAGCAGATCGGCGGCTGCGGCGCTGGAAGCTCTCCTGAACCGGGTAGCGTGCGGTCGCAAAGCGTGTCGAGACGCAATTGCGGACCGGAATTGGGCCCAGATAAGCACAGTATACCCCTCTTTGGTTTCACTCACTCGTTCTATTCCTTCATTCGTTCATTGGCTCATGCATTTGTTTAATTCAGTAATACAGTTGGTCATTCAGTCATCTATTCATTCGTTCATTCATTCTTTGACTTATTCATCCACTTAGTTTGTCGTTCATTTCTTTCAGTCTTCCTTTTGTTCATTGATTGATTGATTCATTCATTCATATATGAGTAGTTCAAGTCTTCTATCTGAGTTTTTATTCAGTCATTCTTCGTTTGCTCCTCTTATCCTTTCATCCGTTGTTCATTCATTCTTTCATCCCTTTTTTCTGCTGTCATCCACTCATTTCAGTTAGCCTATTGCCTGTTGCTGTAAAAGTTTCCTAATTTCTTCTTTGTTGTTCCGATTTCTCCTGCGTTACATCGCTTGTTGGTTTCCGCTTCTTCTTTCAATTATCCAATATTCTTTAGATTCACCACTTGTTCCTCATTTCGTTTTCCTGTTAATTGATTCAATCACGTCTCCTGGTTCTCTTTTGAACGTCGTTTCTCTCGCAATGTATTTTTTTATTATTTTATGTGAAATACGGAGAGAAAAGCGAGTTGTAGCAAACCTTATGATTTTACGTTTTTCGTCGTTTTCGTCTTCTGGCCCATTTGGCAGACTCGTTTTCCGTTCCGGCTTAGTTTTGTTTCGTCCGTCAGTTCACATTTTCTGTGAGAAAATTTTCTCAGAACATTCCTGCACCTCACCGATCTTTTTTTCCTTCACGTTCTTCCTCGTGATTTTTTTCATCTCTTTGTTCAACCATTTGTTTCTATATCGGTTTAATTATTTATTCGTTCAAAGTCTCGTCGTTCAGTCATCCTTTCGTTCTCTCACCAATCCATTTCTGTGCTTCATTGATTCAAGTTTTCTTTGATCATTCAAGTGAGTAATCCGTTGATGCAGCATCTTTCCTATCATTTTGGAATCGACCTCTGTTCATCTAGTACTTGTCACTTCGTTCTCATCCATTTTCACTGGGCTGCTTCTCACAAGGAAACTACTACATATTTAGCCTAACTGGCCATTCCGATCGAAATTTGCTTCTCTAGAATCATTTTTGGACGTAGAGCTCGAATATGCCCTTTGCAGCTGCCTAGAACCACTGTGAAAAAAAGTTCTATGCGTTTTTTTTCCATAATTTTTATACCTATTGTATCCCCCAAAAAGCGCACTGATTTTACGAAAATTTGGAAACGGACCTCTTAATCGTGTTCAGAGCCCAAAACAACCCCTCTAGGCAAGGTTTGGGTAAAAGCACATTTTCCGAACTATGTGCAGACTGACACCGTTTTAGACTTGTACGCAGGGTTGAGCAGGCCGTTGTGGCGATTTTTGACGCGACTACGACCCCCACCATTTTCCTTTTTTTTAACCCAAAATTTCACGACCCTCCCTGGGACCAAAAAAAGTTCTAGCTTTATTTGGAGTCAAATTTTGAAGACAAAAGCGAAACTTGTGGTAATATTTTTTAGGATCAAGTTCGGTCGCGGCCGACTTGTGGATGCCTAATTTTCTCCAAAATTTTACGATCCCCCAAATTTTCATTTTTTCCAAATTTCCATTATTTTTACGCCTCTCTCTGTTGTGACCAGTCACAACGCTGGTATCCTTATACTTAGAGCAGTTATGTCCCGATGTGTGTGTGTGTGTGTGTGTGTGTGTGTGTGTGTGTGTGTGTGTGTGTGTGTGTGTGTGTGTGCATGTGTCCCCGATATCTTTGGAATGGCCGATCAAAACTTGTATGAAATGGTACCAACATTTAGGTGGGTGCGACATTTATCGATTACCAAAAAATCAGCCCGACTCACCTCTTACTCAGAACGTCGGAGGGCCGCGTCCCCGTACCCACCACTCAGCGAGGCGGGGCCCCCCTCCGCGCCTGGCGCACAACAGGTCCCCGCCCCAGCCCCATGACTCATAATGGGCGCGAAGCCCGGACATCCAAGCGAAAGGGCGCGGGGCCCGGGCAGAACATTTCCGCGGTGTCATCGCTTAAGTGATTGATTCCTTGTATAACGATCTGCGGTAACCATCCCTCCCACACCCTGGGCGGGGCTCTACCCTTCTCCAAAATTTTCGAAACCCCTTGGTGGGTGTCCCATTCAAGCCTATTCGATAGACTGGGGAACTTACCTTACTGCCACCGCGCGAAGTGCGCGATGATGTAAGTACTTACTCAAGGCTGCCTGCAGTGAACTTATCATAAAATTGTGCTCCGTATGTGGCACGGGTTTGATTCTAGCGTTCAACGTGTAATACGATTTGCTTGAGCGAACATGTTTTCCTCTGTTTCGAATTTTCCCTGCAGGACCGAGCTAACGAAATTTGGTGGCGTCCCCGCCTCGCGCCTGATGATTCTCCGCTCGCAAAACATGGCCCCCGCCGCTCGCCCTTGGTCGGAAATTCCCGCGGGCACGGCCCTCCGACGTTCTGAGTACGTGCCTCGGGCCAACCGAGTTTGTCCGTGGAGCGCACTTTTGGCCGTGGGTCATGATAACTTCTGCGAGTCGTCTAGCGATGCAAAAAATGCAGGGCGTCATAAAAGGTGTGCAGGACCCCAGTGAGGGTGTGCAAGACGTCATAGTAAGTGTGCAGGACCCTAATCGGAGTGTGCAGGACGTCATAAAAAGTGCGCAGGTCCTAAGTAGGAATGTGCAGGACCCCAGCGGAAGTGTGCAGGACGTCATAGAAAGTGTGCAGGACCCCAGTGGGAGTGTGCAGGGCGTCATAGAAAGTGTGCAGGACCCTAATCGGAGTGTGCAGGACGTCATAAAAAGTGCGCAGGTCCTAAGTAGGAATGTGCAGGACCCCAACGGAAGTGTGCAGCACGTCATAGAAAGTGTGCAGGACCCTAATCGGAGTGTGCAGGACGTTATTGAAAGTGCGCAGGTCCTAAGTAGGAATGTCCAGGACCCCAGCGGAAGTGTTCAGGGCGTCATAGAAAGTGTGCAGGACCTCAGTGGGAGTGTGCAGGGCGTCATAGAAAGTGTGCAGGACCCTAATTGGAGTGTGCAGGACGTCATAGAAAGTGCGCAGGTCCTAAGTAGGAATGTGCAGGACCCCAGTGGGAGTGTGCAGGACGTCATAGAAAGTGTGCAGGACCTCAGCGGGAGTGTGCAGGGCGTCATAGAAAGTGTGCAGGACCCTAATCGGAGTGTGCAGGACGTCATAGAAAGTGCGCAGGTCCTAAGTAGGAATGTGCAGGACCCCAACGGAAGTGTGCAGCACGTCATAGAAAGTGTGCAGGACCCAAATGGTAGCGTGGAGGGCGTCATAGAAAGTGTGCAGGACCCTAATTGGAGTGTGCAGGACGTCATAGAAAGTGCGCAGGTCCTAAGTAGGAATGTGCAGGACCCCAGTGGGAGTGTGCAGGGCGTCATAAAAGGTGTGCAGGACCCCAGTGAGGGTGTGCAAGACGTCATAGTAAGTGTGCAGGACCCTAATCGGAGTGTGCAGGACGTCATAAAAAGTGCGCAGGTCCTAAGTAGGAATGTGCAGGACCCCAGCGGAAGTGTGCAGGACGTCATAGAAAGTGTGCAGGACCCCAGTGGGAGTGTGCAGGGCGTCATAGAAAGTGTGCAGGACCCTAATCGGAGTGTGCAGGACGTTATTGAAAGTGCGCAGGTCCTAAGTAGGAATGTCCAGGACCCCAGCGGAAGTGTTCAGGGCGTCATAGAAAGTGTGCAGGACCTCAGTGGGAGTGTGCAGGGCGTCATAGAAAGTGTGCAGGACCCTAATTGGAGTGTGCAGGACGTCATAGAAAGTGCGCAGGTCCTAAGTAGGAATGTGCAGGACCCCAGTGGGAGTGTGCAGGGCGTCATAGAAAGTGTGCAGGGCGTCATAGAAAGTGTGCAGGACCCTAATCGGAGTGTGCAGGACGTCATAGAAAGTGCGCAGGTTCTAAGTAGGAATGTGCAGGACCCCAGCGGAAGTGCGCAGCACGTCATAGAAAGTGTGCAGGACCCAAATGGTAGCGTGGAGGGCGTCATAGAAAGTGTGCAGGACCCTAATTGGAGTGTGCAGGACGTCATAGAAAGTGCGCAGGTCCTAAGTAGGAATGTGCAGGACCCCAGTGGGAGTGTGCAGGACGTCATAGAAAGTGTGCAGGACCTCAGCGGGAGTGTGCAGGGCGTCATAGAAAGTGTGCAGGACCCTAATCGGAGTGTGCAGGGCGTCGTAGAAAATGCACAGGTCCCGAGTGGGAGTGTGCAGGTCATCGAAAGTTAGCAGGACCGCAGTGGGAGTGTGCAGGACGTCACCAAGAGTGTAGAATTTGAAAAAAGGTTTTTCAATTTTTAATGCTAAATCTTAACCTTTTGTGGAGAGGAAATAGATAGGAAAATATGAATCTTGAGAAGCGTGGGACGCGTTCTGAGATTGGCGCAGAACTCCTGCGACATTTTTTTCCAGTTTTAGGATACAAGCAGCAGGTCCACTTCCGCACCTTCTCTGTTCGCCACTCATTGCAACCGCTCAGTCATTTCGATTCCCTAACTTCCAAAAACCAGTTTTTTATATGTTGCAAGTCTGAGCTTATCAAAATCTGCACCACAAAAACATAAACAACCACCTACTAATTTCATTCATTGAGAACAAGGGCATGATGTTGGTCAACTAGGGAAACATCATATAATATGAGAATGCGTTTTTCCTTATCATGATAGACACGGTAAAGCAAGAATAATCGCTTGTGAACTTTACAAATTGGAAGAAAGGGCAGTGGGTAGCGACGTAAGGGAAGGAAGTACAGAAGGGGTTCTGAATTTGTGCCGGTAGCAACCGACGATTTACCGCTGGCTTCTTATGTTTTGCTTTATGATCCCACATTTTGATATACCCACGGCCTGCTGTAAATGTACGGCACCTTGCTCTGCTCAGGAGAGTACTTTCGGGTAGGCGGAAGTCAGTCACCACCGTTCTAACAAACTAATCCGTCTCAGGTAGTTGGCTCATGCAAAAGTTTCTGAACTTCGCTAGGTCTCGCTAGTATCAATTACGGGGCGAAGAAAGCATTGAAGAAAATATTCTAAATTTGACCTAAAATTCACACTGGGGGGTTATTTGGGTTGCTGATCACGAATCTGAGATTCGTTTTTCTTTTTTTTTCCAAAGTTTTCGACTAAGTTTGCTCAGAGCTTCCCACCGGCAGACAAATTGCACGGCAAGTTCGACTTTTGACGATTTCAGGAATGTGACGACAGTTGTGGCTCAAATCGTTCTTCTGGGGGCGGGGGATATTTGAAGTGCTCAGCACGAATCTGATGTCAGTTTATCGGTTTTTGAGAGCTTACGGTAGATTGCGGTGGGTATACGGTAGTTTAGTCAAAGTCTCAGATTTGTCTCAAAGTTTCTATGTGGGGGTTATTTGGGGTGCTGAATACGAATTCGATGTTCATTTGTCGATTCCCGAATTATTAAGGTAGGTTTTGCCTCCTAAATGGCATGTTACCTACCGTAACCTACAGTAAAGCTTGAAATTTCTACAAGCGAACCCCAGATTCGTGTTCAGCACCCCAGACTCCCCCTACGTACATGTCTTAAGCAAAACCCGGAGAAAAATTCAAAAACACCCTAAAAATTCTATGGAGGTACCCTTACCTTGCTGCGTAGCTTTAAAAACGCCTATAACTACTTTCAGAATGGGTCTAGTCAGCTGCGATGGGCATATTCGTACTTTTTGTCCGAAAATGAATTTAGAAAAGTACATACATTTCATTTGGAATGGTTATAGTACTTCTCCTGTCAGTCTGTCATCTCATTTTCACGATCTCGGTTTAGATACTCATCCTGTCTTTCTTCATCTATCTATACGTTATTCTACCTCTTTCATGTGCTCATTCATACGTTTTTGCGATCTTTCGTCCATTCAGTCATTTTCGTTTGTTCTCTCACTCCTTCTCATCTCACTCTTATCCTCCCACCTTTTCAATTTTTTGTGTGTTTATTCGATCTATAATTTCATCACCCGCTCATCACTTCCTTCGTTCACCTATCAATTTTTCATTCTTTTTAGCTACTACTAATAATTCATTTGTTCTTTTCGTACAATTTTTCTACACATTTCTTTGTTTTTTTTTTCGCTCATTATCATTCATTAATCTTCGCTATATAGCTCCTCTTTATACATTTTTTTGGCACATTGGTTTTTCGATCGATTCTCTCTTTTATTCTCCGGTCAGTTATTCGTTCGTTCATTCATTTATCTATTTTAATGACGACCGTCTACACCTTGACTGGTTCATTGAGATGTTCGCAGAATCTAGCAGGGCGTTATAGTTGACCGTGTCGGAGGTGGCCAAAACTCTACGAAAACGTAAATTATTGCGAACTCCCTTCTCACCAGGGAATCGCTATAAGTCATAGATACCATTCCAAATGAAATGTACTTTTCTGGAACCATTTTCGGACGAGAAGTCCGAATATGCCCATCGCAGCTTCCTAAACTCACTCTGAAAGAAACTTCAAGCGTTTTAAAGTTTAGCGGCAAGGTAAGGGTACCCCTGCCCGTGGAATTTTTAGGGTGTTATAATTTTTTTCCGGCTTTTGCTAAAAACATTTATGTAGGGGTAATCTGGGGTGCTGAACACGAATCTGGGGTTCGCTTGTCGAAATTTTGAGACTTACTGTAGGTTACGGTAGGTAACAAGCCATTCGGGAGGCGAAAACTACCTTAATAATTTGAGAATCGACAAATGGACATCGAATTCGTATTCAGCACCCCAAATAACCTCCACATAGAAACTTTGAGACAAATCTGAGACTTTGACCAAACTACCGTATACCCACCGTAATCTACTGTATGCTGTCAAAAATCGATAAACTGACATCAGATTCGTGTCGAGGCACTCCAAATAATCCTCAAAAGAACGATTTGAGAAACATCTGTAGCCACATTCCGAAAATCGTCAAAAGTGGATTTGGCCGTCAATTTTTTTCTGCCGGTGGAAAGCTTTGAACAAATTTAGTGGAAAACTTTGGAAAACGACAGATGAACCTCAAATTCGTGATCAGCACCCTAAATGACTCTCAGTTCGAATTTTAAGTCAAATCTGGAATATTTTTCCAAAACGCTTCGAGAGCCCTCTGGTATAAATAAACGCCCAACCGAAAAGCCGTACAAGTCCAAAACGCTGTTAGTCTGTGTAAAGGTTGGAAAATGTTCCTTCACCCAAACTTTGCCTAGTGGTGTAGTTTTGGGCGCTGAACACGCTTATGAGGTCCGTTTCCAGATTTTCTTAAAAATAAGGCACTTTTTGGAGGGTACAATAGGTAAGAAAATCAGAGAAAAAAACGCCTATACCTTCTTTGAGAGTGGGTCTAGGCAGCTGCGATGGGCATATTCGGACTTTTCGTCCGAAGGTAATAGAAAAGTACATTTCATTTGAAATGGTTCCTACGACTTATAGTGGTTTTCTTGTCAGTACAGATGAAATAAAAATGTCTTTATCGTAAGTTCGAAAATTTGCTGAAGGATTTTCAGGACATCCTCTCTGATGGCGAAGAAACTGGTGACGTTTTTGATCCCGAGGGACTTGAGCGCTGTACGGCTCAGTTGCTGCCAACTTTGGATAACCTTGATCGTGTGAAAATGTTGAGACGGAATGGGGTTCAGCTTCAAAAGGTACAAGCTTGAAAATTTTTCGCATTAGTTTGCACTTGCTTCTATTTCTTCTTCTGACAGTTTAGGGCGAAGGTGTGGAAAGTTCGGAGTCAATCCGTAGATCTCGTCTATTGTGCGGATGCCATTGTAAAAATGGTATCTGTGTACCAGAGACTTGTAAATGCGCCCTAGAAGGGATTGGTTGTCAGGTAGTTTAGTAGCAGCATTACGATACCAGATTCCTCGGTCAAAAACTGATTGCAGGTTGATGGGCTCGACGACTGCGGCTATCCTTATCCGTGTTGGTGCAGTTCTGGAAGTTGTGGCAATCCAGAAGGAAGAAATGAGTTCGACATGGAGCTTGTAAAGAAGCACAACCGGATGACGATAACGCGAATGAAGCACGCTGAGCAGATGGTACGGTTTCGGGTCCACTTTATCAATATTTTCTGGACAGTATAGAGTACGAGACAGTGCTTGCTCTGCTGACAAATCCAGCTAAAATCTCCTGAGAGGAGGGCGTTAGGGATGCGTGCGCCGTACTGCGCTGGACAAAATTTAGCGATGCGGTTGTCTGTGCTATCATAACGAATTTCATGCGCTTTTTAGCGCCTCCTGCATTTTATGCCTTTCCGAATTCCCTTCTTCTAGATCTTCTCTAAACTATACATGTTAGGTTTTATATTATATACCCCTAAGTAATCTCATTTCAGGGAACGTTCGTTTCACCGCAGCGGATCCGATTCACTTCCGAGGGAGAGGCGCACACACCTGTCGCATTGTACACACCATTGTCGAAGGTATGGTAATCAGTGCTTGTAAGGAGTAGGATGGCCTCTGTTAGTGGCTGAGCAGAGTTGCATCGCGGCGCGGCACGACCTTATGATGATCTGTCGTATAGAAAAATCGCCACGATCAATCAATACGGCCGCCCATCATAAGGTCGCGCCGTGATCCAACTCTGCTCAGCCCCTTAGAGGATCCATTGACAAATCTGGCCTACTGGACAGCGCAGCATCTGGCGAAAAGAACGCCTCTATCCTCCGCTCCTCTCTTTAGGCACCGTTTATACTTCAGCGCACAGTGGCACGCCAAAAGTGCATTACAATAGTATTGATCGTGCGGCACGGCATAATCGATAGCTTTTTGCTTCGCCGTGCTGCGTGCTAGCGACACCATAAATGATGCCTCAATATCTCCTACATACGTCCCGCCACGCGCGGCAGCTACAAGGCATATCAGCCATATCGATTTTCGACCGATTTGCACGATAAATGCTATGTCGCTGGTAGTGTGCACTGGGCGTAACTAGGGACTGACCTCAGCGGAACAAGTGTTTCAAAAAACAGTCTGTTTAATGTTCTGGTGAGGTGAAAAGAAACAATTTTAAGTTGGTTGAATCTTCTTGATGCACCTGGGTAGATCAGGAAAGTCAAAAAAATAAATTTTTTCTGGAGCCTGAAAATTTAACATTTTCTGCTCAATTTATCTCAAATTCTGTTCAGGGGGGTTTTTGGGGAGCTGAACACGAATATAACGTTCATTTCAAGTTTTTCGTAAAATCACGGTAGGTTACTCTAGATGAGTTATACTTTTCGTGCCGTATCTTACAGTCATCTCCCGAGGTTCTGCCAACGGACCTCGTAATCGCCCTCAGCCCCCAAAACAACTTCCCTGGACAAGTTTTGGGCTGGGAATGTAGCGATTTCAGAAATTCAAAAAAAAGTTTTCTGCCGTTTTTGATCTACCTAGGTGCATTGAAGGAGCTTACCAAACCTTGAATTGTTTCTTTTCTCCTTCAATAGACCACTCTGTACGAGTATTTAGTTTGCGCTGGGAACAGTCCCTAGTGAGGGTCATTGGGGTTGCATCGTGGCTTAGAGTCGGGCGCGGAGAGGGCGCAAGAAAGTCTGTTCCAAAATGAATCTCTCCCGAATTTATTGAGCCAAAAATTTAAATTTAAGTTCTTGAGACTCCTAGAGTGAGGGGCGGAGCTCCGCCAAGATCCGACACGACGGTGCGCTGGACGCTGCACTTTTTGCCACTCATCTTTGGCTATTAAATTTTCTGGAGATGAACATACCCCTTTCCCGACCACGAAGGGTCACTTATGGGTGATGTACACATCTGTAAGCTCTAATCATTGATTTTCCAAATAGTACAACAGGCGAAGGTGGCGCACAATAGTTGGCCGTTTTAAATTTGTTTGAACAGGTTACTTGAAACAAACTCGAAGTCCTTTCGTCTACTTCCGGAAGAGTATTGTAGCTTTTGGGTTTCAGATGGCAGTGTACTCACTGTAACGTAATAGAAATTTCAGCTATCCCATGTGAGCGATCGGACCACAAAATCATAAGGGCGAACTCTCTTCGAGCTCTTTTTGTCCTCAAAAGATCGAATAGTACGTTGGCGGCGCTCCATGGGAAAACAGGCCAATCAGGCTAAGGAAGTCTGTAAGCCTCTAATCGAGATAAGTGACAGCGGCACAGTCATGCGTTTGTATAGAAAGATGGTCATTAAAGTCTTACGGGTGGCACGTGTAGATGATTTAGTGAGTAATATTGATGCTTTCTAGCAGGTATCGCCTCAGTTGTTGGCTGCGTAGACTTTTTCTGGCCAGGATGAGAAAATTAAGTAACATCATGACTAGTTAGAGATTAACAATTTGTTATAGACGCCGGCTGTGAGTAACTGTGCTCCGCTGCGGCAGGAGAACGACTCGGTTGAAGCTACAGATGAGCCGCCGACGCTCAAATTCCCGGTGACACCTGTCTATAGGAGATCGCACCTGAAGCGGTTTGTTTTAGTTTTGAACGAATATGCTCTAGTTTTCAAATAACGGTTAATCATTGTGGTCGAAGTTCAGCGGTCTGCGGATACAGCTGGCGGAAAGTGCCATCTCCGAAGGTGTGACCACTGTGAAGTCAAAATTCTCATCGCAACTGTTGAATTTCTCCGAAGATGTGTAGATCTGATTTAAGGCTTTATAGGAATTTTTTCTCTCTTGCATGTGTCTCGTTCTTGCAAAATTCCTGTGTGAATGCTGAGGTTTATTTTGTTCTCGTTGTTGCCGGTTCATTGGTCACTTGGTATATTATTGCCATTTGTTTGTACGGAGTACACTCCGTTAAAGAGCCAAACTAGGTTTCGTGCGGGTTGCGCACGCTAGCAGCAAATGGCACGCGATTTTGTGCGAGCTTTGTCGCCTCGGCCACATAAGTCGATCAGGTCAGTTTTCCCTAACTCAAGCGGTTTTCAGTATAGCAGCTCGACGAGATGATGAGCTTCATCATTGGAAGATGTACTATTTGCACATCTGGTCTGTTCTCAGACTACTCTGCATTGCGATGTGGTCATACATTTCACTTCCGTGGCATCAGCGAGTGGATGAAGCGCTCGGAAACGAGTCCTGTTTGTCGAGGAAACACAAAACAGGACGACATAGTCCAGCGGTTGTATTTCGAGAGCGGGAATGACGTGGCTTGGCAATCTGAATTGGCTGCTGTTATGCCGAATGCTGCGGGAAGGAATGTGTGAAAGAAGAGGATTAATTGTAGCGCCAAATATCGGATCAGGAGTCAGGAGAATGTGTCGAGAGGAAACGTATGACGTGATGATGATGTCTCTCCGAAGCGTCTTGAACTGAGCCGTGTCGCAAGGCATGAGTTGATCAACTACCTGGTGTTTATGGCCAGGCAAATACGCATTTCGCACGATTTTGTCTTTCCTAACTCTCTGCAGGCGTCCGAGATCCAAGCAATCTTGTCCGAAAAATTCTATAGGCTGGCTATACGTACAGCATGGTTCAGATGATCAGCTTGCTGTTGGAAATGCTGCTGCTAATTTGTAGTCGGAAAAAGACCGAAAACATGAAAAGTTTACAGAAAGGCAGAGAAAACGGGCAAAATTGGCAGCAGAATTTCGGCCAGCAAGCTCATCATATGCACCATGCCGTACGGATAGGCAGCCTACAGAATTTCTCAGCCAGGATTGCTTGAATCTCGGGCGCCTGGAGAGATTTAGTCAAGACAAAATCGTCTGGAATGCGTATTTACTCGTCCATAAACATCAGGTGGTTGATCAAATCATCCCTTGCGACACGGCTCAGTTCAAGATGCTTCGGAGAGACATCATTATCACGTCGTACGTTTTCCTCTCGACACATTCTGCTGACCTCTGACCCGATTCCTGGCGCTAGAAGTACTCTGCTTGTTTCGCACATTTCTTCCTGCAGCATTCAGAATATCAGCAGCCAATACAGATTGCCAAGTCACGTCATTCTTGCTCTCGAAATACAACCGCTGAACTGTATCGTCATGTTTCGTGGTTCCTCGACAAGCAGGACACGTTTCTGAGCGCATCATCCACTCGCTGATGCAATGGAAGTGAAATGTATGATCACATCGCAATGTAAGTATTCAGAGAGACCAGACGTGGAATTAGTACACCTTCCGATGATACTCATCATCTCGTCGACCTGCTATACTGGGGCCGTATGCTACCCGACCGAAAAGTGCAGGGTAGCCCCTACCGGGGCTTTAATCGATGGCTACGAAGTGAACTACACCAACTTGTTTGAAAAATTTTACCGTCGGCTTATCCGCTAGAAAATGGTGAGAAGCGACGTGGTTTTCTCCCAACCTTCCCCTTACTCTGCAGGAAGGGGACGGTTGTGGGAGTTAGCTTTGGACCATAAGGCCATTGTTATACCCCACGACAAGCCTGTCGCGGTCGCAGAGCTTTGCTGGGTCGCTGTCGCTCAGGGCCAAGAAACACCCGGCACGATGCCGGATTTGGCTGGGTAGCTGTCGCTGACACCCATTGCAGTGCACTGCACTGCGACGGACGGCCGCGACAGCGATCGATTACCGCACGGTTTCCAGATTTCAGGCATGACATCCCCTTTCGAGCTAGCGACCGCGACAGGTGCTGTAAACTGTTCTTGCGACAGCATTTTTCTACTGTGTGTGTCCGGTCCCGACACGATTTGCAAGAGTTGACGGCACCTGTCGCGGTCGCAAACTTCTGGTATAACAATGGTCTAAAAGGTCGTATGTTACAGAAAGTCAAGATCAGGTTCCGCGCTGCTCTGCGTTGTGCCAGGCGACCTTTACCTGCTCGTGCCGCTTGCCCAAAATCGCGATAGGGGTTGCGCGCGCGATACTAAATTATGTTTTGGGCGGTGCGTATCGAGGATCTGAGCGATGGGCCCACTGCAGCGGGTGGACGTGCTTTGTCATACGGGTGGCGCGCAACAATCGAGGTGTTAGCGGCTCGCCTCGGAACCCGGCGACGCCGTTATTTACCAGTGCGCGGATTGCCCGAAATGTCCGAATTTTTTCCTCAGGGCGGCGCGGAACGAAGTTCTGAGGTGGCTCATACGAAATGGAGCGTCACATGCTGCGAGCGTGCGCCTACAACTTCTGCAACATAGATTTGAATCTGAAATGGAGTGTGTGCATAAATGATTCAAAAATTTTATACTTCTGTGAAGTTTTTTTTTTTCATGCGCCTCAGGCTTAGTGGTGCATATTACCGAACTGATGTGATGCTTAGTAACCTGCATAGCTTTTTTGGGGATCGTTTATTGACAGAGTTAAGCGACAGCAGTCTCGCCATACAGCGGATGAATGGGAGAGGGAGGCTGTGAAAATAACAATTTAATTGAAGACGAAAAATTTGGGCTGAATTTGTAATAATTGTGGCTGTGGAAGGAATGTTTGGCAGAGAGGGGTTTGAAGATTTTGGGAATTTCTGATATAAGGAGGTAGGGGGGGGGTCGCAGCTGCACCGTGTCCCGAGACAGCGACCCGCTTGACCCTGTTCATGGACGTTGTGGCTGACTTGGCTATATAAATTTTTCCCGGAAGTTGAATGAGCGTAATAAAGTTTATAATTTGATCTTTTGAAAAGTGTGACAGCTGGTTGATCTGCGTGAGATTAATACTGCTAATTTTTGTGTTTGTTCTTCATTTACATAAGCCTGCGGATCAGACTTATGTGCAATGAACAGCTCATATACGAAATCACCAACAAAGAACATCTAGTAACAATATAGTTTTTTTTTGTCTCAACTGATTGTGACGAGATGCCTTTTCAGAATGTTCTGTTTTTTTTTGAGGACGACCGTTGGAGTTGCTGTGACGTTGAAGATCAAAGATCTGATAAGTTGATCGAGACGGAGTGGTGAAAGGTAGGTTCTGTTAACCTGTCCTGAAAGTTGGTATAGTCTATGGCAATGGAAGTAGGACCGGCTCAGACATTGGGATTGGCGGACCGCCGGCATTTGCCTGGCGAGCAAAAACCATTCCCGGTGTCGGACAACCATTAGCCGGCGGTCCGCCAAAACCCTGCCAGCAGTCCGCTGTTGAACAAACATTTGCCAGCGGTCCGCCAGTCTTGTCGAACCGTTGAATCGACGTGAGTCCCGCACCGCAGATCGTTGTGTAGGAGATCGCCTACGCAACGGTCTGAGGTGAGGCACCTACCTCACCTCTCCCACGTCCCATGCCGTGGGGTCTTTCCCCTCAGCTGCCAAAAATATGCTAGCCTCTGTAGAGTGACTTCAGGTCACCTTCCAGGGCCGGCATCAAAGTGCCGAGTGAACACTCATCGGACTGAATCGCCTTATATACCGTCAAATCAGAGATCAATCTATAACATGTTAAAACGTGAGTATTCGTCAACTCTCTCGAGTGCCAGCTTTGTGACGACTCAGTGCCAAGCGAAGGAAGCACTGGGCGGTTAGGCGCCAGCCAAGTGCCGATTGGTGGATAACTGCGTTTTTATGCGCTCGGTAATTTCGTGGTTTGATTGCCCTTGCCAGTTATCACCCAGCTTTCAGGCAGCTGGCACATTTTCGCCAGCGGTCCGCCGCTAGCTCTAATTGTGATGCCAAGGATAAGCCAGCTTTCGGCCTCGTAATTACCAATTGCCAGCTGAATGCCTGTTATCCCCCAGCTGGCAACTGGCACATATTCGCCATCCGTCCGTCGCTGGCATTAAATGACATGCCGAGTGTATGCCAACTGTTGGCCTCGTGATTGCCATTGGCCAGCTGAATGCCTGTTATCCCCCAGCTGGCAACTGGCACATATTCGCCAGCCGTCCATCGCTGGCATTAAATGACATGCCGAGTGTATGCCAACTGTTGGCCTCGTGATTGCCATTGGCCAGCTAAATGCCAGCTGTCACCCAGCTGTTGAGCAACTGGCGAATTTCCGCCGTCGGTCCGCCGCTAGCTCTGTGATGCCAAGGATAAGCCAGCTGTCGGCCTCGTAATTACCAGTTGCCAGCTAAATGCCTGTTATCCCCCAGCTGGCAACTGGCACATATTCGCCAGCCGTCCGTCGCTGGCATTAAAAATACATGCCGAATGTATGCCAACTGTTGGCCTCGTGATTGCCATTGGCCAGCTAAATGCCAGCTGTCACCCAGCTGTTGAGCAACTGGCGAATTTTCGCCGGCGGTCCGCTGCTCCCAATGTCTGAGTGGTGCTGTTGCGGGCTCTTCCTAACATACTGTAGTCTGATTGTGTTATCACTTTTTTTCTGAACAACTGAGAGTGGTCGGTGAGTTTTGTTTCCACTCCCACATTTTTACCTGCTTTCATTGCTTCCACAGATGTAGTCATATCGGTGAAAACACAGACTCACCGATCTATCACAACCGTTTCGGAGAAATGAGTGATACCATCAACAAACTACCGTATGTTCTGACGAGTCCGCAACCTCACCAGGTCCTACTTCCATTTCTGCAGACTACATGTGTGTACATACAGCATTGCCTCCAGGGAGTAGGTCATGTGAGTGGAGTATTACGTCGGAACTCGTCCGAGGTTGTGGTTTTTAGGGCTTTGAAACATAGGTGTAAACTCACTTTGCAAATCTAACTTTGTGTGTGTATGTGTGTGTGTTGCACTTCTTAGGACCCTTAACTCTCCTGATTCTGGAAAGGGAGGAAATTTCCGGGTTGGTGTGATGTTTGTTGGTTGTCAAAATGACAGCGTGGACGAGTTCCTACGCAACCGTGGGTGGAAGCGAGCAGCAGCGCTGCGTGCTTGAGCAGATAACAAATGAGTTTTGCTAGTATTGAGGAATTCAATCAATAAAGAAAAATTGACTTGCTGTAAACGAGCAACGCAGCCGCCCGCGTCCACCTGGTACTGCCCGGCTTGCCTATGGGAGATGTGCCTTAGCCTTGCTCGTTAAATCAGAGCTGTGAGCATTAAGCAGCGGAGAGGCTTATCATGACCAAATGTCGATCAAGACTGTGTTTTATCTTGAACCGTGACTGACGTGACTTCCGCTCCGTACTCCGCCCTGCTCAAAATGTCGGAGAATGGCTATATTCTCATCCGAATCGCTTTTATTTGTTGCGTGGGGTTAGGGCTAGTTTGTTAAGATGACACCCACAGTCCAATACCCGAGGTATGGTTGGGGCCACCATAAAACTTGATTGCGTACCTTTCAACAGCCTGCGCTGCGTCGGGTGCTCCGCGAGCATGCCGGGTCATTGGTGGTCCGGAGCCATATAAGTCACGGTGGACCTCACTATACAAGTCATGACACAGTGCCGAACTGAGGCAGTTTCGCGCTCCCTCTCGATCCCTGTAATGCGTCAGCTAATCATTCTCAAACTCGTATAGATACTAGGGTGCACACCCATGCCGCTACACGGCGCACTGCCCTCATTTTTGGCTTATCGAAGTTAGGCTAATCATGTCAAATTCTCCTGATCACTGCTATATTTCGCCATGACCCACCGCTCCGCTGCTTGCTCCGCCCGGACTCATCCGAACAAACTAGGCTTTATATCTGCTTCGGTCAGAAAGGTTGATTCAGGTGGAACTTCATTGATGTAAGCAAGAGTCACTCGTGCTAGTAAGACGTCTGCCACCAACCACCGTAAACGGAATTCCTGGATGCGCAAGAGCATGAGCCTGTCAGCGATTGTCCTCTGGCTTAGAGCTGGTTGGGGTACTTTCGGCGACTTTGGACCACCAATCGAGATTGCTACCACTTGCGACCCACATTCGATAATCCAAGAGGGAACTAATATATATAAATGATTGAAATTTGCCCGAAAATGAAAGAGAAGGTCTAATGTTTTCTCCTTCATTTTCGCTTCCCCAATCAAGCGCAATCTTATCGAAGGGATTCACGGTGCGCTATGCACTCACCATCATCGGACGTGTCTTGTCTGGCTTCACACGAACCTTGAACAAGCAGAAAACTATTGGAAGACTTGCCTTTTATATTGCTTGATCTTTTGTTAGTTTTTCGTTAATTTACGCAAAAAAATAGGAACTCACCGTGAGGGTTCTAGTAGGCGTTCAGCGTGTATTCGACTACGCCGTTAAGGTGACTGCATTTCAGTTCGAAATCCATGGGCGGCGTAGGGTTGACGAATTATTAATGCATTGTGTACATATTTTCCAAAAACTGGCAGAAGCGCAATAGTCGGAGTATAAGGTTTGCTCCAGGTCGATCATGGAGAATTTCGGCATCAGAACAGAAGGAGAAGTCTTCTCTGGTTGCTTATGCGAAATGAGGAATCGAATTTTCGACCGCGATCAGGGCGATATGTCCCACAACACCAGCGATGCTATGGAAAAAGGGGCGACTATGCTTTTCGAGGAGTTCAGAGAGGATTTCTTCGCTGAATTCGGAGATCAAGAGCTTACTCTGTGCGACAGATACCTTGATGTGGCTTTATGGGGAGTTATCAAAAACTGGCAGAAGCGCAATAGTCGGAGTATAAGGTTTGCTCCAGGTCGATCATGGAGAATTTCGGCATCAGAACAGAAGGAGAAGTCTTCACTGGTTGCATATGCGAGATGAGGAATCGAATTTCCGTTCGCGATCAGGGCGATATGTCCCACAACACCAGCGATGCCATGGAGAAAGGGGTGACAATGCTATTCGAGGAGTTCAGAGAGGATTTCTTCGCTGAATTCGGAGATCAAGAGCTTACTCTGTGCGACAGATACCTTGATGTGGCTTTATGGGGAGTTATCAAAAACTGGCAGAAGCGCAATAGTCGGAGTATAAGGTTTGATCCAGGTCGATCATGGAGAATTTCGGCATCAGAACAGAAGGAGAAGTCTTCTCTGGTTGCTTATGCGAAATGAGGAATCGAATTTCCGACCGCGATCAGGGCGATATGTCCCACAACACCAGCGATGCTATGGAAAAAGGGGCGACTATGCTTTTCGAGGAGTTCAGAGAGGATTTCTTCGCTGAATTCGGAGATCAAGAGCTTACTCTGTGCGACAGATACCTTGATGTGGCTTTATGGGGAGTTATCAAAAACTGGCAGAAGCGCAATAGTCGGAGTATAAGGTTTGCTCCAGGTCGATCATGGAGAATTTCGGCATCAGAACAGAAGGAGAAGTCTTCTCTGGTTGCCTATGCGAAATGAGGAATCGAATTTCCGACCGCGATCAGGGCGATATGTCCCACAACACCAGCGATGCTATGGAAAAAGGGGCGACTATGCTTTTCGAGGAGTTCAGAGAGGATTTCTTCGCTGAATTCGGAGATCAAGAGCTTACTCTGTGCGACAGATACCTTGATGTGGCTTTATGGGGAGTTATCAAAAACTGGCAGAAGCGCAATAGTCGGAGTATAAGGTTTGCTCCAGGTCGATCATGGAGAATTTCGGCATCAGAACAGAAGGAGAAGTCTTCACTGGTTGCATATGCGAGATGAGGAATCGAATTTCCGTTCGCGATCAGGGCGATATGTCCCACAACACCAGCGATGCTATGGAAAAAGGGGTGACAATGCTATTCGAGGAGTTCAGAGAGGATTTCTTCGCTGAATTCGGAGATCAAGAGCTTACTCTGTGCGACAGATACCTTGATGTGGCTTTATGGGGAGTTATCAAAAACTGGCAGAAGCGCAATAGTCGGAGTATAAGGTTTGCTCCATGTCGATCATGGAGAATTTCGGCATCAGAACAGAAGGAGAAGTCTTCTCTGGTTGCTTATGCGAAATGAGGAATCGAATTTCCGACCGCGATCAGGGCGATATGTCCTACAACACCAGCGATGCCATGGAAAAAGGGGTAACAATTCTGTTCGAGGAGTTCAGAGAGGATTTCTTCGCTGAATTCGTAGGTCATGAGGTTACTCTGTGCGACAGATACCTTGATGTGGCTGAATGGGAGTTATCACAAACTGGCAGAAGCGCAATAGTCGGAGTATAAGGTTTGCTCCAGGTCGATCATGGAGAATTTTGGCATCAGAACAGAAGGATAGGTCTTCTCTGGTTGCATATGCGAGATGAGGAATCGAATTTCCGTTCGCGATCAGGGCGATATGTCCTACAACACCAGCAATGCTATGGAAAAAGGGGCGACTATGCTATTCGAGGAGTTCAGAGAGGATTTCTTCGCTGAATTCGGAGATCAAGAGCTTACTCTGTGCGACAGATACCTTGATGTGGCTTTATGGGGAGTTATCAAAAACTGGCAGAAGCGCAATAGTCGGAGTATAAGGTTTGCTCCAGGTCGATCATGGAGAATTTCGGCATCAGAACAGAAGGAGAAGTCTTCACTGGTTGCATATGCGAGATGAGGAATCGAATTTCCGTTCGCGATCAGGGCGATATGTCCCACAACACCAGCGATGCTATGGAAAAAGGGGTGACAATGCTATTCGAGGAGTTCAGAGAGGATTTCTTCGCTGAATTCGGAGATCAAGAGCTTACTTTGTGCGACAGATACCTTGATGTGGCTTTATGGGGAGTTATCAAAAACTGGCAGAAGCGCAATAGTCGGAGTATAAGGTTTGCTCCATGTCGATCATGGAGAATTTCGGCATCAGAACAGAAGGAGAAGTCTTCTCTGGTTGCTTATGCGAAATGAGGAATCGAATTTCCGACCGCGATCAGGGCGATATGTCCTACAACACCAGCGATGCCATGGAAAAGGGGTAACAATTCTGTTCGAGGAGTTCAGAGAGGATTTCTTCGCTGAATTCGTAGGTCATGAGGTTACTCTGTGCGACAGATACCTTGATGTGGCTGAATGGGAGTTATCACAAACTGGCAGAAGCGCAATAGTCGGAGTATAAGGTTTGCTCCAGGTCGATCATGGAGAATTTCGGCATCAGAACAGAAGGATAGGTCTTCTCTGGTTGCATATGCGAGATGAGGAATCGAATTTCCGTTCGCGATCAGGGCGATATGTCCTACAACACCAGCAATGCTATGGAAAAAGGGGCGACTATGCTATTCGAGGAGTTCAGAGAGGAATTCTTCGCTGAATTCGGAGATCAAGAGGTTACTCTCTGCGACACATACCTTGATTTGGCTGGATGGGGGAGTTATCAAAAATTGACAGAAGGGCATTGGTCGAAGTTTAAGGCCTGCTTCAGGTCGATCATGGAGAACTTACAGTACAACAAACCCGCTCGTTCGTTTCACAGTTGCCTATTCATCACAGTCCATTCTGGAAAAATCACAACCACGGGATTTTAATACTCATCAGTAATCTCATGAAAGGCAACCACCAAACATAACATACCTGAAAATACAATAGGCATTAATGAACACTAACAGGACGGCTGTGCTTGAAGAAAAAGGCTGGTTCAGTTACCTAAATTGAATCATGCCAATATACGTGGGAGGCTTCCGCTTGAGCCTACGGTTTACAGAACGGGTGCGAAAAAATTACTATGAAACAGCAATCGAAAAGGATACTGACCCGATGTCTGCCATAGATTCGAATCCCAAAAAGGCTAAGGCAACGAAATCGGAGGGCGGCGCGGTAAGTGGACTATGCGCCAGCAAAGAGATCGCGAGCTTGAAGAATGGACAAGGCGAAATCATCGAAATCAGGGGGAGGCGCGGAATCCGGACTATCTTTGCCAGCAAAGAGACCTAGCAGGATGGCGACGGGGAGCATGCGCATCACTCGTTCGATGGTGCAATACAAGGATATACCTATCTACGAATTTCAACAAGGGCCGAAGAAAACAGCACGGAAGAAGAAAACTAGGTGTAGTCATTGCATTCTGCAAAGAGATGGAGAGTGCTACTTCTTGGTTTCCTCTTATGACAACTTCGGAAACTTAATCGGTAAACGCTATGACGACGAAAAGGAATTACCCAGGCTCGGGAACAACTTTAAGAACGATGCTGAATTCTGGAGAGCTTTGCGAGCGCTCAAGAGACTGCAGCAGAAGCCGAAGCCGGGGAATATCAAACCGCTGGAGGAGGTCATCCTCGAGGTGTTCCCCCAACCTGCACCGGTCCAGTTCCGCAATGCTGTTCTAGACAGAATCAAACAGGTCGTTAGGGAGCACGGAGAGAAGGCTTTTGCTGAAAACCATGGTGTACCTTAACGAAAGCCCATGACCATCGAACGTGTATTAGGTGTTGCGGTGGTGGAAAGGAAACTTTCTGGCCAATGCTTTGGAGAGGTGCTGTTCATGGGTTGATTTTGCCAGGCTTGTTTTTTTTTGGGGGGTAAGGGGTACTGATCAATAATATGTATTTTGCCGTTCTAGCGCACCTTTTCGCCCATCCTCAATTTTCTCATTTCTAAGCCATTTTAAGGCTTATTTTTAACATAAACAAGTCTTAACTCTTCAAAAATGTGTCATTTTAAACAATTTTCAAAATGATCAAAAGGTCGAAAAGTGTGTTATAAAAAAATGTGGTCGAAATCCAGTGGTCGAAATGGTTGAAATATTGCGCTAGAACGGTGAATAAAAAAATGCTAAATAAATGATCTTTTCAGAAAATCTTAAACCTCTGACAAATTATGATCTTGAAGAACTTGTAAAATTATTAAAGACAAGAAACTTTAGAGGAATCTTCATGAGAGATACTTTACCAAATGAAGGAATTAAAGAAACAGAAGTAGGTATTGTAAATTTAGATTCTTCTAGTGGTAAAGGTACTCATTGGGTTTGTTATTCTAAAAATAAAGGAAAGATTTATTACTTTGATTCCTTCAGACTTGATCCTCCTTTACAACTTCAAGAATATCTCAAGAGTACAAATAAAAAAGATAAAATAGAGCTTTCAACATTCAAGGTTCAAGATTTTGGAACACATCATTGTGGTTATTATTGTTTACTACTTTTAAAATTATTAGAAAAATATGATTTTCAAAGTAGTGTTTTATCTCAATTTTTATAACCATATGCCAGAGTCTCAAAAGAATCTGGAAAAATAACTCTTTTGAATTGTAGCATTTTCGCTTGAGTCAATTCATTATCAAATACAACTTTTTCCTGTTCTTGGGTGTATAATTGTTGTTTGATACTTCGAATACAACATTGTTTCTTTCTAGCAATACTCTTATTGAAAAGACTTTCTCGAAACTCTTCAACTTTTAACTTCTTGACAACATTTTTCTTTATTCCTTTACTCTTTTTAACTTCATCTCCAGGTTTTGGAAATTTGGAAGTTTAGGATTCTCTATTTCATCTTGACTTCTTTTATTGTAATAATCGACAAACTCTTGACGTCTTTCCTCAGCAATTTTATATGCATATTGTTTGGGTTTCAAGGCTAAAAGTCCATATAATTCATCTTTGAATTTGCCAACAACTTTTTTTATTTTCTTCATTATACAATGGATGAACTTCAGGATATTCACTGAAATCGAAATATTTTTTAAATGAAGAATCTTCTAATAGGTCTTCATAAAAGTCAGATGTAATAATTTCATAAATAAGAGAATCCGTATCCTGATAGCACAGTTTAAGGTTATTTCCATATTTTTTCTTCATAACATTGTAATGAAAATCGTACATCAGCCACTTACTCAACTCCAGGATAGCAAAGCCAACATAAATAGGCTTATCTAGAACTATTTTAGTTTGAGCCATTTCAACAAAACTCAATTCTTTGTTTATTATTATATTCCTATTAAAGTTAGGTTTCTTAGCTAACTTCGTTATTCTATCTTTCTTTGAAATGTAATGCATTTCACCATTTTCCATACATTCATACTCACCAGAATACACCAACTTTACATCTACTCTATTACGAACATTCTCCATAGTTTTCCCAAAAACACTATTATTCATCAACTTAAAGAAGTCTTTTTCAAAATCATTTTTAGCTTTTTTTCTAAGGTTTGTATTCAAATCAATATAGCTCGCAAGCCAATTAGATTCATCAAATTTAAGAATTCTCTTAATTTTTTTCAATTTCATTCCAAGATCTGAAGCTTTTAGTAAATTTTGATAATGAATAACATAATTTGTTTTATCCTCTAAAGTATTACACAACTTTTTGATTCCATTACCAAAGTCTCTGATTTCAGGGCATAGAGGGAATTCATTATGCATTTTGTGAATTTCTGTAGGATACTCGAAGTCTACATCTAATATACAACCTTTTCCTTGTCTATTCAGGTTTTCAATGTATTTCTGAATCGTTACTTTGCTTACTTCGTTCATGGAAATATTTAAAATACTAAGTTGTTTTTTGACTTTCGAAAAAAAAGTTGCTTTGAGGTAATTTCAATTTCATTGCCCAACCATATAAATTGTTTGCATCTAAATACAAAAGGAAGTTTGAACATAGTTTAGGATTAGAATTCTTCATATATTTATTATTAGCTTTCGTATACCTTTTAACAGCTTTCACAATTCCACCTCTAATACCATTTTCAATCATGAAAAACTTCTCAGTATCGTTAATAGTGTCCAGTTTAACTTTAGTGTATTTTAGCATAGCATCCCAAGATAATCCTGGACTTGTATAATACCAGCAAGGATCTAATTCATAGACATATCGAGTAACATCCCTAAAGTTCTCAAAAACATCTGCCAAAAGAAGCACATCATTAATCATATATATTTTAGTATAATCTTCTAAACTAGAGCATCCCATTTTTTTCCAAACTAACTTTGCATGCAAGTATTCCTTAGTTGTACATTCTTTTCCATTGAGGCTATCATAAAACGAAGAAATACTTGGGAGTTCAGTTTCTTTGTATCTCTCGAATGAGTTAATATATTCATAAGGATAAACATCCTTTTTCCTCATAGTTTCGAAGATATCGTTACCTTGAGTGGAGTAATAATCTTTTGATATATTCATTTGATTATCATCTAAATTTTCTGCAAGTTTATCCAATGAAGATAACATGAAACACATCGAATCTAGAAATCTTACTTCACATGTTTCCCAAATATTTTCTGTCAAAGAAGGTAAATGTTAACTAAAACTAATGAATTTCTCTGAGTTAGCAGAAATATTTGACACACCTACATCATTTTTTCTCAGAAACTTAATACTCATGGGATCTCCGAGAATGAGATGTGAATCATAGCCTTTTAGGTTATGAAAGAATACTGGGGTGAACTTATTTTTCTTTTTCTTCAAATTACATTCTCCACATAATGGACCACGATATTCTCCAGTCCAATGATCATGATCTTTCACTTTAGTTGTTTTCATATTTGAAGGGTCAAAAACAACATCACACATAGGACAACTTCTGCATGCATAGAATTCTTCCTTTTCTATTGAAGACAAATCTCTACAAGCAATATCTCCCATGCTCATAAGATTTCGAACAATTTCAATAATTGTTGTATTAAACTTCAGTGCAGCATTATAACCAACGTAAGACTTAATATCATAGATACTTTTGCTCCAAGAATCAACTACAAGTATACAGTATGCAGATGGAATGTGTTTTCCAATGTTAACAGTACATTTATCTTTTTTCTCTTTTGAGATGATACCTTTTGAAGATTCCACAATCTTATTTTTCATTTCTTTATTTTGAATTTTCTCTATCAAACTTTCGAAATCACTGTAGATAACAAAACGATGTTTTTGAGTGTTTTGAATATTTTTGAATTCAATAGCACTTTTATAAGATAATTTATGTTCCATCGGAGGAGTGTTATTACAATTATCAAAATGTCTATCTAACTTTTCTTGATTATGATAATATGATAAACATCGACAGCAATAATACTTCATGTTATCTTCATGTTTTCTACCTAAAAGTCTATTTAAGTTTGCAATAAGACTAAAATGACCATTACCTTTTGAATCTTCATTATAAAAGAGGTTAACAGTTCTTTCCTTTTCACATATATAATAGGAATGTCGTATTTTATATATATATTGTGTTCATAATCTTCTTCTATTGGTTCATAATTATTTCTTATTTGAATATAGTCAGGAAGGACATATTCATATGCAAACACATGAACACTTATATTATTCATAACTTCAAACTTGTTGATATCTTCAAATTTAAAAGCAAACGAGAGTTCATCAAAATTTAATTCATTTTCGAAAGGTGTGTATTTAGTAACTCTTTCTTTATCTCTAGTAGCAGGGTGTAAATGGGCTAGAATACACCACTTGAAACACATATCATCTTTATTCTTAATATTTATAACTGTTTTTTTCCTTTTTACATATTCTGGATTATCGATATAAGAAGCTCCTCTCATTGCATCAGTTCTAGTTTGAAACATAGTTAATCTCAAAAATCTGGTTATCACTAATCCTGAAGCATGATGCTCTCTATTCTCCACATCATTCATTAAAGTTTGACACGCAGATTGATAGAATTCTTCTCTACTTTCACCAGAATGTAAAAGTTGAGATGCAGAGTTAGCATGAAACTTATATGAATCAGTAGAATCAGGCTTCTTTGTTTCACATTCTAAATATAACATTATTCTTACATTAGTATTTTTGTAAATATCATTGACTACACTATTTTGCTTCTTCTTGAGAAAAGAAGTCAATCTCTTTTTTACAATCGTAGTGTAAAAGTCAATACCTTTTTCTTCGATCAGTTCAAAAGGATTTTCTAGGAAATCTTTGTTGTTCTTGCTTCTATAGTTTGTTATCCTTGAATTAGCACTCTCTTTATCTTCTAGATCAGTGAAAATTAAATCTTCAAAGGGAAAAAGTTCATCTGGAGGTGGTAAAGGATTTTTTTCTGGAACTACCTGAATGTTTTGAATTGCATGGACAGTAATAAATTGTCTTAGTTGTGTTACATTCATAATAGTAATTTCTCTAGAAGTTAGCAAGTTCAATTTTTTGTTGATTCTTCTAACTTCTTTGCGGAGCTCATCTCTCGACATTGTCAGATGATCCATTTTTCCTCAGAAGTAATTAATTTTTCAAAATCTTAGAAGGATGTAGAACTTCCTTTTTATATAGAAAAATTTTTTTCAAGAAAAATCTAAATTTCACACTCAGCGAAAGTAATGTCTCTAAACTTCATAATAAAGTCAATCATTTCTTGTTTTCTCATAGTTTGGATTTCTTTGGATTTGAGAATGTATTTTCTCAATTCACTTCCAATCATTGCAACTTTTCTACGAACTTCATCTCTTTTCATTTTCTTTAAATCTTCTTCACCTAAAGAAAGATTTTGGAACTTTACTGCTTCAGCTTTCGAAGCTTCAGTAATTTCTTCCATTTATAAATACAATAATTTTTTTATAAATAAATTACTTTTTCAAAAAATGCCTTCCTTAATCGTAGAATCGAAGATTCCGAGATCCTCCGGATTGATAGAAATCTATGATCCCAAGAAAAGGAATGAAATTGTTCACTCATTCTTGAAGAATAGAAAAGAACATAAGTTCAAGAATTTAGAAGAGCGCAGCAATTTAGAAAACGTAGAAGATCACCGTATAGAAGTATTCAAACCCATACTAGAATCAAATAAGAAATTACAGCAAGAAATTATTGATGAAAAGAATAAAATAGTTCAAACTCTTAACTCATTTAAAGGATTGGATAAACCTAATCAACCACAAATTCTATCACCTCCGGGAACTCCTACTAAACAAATCCAATCCACACCAAGTAAAACTTCTGAAATCAAAGTTAGTAGTCTAATTGCTACTTATCTTCAAGATCCTAAAGATAAAAGTAATGCAGGATACTCAATAAGGTATAATAATGATACTAAAGGCTATTCAATTGGAAATAAAGACATAATATTTGATGACAATACAATGGAAATCAATAATTCAGTTTACATTGCAACTCCTGGTCTAATGGAATTACTAACTAAAAAATCTCCAGATCTCAATAAAATTAAGAATAACGATACTCAAAATTATCGAGAAATCTTACTTTGCTCAGATGCACTGTATCAAAAATTTGATAAAAGTAATAAAAGATATAATGCTGATCCAATTGATAAATGGAAATTCATAAAAGATAATTATTTTGTCGCGAAAGCTCAAGCTACTGAAAGTAGTGTTACAAAAGGTCAAAGTAGTCAAAGTGTCAATACATCACAAACATCAGGAAGTTCAATTCAATTTGATTTCCTACCCCCAAAAATTAATGATCTCATGGATCAACTAAGATTAAGTATTGGTTCTTATCAAGCTGGAAATAATGGAGAATATAATAAGATTCATGCTATTTTAGATGAATTAATTCGTAGGAGAAAAATAAAAAAGAAAGATTTACCAAGTATTTATTTAGGTATCGGTCTCTGACCAAAGCATTTTTCAAATGGGTATTGGTCTTTAGCTAAACATATGAATTTGAAAAGTATACATCATATTTTTTATTGAAATCTTTAAAACTTCTGATACGTTGTTTGTCAGATTCAGAGACCTTCGGTAGAACCTTTGGTTTGTCAGATTTCAAGAATCCTAGAACCTTCGGTTTATCAAGAACATCAACCTTTTTACTTTCTACTTTTATTAATCCATTGGATCTCGGAATCTCTGATTCCATTTGTTCTTTTTCAAAGATATCAGGTACCTCAGGATTCTTGTGAATTTCCTTCGAAAAAGTGAATTTTCCATGAACATCTCTATCTCTAAGGCTTTTTACACCTTTTTCTTTGTGAGCAATATTCAATTCCTTCATATAATTAGATACTGTTTTTGATGAAATATTATATTTTCTAGCAAATGAAATCATTGAATTATGAATGAAGTCATAAGAACGCATTAAATCAAGTATTTCTGATTTTTCCATTGTTAATTTATTTAGATACTTTTTATTGAGGAATAATGGAATGGAATGATGGTATGGAATTAAGGAATAATGGAACTGTGGAATAAAGGAATATCGGGAAAATAATTTATCTAATAAATGGAGAAACAAATAAATAGATACACACCTACAAATGAAGAATTAGAAGGATTGGATAACTTAATTTCAAAAATTCCTGATTTGCAAAATTTGATTGAAGAAAATGCTGATTCCTTAGACTTGATTATTAAAGGTATAGATACATTAAGAGTGGATAATGTTTATAAAAAGGGTTTGAAACAACTTTTCATTGCTCTAGAGAAGACTCATGTAGCAAAAGAAACCTATAAATATTCGAACTTTAAGAATCAGGATACTATAGAACTTCTACTGGAAAGAGAGAAACAGTATAAATCAATTATTGCTAAACAAGCTGAAAAACGTAGTGATAAAAGTGGAATTGAAGAGATGGATAGAATGTTTTCGAGTATTATGATAAAACCTGAGAAAAATAAGAAAATATCTGCATATACTAATAAGAAGATCAAGGATATCAAATTCATTGAGGACTTTAAACCTATTTTTGAAGAAGAAGGTTCGAATGAATATACAAAAGAGGAATTAATGAGTATGAAAAGCAATCCCAAGAAAGGCCCTATGTTCAAAGGAGTTAAAAGTATTAACATTCAAAACACAAAAGAAGATACAATTGTAATCAAAAAATGAAGAAATATTTCAGACATTTTCTAAACCTTCCATCATCAAGATCACTAGATTTATCAATGGTCAGAAAATTATACTTCTTACTCCAAATATCTTTAGTCATTTCTAGAAATTCTAACTTCTGAATCTCTGAACAGTGATCGCGATAAATATAATCTAAATTCATCTTATCTTGCGGAAATATTATAAAGAAGTTAGCGTTTTCTCTAATTGTATTCTTTGGAAGCTTTATATAATTCTGTGAAATGTAAAAACAATCAATGGAAGAATGTCTTCCTCTAGTATAATATTGTTCTATTTTATTTTGTTTTTCTAATAAAAGATCATCAAAAATTATTAGAGTCTTCTTATTGGGATCAATTGAGCTAGGATCTGGAATATCTTCTATTTTGTCAGATGTAAACACTTCAATAATTCTTTGTGACCCTGGGTCCTTTTCTTCAATTGTGAAGTCTTGCTTTTCAAAACACCTCCTAATTTCTTTTTTACTTAATCCATTTTCGAAACCATTAATTAATGCTTGATAACAAGGTTGAAATAAAGTTGTACTAAATATATATAAATTATTATAATCAAGGTATTCTTCTAATAGCAAATTCATAAGTAAATTTGTCTTTCCACATCCACTCTTTCCAATAATACAACCTCTTATTGATTGAGGAAGTAAAGGATTATTATTTCTTTTAGGATAATAATTTTTGACACTATAATCATTAAACTCACTATTTGAGAAAGTCATTCTTCTTTAGAAAGTAATTTTTTATTTAAATGACAACATTATTTCTCAATTTGCACAGAATTAATGAAAAAACATTTTATTTTGATTTTCCTCCAAGTAATAAAATAAATGAGCTTGCAGTAGTCAAAGTTGATGGTATTCTTCAGTTACTAGAAAGTAATAAAAATCTAGATTTTGTTTATCTATCTTGAAATCTAGTTTGTGATACTTTTATCAATGAAAGACAAAGCAACGTTGTTTGTAAATTTCCAATTCTTAAAGATAATGAAAAAATAAAAAATGAACCAATTAACCCAATTTATCACAAACTTATGGATAGACCAAATGTTTCAACTCTCAAGCTTGTTGACTCTTTGAATAATCTTATCGATTTCAATAGGTGTGATGTTCATGTTGAGATCCTTTTAAAATGAATCAAATTCTCTTGAATCCAGATCCTGATTTTAGAGCTTTCAGGAAATTATTATTTTCTTTAGAAAGTTTATCTTTATAAGCATCTATATTTCCACCTTTTTTGATTTCTTTTTTACCCCCTGCGATTATCTGCGATTCTTCTAATGGTGGAGCACTTGGAATTAATAATATTTTATCTTTTTCTTTTGATGGTACAAAGATATAAGAATTTTTTGCTGAATTAAAGAATCTCATTTAAATAGAAAATAAAATTAATCAACAACTAATGATCTTCTTGATGATCCTAACGGTTTGAGTTCCTTGAGTTCATAATTTTCACCTCCTGTTCGATATTTTCTATTTCTTCCAACTTTCGGAGAAAGTACTGACCAAATAGCTCTTCCTAGATACACATAATATAAAGTTACTCCTATGGAAACATAAATCCTCCATGCATAAATATAATACTTACCAAAAAATGAGGAGACTTCATCTAATATTTCATGTGGAATCATAGAATTCTGTTCTTTTGCTTCAAGGGAAACAACGACTTTAGATTTTTCTCTCATTTCATTAATTAGTTCTTCTTCTAGATTAGTTTTAGTATCAAAAAGAATGTGTTCATGAAAAATAACCTTGTTGTCTAAGAAATCTAAACTGTAGTCTCGAAGATCTTTGATATTTTGGATATCCTTGTTATCACAATTCAGTGCGTTATTATTTTGCAGCTTACTAGAGATTATTCCACCTTCAGGAGATTTTTTATAATACCATATTTTATTTTCTAGTTCTCCAAGTCCTTTTATTCTAATTGGGACTTGATCAATAAAACTTAATGTCATTAATTTAATATCTTTTTCCTATTGATATTTTATCTTCATCAATTTCTTTATAAAAAGTAACTTCTACTACACTTTGATCTCCGATAATTGGTATAACTCTGATGGCAGAAGTATTTAATTGTTTTTGTAAATATCTTCTAGGATTTTCCAGAAGTAGTGACTCCAAGATTTCATTTTGATCATTGAAAATATCACAAATTATTTCAGTTGTATGTCTTAAAAGATTATTCGAATTACTTTCAAGATATTGAAATTCTCCTGCAGCTTGGAAATCTGTGTACAATTCTCTCTTAGATCTCTTCGAAGTCCTATTTTTTAGTTCTTCTAGTGCATATTCTGCAAATCGATTTACATAATCAGTATAATTTGGAAAAGTATTACAAGCTTCTCTAGTTTTAACAAAATCAGAGATTTCTTCATCTTTAGATCTTAGATAATCAGCATAACTTGGTAAAGTGTCACATCCATTTTTTATCAATAAATAATCTTCGTATGTAGGTAATGGAAAAGGCTCGAGGTTTGTAATGTCAATGGCTCTTCTTGTTCTATTAGAAGTATAATTATTGGTATTATTCTGTTGTCTCAATATTTTTTCCTGTTTTCTTTTCTCAAATTCTAATTGTTTCTTCATCTTTTCTTCTCTTCGTCTCTCAATTTTTTTTCAATTCCATTTCATATTTCTCACGTTGTTCTTTTTCTTGTTGTCTACGCTGATTTCCATAAAATTCTCGACTTGGTGAATTGAGAGCTTGTGGAATAGGTAATTGTTGTGGTTTTATTGGACGAACAGCAAATCCTTCTTCACTTAAAAGTAAAGATTGACCACAACTACTTACACTCAGGTTGGATGTGAAACTCAATGCAATCTGGTTTCTACTGTTTATCCAAAGCCCATTACTATAAAAACCATCAAGTTGTCCAATTGAGATGTATTCACAATTTTGGTCTTTGTTGACATCCCAAATTATCACTTTATTATTGTCTTTAGGAGAGCAATAGCCATTTAAGTAATTACAATTTGAAATATCAGCTAAAACATTTGAAGGACGAGTTTGATTGAAATGTCCGAAGACTTTAGTCTCAATAATCACACAATTTTCTTTATAATATCTCTTTGGAGAAAACATGCTAGTGAATCTATTAGGATAATTTTCATAAATTTTGTTATTAGTTGACCACACTCCATTAGAACTTTTTTGTAGCGTTCCGTAATCACACTTCTTCGAAGATATCATTTCTCTACACTCTGATATTGTTATTGGCCTATTGTTTATTTTTTTTTTCAATGAGATGCTCATATCCAGAAAAATCTGTGTACATTGACACTTCTGAAATCAATTTCTTACACAACTTTGCTTCACTTAAGTATTCTATGATATTAGGTTTGAATACTTCATACTTCACAACAGAAGTATAATTTTTAAACAGATAATTACACTTTGGTAATTTTGGAATTCTGAAATAATGAATTGGAGAACTAGGAGTACATAAAATTGGTTTAGCTTCTCCTTATTGGAGAATGATCATAATTACAAAAAGTGTTAACATTCTCATTAATTATATTTATAATAAATAAAAATTTTCTAAATAAATTAAGAATCTCAGCGAAAACAAGCTTCCTAGAAGTGTTCAAATTCAACAATTCAACTCACAATTCAATACATCAATTCAAAAAGAAAATTTGATTAGCATATTTCCTTCATCTGGTAGTAGTTTAAATCAACATGGAGAAATTAATTGTGGTGCGCGCGAAGCGCGCACCAGATTTGGTTTTGAATCGGCCACGCGCGCAACCCCTTTTTCGAAATCTCAGTTCAGAGTGAACGCAGAAATTAGAGCTAGGTTGCATTGAAAAGAGCGTAAAAAGTTGGGTATACACCCCAAAAATGGTTTGGAACGGCTTACTGGTTTTCGAGAAAAAATTGAAAACCCGATCGTTTTTGTTGTTAATCTCCTTTTTTTCAGACGGCGTACACGATCTTGTTGGTACACTTAAAATTGAGCTAGGGAGCTCATTTTTGGATAGGAGGCTGGAAATGGATGCAGGTCGCTCCTGTTCCATTTTGAACTTGATACCCTAACTTTGGAGGGTACCTCAAAATCGTGGGTTTACATACTAAATTAGCCGTGGAGCACGAAAACTGCTCGGACATGATACGGCTGTGGAGGCCAAGGTGTGGGGTGGATCCGCAGCCAGCTAACACAGGTGGACGGAGGTAAGTACGGAACTTGTCAGAATTCGTACTCGTGACACGAAATAGATCGATAATCAATATTATCGATTTTCGAGCTTTTTGCACAAAATGCGGCGTGGAGTGGTGATTGCTGATGGGATTGGTTTTCTTGGTTGGGAAATTTTGCTCATCAGTCATTATCGATAAATATCAATCAATAATATTGATTTTTTCGCCTGTTACTGTTAATGATTTTTGATTGTTGATGGCTTTAAGTCACTTGTTTGGGAAATTCTTCTCACCATGCAAGATCAAATATTAATTATCCTACTATATATATTTTGGTAAATTTGTGTGTGCGTGTGTGTGTTTATGTATGTGTGCGTTTCTCTGTGTGTTTGTTTGACCGTTTATTCGGCTTGACTTTCAAGACGGGCTACCTTACGGGTACGGGCTCAAGAGCGCGCAGAACGCCGTAGAAAGTGTGTGGGACCCAAGTGGAAGTGCGTAGGACGCCGTAGAAAGCGTGCTGGACCCGAGTGAGAGTGCGTCGGACGTCGTAGAAAGTGTGCGGGACCCAAGTGGGAGAGCGCCCGACGCCGTAGAAAGTGTGCGGGACCCGAGTGTCAGAGCGCCGGACGCCATAGACAGTGTGCGGGACCCAAGTGGGAGTGCGCCCGACGCCGAAGAAAGTGTGCGGGACCCAAGTGGGAAAGCGCCGGACGCCGTAGAAAGTGTGCGTGACCCAAGTGAGTATGCGCCGAACGCCGTAGGAAGTGTGCGGGACCCGAGTGAGAGTGCGTCGGAAGTCGTAGAAAGTGTGCGGGACCCAAGTGGGAGTGCGCAAGACGCCGAAGAATGTGTGCGGGACCCAAGTGGAAGTGCGTAGGACGCCGTAAAAAGTGTGCGGGACCCAAGTGGGAGTGCGCAGGACGCCGAAGAAAGTGTGCGGGACCCAAGTGGAAGTGCGTAGGACGCCGTAAAAAGTGTGCGGGACCCAAGTGGGAGTGCGCAGGACGCCGAAGAAAGTGTGCGGGACCCAAGTGGGAGTGCAGAGGACGCCAAAAAAGTGTGCGGGACCCAAGGTAGAGTGCGCCGGACGCCGTAGAAAGTGTGCGGGACCGAAGTGGGTTAGCGCAGAGCTTCAAAATCGTTTTTGCATCTATAAGAGAGTGTATACCACCCCTTTCTTCACGTCCCCTTCCCCTTAACCACTCATTTCAACTGCTTAGCTGTTTATATGCACCAACCTTTCTAAATCGGGTTTATATACGATGGAAATGTGAGTTAATCAAAATATGCATCCAGAAAACACAAACATCATTATACTTCATTTGGCAATAAAGGTAGCAGGGTGTCGGTTGGTCATGGAGGCGTTTACTAAATCTCAAACAGCGGTTGTCTTTATCTTTACAGAATTGAATATAAATGAACTACCACTTTAGGACCTCTTAAAGCTAGGTAAGGGTCGGTGTGCAACTGCATAAGAAAGGAGGTTAGCAGGGTTTGCATGGTTTGAAATAGTTTGTAATTTCTGATTCCTCGAGCGTTTTCGTCGAAACCAGCTCACGTGCTGGCGCAACCGTACTCCAGCAACAGAGGCCGGCGATGGCCGGCAAGCGTGAGAACTTCGAACGCCATCTCACATAGAATTAGCGGAGTTCGATTCATTCGCCTTATACTTAAGATGCCGGCGAAGCCGGCAAATGGGCCGGCGTAGCCGGACCCCAGCGGCAGAGGCCGGCGTCAGCCGGCGACGCCGCTGGTCAATAATATCGAGTTATCACATGTTGCTCGAAATGCAGCAATGAGTGGTATTTTTTATGGTTTTGGGTCCTAAGTTACAAAAATTGTACTCATACGACAATATCGTTTGTCAGATGTTTCATCATTCGAAAATGGAAATCGTGGAGCAAAATTGGAGTCAGAAAGGGAACCTTCGGGAAAAGTATGTGAAATTTCTGAAAATTTAGCTTCCTGGCAAAAGTTACGATTTGGTAATGATAAAAAAAAGTTTTAAAAATGTCTTGAAATATCTTAAAAAAGAGATTTGGCGTAAAATAGCCTGGAAAGTAAAAAAGGTAGGAAATGAAGTGAAATAACCAAAAATGTGATTTGGTGGTCGATCATTTCACAAGCTTCTCCGTTAAACTTATCAAAACAAAATCGAGCGCGCAACGGAAACCTTAAGCCATTTTTGAAAGCTGCAATAAGGGAATCAGCATAGGTCAAGCTAGGTGAACGCAAAGCTCCTTTCCATATCGTGCTTGATTTCGTTTTGATAAGTTTAACGGAGAAGCTTGTGAAATGATCGACCACCAAATCACATTTTTGGTTATTTCACTTCATTTCCTACCTTTTTTACTTTCCAGGCTATTTTACGCCAAATCTCTTTTTTAAGATATTTCAAGACATTTTTAAAACTTTTTTTTATCATTACCAAATCGTTACTTTTGCCAGGAAGCTAAATTTTCAGAAACTTTATCATAGAAACTTGTGATCAATACCTTCTACTACATAAATCTTAAATCTACTTAGAAGCTTCCTTGACTAAATTAGACTCTACAGCTTTAACTGAAGGTGATGAAGTTACATTGACTAATAATGCTCCAATGTTTTTATTTGATAGAGCAACTTATAGTATGGATGGTATGCAAGTTGAAAATGTCATTGATCCTGGAAGAGCTTCACTTATGAAAGGCCTCCTTACTTATTCTTCCACAATGAATAAACAAAATACTTTTGGTTGGATCCTCGAGACTAAGGATATCATGAATTATAAGATAAATAAATACACTAAAAATAGAAAAGGCTTACTAACCTTCTGTATTCCACTGACTCATATTTTTGGCTTTGCTGAATGTTATAATAAAATAGTTTACGGAAGAAAACACACTCTTTCACTTTACAGATCACCAGAAAATTAAAATTTTATTACGTCCACAGATCCTACTAAATTTACAGCTAAGATGACTATTAATAAACTTCAATGGGTAATTCCTAAAATTATGAATAGTCTTGAAATGCAAAATAAGCTAATTAACATATTTGAAAGTAATAAATTAGTTCAAATGCCTTTTATTTCTCGTCAATTTGAGAGTTATAATATTCCTAATGGTAATAGAGAATTCACATGGAAACTTGGAACTAAATATGATAAGATAAAATACCTTATCATTGCATTTCAGACTGCTAGAGATAATAACTATCTAAATGCTGCAAAGTTTGATAATTGTGGATTAGAAGAAATTTATGTTGAATTGAATTCAGAAAGATATCCTTATGAATGCTTGAAACTCGACTTTGATAAATTTAATGCAGTTCAACAATACAATTTTGCTAAGGAATTTAGAAATAGTTATTATCAAAGTGTAAAAGATTACATATTTATGGAGGAAGATGTGTATTATTACTATTATCCACTTCTAGTATTTGATGTATCAAAACAGAATGATAGAATTATTGCATCTCGACCTGATGTTACAATAAAAGCTTCCTTTAATAAAAACATTGCTCAAAGTACTAAATGTTATTGCTTAATTTTGAGCGAAAATATTGTTGAAGTCAAGGATAATAGAGTTAAGGTTGTCAGTATTTGATAAATCAAATTTCATTATTTTAATAATTGAGTATAAAATGCTTAGGTCTTTAAATTCGTTTCCTTTATCCAAGAGTTAAATTTCTCCGGATATCCATACCACTTAACAAACACTTCTTTTACTCCTTTAGATTTTCTATGTTTTATCACTTTTTCAACTTTATACTCTTCTTTGATATTATTGTAAAGTGTGAGTTCTTCTTCATAAAACTTTCCTTTAATTTCCTCATCTGCAAGATCTTTTAAGGAATACATAATTATCCCATCTCTTCCAGATGGGTGAACTTCAGAAATTTTGAATTGTTCAGTACTCCAATTTGGAAGATATCCTTTATCAAAAATAGCTTTATACTTTGTAATTCTAACAGTATCACCTATTTTGAATTTAGAAATTTTTTGAATTTCCTCAAAATTATGTTTTATAGGAAATAGATTATTGTAAACAATACTTTCGTTTTCTATCTTTGAAGCCTGTATGGGAGTCATTTTTATTGAAGTGTGATAATGATTATTATATCCTAACACAAGATCATCAAGAATATCAACCCATTTATGATTTCCTCGAAAAGTAAACATCTTCCACATTTTCTCTTTTATTGTTCGATTTAATCTCTCAACTATTGATGCTTTTTTATCTGAATAAGTTGAGAAATGATTAATTTCTAATTTTTTGAAGAGACTTTTTAAATTGGAATTGTAATACTCTTTTCCATTATCAGTTTGCATCTTCTTTGGTTGTCTACCACTCTGAATGAAAATTTTTTCAAGAGCTTCTGTAGTTTCCTTACCACTTTTAGTCTTCAGAGGTACTACCCAAGGAAACTTTGAAAAGCAATCAATGATAGTTAAAAGATATTTAAAGTCTTTGTTTTCTTCTGAGTAGGGAGTCATTTCTACAAGATCTGATTGCCATTGATCATCTATACCATCAAAGTAAACTCTTTGACTCTTGAAGTTCTTCCTAGCTGGTTTGTGTAGAGTGTAAACATCTTGTTCATTCAGGGACTCTTTAACCTTTTTCTGTGACACCTTTGTTATTCTTGCTAACTTATTGATACCACAAAATCCTGTTTTAGGAGAATAATAAGCTTTTTCTAAAAGATCTCTTTCACCTTCGGAACTTGTGGATTGTCTAAGAATTTTAGATTTTTCACTAATTTCAACCTCCTTGATGCCTTCCAATCCAGAACCTCCTGTGATTTTTGGAATTAGCTTACACTTCATTGTATTACAATCTTGGCATAACCCTTTTATCATAGAACGTTTCGAGCTTGTTTCAACATTAAATATGTCAGTAGTATCAGTATATTTTTTACATTTGAAACAGTAAACTAATTCCATAATTTAGAAGTTAAACTTTTTTGGATACAAATATCTTATTTGATTTTGTGAAATGGGGGACGTTCAGTGAAAATTGATGTCTTCACTAGAAAGTGAATTCACTTCCACCTAGCCATGAACCCCAAACATGGCTACCTCACCTGAGGTATTAACTTTTTCACTTGGCTTCAATCAAACAAGATATTTGTTTTTCAAAATAAAACAAGAAGATGAAATAACAACAAACATGAAATAACAAAAAATTAACAACAACAATCAAATGATTATTCACATTGTCCCCTTCCGGAAAAGATTCTTCAAGTCGTTACATAGACTGTTTTCTCAGAATTTCGATTGCTCATTCAACATTTCCTGCTGAAATATATCTTATTCATTTAAATTCTTTGTTGTTATTCTGAAGACGTTCATCACTCACCTTTAGTAGTTCGTTGAATCTTTCTTCTCGTTAAACATAATAAAATCTCTGATCATTGAACACATCTTTCACTGTTCGAAGAGATTCACCAATTTAGTTAAATTGATGCTGTAAAAATAAAACCAGCAAATAATGAATAATCTAGTGTATCAAACAGAAAAGACTTACCAGTTCTTTCTGTTCACTTTTACGCTTTCTATGGAGAAGTAGAGATTTCTTGACACGAGAAGCATCCTTCATCTAGGCAAATATTGAACTTTGCTTGAAAAACATCTTCAAAATGAAATAACACAAAAACTGAAGAAATTCTGCGACGCAAATCGTTCTTAAATGAGACACTTTGTCCTTTTATACCTGTTTGCCAGCACCTTCGAGAAGGTTTTGGTGTGACCAAACTCGTCGAGTTCTAGATCTTACAGATTGACCACTCTCTCTTTCTCCTTAAAGGCATCGTCCACGATGAAAACCGAATTTGGGTTTATGCGTTCATTCGGACTAGTGGGCCATGACAATGTCACTCAGAAAGTTTGGAGTTACAAAACCGTCTCTGAGTGGAGATTCGCTTACCTCAAAATGGCTTCCTGGGTTTGGGGGGCCGGCCTTGGGGTCGATCCGTTGTTACAAGGAACAAAACTCTTGGGTTGCTGACGGCGGGCGTGCCTTGACGCGTTGTAGGACGCAATACACACGCCAGTCGATTTCGAATTCGGCATCGATCGAAAGCAGCCGGCAGCACTGGACGCAGCAGGTGGGTAGCCCATTTTAATTTCGCTGAAGTCGTAGTTGAGCGGCATCCTCGATGAATTGCTTCCAACGCTACGCCGAGGAACGAAGCGTAAAACTGTTCCTTGCATTCTCTGCGCAACTACCACAAGTTGATGCCGGCGCGAAATTCAAATTTGCTATGAGCTTTCTAAAAATGGGTTTTTCTCAAAAAGTTGAAGTTTTTGAGGGGGCGTTTTGCTACCGTTAGTCACTATAGGGATAGTACAACACGAAAACATCAAAAACCCAAATATGGTATTCATCGTGTACGATGCCTTTAAGTTCTCTCAAGTTGTGATACCTTCACCCTGGCAATTTCTCTTTCTCTTTGTGTGACCTTTTTGTGCCAAATACTGCATATAGTATTTCGCACTTTTCACTCTTTACGTGCATGTCGGTATTCCCTGTAATCCGCGCACGCTTCTACCTTCCCTTCTGTACTATTATTCTTTCTTTTCCATACGTACACATAGTACGGTCTTCCATATTTGTTGTCTTCCATATTCCATATTCCAGAATAAACCAGTTGGAGTACTTACTGTTGTATTTATTTTCTTCTGTGTTTATCCCCTAGTTCCTCTATTCGGAACACTTTTTTTCTCTTCCTCACTGTGACCGAGCACAATCACACATTTGCCACAGTTGAACTAGACACACGCGACGCAACACGCAAACGCGTTGGGCTAGAGTGGAAGGCAGAGACGCGTGACCAGAGACGCAGAGGAAGGAGAGAACCTGTCAGCATCACATTCCTCCATTAACTTTTGTGAATAAAAAAGAGACTTCTTTTTCATTTGCTTCATGAATGTTATAATTAATTTCGTATTAATTTTCAAAATGATTTAGGTTGAAATGTTCATTGTCGTTACCTTGCGTGATCACGAAGATAAGTCTCACAAATCCGTTAAATTGGTATTTGAAGCTGAGGTATGTTTTCCATTTATATTCATTTTCTCATTTATGTTTTCCATACATAAATACAATTCAGTGTTTTAGGCGACAATCCAGCAGCTTCAAGATGAAATTCTCACTAGTTTCCAAGTTGCGATACGTTGTCAAGAGATATTCGATCGCAATGCTCGTCGCATCGATTTGTTAACTGGTTCATTGCAAAATGCAGGACTTCAAGATGTTGATACGTTGATTCTGGTTAGTTATTTTGACATGTGATTCTGATATTTTTAAAGCGAGAACTAACTATTTCTTCATTTTTCTTTCTCAAGTTATCAAAGTAGAATTTCGGGGATAAAATTAATGTTTTTTGAGACTCAAAATTGTATTACACCATTATTATTTGTTATTTTACCTTCAGGAACTACTGTTTATTATTAGGATGTATAATTTTTGGAATTTAAGGTCACCTATCACCCCTATCACCTATTCCCTATCAGTAAATTTTAAAAATGTATTCCAGAAACATTCTCTTCTGGAATCCTGGCGTGCGTATTTGTTGCTTTGTGACAGCGCCAAAGATATCAAAAAAGGAAAACCTGAACGAACGAAGTGTGCGCAAAGAGCTATAGCCAATTCACAAAAACTCGAGGATTCCGGATTTTTCGAAGCCTACGTCAACTTTGTGACAGTTTGGATCGACACTATCGGTCAAATGATGACGTTTGCTAATTTGTTCAATTCCTTTTAAAAATATTGATAAAATAATGATATTCGCCTTTCAGGTTTGTCGACCGAACGCGAAACGCTTTTGAACAAAGCGCTACAAAATTCTTCACCAAGATGTTTCCCAATTCAACAATAAGCTTTAAGCCTAAGCAAGGCGGTAGTCGAGCAGGGATTGCGGTTACTGTCACTTGCAATGGAGAAGAGACACTTTACTATATGAAGACTTATCATCACGCCGGTTCTTCAGTTTCCCTGCAAAATGCATCAAAGCGACACCTGCCGGATCTTCGCGAAATGTTCGCATATCGACTTCTCGAACATATTGGAGTTGGACCTGTTGTATTCTTCCCATTCTATGATGGATCGACATACGTTCACTACATTGCAACTAAGGAAGTCAAAGAATTCAAAGAGCTGGACAAAATTGAGGATGTTAGCCTACAAAATAAAGTCGTTGTTGAGGTAATACATTTTCAATCATTCTTTAATTAAAGATACTTTTACAACAGTATTTGAATTTATTTAAATAAAATCCATTTCAGGCTTACCTGCTCTCACTTATCCTTGGCATACGCGACTTGAATGAGGGAAACATTGGTTCAACCAAGGAGAAAGCCCTGTCTATCATTGATTTTTACGTTCCGGATACTGATAACTTTCTACGACGGAGAATACTCGATGATTTGAAGAATAAGAGCAACTTTGGTGGACTAGGAAAAGCCGATGAAATTCTCACTGAAATAGGCCATGAAGAGAGGATGAAAATTGTCAAGGATGCCCTGCCCCATTGGAGTCGAATCAAAAGCATAACAAGCGATATCATTGGTATTGAGAAAAGCGAATTACGGGAACATGGAATAAAGTTCGGGACTGCTACAAATGACGTAGAAAATTATCTTCAAGACATCAAATTGAATTATGACTCGATATGTTTAGCTTTTCAGTAGTTTCGTTTATCATGTTCATCGTTTTTCTAGGATTAGAATAGTATTTATAATCGTAATCAAAAACCACAGTACTGTAGTAGTTCTTCTGTTCTAGATTCTTTTATAATACTCCGTGTTTCCACACAAGCCTAATTAATTTGTATTTTTCCCCATTCTTCTTTCTATATCTTGCTTTTATCTTTTTATCTCACATCCTTGTATCATCATCAATAAATTCAGTATTAATGAGCTATGATAAGCACATTATTAATAAAAAGACAGACATACAACCACAAGGCTTACCTATAACTAAGTTGGGCTCTTAAGTGAAAGAACCTTTACTTTTACAAACTCTTCGAGGTTAATGTTGGTCAATGGCTTCAGATTTTTCAATGGCCTCTAGCTCCGCCATTTATTTAGCATTTTTTTATTCACCGTTCTAGCGCAATATTTCAACCATTTCGACCACTGGATTTCGACCACATTTTTTTATAACGCACTTTTCGACCTTTTGGTCATTTTGAAAATTGTTTAAAATGACACATTTTTGAAGAGTTAAGACTTGTTTATGTTAAAAATAAGCCCTAAAATGGCTTAAAAATGAGAAAATTGAGGATGGGCGAAAAGGTGCGCTAGAACGGCAAAATACATATCATATAGAGTAGGCCATGGAGATCAAGAAAACAGTGGTCGGATGAGCTGAAGTGTGAACAAGTGGTCATGAGCTATCCATGGATTTTAATTCATTACTCTACATTTTTCTTGCAATCTGTACTTTCCAATATGTCATCTTACTTCTTATCGTAAGTCCATGATTTGGTCTCTTCTGCGCATTCTCCTTGTTGAAGTTTTGCTTAGTTTCATCGAGCCAGCTTATGCTACCTCCAATGGTAATTTTTTAGCCAATTGCTTTAAAGGCAGTGTTCACGATGATTCTCGTTTCCAAGTTTCCCATTCAAAACGATGCGTTGGCAACCAATTGTTACCAAAATCACGAAGAAACGGCGAGAAACCCACTAATTCTTCTTATTTCAGTGACATTATTCTATGGCCTGGACTAGTTGTCTCGTTGGTTGAACATGTTCACGGTGGTTGTCACCGGTAAAAAATGGGACTAATCGAAAGTGGAAGAATATTTTGGGCAAAACAGTATTAGTTAGGGCCCGAAGGAAAGAATGGAGCAATACAGAATGGAGAAATGCAAAAGATGGGTCCACAAAAGATTTCATTGTCACAACGAACAGTTCCATTGATACTTAAGAGGCGGGCTGATACTTGAGGATTTCGAGCCCTTCTGGTGCGTTTTTCTCGGTTTCTTCGTCATTTCAGTTCTACTCGGGGGCCAAACAATCGATTTAACGATTAATCTCAAAATCTAAGATTATCGTGAACACTGCCTTTAAGTATATTCCCGGAACCGACTTTTTTTTCATTTCTAACATCTAGCGATGGCTAATGCATAACTGGTGCGCGTAATCGAGTAGGGATTGCCATGGGATGTATTCCACCCAAGGTTCAAGAAGCTGCTGCGCCGATTTTCGGCGGATCTACAACCCCCTGTTGAACCATTTTTTTTCAGAATTTCCAAATTTTTGAGATCTTCCCGAGATGGAAAATTCGTTAAGCTTTTTGAGAGGGACCAAAATTCAAATTCGAATTTGGGTGAATCGAAATCAATATTTGATTTTTTTGCTAGATAACGAGAGTATTCCGCCAGAATACGAGGAAAATGTGCCGTAAAATGGGAGAAATATGCCAGAAACAGAGAAAATTCTTTTTTTTTTCATAACAATCACGAACCCTCCGAAGGTTTTTTTACAGAACAACTAACATTTTCACCACCCTCGTTGCGTCGACTCTCAACCGTGCTCAACCCTGAACCTACCCTCTCCCCCTCCCCGCGATACCCTACGCCGCCATAACTATAGTTTACCAACTGGACTTCAATCTCCGTAACGGCGTAGTCGATTAAACGCTGAACTTCAATTGAAACCCTCCCGCTGACTTCCTGATTTTTTTCTGCGTTAATTGAGAAAAACTGAAAAACAACAGGCAATATAAAAGGCAACATTAGAGTCTCTCATAAATGAAGGACTGGTGGAGCTAGCGTGACCCAGAATCGATTGAACCTTTTCGGATCAATGTAGAAAGTACGACCGACCGCAAAGGCGCAGCATCAATCCCTTCGATGAGATTGCGCTTGAAGAGGCAGTGAAAATGAAGCAGAGGAGATTAGCCACGGAGATTGACAAATTTGGCTCATTTAAACACTATTTCTCTAGTGAGTTTTTGACTGTCGACCACAGGTGGTAGCATGTAGCTCTATGGGTGTTAAAGTCGCAGGAAGTACTCTGAACAGCTCTGGCGAAGGAAGCCGACAAAGCGATTCGGGTTGAGGTACGTCATGTCAATATTCGATTTCGAAGCTAGTGACATTTTTTTCCTATTTTTTTCTCCTAAGAGAAATCTTTATATAATTTTGCTACTTCTATATTCGTTTAATAATCAATTTATTTTCATTCAGAGTCCTTCTGTCAGAAAACGCGCTTCGACGGTAGAAACCTGTCGTTCGCATCAGGAATGAGCATATATTCTCAGTTTTCTTTTTTTAAGCATCATTATTCCAAATGAAAAAATCGAAACTCGAAGGAAAATCTTTTCAATCCACGTGAGGACCTGTAAAATCGATATTCAATTATTCTTACTCAGTGTTCGAATCCTTCATCTTTGGATATTGGATTTTTCGGAATATTGGAGCTCAAAAATCGATTTTCCAAACTTCCAAAGAATTATCTGATATCTTAAAATCTAAATCATATTCTGAGTATCCCCAGTTGAAAATCCTGAATAATTCCCAGTTGAAAGTTATGAGCCGGATCCGGAATTTTTTTTCTGAACGTCCCAAAAATTCCCTGATGTTACCCTTTTTGCGATGCAATGAAAATGCCATTTTTGGAATCACCCCAGCCATTTAGGGAGTTTCATGCACGGTTTTTTTATGTACTGTCACAGACCTACAGCAGCGACAACATGGTTTTCGAGATCTCTACGCGAAGTTTGAATCAGTCCCTAGTCAGAGTACTCCACCGCGTCTTTAGCTGCGCCATCCCTCTAATACTTTCTGTGATCCATCAGCAGCTATCCACGCTCATCATTGATGCCAATGAACTTTTCAATGCGTTCCGTTTGGCGTCGACGAGAATTAGCAACACGCTACCTTGACTTCTGAACTATTCGTTAATTTTATTTTTGAATGTACAATTTTCTGGGTAATCATCGAGTGGTGGTAATCCTTGAATGTCTTTAGTGATGCTTGTGATGAAGCGCGCAACGGGTGAACCCTGCCAATCACAAATAGGCTGGCAGCAGGATGCGCGCCCATTCGTATTCGATCAATTGGCTGTCAGCACTGCTCCGACTGTCAACATGCCTAAAGCACTCCCAGTTGTGAAGAAGGGCCCGATTCATCCGCCTTATACCGTCATGATCCAGAAGGCCGTCCAGGAACTGAGGAAAGGAACTGGAGGAGAGGTCCGGCTCCTCGAAAGCCGCGATTTTGAACATGTTATTCTGCAACTATAACGTCGCCGTTATTGGAAACGAATCTAAGGTAAGTTTTTCATATTTATCGTCTGCTATAGACTTTGCATAAGCACCTAAAAAATTTTGAAAATTTTCCGAATTTAATAAGTTTGTGGCCAAGAAAATTGAAATTTCTGGACCTCAGCAGGGTGCTACGTATAGAAAATTGTGGGATTGCAAGAATAAAGGAATTTCTCCAATAGTAGATTCTCTGAATTCTAAATAATGTTGATTCTGGGGAATTTTTGATCGGCTGACAGCGCGCTTTTCAAAATTCATAAAGTTTTCAGGAATACATCGAATGAGAATTGGGCTCTAAAACATTGTGGACAACTAGATCAGGGTCTACTCTATAGTTCCTGTGAGTTTCGCTCAGTTTTGTGGAGAACTGATTGTTTTACATGCGTTTTTGTACGCCACACAAAACACTTTTGCGCGCAGTTTGGTTCAGGGCGGGGCGTCTGCCACGGGGCGCTACGGGGGAACCCTGCCAATCACAAATAGGCTGACCTAAGGACGTGCGCTAATTCGTATTCGATCAATATGGCTTTCAGCATTGCTCCGAGTGTCAACATGCCCAAGGCACTTCCAGTTGTGAAGAAGGGCCCGATTCATCCGCCTTATACCGTCATGATCCAGAAGGCCGTCCAGGAACTGAAGGAGAGGTCCGGCTCCTTGAAAGCCGCGATTTTGAAGTTTTTATTCTGCAACTACAACGCCGGCGGTATTGGAAACGTATCTAAGGTAAGGTTTTCATATTTATCTTCTGCTAAAGACTTTGTAAGTAATTTTATTATGTACATGCTTTAGTTCGTTCGGCTATCAAGAAAGCAGTCGCTAAGGACTCCTCAAGCTGGTCAGTGGAGTTGGAGTCATTGGAAAGTTCAAGCTTGACGATGGAACATCTTATGCCCCTAGGTCCCCTAAGGTTTGTGGTTTTCGTCTCGTCAATGTTCCCGCTGTTGTTTGTGTCAATGGAGGAGTACTTCGCAACGCAGCTATGCCGCGCGAAGAAATCGATCGATATTCAGCAGAGAGTGCCTCGTCCCAGGATACATTTTTAAACGCCATGAATTCATCTATCTGTGCGACAGCTACCGCATACGTCAGCCAGCAAGCAGGAGCAAATTTGATTTTCACGAAGAGGTTTCCAAGGGAGAAAGAATCATCATCGGACTCACTAGGGCTTACTTTACATTTCCCGTGGGCTTTTATAAAACCATGTGTTCATAGTTGTAAGTATGGGGCACAGTATTGATAATCCGTTTTCTAAATCCCCAAAATGCCTCAGAGCTTTACAGGAGATTTCTAAAAGTGGCCATTTTCATAGCTTTGCGTAGACAAAAGAGATAAAAGCCTGTCATTCGCATCAGGATTGAGCCCATATTTTCAATTTTCTTAGGTTCTGAGGCATCGTAATTTCATTTTTCAAAAAAGTGTGTGGAAAAGGGAACGAATTTCGAAAAAAAATCTATTCAAGTCACGTCAGGACCTGTACGTTCGATATCTAATTATTCGCGATTCCTCGGTATTCAAATTCTTCCAATACAGATATTGGATTTTATAATATTAGAAGTCAAAAAGTCCATTTTCCCAAACTTTCGAAGCACATTCCAACCTCTAAAATTTTAAACCATATTCCGTTTTCCCAACCTTTAAACCATGTGCCGATAACTAAAAGTTTGAAGGTGTTCTTATTTATCAAAATTGAATCTTCAGAAACGAAAGGATGGAACTTGTTCCGTAAGTTTTCAGGAGTCGAAGGCAACTAAATATTTTAGATTCGTAAATCGGCAGTACTATCTGAAACTGCAGTCTGTGGAATTTGAGAATTTACCATAGGTAGCATAGCTGAAGTAGAATGTTCTAGGGAAAGTTGCAGCAGCGCAGAATGAGAACATGGAGCACACGTCCTGCACCCATCTGGAATTTCTGATGAGACGAGGCGGTACTTGCCCAGCACTCGCGTCCATTTCGGATTATAATTACGGGTAAGGCCTTGTACTGACTGATTTCACAAAGGTAGAATGATCATAATGGTCTGCAGATCCCAATGAAGCCGGTTCATACAGTGTATTGCCGCCATCGCATTCAAATGGCTACATAGGAGTGCACGACGACGTGGTAATGTTGTGACGTCTGGTCACGTTATCGCTGTGCGAGAACTAGCAACCATACTCTGCTGCATTATGTAGCCATCGCTTTGTCCAAATGTGACTTTCTCTTTAAATTCTCATGAGTGTAGAACTGACCTATGATTCACAAAACAGACCGAAGAGCGCGCGGAACCCGCTTTTGAAATTCGCGCCGGAGCAGGGACACGCGCGGAAAACTTGTCCTTAATGGCACAGTCCAACCTCCAAATCGATTTTCTGTTTTTCTGCTTATCTTGTAGAAAATTTCGTGGCGAGTCTCGCTCAGCTCGCGCACTCTGAAAGTGCGACGGTCGCCCTCGTCGCGCAGCACCGTTTGCGCTGCGTAGCACCCCCATCACTCATACCGTCTCCTCGACAGCGAGTTTCGCTGCGACAGCTTTTTGAAAGGCTCTAATGAAATCAATCGCGCTTGTTTTCCCTATTGGGATCGGTGGCTTATCGGTGGGCGTAACCTATTTTTTCTTTCATGCCGGCGTGGTCGACTTTTTCTTCGCTTATTTGAGCGAATTGAGATCTTGCGCTTGACAGGATTGCTGCAGACGGCGGCTGGACCTACAATATCAAAAATTACCCATGAGACTGGACTGTGCTTTTAAAAAGTTCCGTTGTATTTGTAGCTGTCCGTTGTTCTGAGGTAGCTCGTAAAATTTCCCTAATTTTTCAGGGCTCTGAGGTTGAGGGCTTCGTAGTTCTTTCGGGGTCCGTTTGACCCTGCTCTCTTGGCTACCCAAAGTTTTGCAATGTAATTTTTATCAATGGGACGGGGAGATTTGTCTCGATCAGAGTCAGGCGGGGTTATGATATTTCTAAAGGTGGGGGTCGCAAAAATTTCGAATTAAAAATGAAGATTTCTGGAGATGAGAAAGATAAAAGTCACTTTCCATTGTCAAAAAAGGTCAACATTTTTCTGCGAAAAAATGTGCCCGAAAATTTTACCTCGGGGGGATCGCGAAAACTGTGGATTTTTGGGAAAAAAAACCGCAGCCGCCGATCTGTTGACTCTAGGAGGGTTCGGAAACTGGAAACTAAAAAACATTGGAGAAAACTGTATAAAAAAGCCAAATCGAGTCGGCTTTGGCACTGGAAACTCGACCGACTCGAGCGCGTGCGGCCGCAAAGCGTGTCGTGACGCGATTGCGGACCGGCATTCGGCCCAGAGAAGCACAATATCGATTCACACTTTTGTTATAGACGCCGGCTGTGAACGACTGTGCTCTGCCACAGCAAGAGAAGCACTCGGTTGAAGCTACAGATGAGTCGCCGACGCTCCGATTTTCGATGAATCCTGTCTACAGCAGTTCACAACTGAAGCGGTTTGTTTCAGTTTCTATAGACTATGCTCCGATTTTCAAGTAAAATATTTCAATCATCGTTGTGCTTTAGTGGCAGTTTTGTGGATACATCTGGCTGAAAGTGCTGTCTCCGAAGAACTCACCTTTGTGAAGTCAAAATTCTCATGAAAATTTTACACTTTTTCAAAGATGTGAAACTCATTGAGAGGTGTACATACAAGGATTCTTCTGTCGAATGGGTCTCGTTATTGTAAATATCCTGTGAGAAAGCTGAAATTTGTTTTGTTCTCGTTGTTGTCGATTCATTGGTCACTTGGCCCTTTATTGTCTTCTGTTTGTATAGAGTACACTCCGTTGCGGAGCGAAACTAAGTTTTGTGAGATTAGCGGACCAACGCGTGCGGCACGCGACGCACAGTTTTTGTATGCGCTTTCTCACCTTGCTCACATAGGTTGTTCAGGTCAGTTCTCCCTTGATTTATAGTTGGAAACAAACTGAAAACGTGACCTGATCAGCTGCTCGTATGTCGTAGAAAATAGAAATGTTGCGTAGCGTGCTGCGTGCATCCGCAAATTGCTCCGAAATGGAGTGTAGATGTAGTGTAAAATGCTTTAATAACTTTGTATTTCTATGAAGTGAACCTCATGCGCTCCAGATCCACAGGTGCATATTACCTAACTGATGTGATGTCTAGTAGCCTATATATAGCCATTCTTTGTTCACAGAATTAGGCGGTTGTTGTCTGACGATGCAGCGTATAGGTGTTTCGCTAAATCTAGTCAGGTGAATTTGCGGCGGCAGTGCGGCTCCAGAGGCATCACAGTTCAGCGAAATTTCGATCGCGAGCGATGGTTCAGCACCGCGTCTCTATTGTTTCACTCGACTAAAACTGGCGAAAGGCCTTGATGAATGGGAAGGGTGGGAGGAATGTTAGTCAAATATGAAAATTCGGTGGAGGAATCTTTAAAATGCTGAAATGAAATGGAATTCATGGGCAGAGTCGTGATTTTTTTCCGAATTTCCGGTATCAGGGAAGGGTAGGGGGGGGGGGTAGTATCGACGAAGGTCGGACAGCTGTGTATCGACCGTGTGGCTGGCTTTGCCGTATAGTTTTTTTGTAAGGTTGTAAGAGCCTAATAAAGTGTTAAAACTTATCTTCTGGTGAGTAATAGTGGTGGTTGTCTTGCATAACTTGGATATTGCTGAATATTTTGCGTTGGGTGAAATTTTTGCTCCAGAAACCCGTGTTTCATGCCTCATATGAATGACTGTGAAGAGACGACAGTTCGTAATATAATCTTACTCTGTCAGAAAGAGGTGGTTGGCGTTAATGTGACGTTGGGGATCATAGATCTGGTGAATTTGGCGAGAGGTACTGGTGAAAGGTAGGTTCTGTAAATCAGTTCCAACAGTTTATAGAGGCGCACAACAGGTTTTCTTGTCGAATTCCAGCTGGACTTATTAGGAAGCGGAGAGGTCGATCATGGCGAAATCCCTTTAGAAGGACTCTATTTCATGATTGGCCGTGGCCGCCTAATTAGTCTCGAATTCTTACGATCTCCTCCGCAAATCTTCAAATTCTCTCTCTAGAGTCAAAACTTTCGCGACCCTGTCACATCCAGCAGGTTCGAACCGAGACATTTTTTTGAAAATTATGGTCACCAAGCAGGAGGGGTCGTAGATCCGCTGAGATCGTTCTGAGCGTCCCGCTGCACCATGGAAAGGATGCATCTTATGCGTGGTCTGCATCTAAAAACACCCTCTGGGCATAATTTCTGTCAGTTCTGAGCGGGGTCGAGCGGGATTTCGGTTTCCCTTTCGATTTTCGATAGTTCTCAGTGTACCGATTTTATAAGATTTCTCGAAAATGCGGAAGAAATTTGGAGGTTTTTAGAAGATTCGAATTTTCAGATTTGTAAGTTTCTTTTCGCTCGATTCTCGGTGGGTTCGACGTTTCGATTTGCGAGATATCGAAAGGAAATTTCGCTAATTACTTCTCTGAAACCTTTAATTTGAAACATTTAAGAGTCTGATTGATTACAGTTAGGTCCTTGGCTCGTGTCTTCAAGAAAAAAACAATTAGTAGCAGTTGTTTTGTTTAACTGGACCACGAGGTTGGTAGAAGCTTTTTCGGCTTAGGGGTATGGTATACTTTTGCGACACACGGTCGCGTCGCTCTGCACAGCGACAGCGACCGCCTCCCGTCCTTTGAACCTGTCGCTGTCGCAGTGCACTGCACAGCGACAGTTGTAGCGTCAGGCTATGGCACATTTGCAGTATGTCAGCCCTCCGCGACACGTCGCTGCGACCCACACGCGACATCTGTTCCTACGACGACCGTTGCCGTTGCTCCGATGCGGGTCCCGCCACGATTTGTGTTAGATTGCATGCCTGTCGCTCATTACAGCGACAACGTATACCATAGGCCTTACACACGTTCCGGCAGGATCGCCGTCTTCAGAGCCTGAAAGGAACAAGTCAGAAATGTGCTTATTCGGCCAAATGTCGACTAAACCTCACCAAAATTCGGGAGAGATTCTTTCAAACCGTGGTCAATAATAGAGAAACTAGGAGTTCACCGCTCCTTGCCAGGAAACTCGCTAGAGGACCAGCAGCATAGAACGGATGGCGGAGCACAGATCGAAGACGCTACCCCTCGACGTTATATGGCGAGTCTGAGGTAGGGCTTGAGTTCTCCAGCTATATATAGACACTCCCCCTTCTGATTGATTTTTGGGTCGCTCGTCTGGATCCAAAATGCCTCCAGGGTTTTTCTGGCAGGGGTATCGGTTTCCCGCGCAATTATGTCGACCTTGACATGGTAATTATCGCCGTTGTGGGCTTTAACACGGTGACCCCCAGAACTGTTGATACCTGCAGCTTACCCCGGCCGTCTAAGTGCTCTTTGATTTTAACCCAGAGCGGCCGCGAAGTCTCACCAATATATTGCTCACCGCACAGCTGGCACGAGATCCTGTAGACCACACCGCATGCAGTGCAATCTCACTCTCTACCAGTTGGGCAGACCACACAATTGGGATTTGTGCAAATACGGTCATATAGACGGTTTTGGATGAGGCGAATTTTGAGGTTATTTGGAGAGATGTCAGCAATGGCGACAGAGCTTTCCAGACCGGCTTTGCCAGCACCGGAGATTCGATTTTACCAATAAATGTTATGGCAAACGTGGGAGCTAGGCGCTGTACCATAGCCAGCCCTCTGACCTGACTGAAGTATTGCCCTGACCATCTGAAAATGTTGCATTCAAGGCACTCATGGAGAAGGGTCATAAGCTGCTAAATCGTTAACCCGAAGATGTTTATGGAGCCTTGGTTTTGGGTATGAAGCTCGAAAAAGGCCTCCATAGCATGGTCATTGCTGACATTGGTGTAGAGGGCGGTGGCGTCAAAAGACTCCATTATGCACGGGTTTGCGGGTTGAATGCTGCGGAGATTGTCAAGGAATGCGCGGGTGTTTGGGAGGTGGGGCGGAACGTGGCCTAGTTGTTGTTTTAAAATCCTGTTAATGAACCAGGCAATACGATCAGTGGGACCACCCACGCAGCTGATGATGGGCCTGACTTTTATGGAAATGGGGCTGATGGTAGCCAGATCCTCCCCCGCTGAGAACTTGTGAGTCTTTACGAGAAGGTACAAAACAGGACAAGTTGGGGAGTCAATTTTAAGGCGAGTGATGAGAGTCGGGCTCAAATCTGCTGATTTTCCGACTTTAATCCACGCCCTGTTGAGTTTACGATACTGTGCTAGAAATTCTCTGGCAGTGCAGGGACGGTAAAGAGAGATACTCTGTCCCAAACGAGATGGCAAGCGTAGAGCCCAAAGAAGCAGCGCGCCTCCCTCTGCGTCCGTTTTTTAACATTCTCACTTCATTTTCTTGCATACTCCATTGCTCTTTTGCGTTCTTTTCTCTCGAAATGCTCGTGATATTCACTCCCGATACATATTTTGGTCTTCACGTGGCAGGGTAAGTTTTTCAGGATAGATAACAGGTCGGAGCGCACAGAGTCGTCTAACCCGTCGATTTCACCGTAAACTCGATACAACCGGATGCTCTTTCGGAAGAGAAGACCCACTTAAGAATACAATGAATTCAGCAATTGTTTGGGCTTGTTCGACCGCTCGGTTGGTCACAGCAAACAGTTGAGTGTGTTTGAAAAAAACTAAATCATTCGACGGCTCTAGTGGGATGATCATTTCTCATGAAATTTCTTTGGTGGGTCGTCTATTCCGAAAGAGTACCAACAATCGAAGTGTTTATTTTGTCTGAGGTCACTTCATTGTTTGGTTGCAGTCTTTATAGTGTCTCAGACAGCTTTAACATCGATCCAGGTGCTTCAGGTCGCTGATGATGTCAAACAATCGAGCTGTTTTAACTTGTCTGAGCTGCCGAGATGTCGTACGTTCGTGCCGTGGCAGTGTGGAGGAAAGAAGATCACCTCCGTGCAAACCGACGTCAATCCCTCCGCGGAGAGGGTTTTTGTCATGGGAGAGGTGCTGGCTGGCTGCAGCTCTCCTGAGGATTCTTCTACAAATGGCCGGCGTCGAAAGGAATCCAGGACCCGCGAAGAAGAAGAAGTACCCATGTGCCACATGCGGCAGAGATGTCAATTGGTATGGAACCAGCGTCCAATGTTTTGGATGCGAAAGGTGGAGTGCACTTCTCTTGTTCGGGTCTCAGTTCTGTGAGGCACCACGATTCTTCCTTTCGTTGTATTGTGTGCTCCGCCTCCAGTAACTCAAATTCCTCATCTACCAACCGCCCCCTATCTATTGTACACATCAATCTAAACGGCCTTCGGACCAAGCTTTCTGAATTATCTCTCTTTGCCCGTACTCATCACCCGGATGTTATCATGGTCCAGGAGACCAAACTCTCTCCTTCTGCTACCTCTAGACATCCAAACATCCCGGGCTATACTGCATATCATACTCCCAGGTCATCTCAAGGAGGCGGAGTCTCTACTTTTGTTCTGTCCTCTCTTCCCTCTCACATTATTCCAAACACTCCAGTGGATGGCACTCTCGAGTACATCCCCATCCATCTACCTCTTAAAACACCACTTTCTCTTTTTAATATATATATCCCTCCTTCTTCCTCTTGTCCCTCAACATACAATCCTATCCCCCCTTCTCAAGCAGCTGTATGACTGCTCTCTTTCTCCCTCAATTGTCTTTGCGGGTGACTTCAATGCGCACACGTTCTGCTCGTCGCTTGATTCTGATGCTAGAGGAGGTGACGTCGAAGAATGGGCGGAGGAGTGCGATCTGGTTATCTTAAACGATGGCCAGCCCACTCGTCTCCCTGCCAACGGCCGATCATCTAGCCCAGACCTCTCCCTCGTCTCTTCCAATCTCTCTAATGCCTGCTCTTGGTCGACATCCACAACTCTTTCCAGCGATCACATCCCTGTCTTTGTCGATATTGATCTCTCTAACTCTCTTGCTCCCTATACAGGTGTTCGTCATCGTTCTTATCTTAATTTAGGCCTTGCAGACTGGAGCCTGTTCAGGGAGGTTGCGCTCCGCCAAGCGGCTGATTATCCGTGGAATGGCGATGTACACCAGAAGGAGCGCCACCTATCTGATGCTATCTTGAAGGCTATGAAAGCTGCGATCCCTGAAGGCCGCGTTAAGACCTTCTTTCCCAATGTCACGAGGGAAACACTGCAGAAGATAAGGACAAGGGACGCAAAGAGAGCCGCAAATCATCTTGACCCAGACATCGCTGCGCTGGAAGATGAGATTAGGAACGACCTTGACAGGCACAAGAAGGAAACTTGGGAAAAGTTCACTGAGAAGATGAACTTCAGAAATGATGCAGCAGCAACGTGGAAGGCCTTGAAAAGGATCTCCGGAAAGTTCACCTCCGCCGACAATTACACGATTGAGTTTGAAGATGGAGTCTTCAAATCAGGGAAGGAGGCCGCAAATGCTCTTGGGAAGCATTTTTTCATCACTAGAACCAAAAGAGAGAAACAGAACAGAATAACTGTACGGGAACTCTGTAAGTTGCCTCTCATGGATGTAGATGATGCAGTCACGCCTGCACAGGTCGAGAAGGCGATAAAGGAGATGAGCAACTCGAAGGCATTAGGGCCAGACGGTTTGAGCCCTGCAGTCCTGAAGAGACTGCCCAGTGAACTACTGCCCTTTATTGCCGACGTCATAAATACATCGTTTCGTACATGCATTTTACCCCAAAATTGGAAAGTGGCTCGTGTTATTCCACTGCCGAAGCCGGGAAAGTCACCATCCACGGCTAAAGGGTACCGGCCGATCAGTCTGCTCTCACCCATCGCCAAAATTGCCGAAAAACTGGTTGTGGAGGAGCTTGCCGAGCATAACAGCCAACAGCAGCACCAACATGGTTTCCGTAAATTACATTCCACCACTACGGCCTTGTTGGAAATTGTGAGCTATGTGCTGGACGGCTTCAATGCCATCAAACCCCAACGTACTGTTGGTGTGGCCCTCGACTTAACAAAGGCATTTGACACTGTCAATCTAGGCCTACTATCAGAGAGTCTGTTGAAGTCTACCATCAAGCCATGGCAGAAGCGGTGGATAACTGCCTTCACTAAAGGACGTCGGGCAAATGTGCTATTCCAGGGACATGTTTCCAATAGCATCCCCATCGCCGCTGGTGTCCCTCAAGGAGGAGTTTTATCGCCTGCACTTTTCAGTTTATATCTAGAAGATCTGCCCGTTCCCCCTCAAGACATCAAGGTCGTTGCATACGCGGATGATATTACTATTCTGTGCCGAGATCGCGACATTAAGGTAGCCACCAGTAAGATCAATGACTACTTGATCGAGTTGAAATGTTTCTTCGATCGCAAAATGCTCACAGTCTCTGCCTCCAAATCGTCCGTCACCGTCTTTTCCACTGATAATGCAGAGCACAGTGCCCATCCTATGGTTAAATGGGACGAAACTCAATTGCAGGCCACCCGATTCCCCAAGCTGCTTGGACTCGTGTTGGATCCTTCGTTGAAGTTTCATAAGAACACTGAGCAGAAGCAAGCCACAGTGAAAACAAGACTCAACGTCCTGCGTGCTCTCGGTGGAACGTCCTGGGGATGCAATAAAGAAACGATCCTGACCACGTATAAGGCTATTGTGCAACCCGCCTTGGAGTATGCTGCGCCAGTCTGGCAGCACATCGTGTCGGACACCTCTTGGTCCAAGCTGCAGCGCGTCCAAAATTGTGCTCTGCGAATTGCAACAGGCTGTTCCAAAAGCTCTCCAATAGAGCACTTACATGCCGAAGCTCGCATATTGCCAGTTAGAGACCACTGCCAACTCCAGGCGCAACAAATGTACATTAACATCGTGAAGCAGCCGAATCATCCTTCGCGAAGAGTACTAAACCCGGTGAGAGAGAGATGTATCAGAAAGCCTTTCGCTGATGCTCCGTCGAAAGTAGATGTGCAGAGATGGACTGAAGCACAACAAGAACGCCTCCGTCTCTTGCGCACGGAGCATACCCGATTCGTGAACGAACACTTGAGCAGAGTTGCCATAAACCCCATCCTGGGAGTCGCACCTCCAAAGGTCTCCGAGACAGAGATGGAACTTGGCAGGCGTGCCAGGTGCACCCTTGCATCGTTACGCTGTGGACACTCCCCCATGCTTATGTCATACTTGCATAGGATTGACAACAGCAAACCTGACGAGTGTCCTGATTGCGGTAGTCAAGGGCATACTACTGCGCACCTGTTCAATTGCCCGAAAAGACCGACTACATTGACGACAATGGATCTGTGGACGAACCCAGTGCTAGTGGCCGAGTTTCTGAACCTATGACAGAACCCCTCTCTGTGGCTGCAAAGAAGAAGAAGAACTTGTCTGAGGTCACTTCATTGTTTGGTTGCAGTCTTTATAGTGTCTCAGACAGCTTTAACATCGATCCAGGTGCTTCAGGTCGCTGATGATGTCAGAGACGCAGAGGGCGGCGCGCTGCTTCTTTGAACTCTAGGCTTGCCATCTCGTTTGGGACAGGGTATATCCTGCAGGTGTTGATCCGTTATAGCCTTTTCCAGCTGGTTAGGGATTATGACGAATTCCCCTACTTTATCGCTGACGGAAAGGCGTATAGCCTTAGACTCCACCAACTCCCGAATTTCTCTGAGACCACAGATCTGAGCATAAGAAAGATTTGACCAGATCTTTTGCTTGCGAGCACGGTCGAAAAATTTAAAAACATCGTCGGCGAAAATACGAAAAGTGATGTCAGAGCCGAGGTGGGGTCCTGTTGTTTGAAAAATGTGTTGGAAAAAGGAATCTGGGGTAAAGCTCTGACTGGCGCTGATATTGCCGCATTGCCTATGTTGGCTCAATAGCGCAGCCGGTCTTGGAGCCCATGAAGACTACAGATTACCTTGCGCATGGTGACGGTAGAAATAGATTGAGATGGCGAGAAACTGGGACCCATTGCCAGAATTGAACGAGCGTTATCGGAAAGGTGGAAATCGCCTAATACCGTAACTCGAGACTGAGTAGAATTAGGCTCCGTTCCTGTAATGTTCATTGTGTGACCATAAGGGTTCCGTGAAGACACGGCACTCAAAGTCTCCCTCTCTTGGCCACACGATGTACTCAAAAGTCTCTCGAATTTAGCTTGTAAAGTTTGTTTTACATTAGACCGAATAGAGTCACAGATTGTTTTTGATCCGTCCACTATTCTCTGCCAGACATGCCCATCCAAATATTTAACACAATGTGACTCCTTACATACACACTTAGTCAACATCGAGAACAAATGATCTCTCCTTTGCCGAAGTGTCATGTGTAGTAGTCGCAACTTGATTTGGAGTATCTGGCGATCGTTGTTTCCACTGCCGCATAGACTTCGTAGTCGTTTTCGGGTGATGAAGTTAGGCACGATACGATTCTCCAGGCAACGGCGAAGAAAGTGGACGGATTGTCTAGCTAAGACGATCTTCTGCCTCAGTGGCATTACTTCCCTGACGAGTCGATGAAAATCAGTTGGGACGTTTTGCATAAGTCTCCCAGCAATTAAATCTCACCGGCGGCTGGCGCGTGCGGCTTTAACCTCATTGGCAGCTGACTGTTTGGTAAGCTGACCAGCTGCGCCTGAATCGATTTTCTGGCCTGCGCACGCGACCACCGTCGCCAGCCGCGGGTGAGATTCAAATTTTTTTTTTCTTTGAGGAGGCAAACCAAGGACCTAACTATACTGTACTATCGGATCGCGCTGTAGTATACAAGCCAGTCCGTGCATGCGTGCCTTGCTGGAGACCGCCCGCGGTCCGCTCGCTGATCAAGTCATTCATTTATACTGCTCCGTTTGTTGGGTGGCACGAGGGATGGCTGCGGGTGGAGGTAGATACGCACAGATTTTTCCATATGCTTTTCCATATGCATAAGTTTATAGTGCACTTTGCGGTTCCGCTGAGGCGTTAAATGTTGTTCGTCAGAAGTACTCCGGCGCAGAGTCTAGCGGGTCGTTGCGTAAAACCATGGCTGAGCTGCGACACTTTTTCCCTTACCAAAAAATATATTAAAATCTCAAAAACTACGTGTAGAAACGGAAATTTTTACGTTTCTATCCCCATTTCCGTTTTTTTGCCGAAAAATTCTTCGATTCCCACCCGAAATTTCCCTTTTTGAGCTAATTTTTTGACGACCCTCCTCACCATCCGTTGAGAAATCACACAACCGCGCTTGGTCCTGCAACCCCGCTTCAGCCTGATCCGGAGAGCACTGATTGTGATGAAGAGCGCAAAGTGTGTTTAGGGTATCAGGAAGATGGCTGGACAGTCGGTAAGTGTCTGCCTATTACAGCCAGTTAGTGGGATGGGATACCTACATGTTGGTCATATGTGATTAATCGTGGTTGGATCTCTGCTCTTTCAGATGGGAGAGGTATATGCGCGTGTGAAATTGGAAGTGCCACATTGTGGTGAGGAGTTAGGCGGAACTCCCCGTCATGCCTTGAAACAAGCAGAGATTCTTCAAAATGTAAGTGGGACTGCTCTTCTAGATTTTCAGCTTTTCTCAGTTTCATGTTCGGTTCCAGTGTTTGGCTATGCACAACATTACGAGCACACTCTCTCTTGAAAATTCCTTAGAGGAGCCCGGATGCGAGAAGTTTTTGGTCTACAATTACGAGGTAGGCTAAGTTATTCTTTCAAATCTGGCATTTTCGATCTTAATAGTATCCGCGCGGACTTGTTTCAATCCAACTAGAGAGTCACATTTGGTCAAAGGGACCGTTTCCATCAAGAGTGGGACCAGCGAAAGCACTTCTAGTGACGTTTTCAGACTCTATACTCATAGCTGTTAAAGACTTTTCCGAACCAATTAATGGCTCGTTTTCTCAGTTGGAGAAAAGGTAAGGAATGTACATATCAGACATTCTGTTTCGGATACGGCTCGAAATCGCTTTATTTTGGGTTGGGGGGGGGGTCATACGGGTTGTTTGTTGAAGGTTGCATCAGATATGGTATTTAGCCGTCGTGACCTACCTTAGAATTTAGAAAATCGATGATTGGAATTCAATATTTGTGTTCAGCGCTCCGAGTGACTCCCATAGAGAATTTTTAAAGCAAAGCCGAGACTTGGACCAAACTACAGTATCCACCGCAATCTATCGTGATCTATCGAAAATTCAAATACGGACCTCATACTTGTGTTGGACTTTTCAAGTAATCTCCTCATAGAGAAGTTTTGAGTCAAAGTTATGATAATGTTTTGGAAATCACCAGCAATCGCATCTTTCCCCGAAAATTTCCTATTGGTGGGAGGCTTTTAACTACACATGTGACAGCTCTTTGAAAATCGACAAATCGACATTGAATTCGTGTTCAGGACGCGAAAAAAAACGCTAGAAAAAGTTTCCAGCCAAGTACAGAACGAATTTTCTGAACCTCCTGAAAATTGCCTTAAGGCTTGGTAGCCACATCTTCTTCCCAACTGTGAAAACCTCTTCATATCCCGGTTCTGGGACATTTGCAGCAGCTGAAAACACAAATTCGAGATTGTCATTAGAATTACTGTCGTTCTCGGGGCCAGATTCTGGTCCCCATTTGCAAACTACGGCTGTTTTATCATGCGGCACGTGACAATCGTGGTGGGACGATTTGGTCCCGACACGATTCACCTTTCTCCCAGCGCGATTGCCACGTGTTACATGATGCAACAGCCGCAGTCCGCAAATGCGGACCGGAATTCGGACCCGAGAACGATTGTACATTGACTGGTATTAATTGATGTTGGAAGCTCCCGTCTGCACCAACTTCAGGGGCGGGATTCACCATTGCGTTAACCCTGGGTTTGTGAACTTGGGTTGGGTTAGGCGCCAGGATTAGCGCGTTTCTGCACGTGCTAAACCCAACCCAAATCGACAAACCCAGGGTTGACGCAATGATGAATTGGGCCTCAAGGGGGTGTTAAGCTCCACAAGGGGGGGGGGTCTGAGCTGCGGAGATGTGGAGGGGTCCTGAGGTTCGCCGGGGCAATAAGAGGACCATTCTGAATGGGATATACACTGTTTCGGACTCCGAATTTTCCGTTGTAAACTCTAGCCCGTGACCTAATTCATTGTTGATGTCATGTTTTTTTTTTTAAATTAAATTGCTTCTCTTTTTTCATTTCACTCAAAAAAGACCAAGTCTAGCTCCTTGGGGGGGGGTCTGAGTGAAATTGGCTCTTTCCTCACTTCGTGCAGAACCCTGACTCAGTTATGACTCCCCTATGAGTTTTTCGTTATTTTGCAAATTTTTCTTCGGGTTCAGGTGAAAAGTGAAACGTTCTCGCATACGTTGCTGCCAGCGGTTCGTCACTTCCTCAACGAATTGCAACAATTGAGGTTGCCTCATCATATGAAAGGAGCAATAGTGATCCATTCGCCATCGTGCTTTTCAAATGTCGTAGTGTTAGTCTACTTACCCGTATTCAGCTTGAAATTGTTCAACTCGTTTCTGAACGTTGTTTTACAGGTCTTGCCACAGATACATTCCTTTGAGTGCGGTGTATTTCGGAAATGTGCAGGGTGGCTTGTTTATCAGTCATTGGGAGGTAAGTTGAAGGCATCAAAAAACTTTGTGTACTCTTTTAGTGGTCCTGAAATCACCATGAGCAGACCTTTTTACTGGGCCTCGCCTGAGCTACTGTGCTTCTCTGGGCGAGATTCCGGTCCGCAATTGCGTCTCGATACGCTTTACAGCCGCGCGCGGTCGAGTCAGTCGAGTTTCCAGCACCGAAGACGACTCGATGTGGCCTTTGAGTCAGCAGATCGGCGGCTGCGGCGCTGGAAACTCTTCCGACTCGAAAGCGCGCGGCCGCAACGCGTGTCGAGACGTAATTGCGGACCGGAATTCGGCCCAGAGAAGCACAATAAGCCCTGTTTCGGTGACCAGGATTTTCGATCGAGAGATGTCCATTTTTTCACGCTGTTTCTTGGATGGGAATTTATTTGACAAATTCAAGATTGCAAACATCGAAAAATGGATTTTTTGAAATTTTATTTTGTAACTAGCACTGCACCCATCACTCTAGTGGTGAGCAGGATCCAGCATGGCGTTGCGACCAATCTCGACGGAGTCACTACCCCTCCCCAGGGTTGAGCAGCGTTGTGACCGGCCACAACGGGGGGTCGTAAAATTTCTGGGGAAAAATGAAAATTTTGGGACTCAAACGCTAACGTCGGACATGGAGCGAGATTCTCATGCCGTAAAATAGCATGTTTCGATATGTCGATTGCGTCCAACGTTACTCAATCTACGACATCATGGGAATTTTTGCTACCTCAGGGGATTCAATCCTAGATTTCCTGTTTTATTTCGGAGGAAAACTCAAGTTACATGATAATTCCGCATAAGGAGATTAAGGTGACAAAGTATTTCCAATTTAGGTTGAGTTTCGGCGTGCACAGGCAAATTAAAAGAACATTGTTGTAAATTTTTTCCATGATGTCGTAGAATGAGTAGTTTAGGACGCAATCGACACATCAAAACACACTATTTTACGACATGAGAATTTCGTTCCCTGTCCGGCGTTAGCGTTCGAGTAATTTGGGGGAGGGGGTGGTGAAATTTTTAATACACGGCCCTTTCGCGTCCACACGTCAGCCGCAACCGAACTGGATTCTAAAAAGTATTACAAGAACTTTCGCTTCTCTTTAAAATTTGACATTAAATTTAGCTAAAAAAATTAGATCTTGGTGGCCCCCTGAAGGGGGTCGTAAAATTTTGGGATTTTTTGTTTTAAAAAAAATTGTTTGGGGTGGGGATCGTAGCTGCCACAAAATTGGCCACAACGACCTGCTCAACCCTGCCCCTCCTCTTCGCGATAGAAAAATTTCAAAAATTGTACGAGTTTTTGCGGATTCCCTTTTTAGAAGAGAATTTGGCTAAAAATCTCATGAACCCCTCTCAATTTGAAAAATTTTTTATTTTTCGGACCGAAGTCTTGACGACTATCCACCCAACCCCGTTGTGCCCGGTCAAAGCCTTGCTGGATTCTGGTGACGAGCCACAGGGGAGCACGTTTGGTTTCAAAATTCAAGTTTTCACCTTACTTCGTTGTCCCGCGGAGCAGTAACCGTTCGACTCTGGTCAGAAAGTCTTATTACGTGTGTTCTGGCCAGAAAGGCAGGATTTAGCCAGCTTTTTTTCTTTTTTAGTGCTGAATACTCACTGTAGCTTCCAGATGAGTGTGGATACCCTTTGGTTCCGGGCCTGATTTAGTGTGTGTGCTATTGCAGACTTGCGCCGTGGGGGCGCGTCGCATCGCTTTCGTACGAGCTTCCGCGCCCGTCCCTTATCAGCTGATCATGCTGGATTTTCCTTGACTTCCCCTGCTTTTTTCTTGATTCTCACTTCTTGCTCAGCTCGTACGAAAGCAATGCGTCGCGCCCCCACGACGCAAGCCCGCAATTGCACACAATAAATCAGGCCCGGAACCATTGGTAGGTCGCGAGAATCTCTTGCTCTGTGAGTGTTCAGGTGTCGTTCCGAGAAGAGTTAGAAAGGAATACGCAGAAGAAGATGTGGGTCGATTTCCTCTACGATCAGAGCGATATGATTGTGATCACATTCACGAATAGGGAAAAGTCTAGTTAGTTTTCTTTGTAAAAGTTTCTTTTTTCAATCGTCTAGGTTGTTTGAATTTCGTGAGGTTTGACTCAAGGATTGCTATTGGGTGACGCGTGATGAGCGGGCTGGTTGGCAGCGAAATATCTGCCTTTTGTTTGCCGGTTCATATTTCATTGTGTTGCACACGGACAGCTATGCATACTCGATAGATTTATCATGCCTGTATCTGGCTTGATTTTTCTTTTACCAACGACTAATTGAAATTAAACGTGAAATTAAACTGATTCAGCAGCACTTTGAAATACATGTAGTGCGTCGTATACTCTGCGGGTTAGGTAGCGCGTTCAATGTAGGACATAGTAATTACAGTGGACAACATCAAATCGCCTGCTTATGGGTAGACCGCTGTGCGAAGGTGCTAATTGGGTATAATAGACGAATTTTTGGAACATACAGCGGCTGCCTATCGCAGCGAGGCGACAGGACGGCGACACGCCTTCTAAAGAGACTTGCATGTTGTTTAAAAGTGACTCACCGTGGGCGGATCAATCTGGTGTCGACAACGCACTTCGTCCGAAAAGTCGAATTGCGTTATGCCTTCTATTTTCAGGAGTTTGGGCTCACGAGTCAAAGGAAAAGGAAGGAACAGCTACGTACCAGATAGTGGTTAGCAGTTTGTTTTGAAAATATGATCAAACTTCAAACATTGTATTCTAAGCAGAGATCAATTTTTGATATAGCCGAATAAGTTGTGGTTTAAACCAAGGATGTCTCCGATCCTTTTGAGGTGTACTGTGCTTATCTGGGCCAAATCCCGGTCCGCAATTGCGTCTCGACACGCTTTGCGGCCGCACGTGCTTGAGTCAGTCGGGTTTCCAGCGCCAAAGGCGACCCGATGTGGCTTTTTTTATACAATTTTCTCCAATTTTTCTGTTTCCAGTTTCCAAAACCCACCTAGAGTCAGCAGATCGGCGGCTGCGGCGCTGAAAGCTCTTCTGACTCTGGAGCGTACGGCCGCAAAGCTTGTCGAGACGCAATTGCGGGCCGGAATTTGGCCCAGATAAGCGCAGTACTGTCGTCTAGAAATATGGACATTCGATGCTGTTTTCGAATCAGGGCTAGGCTCACGCTGTGATCATCACAGAGGGGGCCGCAGCTCTGGGCACTGAGAAGGGAGGGGGCCGCAGCTCTGGGCACTGAGAAGGGAGGGGGCCGTAGCTCCGCCGGATGCCAGGGAAGAACTGTTAGTATCAGAAGATTGTGAAAATAAATTTAACAAGATCGCAACTGGCTGAAAATGTAAAAGTACTTATTTCTTATCCATAAAATCTACACATGTTGGCGATTTTTTCATTGATATGAAGACCAGACACAGGGTACCGCGGAAATTTATTCGGCAGAGGGAGGGGCCGCACTAGTTTCTGAGCTGCAGGGAGGGGGGCCGCACCCCACACGGACCGATCACAGTGTCATGCTTTACCCTGAGTCGAATGCATGAATAATTTGGACAACGTTTGAAAAAAGTCGAATCAATGAATTTTTCGAATTTGGCCTTTACAAAATTACCGAATAAAAATCCTCTGTTCGGGGGCAAATTCAGTTGGTGCCGTCCTCAGATATTTGTGGGGAAGTTCCCCAGGACAATAGACTTGATTTGGTCGTTATCACTCGGTTTAGGGGAGAGGGGCGAGACGTGCCATAGGTGGTTTCACACTTTGCAAGTTGAGGGGATTTGCCACACCAGGACAGTGTAAGGTGTCTCTGCCCGGATTGCAGGGCGATAAAATAAGCTTCTCTGTAACCTACGTCGAAGGTGAATATTTTTAGCCCTATTCCAGTTTTCCAAGATCAGGGAACTGTTGAGAATAACGAGTTTTGGAAAGCTGATATTTGATCAATCAATGAACTTGGAGTTTTAGCTCGCGACAGCATGAGGAAGACCGGCGATCGGGAGAACGAGGGAAGACCTGCTGGCCGGAGGTCCTCTCCGCCTCCCCTAGATTCGGGGGAAGTTCCCCAGTTGTTCCAAGGGAAGTTCTGCTGTCGTTCTCGGAAACTTCCCCACGAATGTCTGAGCCGCGTGCCTATGCGGAGCGAGGGTAGAGACAGCGAGAAAGTGGGCGAAATGGAGACGCAACATACGCGCGCAGGCGCACGCGATCAACAGCAATAGAATTCACTACCGAAACAGAGGATACATGTATTCAAAAAAAGGCATTTTCGAACTTCCAGGGTTTTTGAAACAACGCGTTTTCATTGTTATTAATTGAATGAATTCGAACCAGGGTTTTTGAAACAACGCGTTTTCATTATTATTGATTGAATGAATTCGAAAACCTTTATCTAGTCCGAAATTAATGATTATTTGGAGTACTTTTCTGATTATTCGGAAAATTTGCATTTTTTAGGGAGTGAAGATTCGAGTGTCGTGACCCAAAACCGGCCAAATATTCGAAAAAAAATAATATTTCTTTCTCTTGAATAAACCGAATATTCGGAAAATCGATGAGTCCAAATTCCCGGACGAGGCGAATATCCGGAAAACCGAAAGGTTTATCTAAAATTCTGAATGAATCGAATGTTGGGAAAAACATAAATTCCGACATAATAAAAAACAATAAATTAAAATATAATAAATTAATTTTCGATCGAATCGAATAATGAATATTTTCGAATATTCGGATATAGTTGACCGCAATGTTAAAAGGACATGGTGCGGTTGCGGACTCGCACTAAAAACTACGGTAGAATCTGGCACTTGGCCAGATTTCGCCATCGATCGGCGCCACAGCTGATATTCTCGTGAGCAGAGAGACGACGGTTGGCGCTGATCGAAAATCGAAATCTGGCAAAGTGCCAGATTCTACCGTAATTTAGTGCGAGTCCGCAACCGCATCATGTCCTTTTAACCTTGCGGTCAACTGTATTTATTTGAGATAATCGAATTTCGGTTTTCTGCGAACATATGATTCATTCGGGAAATTGAAGAAGTCAGTACTTCGATTTCTAGAGTTCTTCGTTAGTTCAAATCATTCGCCTTTTTGAATATTCAGCCAGTTTCGGGTCGCAACACTTGTACATTCAGTGACTGAAAAACTTTGAAAATATTTACGAAATGATTTATGTATGTTAGGATTATTCACAAATTCGAATTTTTTCCGAACAGTCTGATAAATTTCCCTAATATTTATTCGTATCGAATAGAGGATAGGTTTTTGATTTCATTTTTCATTTCGGACATTCGAGAGCAGGGTTGAGCAACCCATTGCGCCAATTTTAAGCGGAGCTACGACCCTCCTCCCCCATAACCAATTTTTTTCTGAAAATTCCCTAAATTTTTGCGGTCCCCCACCCCAGATAAAAAAATCGTTGCGCTTTTTGACAGCTAAAAAGTTGGAAAAAGTTCAAATTTGTGGTAAAATTTGATCGAATCGCACGAACCCCCCCCCACCGATTTTCATTTTCTTCAAAATTTCTCAATTATTTTACGACCCCCCGTTGCACCGAGTAGCAACCCTGCTCATCCCTGTTCGACACACCTCATTCGACTCCATTCATTCGGTAATATAGGAAGGCTATATTCAAAAATTCATTTGTTCTCGTTTTTTTTCAAGGGAGGTTATTTGAAGTATTCAGCGATTCGATGTATTCTAAAAATGCGAAATTTGAAATAGTCATTTGAAACCTGGAGTTGAATGCTCATATCTAGTCGTCTTTCCGGTTCGGAATGGTAGTGATCAGATAGCGAGGTGTTGTTCGATCGGTCATTTGCTCTCCCATCAATCCGGCGCTACAGTCGGAGTGTTGGGTTGCTCCAACTTCAAAACTCTTGTTTCAGGTTAAACTTTCGTTTATACGTCGTATAATAGTGGACAATGCTGTGACCGATGCGAATGGATCAGACAGAACGCGCATCCACTTTGAACTCAATGTTCCTGTTGTAATACGGCGAAGCTTCGTAGCTGAGGATCAGAAGGTTGCAGTTTCTTAGCTCTATAGTTTATTTTTGTCAATGAACTAATAATTTTTCAGAAAGTTACTGCGAGTTTTACAAGGTGGCTAAAGGTTCGCAGAGGTCGCAAATCAACGGAAATTCCTCATGATCTGGCCATGGTTGATGGTTCGTTCTTCACTATAGAGCTGGACCAGATAAATTCGGTGAGTTTTTGGCTATTTGACCTACTTAAGTTGGAGCAGTGGGGTTGATGTCGATCACGGTACGCTTTCAGATTTTGTACTCAAACAAAATGTCGCTCAACGCTCATCTGGTAAGCCGGGGTGGTCAGCGGGATAGTGGCCGTGGTGCCTGAAACTCGAAGTTTTGTCGCTCGCGGTAGTGGCTATATCGGGCGCGTGAAGCCACAGAATATACACACGGCGCATCTGTATGCGACGCGGTTGGAACATCGGCACGCAGCGCGGCCAGGGCACCGAACATCAACTGGGGCCGCCAGCGGTTGAATGGGGCGTCCAGCGACCGGACTGGACAAGTAACTGAACCGAAAAAAATCCGAGTCCGGGCTCAAGAATGCTTCGTATGCATCCACTGGAAATGGACATCGTGGGCGTCGAGCCCCTTTTTTGGGGTGCGCGCTCTGCCTGTGGTAGACACCTTCGCGCCCTTCTCCCAGCGATTGGCGCGCTCTAGTGTGAGGAGGGCAAGCTTGTGCTTATCGCGTGTGTTTGGGAAAGTGGGCGAGTCGGCGTGGGCGTCGAGCTACTTTTTGTCTGAGTATGTCGTCGATTTCAAAGGCTTCTCGCAAAGACAAAATGCCGCTCAACGCCTGGCTAGAAAGTCGGCGTCGTCAGCGAGATAGTGTCCGTGGATTTCAAAATTCGAGGTGTTGTCGCCCGCGGCAATGAGCGTCGCGGGCGAGCAGCTGCTGAATACCCGAGCGACAACCCGCTGAACCTGAATGGCCCGGGCGGCGAGACCCTAAAAAAATCGCGGCCGGCTATCTGGTGCGCAAGGCGGACAGTGAGCCGAGCACTATCCTTGACTACCAGCGGTTGGGCGTTTTGGGTGCACGCTGCGCACGTAGTAGACACTATATCGCCCTCATCCCCACGATATGCACGCCCTTGGGCCGTATGCACATCTCTCCACGAGCGTTCCCGTTCCCGCGAAGGCCATCCATGATTGGTCAATTTTGTCTGATGACCAATCACAGAGTGGCTTCGCGGGGACGGGGACGTTTGAGGAGAGATGTGCATACGGCCCCTTGTGTCAGAAGGGCGAGCACGTGCTTATCGCATGTCTCGATGATAGTGGGCGGATCGGCGTGAGCGTCGAGCCCTTTTTCTCTGAGTAGCATCAGCACGTGCTGCTTCTAGGAACAGGTGGTCGATTCAAAGCGACCATGTGTTGCTAATAGGCAAAACATTTGGTGCACCTCATCGGTTTCTCTAGAGTTAAGCGGTTGCTGTCTCATGGGACAGCGAGGGGGACGTGAAAAGTTTTGAAGAAAGTTGAAGTTCTATGGGGATGTCAAAACCTTTGGCCAAATCAAGGAGTGATTCAATTCAATTCAATAGCTTTATCTGGCGACAAAGAAACATACAAAATGTATGTAAGATAGGTTTAAACAAGACAGCCTGGACATGCAGGCAAACAAAATGTAGGCAAAGAAAACACTCGTACGAATAAGAGCACCCTGAATGTAAAGCTTTAGCAGAAAGCACGGCCATCGATCTCATGCAATGACCTGAGGTTGAAATGGGATAGCCTGCTTTTGAAAATCGGAAAATGCGGGGCCCCAACGATCTCTGAAGGTAATTTGTTCCAAATTGGGATGACTCTAAATGCAAAGGAACGCAGCACGTTGGACTTCGACGTAAATCTACGTGCGAGCTGAACTGCGCGCTGGCGGGAGCGAGTACAGCGGCAGGTGAACACGAAAACACTCTCAAATGGGATGTCGCAAAGACCGTTAACGATTTTATAACATAGGTGTAAATCAAACTCGGTTCGCCGATATCGTAGGGTTTCGATCCCCAACATTTCAAGCCTTGTCGTATAGTCTGGTACTTCTCGCGTAGGAAATACTTTGACAAGAACGCGTTTTGAGTACCGCCTTTGCACGTTTTCAATTACTTCATCATCTTCGACAGAAGATGGTGACCAGACCTGCGTTCATTATTCCAAGAGCGGTCGGCAGTAGACAATGTATGCTTTCCTGTAATGTTCGAGACATGGGTATTGCAGAGATCTCAGGATGCAATTTGCCACACGAGAAGCTTTCTTAGAGATTTCCTTGCAGTGGGATTCCCACTTAAGGTCGGTGCTAATAAGCACACCAAGATCACTGACAGTCTCGCGTACGGGAAGCGCAACATCGTTTAGGCGTGAAAAGCACTCATGTTGGAAATTAATATGGAACAAGCTGCATTTTTCTTCAGATATTTTTAGCTGCCATAGCTTGGACCAATCAGAAAGCCGGTTCAGGTCACACTGAAGCTCGTGAAAATCGATGGCGGGGTTGCGAAGGGGACGATATATCTTCAGATCATCAGCAAAAAGCTTGCATGTGCTCGACAATCCGTCAGAAATGTCGTTCACATAAATGAGGAAAAGCAAATGACCCAGAACGCTACCCTGGGGAACACCGCTGACGATTGGGCAAGAATGAGAACAAAAGTCGCCAATTTTGACTATGAAGTCACGAGGTGTTAGAAAGGAATTCAACCATTTTAAAATGTCACCAGAAATGCCGTAGCCTTCAAGTTTCAGAAGTAGCTTTGGATGACTGACTGTATCAAAAGCTCCCAACTTCTCTCTTCTTGGAACCTCGGCATTTGAAATGATGTGTTTTGTTATACTTCTGTCTTGCGAGGTTTTTACGATGGAACTTTATGAAGCGGCCTGACGTTTCGACGTTACCGTCGTCTTCAGAGGCCTGAGCGTGACGCAAGATTAGAACATGAACTACCCGATCAAGCGCTCAAACCGCCGAGGTTCTGCCTTGCGAGGTTTTTACGATGGAACTTTATGAAGCGGCCTGACGTTTCGATTGGGAGGTTTTTCCGGCGTGGCTCTGAGGGCACATCGAAAATGCCTCGGCGGTTTGAGCGCTTGATCGGGTAGTTCATGTTCTAATCTCGCGTCAAGCTCAGGCCCCTGAAGACGACGGTAACGTCGAAACGTCAGGCCGCTTCATAAAGTTCCATCGTAAAAACCTCGCAAGGCAGAAGTATAACAAAACACATGTATCAAAAGCTTTAGCATAGTCTATGTACACAACATCAGTTTGTTAGCTTTCGTTCACAGCCGAACACCAGTCGTGGAACGAGGATACCAGCTGAGATAGCGTTGATCTACCAGGCAGAAAACCATATTGCGCAGGGCTGAGGAGGTCATTCGACGCGAGATGGGATAGAACACAATCTTTGATAATGATTTCGAGAACTTTGCATACTGATGAGGTTAAACTGATGGGCCGATAGTTCGAGACCTGAACAGCTGGTGCCTTTTCCAGAAGCGGGGTTACAATCGCAGTATTCCATGCGGACGGAAGCGTTCCAAGAGCAAGACTATGTTTGAATATGCACGAGAGAGTATAACATAACCCGTTAGCCGCCCTTTTGATGAAGTACGAGGGCACCGAGTCCGGGATGAGCGAAATCTTGTCATTGAGCCTTTTTATGGCACCCATTACAACCTCGCAGCTGATAGGGACGGAGCACGATTTCTGGGAACATCGGGAGGAGAATAGTGGGGTCGCACCGTTGTCATGAGTAAATACCTTGGAGAAATATTCCGCGAACATTTCGCATTTTTGCTGATCATCGATAATGACTTCGCCCTCTTCATCTTTTAGAGATGTGATACCCTTACGTGTTTTCATCTTTGCATTCATGTACTTGAAGAAGTTTTTTCGATTTCCCGAGCAAATAAGGCGTTTTTCGCAGTTCTTGGCAAACCGTTTGCATTCTCAGGTAAAACTAGTTGTCCAGAATCGTACGAATAGTTGTTGAGAATCGGTCGACAATCGAGAAGTTGTCCAGAAAGTTGATAGAAGTTGTCGAGAATTCTGAGATTTGCAGTATTTGTCGAGAATTGCGGCCGATTTGTTCAGAATTTCAGAGAGAGTTGCCGAGAATTCGGGGGAACGAGTGTTTGCCGAGAATTCGGATAGATTTCTCGACACCTCCTTCCGAAATTGAGAATATGTTTCGAATATGTCGAAAATTTCCCAAGAATTCAGGTCATCACTTCAGAACCCTCTTTACACCACTTTCTTCAATTATTGCAACTGCGGTTTTTGTTCTTTTCTTTTCATGTGGGCCCTCTGTGGTTTTTTTTCTTTTTTTCTCCATTCTTCTTGCTGGTTATCAATTATAATGTATTTCACCGACTTCTTGAACATCAAACTCGCTTCTTTTTTAAAATTTCATCTTCTCAAAATAGCGAACATACCAAAACATGGGATTTTCTACTTAAAGAATTTTGAAAATTTACGAGCTTACAAGTACAGGCCATAAAACGGCCAAAGTCTCACCGTCGACTGCGTACCACGCGCTGTGCGGCCGCCGCGCGACGAGTTTCGGCCGCCGCGCGGAGGCCGAAACGTCGCGCGGCGGCCGGAACTCGTCGCGCGGCGGCCAAAACTCGTCTGCTTCCGACGCGCGTGCGGTCGCGCAGCGCGTGGTACGCAGTCGACGGTGAGACTTTGGCCGTTTTATGGCCTGTACTGATCTTTTTTCCATGATCGGTAGTTGCGGCAGTCGGATTTAAGATATAATATTCAAGAAGTTACCCAAGAAGTATCAGAACAACGTTTGAAATCAAGATAGTTAATTCTAATAACTCTCGAATGATTCAGTTCTGACCGAAATTTGCAACTCTAAACCTTGCAATGGTTGTTTATCATTACATTAATGTATTAGGTTGTCCGATAAGTTCTTGCCGTTTTTTTAAATTAAAAAATTAGCGATCGAAATGAAATTTTTATTTTTTGATACAATGTTTTGTGTTATTCGAAAGAGAATTTTTCGCTCTACAAGAAAGTCTATTTGGTTTTTTTTGTTTCGATTAGTTTTTGTTAATTTTTAGAGCATTTAGATGGAGTGTCAAGTCGACAAAAACGAGCATTTTCGACACCATCTACTTTTTGCGTTTAACCGAGGTGTCAAAGCCACGGAAGCTGCTAGAGAGATTTGTGCCGTATACGGAAAGGGTGCCATAGCTGAAAGAACTGCTCGATATTGGTTTGCGAAGTTCAAAAGTGGCAATTTCGAGTCATAACAGTCATAACATAACAGGAGCAAGTCATAACATAACATAACATAACAAGTCATAAGTCACACAGGAGCAAGTCATAACAAACAACGGAGAATACATTATTGATTAAATTGTTGTTATTTTATGTTTAAAAATAAAGTTATAAAAAAAATTAGAAAAAAAACGGCAAGAACTTATCGGACAACCTGATACAATATGTGGACTTCCGGCGCGTCCACACCTGAAGCCAGCGGTTTGGCCGCTGGCTCCAGGTGTGGACTCGCTGAAAGTCCACATTTTGCAAAGTATGGGTCACGAGAGTAGGATATTTGAGGATATGGGCTCTCTACATACAAAGGGAGGAGTACCGTTTTCTCAGTTCGACATGTCACGCGACTCAATGCAAGCGAAGTGGTCCCGAGTGGAATTAGGGCCGCGAAACGCGAGACAACTCCTCCCTCGGTGTGTAGAGAGCCCCTGTCCCAGATTTTTGAGTTTATCGGGGTCTATTTACCTTCCATACAAACTTCCACCACCTAAGATCACCGCTGGATCCGGAGATGCTCAACCTACGCGTGGTGGATCTGTGGAGTCGACTACCAAGATCAAGGAGACTCATCAAACGGGCATCTACAACTCCACGAGGAGTTTTTTCTGTGTGGGAGTGCGAATGGCTGGCTGCCGCACTCCTTCGTATTCTACTACTACGAGCTGGCATTGAGAGGAACCCAGGGCCGCGCAAGACTCCGCGATATCCCTGTTGTCACTGTGGATTATCGGCTCAACACGCTAGCGTTCAGTGCGGTGGTTGCCTTGGCTGGGTACACCTCAAATGTTCGGGGTTAGCTAGCTATAGTGACTACACTGATGCTTTTGTTGTATATCTTGCTCTAATTCTCCCCTAGTGCTCCTCATCATAGTTTGGACATTTTTCAACTTAACATTAATGGCCTGCGTGCCAAACTTGTTGAACTGACATTGTACATTGAACGCTATCATCCTGATGTCATCCTCCTGCAGGAGACAAAACTTAGCGCTTCCTCTTCCTTCCCCCGCCTCCCCGGTTACACGTCTTACCACCTCCCCGTACTTCCCATGGTGGTGGCGTCTCTACTTTTGTAAAATCTTCTATTCCCTCACACCTCATTGCGCTCCCCGCTGATAATGTTGTTGAGTGTATCGGTGTCCATATTGTATTGCAAAGTTGCCCATTAGATGTTGTTAATGTTTATATTCCCCAACCACCTCTTGTCCCAATTCTTTTGATCCTACACCATTTTTTGCTTACTGTACACTCTTCCCTCCCTTCGTCCTCAGTTATTATGGCTGGTGATTATAATGCGCACTCATCGTCCTGGTTCTCCTCTCTAGGTCTCGATGATAGAGGCGAACTACTTGAGCAGTTTGCGGATGATTGTGATCTTGTTGCTATCAATGAGGATGCCCTACTCGTCTCCCCAACACGGGCAGGCCCTCTTCGCCAGATGTTACTTTCGTCTCTTCCTCTCTGGCTGTATGTTGTAACTGGTCCACTGCTGTTGTCATGGCCAGCGATCATGTACCAATATGTGCTTCACTGGATTTGTCTCTTAATAGTCATCTTGCACCTTCTCAGGCTCACGTAGCAAACTGTATACCAATTATCGTAAGGCTAATTGGGTCCTGTTTAAGGTGTTACTCGGTCGGGTAGCCAACTATCCGCTCACCGGCTCTGTACACGAGAAAGAGAAGTTCGTCGTTGATGCCATATGCAATGCCTCTAGAACAGCCATTCCTACAGGACGGGTGAGAACGTTTCACCCTAACGTTCCGAAGGAAGTTCTGGAGCTGATCGAACCACGAGATGAGAAACGTCGAGCCAACCCCGCTGACTCGAGCATTCAGCAACTGTCTGACGAGATCACCAACTTGCTCAACAATCACAAGCAAAAGCGATGGCAGGAGTTTACTGAATCCATTAACTTCAAGACTGACGCCAACATGGAGCGTTCTCAAGAAGCTTTCAGGAAAGAGAATGTCAACGGAGCGAAACATGCTGGAGTTCCCTTCTGGTAGATTCGAGTCTGGATATGGTGCTGCCTGTCGGCTTGGGAAACTCTTTGCCTCGGCGACGTCGCGCCGTGATCGTTCTCATAGAAGAACTCTCCGGTCCATAAGGAAACTCAGTCGTCACGATACACCTGCAATAACTCCTCTACTATGTCAGCCCTCATCAATTCCTTGAAGAACTCCAGGGCTGAGGACCCGACGGCATCTCAGCTATCCATCTAAAGCATCTGCCAAACCAATTCCACGAGTTACTAAGCGATCTTATCTACTCTTCGTTCAGTACTGGTGTGATTTCCCGCAAGGTGGAAGCAAGCCATCGTCCTACCGTTCCCGAAGCCAGGAAAGCCTGAGGACAAGGCAACCTCACATCGACCTATTTCCTACTGTCCCCATTGCTAAGTTAGCGGAGAAGATCATCTGTCCGCATCTCCAAACTGCACTCCAACATAACGTATATCAACATGGCTTTAGAAGGCTCACTCCACCATAACTGCACTCACGTCGATCACGGAGCACATTGTGCCGGTTTCAACCAGAAAACTCCTGCTGGTAGAAGTCTGGTCGTGGCAGTTGATCTGACATCCGCTTTTGACAACGTCAGCACTTCCTTGCTGTCGAAGTCGATTCTGGACTGTGATATGCCCGACTGGTGTAAACGATGGACCGACAACTTTGTCAAAACCGCTCTATACGTGTGAAGTTCGACGGACACTTGTCGAAGTCTGTTCCCTTGAAGGCAGGCGTTCCCCAAGGTGGAGGATTGTCACCAAGGCTATTCTCTCTGTATCTGTCCGATATTCAGGCCATCGCCTAACATCCACTTATGTCTGTATGCGGATGACATCACTATTGTGTGCACTGACCCTGTTATTGACCGCGCCTCTGCGGAGATGAACAAATACCTCAGCAGTCTGGCCGTATTCTTGGAATCAAAACAGTTAAAGGTCTCGCCTACGAAGTCCAGCATTACTCTGTGCACTACTGCCACGGCTGAACACAAACTGCATCCCCAGGTTTTCTGGGAAGGAAATCTGCTGCCCCTATCCAAACACCCTCGTCTACTCGGTGTATTCCTGGACCCTTCATGGCGATTCCATGAAAACTCACGTATTCGAGCTGCTGCGGCCAATGCGCGTAACAACATACTCCGCGCTCTAGCTGGCACTACATGGGGTAGCTCAAAGGAAGTCTTGCGCGTTACGTACAAGGCGATGATACAGCCCTTACTGGAATATGGAGCCCCGGTCTGGTCAAGGCACTTGACGGATACGTCCTGGAACAAACTTCAGCGAACACAAAACGCTGCTTTACGTGTCATCACTGGATGCCCCAAGTCCACTCCTATATCCCACCTACATCAAGAATGTGCACTACTTCCTGTAAAGCAGCATTGCCAACTGCAGACCCAACAGTTCCATATTGGCATAGTCAGGAATGTCGCTCACCCCAACTATCACTTGCTATCATCCAACCCCCCTCATTCCCGCAACATCCGTGCACCGTTGTATGCTACTGTCTCTGTAAATGACCGTCAACGTTGGGCGACCTCAGAGCTCAACCGGAAGAGGCTCCTGCAGATGGAGCACACCAGATTCGTCAATGAATACCTCTCCTGTGCCCCTCCCAATTCTATACTCGATGGTGTACCGCCCAAGGTCGATGATAGTGAGATGGATCTACCAAGACGCTCCCGAGTAATTTTGGCAGGTCTTCGCTGTGGACATTCCTCATTCCTGAAGGCCTATGTCCATAGGATCGATCCATCGGTCCCCGACGTATGTCCTGACTGCCATGGCACAGGGCATGATTCATTACATTTATTTTCATGCCCAGCTCGACCAACTTCACTGACAGCTCTGGATATGTGGAAGAAACCGTGCGATGTGGCCGCCTTCCTGCGCCTATGAGAAGATGCTCGTTGTGGCCGATAAGAAGAAGAAGAAGATCACCGCTGAACCCCGCTACAGTATAATGGTTCACACTTTTCTCAGGAGAAGTACAGCCGGAAGTCGTCAATTCTGAAAACTAGGAGCCACGAGAGAAGGATATTTGAGTCCAGCGTGGTCAATTTACTCTCTACTCAAACTTTCACCGTGGTACTGATGGCGCACTGGTGCTGGGCAAGGCCAATAGCGGCCCATGTTGAACGATTTTGTAGACCCACAGCATATATGATGCACAGTTTGCCTCTGCCAAACGTCGATAAAGCGAGCCAAGTTGGGAGTCCGGCAAACTGAGTGATATGATACCATCTTCGTAAGCTTCTCCGACCGTTGTAATCATCGGTTGAGCAGGAGCTCCAATTTATGGTTAAGTGCACACAGTTGTACATGTGTAAAAATGCGGGTTAACTGTCGAGAGTCGGGCAAGGAGTTGTCGAGAATTGGTCGAGAAGTAGTCGGGCATTGTCGAGAATTTGGCGAAAAGTTGTCCAGAATTCTCTAGAGTCTGCGAAAGTTGTCCTGCATTCGTACGCCTGCAGGACAACTTTTCGTCCGATTCTCGACAACTAGTTTTACCTGAGTTCTTTTTCGAAATCCCTAGCACATTTGCTGAAGGCAACGCGCCCACCATGCTGAAAGCGGTCACGCCAGAGGAAGTGCTTTTTAGCGGCCAAGCGTTGCAGGTGCGGTGGAAGGTTTTTGGTCTTAGGGCCATGTTTCCGAAGTGGGACACATTTCTCTATTACAAGGTGGACATAGGAAATGAAGGCTTCATACACCTCATTTATATTGCGGCACGTGCAAAAGAGTTCATCCCAGTTTGTTCCTATCAACCAGAGATTTACTTGGTCCCAATTGGCTCTGCGAAAATCGAAATTACGAGCTGTTTTGGGAACATCAGGTTGACATGCGATTTCAAAGGCTATGCTACAGTGGTCGCTTGTAGAGAAATTTTGCTGAACCTCCCAATCAGTAATTAAAGTGAGGTCATTGCATAAGATCAAATCCAGGACATTGCGCCCGTGAGTGGGCTCAAAATTCAGACATGATAGACCAGAACTGGTAAGAAAATTATCGAATGAAGCATTAAATAGCATACCGGAATCTCCAGAAGAACACGCATAATTGAAGTCACCAACGACTATGGAAGGGAATTGCACCGTACACCAGTCAGCTACAGTCTCTAACAATTCGACAGAGTCCTCACTACTCGTTGCTGGCCGCCGGTAAGCTGCAATCAAGCGGAAACAGGGACCAAATTGAAACACAACATCAAGAAACAAAAGCTCACAACAGAAGTTAAAGGATTTGGGTATGGATTGAGCAACTCTAATAGTATTCTTTACAACGATTGCGACACCACCACCAGTAACGCCCGATATTCGGTCGCATCTATACACCACATAACCGCCATCTAATGCTAGGAGCGAGTCCGGGTCGTCCTCAGTGAGCCAGGTTTCGGGTATAATAACTATATCGGGAGACGAATAGTTGAGCAGTGTGTTCAGAGAGGCTAATTTGTTCCTAATAGATCGAGAATTGAAGTATACACAGTTCAGGCTACCCATTGCCACTGAGGCTGACTCGCTCACACTCACTGTGATGGGGAGAAGCGAGTGGGAGGGTGGGTCGCCCGAGGGGTGGAGACCGACGGGGCGGCCTCGTCCCCTCAGGCGGACTCGGCCCTCCCTTTTTTGGGATCTCGCTTCTGCTCATCACCTTTCTTTTGTGAATCATCACATCCTCGTCCGACCTGCGAGCTTCGCGGAGCTTAGCTCGCAACTCCGAACTGTACGACGGGCGTACGTATACATTTTCCCAGTCACTGGAACGTTTTAGCTTATAGCTGCTGCGTAGTAGTTGAATGGCGTCGTGATGATTGGCGAAGGCGACCTTCACCGGACGCTTCTTCTCCTTATCAAAGGATCCCATCCGGTACACAGTCGTCGGGATGGCGTCGACCTCTAGATGATCGAGCAGGGCCCTCACGGTTTTCTCGTCGGCCTCCCTCCGGCTGTGTGCCGGCAAATCGCTCTCCTCTACCATACCCATAATCACGACCTGAGAAGGAATCACCTGCGGCGTAGCCGCCGGAACGGCTCGCTGAACTGCGTCACCGGCGGCAGGTGCTGGTGGCGCCACTCCTCTCATCTTCGTCAGCTCACCAACGGCTTCCGTTATCGAGCGGATCAGGGGCTGCAAGGCATCTGCGAAAAGTCTTCACCATTTGTTCGACCAGACCATTCATCGCATCCTTCAAAGTCTCGTTGATCATCTCTTGAACCTCGGCTCTCTGTTTGGCTTGCATGGTGACAGGATGCTCGATCGTACGATACCTCAAACTTGGGTAATTAAACCGTGATGTGATATCGACCAGAGAAATTGAAGAAATAGAGCTGAAATTACGAAGATTTTCTCTCTTTTTTTTGAAGAGCGTATCAGTCACGAAATTTCCGGGAAAAATCCCATTAAAGGGGTGGGGAAGCGGTGAATTTTTTGAAACGTTTTGCAGTTTTTTCTCTACAAGGAGGGGGATGTGGCTTTTTCGAGGTCCGGAATAATGGTCTGTTTGACCCTGTATATCCCTATCCTTACCTTTTCGCCTCACTGAAAGACCCTTTCGTCATTCAACTCAAAGCTCTATATAGCAGTTACAAAGCTAGGTTCGCAAACACCTCCAGAAATACATCACTAATGTTTAGTTACGAATGGCCAGGTCGACAGAAAGTGCTACAATATCAGGAAGCGTGGCCTGCGGCAGGACGATGAAGGACGCTTCAGAGAGCCTAGTCCCATAAAATTTCTCTGAGTAGTTCCGGTGTCTCGGTGTAACTCTTTTTGTTTATACAGGACGCTACGATCTACGCTATTCTGTCTCGTCTTCGAGTGAGAGGTGGTATGAGTATCGAGTTCGCCAGCTACAATGTAGGTTTCAAGTTCTTGAGATCTGTGTCGAGAAAAAAGAAGGCAATTTTCTTTTTTTGTGAGAATCTAAAATTTCTATGTGGTTTCTAGATGGTGAGCAAACTGTATTATGGCAATGATTGTCCATATGCGAGGTGGACTGGTGATGAGCGCAACTGGAGTGTGAATGCGGCGGCTTCTGAAGACGACAGGATTATGGCGGATTTCCTTCGACAGGTTAGTGTTGTGATGTTATCTCAATTGTTGTTTTCTAAGAAGATTTAGCTTTGACGCTATAGTGCAACCCTGCCATTGAAGAATCCAAGTGTGAAAAGATTGAGGGACAGCATCTCTTTTTGCATTCGATAAAGCGGAAAAAGTTATTGCAACAACTAAAAAATTGTCTGGAAAGGTACTCTGAGGTTTGGGAAAATCGAAAAATCGCAAGATCTTGGTCTGTTAATCATTGAACTCCTAATTTTTTTTTTCAGACGGTTTTCAAAATTTCGTAGGAAAATTTCTTTTCCCATTAGAGAGCACAGTTCTGGTGAGGAAGTTGAAAATGGGTGCACCTACTCAGAAAAATGAAAACAAGTCACTTGTAGCATAAAAGGCTGAAAACAAGTTACTTGTAACTTATCTAATTCGATGTAGGTTACGGGCGGCTTATCTGAGGTCATTCAAGTTACATGCAACATATCGATGGGATACCGCGTGCAGTGCGGCTCCGATATGTTACATGTAACTTAAATGGCACAGGATAAGTCGCTAGTAACCTAAATCGGACAAGAGGCATTTCCTATGGGAGTATAGAATGCACTCTCGCGGTCAGGCCTAGGACTGGCGTTACTTTCGGTTCAGTTACCCAAGTTTGAGGTATCTCACCCCACAGTAGCAGGTAAGGCCCCGTACAGCGCTTTTCGCGTAGCGCGTGATCTGAGGCGCGTGCGGACGCGTTCTCCGCGTCGCGTGGTGGCCACCCGTGGTGAACACATGGGTATCAGTAACACAAGTGTAACCTACATGCAATACATATAATGTGAGTTACTTGAGACATTCAAGTAAGTGACAGTTAAGTTACAAGTAACTCGTTTTCATTTTTCTGAGTAGCTTTTATCCAAAATCGAAATTGATTAGATTTCTTTGAAGTGCACTTCAGAATCGAGGGTTCGCTGACTAAGTTAGCCGTGGAGCATCATATCTGCGCTAGCGTGCACGGCTAAGGCTTATTTCACACTTCCATCGCTGATCGCCGCAATGGCTTGTTTTGAATACAGATCGACGTGCGACGCGATCTCGATCGATGCTCATGGTTATCATCTCATCGCGTCGCGCGGCGAACTCGGAAAGAGGCCTGGGAGACTAGGATGCGTGGGTGGATACCTATTATCGACTTTAACGCTCACTGCACAAAAGTGAGTCAAGTAGTGGAGATTATTGATGGGTATTACTCTAAGTTAGAGAAAGTTACTAATCATACAATATCGATTTTTTGCCTGCTGCCTAAAATGCGGCTATGAGTGGTGATTTTCGATGGCGCAAGTTTACGCATTACCCTTCCCCTGTCGCGCCGAGGCGCAGTTCCGCTGGATCCTGATAGTGAGTGTTCCGTCTCATTCCATATTTCTTCGTCTGATTATCGCCTTCTCCGGGCCGGCCATCTGCGAACACGTCTTAGCAACAGCGCGACAGTTCACATGCAAATGGTTGTACAAGGAAAATGAAAAAACTTTTTTCTCGTTTAGTTGTTTTTTTCTACAAAAAGGGCCTAAATGTACGTTGATCGATCGACTGAATAACACCCGGTCTATACGCACCGAAATAGTGACAAACGGGTGCAGAAAATCCACCCAGTCGATACTGGTGTTCCACTCAAGCACAAGGGCAGGGCCAATGTACCCGAGGTCGGTTTTTCGACCAAGTCCTACGGGGACTTTGCCCCATCCAGACATCCACCTGCTAACGACAAATCGTTGTAGCTGGATGCTCTGGATTTCTGTGTCTTTCGAACTTCGACTGGAAAACATAATGCTGATTTTTAAGACTGTGAGAGAACAAGATCTAAATGATGACGAGAAAAGACGCGCAAGGGACATTGTGAAAGAACGACAGTTCGCATTGCAGTATCTAATAGAATGTCTGTTTTCAAGGTGAGTTGAGCTGTTTTGTTATGTTGAATCATTCTGCGGCCTCGTGATTGGCTTCCTAAGCTCCACAATTTGATTTGGGTTATTGGGCTTACTGAAGACTAAACTGCGGTCCGTTTCTTGATATTCTGCGATTTATGGTAGGTCGCGACAGACATATCCTCTGGTGGGGAGACAGGTTTACTTTGTTTCTTCGCGCGCTTTTGCGGGCCAGGTTAGAGGCGGCTAGAAAGTGTGGGGAGAAGAGGACACAGCATACGCGCAGAGACGCACGCGATGAACGGAAATAAATTCCACTCCGAAACAGAGTATAATGCTGTTTAGCTAGCGTAATCGCGACGGAATGTTTGTAACCAGTATCGAACGAAAATCGATATGTCGGATGTGCAAAGTAATTGGGAAGTATGATCCCTTCCATACTTAATGTGATCTATCGTGATCTATCCAAAGTCGATAACCGAACCGTGTTGAGCACTCTAAATAACCCACTACAGAGATGGTTCCAGGCACGTATATCAAAGTGTTGTGTAAAGTGTCAAAAGTCGCATTTTGCGTCGAAGGGTTGCTTTCGGGGCGGGGAGGGGGAAGGGGGGCTAAACCGAACCTGTCAGGATTTCTTGAAATTTCACTAGTGGACCTCAATTTTGTGTTTCAAGACTCCTAAATAACTACCGGAAAAAGTTCATAGTCAAATCCTAAACTGTATTCATTGGGCTTCCTGAAATTCGCCCTGCTAGGTACCCTAACCTTTTCGCCCAACTGAGAAAACCCCCATTAATCGGTTAAGGAATGCTTCCAGCAACTAAAAACGTGGATTCGACAACATGCATTACCCTCAATAAAACGTCGAAATTCACATCATGCGAGGCGCGAGCGGCGCGCGCGACGCCTCAGCCTCCGTCTGCCCTCCGCTCTCTCACTGCCTCTAGCCTCCGCTTCGCACCAGCTAGCGTAGGAACCATGTGAATTTCGCCCTTTATAGCCTGTAACTGGTATGATTATCGTGGGAAAAGGCGTTTTTGACCTGTTCTGATTCATTAGTTATACCCTGTCCCAAATGAGGTGGCAAGCGAAGGGTCCAAAGAAACAGCGCTCGCTCTGCGTCTCCGTTATTTTCGGATTACGGCAACACGTCGCGCACGCAAATCGTGCAGCATGTCTTACCGTAATCCAAAAACAGAATTCAACGAGTTCTTCACGTGAAAAACTCGTTGAATTCTGTTTTTGGATTACGGTAAGACATGCTGCACGAATTGCGTACGCGACGTGTTACCGTTACCCGAAAATTTCAGAGACGCAGAGGGAGCGCTGTTTCTTTGGACCCTTCGCTTGCCACCTCGTTTGGGACAGGGTATAGCTAAAACGCAAGGTCTAGAGGTGTTGTCACCGGAGATAAGCGGGCTAGGGGGGTCCTAAGATTACATTCCAAAAAAGGGTAATTCGTTAATTCGGGGACAGGATCGTATCAATTTTAGACTGAGTTTTCACCTAGAAGAAGGGGATTTTTAAGAATATGCGACATTTTTTGAATATGTGGTTGCCAAGATCTGCACTGAGTTTGCGTCAACACAATCTAAGCCTGCGAGACGGAACCAAAAGTGCCAATGCTATCCGTGCCGGCTGTACGCAATGTGGTTTTTCGATGGACTGCTTGTTTTCCTCCTCCCACAAAAGTATGAACCTTTCCTGTTGAAAAAAAAAACTGAAATTGGCCTATGAACGTTTGGGTTTCTCAGGCACTATTCTATCTGAGTTATTCTCTAGAGACTGTAAAGGCGACACTACTTAATTGGTTTTTCACTTTCCTAAAGGTGCAAAGCTACTGTTGTGCAGCATGGAGGCCCTTATTTTGATTTCTATGTTTTTAGAGGTGCTGTCGTGAAGGACCAGCTGCTGTTGGATAAGCCTGTGTGGATAGATTTTCTCAAATCAATCAATCACTGCTATCTCGATGGAAAAGATGTATCTTTCATTGTTATCTCCATGAACAGCTTTGAATTGTATTGAGTTTTGAATCAATACACAATTGATTTCAGGCATGTATCCACGCCTTGGAACGGGTTATTGCTATGATCGATGAACGAAAAAGAATAGGATCAATCCTTATGGTGAGTTCTTCCGCTGATTGAGACACTTTCCATGTGCGGAGGTATTTATTCTCAGACAGTGCCGCATTCAATGCATGTCAAATATGCATTCAACTCCGAGATTAGTGGTTTCGAGCACAGCTAGGGAATTCGCTGCTAGGGGAGCACGTGCTCCTATTGTGTTTTTAATTACAACACGTGCTCCAACGAATAAAACGTTCAGTGCGTGCATAATACACAATCAACTCCATGATAAAATTGTTTCCCGAAAAAGGAAAGCATACGACGTACTCTTGAGGCGGGACTCAGATGTGGGCTGCGTCGCCGGTACAATTACCCAAGTTTGCGATACTGGAGGCCGCATACCACTGCTGGCGGCCTCAGATGGTGCTCGGCGAGCTGGCCGAGTCACGTGTCGGTGTGCTGTTACGATAGCGGCGGACTACATTGTATCACCTGCTCCTGCGATGGAATTTGGCAGCACGTGCTCCTGCGATTGAGCCTTTCGAAGGGTGTTGATGCATATTCGACCCGCATTGGGTGCGGCAATTTTCTGAGTTGTTATACTGTGCTTCTCTGGGCCAAACTCCGGTCCGCAATCGCGTCTCGACACGCTTCGCGGCCGCGCGCGTCTGAGTAGGAAGAGTTTCCAGCGCCGCAGCCGCCGATCTGTTGACTCTAGGTGGGTTCTAGAAGCTGGAAAGTAAACAAAATTGGAGAAAACCGTATAAAAAAGCCACATCGAGTCGGCTTTGGGGCTAGAAACTCGACCGACTCGAGCGCGTGCGGCCGCAAAGCGTGTCGAGACGCGATCGCGGACCGGTATTCGGCCCAGATAAGCAGAGTACGAGTGCATTTTTTTTCGATAAATCAAAGCACCTTGTTTAGGCGTTCCTTAATGAGTTTGAGTTGGCACGGAGTTATGTTGGAAGCCCGGTGCTGTCGTGGGCTGACATGAAGGATGGCTATCAAAGAGTTCGCAAGGTGGTTGGGAGAGACTGTCCGTGGTCGTTATAGTCATCTCTCTGGTTTCTATTTGTAGCTGGTTATTACACAGACAAGAGTTATATATGTAGTACCAGAGACGATTATGGCGAATCGGGTCTTAAGAAGGTACGACCACGATGGAACAAGGATACTTCGAATCACGTTCAGGTCTGGTGCTTTTCACACTTTCATTGGTGATTTTTAATTAAGGATGATGATTTTTACTTTAAAAACAAATTTGAAACGTTAAACTTGATCTTTCTATACGCTGACCTTTTTTTGTTTCAGGGATGATGACAACTCCGCTATGCGGACATCGAAAACATCGAAGGCGTTAATTGTGAAAACACTTAGACACGCCTTGAAACAAGGAGTTAGAGTGGCTGGTTGGTTAAGTAATATTTATTCTTGTTTATATAGGATTTGAGAAGAAAATAGTGTGTTTAGGTCGTGATTTTGGATATCTTGGCAGCTCCAATTCACAAATGCGGGATTCTGGTGCATATTTTATGGAGAAGTCTGGGCGAAAGCAACGCAATGAGTATAAGAAACAGCACAAAAAGAATCCTCCTGCGGATTTCCAGCCGAAAATCGACGATGCTCGTGAGAAACTTGGAAGGTTGGTTGGACATACTCAGGCGCTGGTTGGGTCCGATTCGATCATAGTACACTTTCCACTTGACCACATGACGCCCTAGACGATAATAGGACCACGTGCTCCATGTCATTCTACTGTGCACCAAATAATCAACTGCCTTCCCTATAAGGAGCACAGTAGGTATATGAAGCACCTCCTCCTATAGATAGCGCAGCTGCCGAGATGTCGTACGTTCGTGCCGTGGCAGTGTGGAGGAAACAACATCACCTTCGTGCAAACTGACATCACTCCCTCCACCGAGAGGGTTTTTGTCATGGGAGAGTCGCTGGCTGGCCCCAGCTCTCCTGAAGATTCTACTACAAAGGGCTGGCGTCGAGAGGAATCCTGGACCTGTGCAGAAGTATCAGTGTGCCACCTGCAACAAGAAAGTCAACTGGAATGGAACAAGCGTCCAATGCTTTGGATGCCAAAGGTGGGTGCACTTCTCCTGTTCAGATCATAGTTCTGTGAGGCATCACAACTCATCCTTCCGTTGTATTCTGTGCTCCGCCCCCAGCAACTCTGATTCCTCATTCACCAACCGCCCCCTCTCTATTGTACATATAAATCTTAACGGCCTTCGTACCAAACTGTCTGAACTCTCACTCTTCGCACGTACTCATCATCCGGATGTTATTATGGTTCAAGAAACCAAACTCTCTCCCTCTACCACTTATCCCCAACCAAACATTCCAGGCTACACTGCCTATCACATCCCAAGAACAGCTCTTGGAGGCTGAGTTTCTACGTTTGTGCTTTCTAACTTACCTTCTCATCTAATTCCAAATGTTCCTAAGGACGGTACTCTCGAGTGCGTTCCCGTTCACCTCCCTCCTATCTCTATTTAATATTTACATCCCTCCTACCACTTCTTGTCCCCCAACCTACAACCCCATACCTCTTCTTAAGTAGTTGGATGACTGCTCTCTCTCCCCATCAGCTGTCTTTGCAGGTGACTTCAATGCTCACACGTTCTGTTCTGCGCTTGAGTCCGACGCCAGAGGGGAAGACGTCGAGGAATGGGCTGAGGAGTGTGATCTGGTTATCCTCAACGATGATCAGCCTACTCGTCTCCCTTCCTACGGCCGACCTTCTAGCCCGGACATCTCCCTCGTTTCATCCAATCTTTCTAATTCTTGAACATGGTCCACTTCCATAACTCTTTCCAGCGACCACATTCCCGTCTTTCTCATAATTGATCTCTCAAACTCTCTTGCCCCTTATACTGGTATTCGTCAACGTTCTTATCTCAATTTATGCCTTGCTGACTGGGTCCTGTTCAGAGAGGTTGCGCTCCGCCAGGCAGCCGAGTATCCATGGAATGGCGATGTGCACCAGAAAGAGCGTCTTATATCTGACGCCATCTGGAAGGCTACAAAAGCGGCCATACCTGAAGGACGTGTGAAAAGTTTCTACCCTAATGTCACCAGGGAGATTCTACAGAAGATCAGGACAAGAGATGAAAAGAGAGCTGAGAATCGTTTGGACCCTGAGGTGGTCAAGCTGGCTGAAGAGATAAAAAAGGATCTGGACAAGCACAAGAAAGACAGTTGGGAGAAGTTCACTGAAAGGTTGAACTTTAAAACCGACGGAACAACTGCGTGGAAAGTATTGAGGGAGATATCTGGAAAGTGCGCTCCCTCCTCGAACTCTACCATAGAGTTCGATAACAGCGTCTTCAAATCAGGAAAGGCTGCCGCATATGCTCTTGGCAAAAATTTCTTCATCACACGTACCAAGCGTGGCATACAAAACAGAGTCACGGTAAGAGAACTAAGCCGTCTGCCGCTGATCAACGCCACTGAGGCCTTTACCCCCGCTCAAGTGGAGAAGGCTATCAAGGAAATGCGGAACTCGAAGGCTCTCGGACCTAATGGTATCTCAGCAGCCATCTTGAAGAAGCTTCCCACGGAACTTCTACCGATGATCGCAGATATCATAAACACTTCTTTCCGAACCTGCACTCTACCCCAAGCTTGGAAGACCGCCAATGTGATACCCCTGCCTAAGCCAGGCAAATCGCAAAGCACGGCGAAGGGCTATCGCCCTATTAGCCTGTTATCACCGATCGCGAAAGTAGCCGAAAAGCTAATCTTAAGGGACCTGGCAGAGCAGAATGAGGCACAGCAACATCAACATGGGTTTAGAAAGCTTTACTCCACCACCACTGCCCTTCTGGAGATTGTCTGCTATGCGGTCGATGGGTTCAATTTCAGAAAGCCTCTTAGAACAGTGGCCGTTGCCCTAGATCTAACCAAAGCATTTGATTCTGTTAACCTAGGACTCTTGTCCGAGAAACTATTGAAGTCCTCGCTGCAACCGTGGCAGAAGCGTTGGATAGCAGCGTTTACGAAAGGTCTTCGGGCCAAAGTACTATTCCAGAATCACGTCTCCGATAGTGTACCTGTAGCAGCCGGTGTGCCGCAGGGTGGAGTTTTGTCACCTGCCCTCTTCAGCCTGTATATTGAAGACCTACCTGAGCCTCCTGAAGATGTAAAAATTGTTGCGTATGCCGACGATATCACCATCATGTGCCGTAATCGTGATATACAGGTAGCCGCAAACAAGATCAGCGACTATCTCGTCGAGCTTAAAAACTTTCTCGATAGTATGATGCTCACAGTTTCCGCGGCGAAGTCTTCTGTTTCGGTATTCACATCTGACTCAAAGGAACACAGCGCCCAACCTGTTGTCAGGTGGGATGGTGACCTCTCGCCTACAGCGCAATTTCCTAAACTGCTGGGCCTCGTTCTGGGTTCATCGCTGAAGTTTCACAAAAATGCTGAGCATAAGCAGGCAATTATCAAGGCAAAGCTTAATGTGTTGAGAGCTCTAGGAGGAACGTCCTGGGGTGGCATCAGAGAGACAATCCTGACGACATATCGAGCTATTCTGCAGCCTGCATTGGAGTATGCTGCACCCGTCTGGCAGCACATCGTGTCGGACAGTTCCTGGACTAGGATGCAGCGGATTCAGAATGCTGCACTACGAATAGCCACTGGATGTGCAAAAAGCTCACCGATTGAGCACCTTAACGCCGAGGTCCGTATCTTGCCAGTGAAAGAGCATTGTCAGCTCCAGGCTCAGCAGATGTTTATTAATGTCCTTAAGCAACCTAATCATCCGTCGAGAAGACTATCAAATCCCGTGAGAGAGAGATCGATCAGAGTGACGTTTGCCGATGCTCCGAACAAAGTGAATGTACAGAGATGGACCGACTCGAATCAAGAACGGCTTCGTCTCTTACGCGCGGAGCACACCCGGTTCGTGAAGGATCATCTCGCCAAAGCGGCCGTCAACCCTATTCTCGGTGATGTGTCGCCCAGGGTATGTGATACCGAGTCCGAGCTCGGTAGGCGCGCCAGGTGTATCCTCGCTTCGTTGCGCTGCGGACATTCTCCGTTGCTTATGTCTTACCTGCACAGGATCGACAATAGCCAGCCTGACGTGTGCCCGGACTGTGGAAACCAAGGCCACGACACTAAACGCCTATTTGATTGTCCGAAGAAGCCAACAACGCTCACTACAATAGACTTGTGGACGAATCCAGTGCTGGTCGCCCAGTTTCTCAGCTTGTGACGAAACCCCTCTCAGTGGCTGCAAAGAAGAAGAAGAAGATAGCGCAGTTTTCCTTTTCTGGGGCCGGATGCATCAACGCGCCGTTTCGGGGTAGGGGCACGGCAGTCGGCATCATTGAAGATCGTAGTGCGAGGGCAGTAGATCATCTAATCAATCGTGCCCCAGCTGTGTTTTTCGCTGCTCTAGCTGCCCCAGCCTCTGAGATGGGGCAGCTGGGGCACGATTGATTTGTTGATTTACAGAGTTCTTCAAGGGCGCAGACTGCCCTGCCCCGCCCCGACCCGGCCCAATGATGCATTCGGCCCCTGGTGGTTCCTGGACGCTGACCTCGAGACGAACTTTGGACGATTTTTGACTACTGAGGAAGTCTGTTCTTGGTGTACATCGAAGGCGTCCTGCGGGCAGCGACAGGACTGGCCTTCTTGCTTCAAACCACGACATGGGCCTTATCCTTGTAGAACAGCCGCCTCCATTAAGGAGTCGAGGCCCCAAATCCCCAGCCCATTTCGTTCCCAATTCTGAAACAGGACTGCATGCTTTCACTCTGAAAATCGCCTCATTCAATGCGTGTCGAATACGTATTCATCTCGAGTGACCATGCGCATCGAAAGGCTCCATGGCAGGGGCACGTGCTCCAAACAGCAGAACGTGCTGCAGAATTTTATCGCAGGAGCACGTGCTGTAGGTACTCCTTTGCTATCGTAGCAGCACACCGATACGCGACGCGGCCAGGTCGCCTAGCTCAATCTGGAGCCGCCGGCGATTGGACAAGGTTTCCAGCGGCCGAAGTACCGCAAACTTGGGTAATTGAACCAGCGACGCTGCCGACATCTGAGTCCTGCCTCAAGAGTGCGTCGTATGCATTCCTTGTTTGGGAAATTGTTTTTTTTTTTCATCAAGTTGAAAGGGTATCATAACACAGTGAGCGACGTATTTGTTGTACTACAGACTGCAATTTGAAGCACAACAAGAGCACGTGCTCCCCTAGCAGCACGTTCCCTGTCTGCGCTTGAAGTCGCTTTGTGTTCGTGTTGAAAGCATATTCGACACGTCTTGAATGCGGCAATTGTCTGAGACGGTAAAGATGTGGAGGTGGCAAAGGTGTTGCAACAAGTGCTCCTGCTACAGGATGGCGTTCTGCCACAATAGCGATGTGGGTGAGACCAAATATTGCGCATTTGCAGCATTTGCCCCTGCCAGAGAACCGTCCGACTCAACATGGTGCTCGATTCGAAGCCGGATTGTGATCGAATTGGGCCCATTGTGCGGAAGCGGCTCAAACATTCGGTTTTCAAAACATGTTCGTTTGGCCGATGCGAACATGAGCTGCTCACAGCTGCCCCTTCCAGGGTGAAAATTTCCGCGCACTTAGCCTGCGTCAGGAATTGTACGTTTTGTCTGTTTTTGGACCGTATTTATGCTATAAGTTGCGTTACAAGGCAATTTGGGGTGGTTTTGAACTGATCGCCCCTACAGGTCAGCGTCTCGCCCATGTGCGGTCACTTTTACTCGTTTTTTCAGGTTCACGGAGATGGAGAGCATACCTAAGTTGATGGCTCGGCTTGGACAGTGCTTCACTCAGAGCAAGGTATACATGATTCACAATGATAGACTGGTTCACTTTTAGAAGCTTTGTTCAGACTTGTAAATCGATATATTCAGTACTCTTTCAGAAAACCAGTGTTAAACTTGAAAGAGAGCAGTACTATACGACATATGATTTCATCGGAGGAAGCAACCAAAAGGGGTGAGAAAACTGGAGCTGGGCTGCTGCCATTGTGCGATTTACATACGTTCGGCCCAAATTCGTTCGTGGGTTCGGTATATACCCGAGCGGTCTGCGTCTCTGCGTGTCTATGCATGCAGCGCGCAGTCTTTTCGTAGTTGGTAGAAAACACCGATCCGACGAACAACTCAGCGTCGACCATACATATACTTCCGACCACGGTGCGGTGTGCTACATCTGAAGCTTTTTGTCTTTAGGAAGGAGTACACATTCAGTGATGGAGTTGGAATGATGAGCATGAGTTTCGCTTCTGACATAGCGAAGGATATGCTTCTGGGAAGGTGTGTGCCGAGCTGTTTCCAAGTGAGTTGCTCTTCTTCCTTTTTAACTGGAAGAATGTGTTAATGAACTCATATTCACCTGCTTCAATTACAGTTTCGATTTCGTGGCATGAAGGGCGTGGTCGCGGTGAATCCACTATTGGACGAAATAGCCTCATGGGCAAAGAAGTACAACATTCCGCCGCCAAACCACCAGTTCGGTAGTTGGGACTTGAAGCTGGTATTCAGACCTAGTCAGATCAAGTAGGTGCATATTATTTTGCTACTGCTACTTTCAACTGATCTATTCTAAAGAGTTTTATACAAAGCAGTCAAAATGCGTAATATAAGGTACAAGTGACTGCCCTAGACGAGGTAGTTTTTGATAACTGGTGACGAGATACAGCTTCCACCCGGCTGCCCTCGTGTGGAAATGGAAAGCAAGGCAAGAAAGCCCATTTGGACAAAACGGGAAGGGAGCATATTTTTTTCAGCAGAGAATTCCTTGAACTTCTTGCTTCACTGTGCATATCTGGGCCAAATACCGGTCCGCAATCGCATCTCGACACGCTTTGCAGCCGCACGCTCCCTTAGTCAGAAGAGTTTCCAGCGCCGCAGCCGCCGATCTGCTGACTCTAGGTGGGTTTTGAAAGCTGGAAACTAAGAAAATTCGAAGAAAGTTGTTCAAAAAAGCCACATCGAGTCGGCTTTGGCGCTGGAAACCCGACTGACTCGAGCGCGTGCGGCTGCAATGCGTGTCGAGACGCAGTTGCGGACCAGAATTTGGCCCAGAGAAGCACAGTATACAGGCGGCTTTCCAATTGGCGAGTTTCAGTCTCATTTTCCCCGAAGCGCTGCGAAGCTTGGTTGAAACGATTTTTCACCATTCTCACATGTGCAATTTGGTGTGGTCTTCGCAGTATCCTGTGGGTGAATAATCGCAGAAAATCGGGTCAAAACACGATAAGGTGCTCTTAGTAGATGAATAATTCGAAGCTAAAAGTGTGCGCTTCCTTTTTGGATAATTTGCCGTTGCCTGAACATTATGAAATTTCTTCAAAGATTGAAGAGTAGTAGAGATGTGAGAAAAGGGGACTTGCGAGACGTTGCGGTTTGCGAGACGAGAATTTCTTCGTTTTTTTCGGCTTCAGCAAGTTTTGTGCGAAACTTCGAAAATGCGCGTAAGGGGTCGTTCATAAAGTCCGTCCGAATGAGACTGTTCGCCTGCGCGGTCGGCGTGCGTGTCGAGCGACAGGCGCGAAAGCATTTTTTCCGGATCAAATTCTCTACGAAGGCACTCAGCTCGTTGGGATTTTTTTCACCATTCTGTCAATATTCTAGCTAATCGATTCACAAGTTCAAAAAATGCCTATGCGACGGCCACTTGACGCGCTCGCCGTTCGCATGGGCGAACAGTCTCATTCGGACCGAGTTTTTTTCTGCCGCCATTAAGCGGCACGGTGAAGTGCAATTCCATAATATCGATCGAGCCGCGTCGCGTGATCAATATCATAGAATCGCATTTTGCCGCACGGAAGAAGTATAAAAGACCTATAAATGCAGAAAAGTTGAAGTTCTTGGATGAGCTGTTTCTGCCGCAACGGAGTCGTTGTTTTGTCGTTACGCAACATCTCGAGAGGTTTTCGGAAAGAGCGAAACGCGAAATTTCGCTAATCCCTGATTGAAGCGTGGTTCACCCTGACTAGGGACTAAACCCAGCACTAACTGGAGTTTTGAAAAATAGTCTATTGAGTGTTGTGGAGTAAGATAAAAGGAAACAATGGAAAGTTCGTTAAGTTTCTTTGATGCACCTGGTCAGATCAAAAATGGCAGAGAGTAGTTTTTTTTCAAATTTCAGAAATTGAATTATTTCCTGCCCATAAGTTGTTTAGGGATTAGTTTGGGGTCCTGAACACGAACATAAGGTCCGTTTTCAGTTTCTGGGAAGATCACTGTAAGCTATATACAGTAACCTAGTTTAATCCTCCGGAAAACTCAAAATGGACCTCATATCCATGTGCAGAAGGTTTAGGCTGGAAATATTTTGATTTCGAAAATCCAAAAAAAATTATCTACCCAGCAGGTGCATTAAGGAAGTAAACAAACCTTGAATTGTTTCTTTTCATCTCCCTCAAAGCATTGAACAGGCTGTTTTTTTTCTCGAATTTCTTGAAACTCCGGTTTGTGCTGCGATCAGTACCTAGTGAGAGTTTCGAGAAAGGCGGAGCATATTTGTCGAAGGGGTTTGGTAAATTTTTGCTACAAGCGGTTCAACGACCGCCTGTCGCGAGACTACCACCTTTTAGGTCATTGGTATACTTTTGCGACACGCAGTCGCGTCACTCTGCACAGCGACAGCGACAGTGGCATCGACATGCATCGGCGCATTTGCAGTATGTCAGCCCTTCGCGACACGTCGCTGCAACGGACACGCGACACCTGTTCCTACGGCGGCCAGTGCCGTTGCTTCGATGCTGGTCTCGCCACGATTTGTGCTAAATGTCATGACTGTCGCTCATGGCAGCGACAAAGTATACCATTGGCCTTAGGCTCCGTCCATAGCAGAGGACCAGCGGCAAAACGTCAATGAGTCGTAGCATCATGCGCCAGCGCTGAAACGCTGGCACATGACGCTCGACGTCCGGCTCAAGCAACGTGTTCGAGGACGGCACATGGTTAACGATGGTGTCGATAATATAAGTGAGAGCCGCTACTGCCGCTATGCCTCCACCGTCAGCGACAAGGCGGCTGCAGTGGTCGCTGGAGAGTCAGATCAATAACGAATGTTGAAGATACGAACCCCTAGCGTCACTTTGCGCTAGGTCGTCTGCTATGAACGGAACCTTAGGCCGGGATCATACTTACGGCGATTAGCGACAGCGACAGTGCATGTCAGGCATACAGTGCGTTCGGAAATGATAGGGACACCCCTGAAAACCACAGTCTTTATGTTTAAATTGAGTGCGGCGTTCAGTAATGCTCATAAATGAATTCAGCAAGGTAAATAACCTCTTTTCACCTGTTTCTATAACACTAGCATAATATTGTAATATTTTATTTTAAATTGTCACATTATTCGCCGTTCGGAAATGATAGGGACACTATTAAAAAACAAAAAATATCAAACAAGGAATGAACAAATACACACATACATGAAATTTAATATGATATCGCACCTCCAGAGTTGGAAATCAATTCAAAAATTCTATTCGGCATAGAAGTGATCGAATTGGATATCACATTTTTATCCAAATTTCTCCAGGCTTCGAGTACAGCGGCTTTCAGCTCGTATACGGTCCCATACTGCTTGTTAATCGCGTAAATCTGGCGCACAATTATGCCCCAGATATTCTCTATCGGGTTGCAGTCAGGACTACACGCGGGCCATTCCATCACGCGAAATCGGTTTTATTGAAGCCACGCCTTTGTGGATCTGGAGACATGGATCGCAGCGTTATCTTGCTGGAAAATGTAGCGTTGACGCCTGTTTCCAGTGAAGAACGGCAGAAGATGCGCATGCAATGTTTCTTGATACTCCTCCGAATTCATCCGACACGAAGTGAAGGCGATTTCCAAACTACCTTCGCTGCAGAATGCTCCCCAACACATCAGCGAACCGCCTCCGAAATCTTTTCGACTAAATACCATCGGATCCTTGCGAAGATCTCTCCAGTAGCATCGAGCACCGTCAGGTCCATCAAGGTTAAACTTCTTTTCGTCGGATAAAATTACCTGGAACATGTCGCCTTTATCTTTTTTAATTTTATCGGCTCAGACAGTAGGTGCGGGCGGATCGCTGGCTTTTGGCGGGCGGATCAACATCCCCCCGCCATCCGCCCGCCAGTAGCCAGCGATTCGCCCGCCAGTAGCCAGCGATTTGCCCGCCAGTAGCCAGCGATCCACCCGCCAGTAGCCAGCCATCCGCCCACCAGTAGCCAGCCATCCGCCCGCCGGTAGCCAGCGATCTGCCCGGCAGTAGCCAGCGATCCACCCGCCAGTAGCCAGCGATCCGCCCGTCAGTAGCCAGCGATCCGCCCGCCAGTAACCAGCGATCCGCCCGCCAGTAGCCAGCGATCCGCCCGGCAGTTATCATCGATTCACCCGCCAGTTATCAGCGATCTACCCGCCGGTTATCAGCGATGTACCCGTAATTTTAACCCCTTCTCCTTTTGATCCCTCGGGTCGGGGATCAATTCTTAAAGGCACCGTCCAACCTCAAAATCGATTTTCTGTTTCCCTTCTTATCTTGAAAATGGTCTCACGCTGATTCCAATGATGTCTCTCTAGTCGTACAAGGCCCCCTGAGAACGAAGTTGTGGCCCCTCGAAAATTGAGCTGCGGAAGCATGGTGGATGAGTTGTCCGAGGCTTGTAACTTCCGTCATTTGCAACCTATAGATGCGAGCCGACCTGAATAATGAGGGAGGCTGAGAATGTAGGGAAGAACGGTGCTGTTGATCGGAAATCATCACTCATCTCGCCACTGTTCAGCTCGAAAGATCGTAAAGGGGCGTGCCAAAGTGGCTTTGTGGTGTGGGCGCCCCAGATTGGCTTCCTCCTATATCTCGCTTATTCTGTGGAATCGAGAGCTCTCACTTGGCAGGTGTTATACGGGGTGGGTCTACTTCATAATTATGTGGAAATCTTAGATTTGGCCCCTGAGCTTGGACTGTGCCTTTAAGCGCCTATGACGCAGTGTTAATCAACCCAAAGAGTTGACTACCTAAACATGTTGAGGAAAACCTGGGCCAAAAAATCCGGTCAAAAATTTTTTACTGCCCAAGAAACTGAAGCCCTGAAGTTTGTGCTGCACCCTAGACCCCAACCGGCGTATAGTCGACAACAGATCGCTTTGATATTTTGCTTTCCTTATTCTTTCTTGGAGCAAAGCCGATGTGCCTGTGTTATACATAACTTGCGTGCACCGAGCTTGCGCCAAGTCACAATAAGGAACGCAAGGTATGTGGGCAACCGGTGCCGGCCGTACTTCTGCACACCTCAGTACTGCTCATCTACTGCCTTATACCCACATAATAATGAATCATTTCGTTTACTAAGTCCCGTGTCTCATATTCTACCCTTTAATGTTTGAAAACTTTACAATTTTTCTTAGAAGTTGGTTCACGACAGATTGACCCACCGGTGTACTATAGGCCTCTTCGAACACCAGACACGGCAGTTGGTCAAGCTCTTCAAAAATTGAATGCAAAGCCCCAGTCTCTCAAAAGAATTACGTCCAGCCCGCCCCGCAGTGTCCGAACAGGAGTGAAATAGCGCTCCGCATTTGCAGATGAGGCCTGTTGCAGCACGCAGCTTACAAACAATCCTCTGGGACCTAAATGATAGTGCCGTGACCCCGTAGACCCAGCTCTAGTATATCCGAGCTGCTCGCTGCAACTACGGTTGTTTGCGGCTGCAGACCCAAAGTTAACTCCGATTAGGGCAGTAGAGATTTGAAGCTCATCAGCTGCGCTAGTAGTGTACTTTGCGGTTCGATTGTGCTCCAATATGGAGCGCAGGTTGGATATTGTGGAATCATTCACGCGACCATCCTTTCAGGGCGCCAGTTCACAATCACCCTGAAAAATTCTGTGGCCATATCCATGAAACTACGGGAGCCTCCCGGAAGGGTTCCTATAAGCAGCCAGTGTATGCGTTGGGCGAACTTTGGACCTTCCCGAGAGGCTCCCTTTGTTTCATGAATACGGCCAACTAACTAAATCGCGCCAAAACGTTTTGCTAGCTACAACCAGTCGCATTTTCATCTTTTGGCAAATGGAGTAAAATCACATTGTGCTAGAGCGGACAATTTGGCTCACTCGGCACTTTAACAAAGTTAGTAAGGCCTCCCTACATTGCCTAAGTTCCAGAAAAATCTGCATTGTGGGTCTCGGAATAATGAAATTCTATTTACCATGCGTTCCTGATTGAAGGTTGGCACAAACTTAGTGCACCTATGTATTAGCATATGGCACCGAGCTTGCGCCAACGTTTACTAGGGAACAGAACGTCTCACTAGGATCCATGCCGATACGACATTTCAAATATCGTAATTCGACTTCTTTGAAACTCGGACTTTCGGGTATATTCAGGTTTTCAAATTCTTACCTTTCGTATCCTCCCATAGAAAATCCTCAAAAATGTGGGCAGTCACGGTCCACATATCCAAATTGGGGAACCTCATCACTCGAATTCAACACTGCGCCCACACAGCTAGCCTGCACGCTAAACCGGGACACCGCCTGCACGCCGACACGCGACGCGGCCGGCACAGCGACACACGATGCGGCCGGCACCCCGACACGCGGCGCGACGTCTCCTCCCAACCTCTATTGGGGCCTTCACCGGGTGAGAGGGACCTCCAGATAGGGTTCAAGCACCGCAAACTTTAGTAACTGAACCGAGGACGCCGCTGCTATCTGACTCGTGCGCCTGAAAAATGCGTCATATATCTACTTCCCTCGAAGGAGGCTTGCTTCCTCTAAAAACAAGGTTGACACCAGTTCACTTAAATGTGCCCTGGAAGAAAAGACCGAATATCGAATAGATTCGAATGACTCCCTTTTTTTAATGTCCGATTTTTGAATATATTCGAATGGCCTCTTTTTTTTCGAGGTCCGAATTTTGAATAGTTTCGAATGGAATCGACTCGAATATATTCGAATAATTTTTCGAATAATTTCAAAGCGAAAAACTGAAAACAGGCCAAGTGAGCCGTCAGTGGATGATCGTAAATTACTCAAAGCGCAGGAGAGGCAGGGAAAACTCGGTGACTCTTCCATTCACGCGCTTCGCTTCGCTTCTCCACCGTCCGTCCACTCATGCGCTCCGATCATCCCCCTCTGCCCGTCCCTTTCGTAATCGGAATACATTACGATCACCACCCTAGTTGCCCAAGAAATACTGACAAAACAAGTCGTTTTCGCTGATGCGACCTGAGCTTTCTCTTGTAAAACGTGGATGGGTACATAGTATACTTATGTCGAGTCGAGTCATCGAGTCTTGGTATCGACTGAAACAGTGGACATCGAGTCATTCGACTACTCGATTATTCGAAATTTTCAAAAATCGACTTAGTAAAAAACTCGATTATTCGAAATTTTCAAAAATCGACTTAGTCGAAAACTCGATTATTCGAAATTTTCAAAAATCGACTTAGTCGAAAACTCGATTATTCGAAATTTTCAAAAATCGACTTAGTCGAAAACTCGATTATTCGAAATTTTCAAAAATCGACTTAGTCGACAACTCGATTGTTCGAAATTTTCAAAAATCGACTTAGTCGAAAACTCGATTATTCGAAAAAATTCCCGAGTCGCCGAAGTATAGTACATAGCACCATCTGTGCCAAGAATTTAACGATATTGTATGGTTTCAATCATATCTCTAAATAGCCGCGGCGTAGATGTTATTCCGCCATCTTTTGAGCGAAGCGTTTTTCTCTCCATTTCTAGCATACACCATATGTTTTTTTCAAAGACAACCGCTTCCCCGAATTAGGATACTAGCGATAAACTGGGAGAATTAAAGAACACGTACTCTAATGAGCTAAATACAAGTTAAGCATTATAAGATCTTTCAACAATTAAGCAACATCAAGAAAAAAGCGACATATAGAAGTTAAACAACTATGACACTGAAGTAGAGATGGCGGATGGGGATTTATGGCGTGGCAGTGGATCAATAAATGAACTCCAATTCACTCATCATTGATTGACCAGTTTCACCGTGTACAATTTGAGCGGGCGGATCGCTGGCTATCGAAGCCCTGGCGGGCGGATCGCCGGCAAGTTGCGGGCGGACCGCTGCATCTCGTAGCTCAGCGGGCGGATCGCTGGCTATCAAAGCCCTTGTGGGCGGATCGCTGGCAGGTTGCGGGCGGATCGCCGCTTTAGAGCTTGCCGGCGATCCGCCCGCTAGGGTGTTCAAGTTTTCCAGGCTCCGCTATCCGCCCGCCAAAACGCAGCGATCCGCCCGCAAAGGCTTTGATAGCCAGCGATCCGCCCGCGGAGGCCACGATGAGCAGCGATCCGCCCGCAACTTGCCGGCGTACCGCCCGGAGAGGCTTTGATTGCCAGCGGTCAGTCCGCACCTGTTGTCTGAGGGGTTTTTGGAGAATCCCTTACCTTTGACCAGTATGTTGCCATGTTGTTCCTTGCAAACCGGAGTCGAGCTACTTTGTAGGCTTCTGAGAGTGATGGAGCCTTCTTCATCACTTGGTGGACGATATTTCCGTCTGCGTTTACGACGCTCCAAACAGCAGTCTTCGACACATTGAGCGACAACTGAGCCCTCACTTGGTTGAGAGACAGACTACTGTTCGAGCAGAGTCGGCTGATCCTCCGTGCATCCCTACCGCTGACCTTTCTTGGGCGTCCAGGACTCTTCGCCAAGCCGTAGGAGTCTGGATCTTGTAGGAACTGGCTGATGCAGTTGGGGGAACGTCCGAGCTGGGAGGCAATTAGACGTTGGCTCAGCCCGGCAGCGTTGAGGGCACGTATTTGGGCTTGTTCGGTAAGAGTAAACGATGTACCACGGCCCATGATTGGAATAAAGATGTTGGGTGTCCTCGTGTTGCGTTCATGTCGCTCGCTGGCGCACAGCGACAGCGAGCGACCTGTCGCTGTCGCTGTGCGCCGCTGAGATTTTTGCAGATTCGAAGTATGTCAGCCCTCCGCAACACGTCGCTGCAGCGGACGCATTGCAAATGTTTCTTTGACAGCCGATGCCTTTGTTGCGATGCCGGTCCCGCCGCGATTTGTGCTAGATTGCATTCATATCGCTCATGAAAGCGACAGAGAATACCATGACCCTAAAAAGCTTTGCGCACTTGTGGAGCTGTGGATTTTCCTATGCAATTTGATTAATGAATTCTTAGGTTCAATGCTGCACGGACTGGGGAGGAGTCGATAGAAATAGTGAAATACTCGTCACCTGTTCCAGTTTCGCTGAATAAGCCGTTTATTTGTATTCTAGATCAGGTGAAGTCGTAAATAAATGACAAAACAAAATGTGAAAAGTGTATATTTTTAAGGCGTCGGCGATCCAATCCTACGATTGTCATGCACGAGTGACGAATCGCATCGAAGAGCTGCTGGACCTACAGTTACAAGGAATGGCCAGGACAATGCTGCGCGAACGGGACTGTCGGAATAAACTCAAGGTGTTGATCTGAAAATTTAGCTTCCTGGCAAAAGTAACAATTCGGATATGATAAAAAAAAAGTTTCAAAAATGTCTTGAAATATCTTAAAAAAATGATTTGGCGTGAAATAGCCTGGAAAAATAAAAAAGCAGGGAAATGAAGTGAAATAACCAAAAATACGATTTGATGGTCGATCATTTCACAAACTTCTCCGTTAAACCTATCAAAACGAAATCAAGCACTAAATTTTCAGAAATTTCACATATTTTCCCGAAGGTTCCCTTTCTGACTTCAATTTTGCTTAACGATTTCCATTTCGGAATGATGAAACATCTAACAACGAGATTGTCGAATGAGTACAATTTTTGAAACCTATTACTCAAGACCATAAACATACCACTCATTGCCGCATTTTGTGCAAAATGTGAGAACTCGATATTATTTATCATTAATATTTGATTTTGCATGATGAGAAGAATTTCCCAAACAAGTGACTTAGAGCCCTCAGCAATCAAAAATCATTGCGATATTTTGTGCAAAAGGCGAAAAAATCAACATTATTGATCGGTATTTATCGATAATGACTGATGAGCAAAGTTCTCCAACCAAGAAAACCAATCCCATCAGCAATCACCGCTAGCCGCATTTTGTGCAAAAAGCGCGAAAATCGATAATATTGATTATCGATTGATGACGTGTCAAAAGTACGGATTCGGACAAGTTCAGTGCTTATCTCCGACGGCCTGTGTTGATTGGCTGCAGATTCACCCACACACCCCGGTCTCCAAAGCCGTAGCAGAAAGAGGCAGTTTTCGTGCTCCACGGCTAATTTAGTATGTAAACCCACGATTTTGAGGTACCCTCCAAAGTTAGGGTATCAAGTTCTAAATGGAACAGGAGCGACCTGCATCCATTTCCAGCCTCCTATCCAAAAATGAGCTCCCTAGCTCAATTTTAAGTGTACCAACAAGATCGTGTACGCCGTCTGAAAAAAAGGAGATTAACAACGAAAAGGCGCGGTCTTTCAATTTTTACTCGAATACCAGTGAACCGTTCTAAACCATTTTTTGGGTACATGTACCAACTTTTTGCTCTCTTTTTAATGCAATTTATATCTAAATTCTACGTTCACTCTCAACTGAGATTTCGTAAATAGGTTGCGCGCATGGCCGAGTCAAAACCAAATCTGGTGCGCGCTTCGCGCGCACCACATTTTTTTATTTGTTACGAAAAAAAAACTTTTTAATAGAAGTTTTTTTTAAATGTATTGTTTTGTGATGTTTTTTAGGAACTGCCTAGGCGAATAGATATTGACTGCTTGTCGATGGTCTGCGGATTTCAACTGAGTACTGAACCGTTCTTCCGCTCCTTGATAAAGGCCACCATCAAGTATTCTGTCAGTAAGTGTATTTTGCCTTGTTTCACTGTGGTAAAAAAAAAGTTGAATCCAAACCCTTTAAGGGTTGACGTTATTGTTTTTGGTATTTTAGAACCAAACGAGTCTTTTCTCCCCTTTTTTCCAGCCAAGCAGATGAAGAAACAGCAAATCCAAATCCCCTTCGAGAAAGGCCGCACTATGCTTGGAATTGTGGATGAGACTGGTCAATTGCAGTATGGTCAAGTGTTCGTGCAGTACACGGAAAATATTAACCTGAAGACTCCGCCACCCAATGCTGCGAAGAGGATTCTGACAGGTAGGAGTAAACGTTGCAAAGGTTCGGAGGAATGGGGTTCAAGGCTTTTTGAATAGGGAGCCTATATTAGGTATCGGGACTCGTTAAAATATTAGTCAAAAATGAAAAATTTGGTTGGCAACCGTTGTACTGCCCTTCTCTGGGTCGAATTCCGGTCCGCAATTTCGTCTCGACGCGCTTTGCGGCCGCGAGCTTCCTAGTCGGAAGAGTTTCCAGCGCCGCTGCTGCCTATCTGTTCACTCTAGCTCTGAGAGGATCCCTCGCGATCGTTCACGGATAGAATCCCCTCGGTTTCTGGTAGGGGCCGTGAGGACACTAGCATGGGGCTATCGCGTAACGATCGCGAGATTCTGCCATTCTCAAACCGAGAGCGTACCGCGTTCGTTCATCGATGCTCCCACGATGCTCTATAGCGGAACCGCGAAGAATCGAGCTTGGTCCTATCACGGAACGATCGCGAGATTCTACCAGCTTCAAACTGAGGGCGAATCGCGTCTAAACATTGATCTATTCGGGGTGTTACGTCGCCGAACGGCGATGAACAGAACCCGGAACTATCGCGGGACGGACGCGAGATCCTGCCAGTCTCCACCCCTGATCGTACCGCATTCATGCCCTCTCGATGTTTCACCCGAGCGAGTGTTGCCTATCAGGTCTTCACGAAGCAATAAGGTATTGCCCTTGCCGTATTCCGTGCTGCTTTACACATCTGCACATCATGAGAGCGCGGAACCTGGGGAAAACGATCACGGTACCATCGCGGATCGCGAGTGCACCACGGTACTAGCGCTTTAAACATGATAACGATGGCGGTACCATCACGGTACGAGAGCGAGAATGTCAATGGATGAGTCAATTGGGCAACTATCGCGGAACGAACGCGGATCGCGGGACTAGGGGGAGACGAACACGGTACTATTGCGGATCGCGCGAGCATCACGGTGCTAGCGCGGAAGATTCTCTCAGAGAGGTGGGTTTTGGTAACTGGAAACTTTGAAAAGTTGGAGAAAACTGTATAAAAAAGCCAAATAGAGTCGGCTTCGGCGCTGGAAACTCGACTGACTTGAGCGCGTGCGGTCGCAAAGCGTGTCAAGACGCAATTGCGGACCGGAATTTGGCCCAGAGAAGCACAGTAATTTTTGCCGAAAAACACTTTTTGGGAGGGAAACCTTAGGCGCTATTCACACTACTCATCGCCAGCGCGGCACGCGCGTGCCGCGCTGGCGTGGCGTTTGTGTATCTTCTTCTTCTTATCAGCCGCAGCGGAGCTTCTTCTCATAGGCCCAAAAAGGCGGCGACGTCGCACGGCTTCTTCCACATATCACGAGCAGTCAGAGAGGTTGGTTTAGCTGGGCATGAAAATAAATGAAGTGAATCATTCCCTGTACATTGACAGTCAGGACATATATCAGGGACCGAATCATCGATCCTATGTACGTAGGCCATCAAATACGAAGAATGACCGCATCGTAGGCCCGCCAGAGTCGCGCGAGAGCGTCTGGGCAGGTTCTTCTCACTGTCATCGACCTTGGGCGGCACTTCACTGAGGATGGGGTTAGGAGGAGTACAGGACGAGTATTCGGATACAAATCTGGTGTGCTCCATTTGCTGCAGTCTCTTTCGAGTGAGTTCAGAGGTAGCCCACTTTTGACGATCAGTGGTAGAGATAGCAGCATGCAGTGGTGTGCGAATATTACGGTGTTGATGTACCGGTGATAGAAGTGAATAGTTGCGATGAGCGGCATTCTTGACTATGCCAATATGGAACTGTTGTGACTGCAACTGGCAGTGCTGCTTCACTGGAAGTACTGCGCATTCTTGATGAAGGTGCGATACAGGTGTAGATCTTGGACACTTTGTAGTTTGCTCCAAGAGGCGTCCGACAAGTGTCTAGACCATATTGGGGATCCATATTCCAGAGTTGGCTGTATCATGGCCTTGTACGTAGTGCGTAGAACCTCCTTTGTGCTGCCCCATGTGGTGCCAGCCAGAGCACGGAGGATGTTGTTGCGCTTGTTGGCTGCTGTAGCTCGGATACGGATGTTTTCATGGGAACGCAATGAGGGATCCAGAAAGACTTCAAGTAGACGAGGATGCTTGGACAAGGACAGCTGATTACCTTCCCAAAGTACTTTAGGATGGAGTTGGTGCTCAGCCGTTGCAGTAGTGCATACAGTAACGCTGGACTTGGCTGCAGAGACCTTCAGTTGGTTCGATTCAAGATATTTGGCCAGGCTGCAAAGGTATTTGTTCATCTCCACAGTAGCTCGGTCGATGACTGGGTCGGTGCAAATAATAGTGATGTCATCTGCATATAGGCATAAGTGGATGCTGGATGGAGGCTCGGGAATATCAGACAGGTACAACGAAAATAGGCTAGGTGATAGTACTCCACCCTGAGGGACGCCTGCCTTGAGGGAAATCGAAGTAGACATGTGCTCGTCAAATTTCACGCGGATGGAGCGATTTTTGATGAAGCTGTTGGCCCAACGTTCGCACCAGTCAGGCATGTCAGAGTCCAGTATCGATTTTGAAAGCAGAGGAGTGCTGACGTGGTCGAATGCTGCAGTCAGGTCAACTGCTACGACGAGACTTCTTCCGGCAGGGGCCTTCATGTTAAAGCCGGCAATGATGTGTTCTGTTATGGACGTCAGGGCCGTGGTGTTGGAGTGTGCCTTTTTCTGCGTTTGTGTATGAATGGCTTGACGCCCCGCTCGCGCGGCACGCGCGTCACGATCCGCCATGGCGTCGCCGCTGCAGTATTCATACTGCCACCCGGAACACCTTGGCGTTTTCATCCACTGATATTATTTATCGATCGTCTCATGCATTCCATCTTCTCCGCTCCGCCATGGCGTCGCCGCTGGAGTATTCATAGTCTCGGCAAGCGCGGCACGCGCGTAGAAAGTATTCATACACAAACGCCATGCCAGCGCGGCACGAGCGTGCCGCGCTGGCGTTGAGTAGTATGAATAGCGCCTCAGAGTTTTCGAAAGTCTCCGTATCCAAGGGTAAGGGATCGTAGCGTCGGTTAGGTTCTTTACAACGGCCCGCTTGACCTGTCAAGAGCATTTTTAGCAATTGTAATTTAGGGCGCAAAATAAATTCGAGGGTTATGCGTATCGCTCCAGCCGCGAAGCGGCTGGAGAGGCTTGGTTTTGCCCAGGCCTTGTGATCACTTAGAATTTTATAAAATAGTTTATAGAATCTTTGAAACAAAATTTCTGAAGATTTCCTTCTGGATATAAGCGAAGGGGTCCAGAAGACACCTGCTGTCCGAATTTCAGCAAAATCGCTTCACAAATAACAAAGTTGTGAGCCCGAAAGCTTAAGAAAATTTCATGGTGTGCGCCGTAGGCCGTGAGCCGTAGGCCGTGGGCCGTAGGCCGTAGGCCGTGGGCCGTAGGCCGTCACGCTTTTCAGTCCTCACTGCTAATAGCCACTGCCAATGGTCTCAGGCAATCAACTTGGCAGACAGGTAAGTTGGTAGGAGGTACGTAGGCTGGTAATTAACCGATTTGTAGGTGAGGGGGGATTCTGATGACGTCATCGGGACGTCGTGAAAAGTGCTTCGGGCTTCTGATGACGTCATCGGGACGTCGTGAAAAGTGCTTCGGGCTTCTGATGACGTCATCGGGACGTCGTGAGAGTGCTTCGGGCTTCTGATGGCGTCATCGGGACGTCGTGAAAAGTGCTTCGGGCTTCTGATGACGTCATCGGGACGTCGTGAGAGTGCTTCGGGCTTCTGATGAGGTCATGGGGACGTCGTGAGAGTGCTTCGGGCTTCTGATGAGGTCATGGGGACGTCGTGAAAAGTGCTTCGGGCTTCTGATGACGTCATCGGGACGTCGTGAGAGTGCTTCGGGCTTCCGATGGCGTCATCGGGACGTCGTGAAAAGTGCTTCGGGCTTCTGATGACGTCATCGGGACGTCGTGAAAGTGCTTCGGGCTTCTGATGACGTCATCGGGACGTCGTGAAAAGTGCTTCGGGCTTCTGATGACGTCATCGGGACGTCGTGAGAGTGCTTCGGGCTTCTGATGACGTCATCGGGACGTCGTGAAAAGTGCTTTGGGCTTCTGATGACGTCATCGGGACGTCGTGAGAGTGCTTCGGGCTTCTGATGGCGTCATCGGGACGTCGTGAAAAGTGCTTCGGGCTTCTGATGACGTCATCGGGACGTCGTGAAAGTGCTTCGGGCTTCTGATGACGTCATCGGGACGTCGTGAAAAGTGCTTCGGGCTTCTGATGACGTCATCGGGACGTCGTGAGAGTGCTTCGGGCTTCTGATGACGTCATCGGGACGTCGTGAAAAGTGCTTCGGGATTCTGATGACGTCATCGGGACGTCGTAAAAGTGCTTCGGGCTTCTGATGACGTCATCGGGACGTAGTGAAAAGTGCTTCGGGCTCCTGATGACGTCATCGGGACGTCGTGAAAAGTGCTTCGTGCTTCTGACGACGTCATCGGGACGTCGTGAAAGTGCTTCGGGTTTCTGATGACGTCATCGGGATGTCGTAAAAAGTGCTTCGGGCTTCTTATGATGTCATCGGGACGTCGTGAAAGTGCTTCGGGCTTCTGATGACGTCATCGGGACGTCGTGAAAAGTGCTTCGGGCTTCTGATGACGTCATCGGGACGTCGTGAGAGTGCTTCGGGCTTCTGATGAGGTCATGGAGACGTCGTGAGAGTGCTTCGGGCTTCTGATGACGTCATCGGGACGTCGTGAAAAGTGCTTCGGGCTTCTGATGACGTCATCGGGACGTCGTGAAAGTGCTTCGGGCTTCTGATGACGTCATCGGGACGCCGTGAAAAGTGCTTTGGGCTTCTGATGACGTCATCGGGACGTCGTGAAAGTGCTTCGGGCTTCTGATGACGTCATCGGGACGTCGTGAAAAGTGCTTCGGGCTTCTGATGACGTCATCGGGACGTCGTGAAAAGTGCTTCGGGCTTCTGACGACGTCATCGGGACCTCGTGAAAATGCTTCGGGTTTCTGATGACGTCATCGGGACGTCGTGAAAAAGTGCTTCCGGGCTTCTTATGACGTCATCGGGACGTCGTGAAAGTGCTTCGGGCTTCTGATGACGTCATCGGGACGTCGTGAAAAGTGCTTCGGGCTTCTGATGACGTCATCGGGACGTCGTAAAAAGTGCTTCGAGCTTCTGATGAAGTCATCGGGACGTCGTGGAAACCCGGATAGTGGGCAGGTGTTCGGGACCCGTTGCTGCTCATCCGAAAAGTTGTGAAGACCACCCCGTAGAGTGAGCAGGAGCCCAGACTCGATGCTAGCCATCCGAGAAATTATGCCCCGGAATTTGCGCAGGAGAGAACACCTTGCAAAACTTCTGTAAAAGTGTAAGGATGACAAGCATAGCAAGCAGAAAGTTTGAGATGTTATGTGAGTCATGTCAGGTCATGTTGCCAGGCTGCTTTTCAGTTTCGTAAGGTCATTCACACAACCCCATTTTGAGTGCTCCCTCTTCCTTCTTCACCAGCCTACTGATTTTTCCTGCAATAAATGGTACTTGCTTATTAGCATCCAAATTCAAAAACAAATTGTTAGAACTATCTCCATTCGCAGCTCAGCAGAGCTTTTTCATATCAGATTCATGGAATCGAAGCGGCTGTTCTGCGAAGGAATGGGGCAACGGAAACGAAATAATGAGTATGTAAAACTGCTTTGTTCCACAGATGTGAAAGTGTCCAAATGGAATGGAAGGTAGTTTCTGACTGTCCCGGTTTTAAGTTAGTTTCATTTGAAAGCGAAGAACTGCAGGCAGATTTTGCATCCGGCTGTAGGCCAGCAGGCTTTCATGATTATCGACCGGGCTGGCTACGTCTGGGCGACCAACTATAACCGGGGCCTAAGGTCCCCGTCAGAGTTGGTTGAGAAAATCACCGTGGCCGATCCGTTCGATACGTATGAAAAACATGGAGGGTGCAAATAACACCCGGTGTAGCCAGATGTGGCTGACGCGATCAATATGAATGAATTATGTGGAACGATATCATGGATATCATTCATTTCTTAGCTAATATCATGTGAACATCGGTCTTGTCAGCCACATCGAGTGATTTTTCTGAGATAGTTTTACAACAGTTTGGGTCATTGATTCTTGTGACCACAGAAAGAGGACTGATCTAGTGGGGAGATGAAGAGGTCTTTGTTCGAAATTCTTGCATGGGATATTACAGCGTAATATCAAGAAAAAGTGAACAATTCTGTAAAGGGTCTCCCAAGCAGAAGTGGTTTGGTTAGCGTTACAAATGCTTCAACAAAAGGGAACAATAGGAAAGCGGAATGAGGAGAGTCTACAAAAAATGAACAATATCCTCCAAGAACTCTTTTCTTTTTCAGAAACTTCCAAACAAGCGGAAACAAACCGTTGTGGTATTTTACGAGGAAGAATTGACTGGTTCCCTAAAACAATTTAACATCATCTCCCCTTTTAATGATAGCTATTAGGTTCACATGCATATATACATATTTTATCGGCACTCACATAATCAAAGTCCTTTATGGAGCCAAAAGCGCTTCCTCATAGAGAACCACAACGGTTTGTTTCCGCTGTTTGGAAGTTTCGAAAAAGAAAAGAGTTCTTGGAGGATATTGTTCATTTTTTGTAGACTCTCCTCATTCCGCTTTCCTATTGTTCCCTTTTTTTGAAGCATTTGTAACGCTAACCAAACCACTTCTGCTTGGGAGACCCCTTTTTTACAGAATTTAGTATACAGTTTAAGGGGCCGTTTATACTTCTGCGCTGAAGGGCGAGGCGAAGTGCAATTCTATGATATTGATCAAGCGGCGCGGCACGATCAATGTTAAAGAATTGCACTCCGCCGCTCCGCTTGGTGGTGGAAGTGTAAAAAACGCTTAATGAAGAAATATAAGTGAACTCGAAATATACAAAAATATGGAGCAAATAAAATGCTTTTAAAATCAAAAAATATCCATTATGAATCATTATTATTCCTTATAATTTTTTCGTGAGAAAAGTTTGCATTCTGCACGTGCGGTGCGATAGAATGGGTTTGAACCGCTTGAGAAGGATTGTTCAGTAGAGTGTTGACCGAATATTCGTTTATCCGAGTATTATGAGAATATTCAAGTAATTCGAATATTTGAAGATGTGGATTATTCGGGCTATTCGAGTGTTCTAATATTCAAAGTGGACGGTTATAAATTGCCACAGGCACAAAATTCTCACGGTAAACAAAATTGATTATACCCAATCGGTAAAGGGTAGGGTATAAAAGAAATTGAGAGCGGTGTGTTTTCATTCACACACCGTCATTCTCCGGAGGTGAGCGGCTGAAGCTGAACGCACTAGGGATTAGGGAAACAGCGTTCGGGTTGAGTTTTCGAATATTCAAAGGAGTGAATTATCCGAATTATTCGTTAATTGGAATATTCAAAAAATTTATTTGAACGCAATTTTCTTCTGTGCAGTGTAATAGGGAAAACTTCGTGTTTTCGTGCCTTTATGGTTAATGTTCTAGGGAAAATACTGCTGACGAAGAATCCTTGCATTGTTGCCGGTGATGTACGCGTATTTGAAGCTGTGGATATCCCAGATTTGCGTCATTTGGTTGATGTGATCGTTTTTCCAATGCACGGCCCGAGACCTCACCCGGATGAAATGGCAGGTATGTGGACAGAGTAGAGCACAATGTAAAGTCTATACGAAAGGGACTGTCCGCTTACCCGGTCGGAGTGCGTGTCCAGCGGCTATCGTGGAGGTATTTCGGGCTTGAAAATCGATTAACAGGGAGATTAGACAAACACTGAACAATATCCCAGGCAACCTGCTCACAGCCATGGGAAGGCTCGTCGGAAAAATGTCTGTATAAAAAAAACGGAAAGAAGAGAGGATGATGACGAGACGAAGGGAGTGATGAAAAGAGACGGAAAACAGGGAAAGTGCTGGCGGAGAAGGAAAGGAAGAGAGCGACGTGAATGGAAAAAAACATTGTATAAGTAGCGAAAGGTAGTGAGGGAGGGAGTGAGCGAGAGGGGAGAGAGGGAGAGAGAATCAGCAACAGAAAGGCTTAGGGACGAGACGTAGATAAACAGAGGGAAGTCTAGATTTGGAATTACGGGCGACATTAGGAAAGAAATGGACAGAAAAGCGTAGAGTAGGAGTAGAGAAAGAAGCAGAGGGAGGAACAATTATTTTGGAAGGATAGCAGAGGGGGTAGAGACATGAGAGAGTTTTGGGCAAGAGAAATAAACTCTGGTTGGCTCTCAGAGAGGAATGGAGAGGTGCAGAGAAAAACATTAGGATAGAGAGAAAAGGGAGCAAAGCAGGAGAGAGATCCAGTGAGCCGAAATCAATGAGAGGAGAGAAAGCGGGTAGATTGAGGAATCAAAGATGCTTACTTTTTTGGCGAGGAATAAGGAGAAGTATATATGATCTAGTTCCGCAATCGCGTTCAGTCCGCAAAGTCTCATTATCACAATCGTAGAAGCGAAGCGGTTGTTTTGAGAATGATTTCTTCATTTTCATAGTTGATTTTTTTAAAAACAACCGCTTCGCTTCTACGATTGTGATAATGAGGACTGAACGCGATTGCGGAACTGAACTATATGTAACATCGGCGTGGATCCTGAAGAGACTTTGCGTTCCCTATTGGAGGTTGGCGCAAACTCAGTGCACCTATGCTATAGCTCATGGAACCGAGTTTGCGCCAACCTGCAACAGTGAACGCAAAGTCTCTTCCAGATCCATGCCGACGTTATGTAATTGAAGAAACCAAGGGAAAAAGAGAATCAGAGGCGATTCTAAGTTTCAAAGGTTAGTGTTTTGCCTCCGCTGAGAAATCCTAGTGTTTCAACACGTTCGCACCTGACTTGCTGTTTTGACACATCGTTATAACATTTTGCAGCAGCTATAAGCGGGGAAAACTCAACAAAAATGCCAAAAAAATGCGAGAAACAGTGAACGTGTTGAAATTCCTGTTATTCACGGCTGTGGCAAAACACTGACCTCTGAAACTTATCATCGATTGAGAAGCAGGGGACCAAAGTAAGAGAAGGAGTGAGGGCCGGTGAGAGAGGTAGAGGTAAACGGGAGGGGGGAGTGAGGGGATGAGGATGAGGGTGAGGCTGAGGCTGAGGGAAAAAGGGGGAGGGGAGAGCGAGGGTCCGAGAGAGCGCGGAGAGAGAGGGATGAAAAAAAAGAGAAAGTGGAGACAGATAGTGAAGTACTTTCGACACGGATAGCGCTGAAACTGCGTTCTGAAACCGTTTTCTTCTTATTGTTTGTTGGCGCAAAGTTGGCTCTTATTTACGTACGTTATAACTTATGTACACCAAGTTTGCGCCAACACAGAAAAAGGAACGCGAAGTATCAGTGCGGTTCGTGCCGACTGTAGATTCTAGAAGACAGACATGGGCAGTCGGTGCTGGAGGGATAAGTAGATTTCCTTAGGTAGGAGGGGTTAGCGGCCAACTCTTTGAGGAAGTTTGTTGGGGGGGGAGTGTTCTCTCCTTCTTCGTGTAGAGAGTATTGAGCTATCGCGATTCGACAATTGTAAGCTTTTGTATGTAAGCAGCATCTGTAGTCTTCAATGTCTTGTTTCAGGATCAGATTTGGATGGAGACGAGTACGCAGTCATATGGGATCAACATCTGCTTCTGGATCGGAACGAGCCGCCGTTCGACTATACTGCGGACAAACCAGAGCCTAATCCAATTGATAAAGAGACAATGGTATGTTATCTTCAAAGTCGCTTTGAAAGTCCTTTTTCATCTCCGATTCCGCTTCATTTCAGAACGAAGAGATGGTGAATTTCTACATCACCTACATCACACAGGATTCCGTGGGAACCATCTCGAATTCTTTTCTTTTCCAAGCAGATCTATATGGAATCAATTCCGAGGTGACAGCTATTTGACTAACTTTTTGAAACCACAATTTTAAACCTTTGCTGGATTCAAGGTTTGCCAGCGATTGGCCAAGAAGATCTCTCAGGCAGTGGACTTCACTAAAACTGGATTATCACCAGATCCATTGGTTAAGGATTGGACTGAAGGTATTTAGAAACTCGTTGATTAACAAAATCCGAGTGATTTTATATTGTTTCAGATGAGGAGACTGGTAAGGAGATCCCACCAGAGAAGAACGAGCGCCAGCCAGATTTTCATTTTGGCAACGATTACGATCCGATCTATCGAAGCCCAAGACTGATGGGGAGGATTTATAGGTTAGTTTTTGGCTGGTCCCTTATCGCCAGGGTCCAGCAGGGCGTTATAACCGACCTTGGCGAGACTACGACCACCCTAAGTGGGAAAGGTTTTCACAGAATGTCAAAGGTTTCTACGGATACTCTCTTTGCAGATGAAATTGTCGCACAACAATTCTACGATCCCTTCCCCTAAAATGTGCAAGTTTTCACTTTCGTGACTAGACCTTTTCCAATCACCCCTCTACACCCATCGTGTGCGGCCGTAGCCCCGATGGGCCCTGCTCATTGCCCCGGGGAATTCCGATAAGGTATTTTCATTGCTCCGCAAAGTTAATAGTGCGCACCAGGGATTTTTTATGGTGATCAGCAAAAACAAAATCCCGAAATCGGCTGAAAGCATCAAACTGAGGTTATTTAGGGCGCTGAACACGAGTCTGAAGCCGTTTGTCGCTATTCAGATACCTAAAGAGTGCCGGAATGAGACTGTCCGCCCACGCGGTTGGCACGCGTGTCGAGCGAACTTTGTGAAGGCATTTCACGGCTTCACGGCTGCTGACGGCCCACTCGGATATTATTCATTATTCGTCTAATATTCCTGCTAATCGATCTGAAGTCTCGAAAAAGGCATTCGTCGCGGCCGTTGCGCACGCGCGGATCGACCGCGTGAGCAGAGCCCCGTTCGGACAAGCGTTACTGTAGGTGACTGTTGGCAAAATGCCCTTAATCTCGAGTAATCATTGAAATCGCTAAATCAGCCTTAAATTCGGGTTCGGCGTTCCAGACAATCCTCAAAGAGAAGTTTTCAGCCATACCTGAAACTTCGGACGAACTACCGTATACCCTTTCTGACATGCCGTAATCCAAGAAAAATCGATAAATGGATCTCACTCTTCTGTTGTAGTTTAAATAAACTCTACAGAGAAGCGCGGGGCGATTTCATCGTAGTATTTTGGAAATCGCCAGAGGTCGCGTTTGACCAACCAAATCAGCCGAAATGTCTAAAAAAATCGATAAGTTGACTATAGGCCTGTAATCAGCACTGTAAGCAAGCATTCGAAAAAAGTTATGAGCCTAAGGGGTATGGTATACTTTCGCGACACACGGTCGCGTCGCTCTGCACAGCGACAGCGACATCCTCTCGCCCTTTAAATCTGTCGCTGTCGCAGAGCACTACACAGCGACAGCGACAGTGGTAGCGACAGGCTATGGCACATTTGCAGTATGTCAGCAATCCGCGACAGGTCGCTGCGACCCACACGCGGCATCTGTTCCTATGACGGTCGTTGCCGTTGCTCCGATGCGGGTCCCGCCACGATGTGTTAGATTGCATGCCTGTCGCTCATTACAGCGACAAAGTATACCTTACCCCAACAAATTTTTTGAATACCCTCAAAATTGCCTCCCGGATGTACTCTGTTTCCATCGACTGGAGCATCCTGGAGCGCAGAGAGCCGATTTTTCCAGCCTGCGTCCCTGCCCTATGCATGTAATGCACGCTGTGCCGCCTACCGTAACCAACAAATCGAACAGAGCCACCGTTCCCTTTGGCCCCTTTCAGAGTTCGATTGCAGCGCAGCGCGATTGGATGATAGCCATGAGCATCGATCGAGATAGCGTCGCACGTCGATTTGCATTAAAAACATGTCCTCGCGGCGGTCAGCGATCGCACTCTGAAAGAGGCATTTCTGACTTTAACTTTGCTCCGCGTCTGTGCCTCTCGCCCAGTCCCGTTTCTCACTGGGGTGTAAGCTTTATTACCCTCCTTCGTCGCGAAAGCTCTGAAAACGTCCTTTTCTGAAAGTTCCCGAGGCTTTCAGGAATATTTGAACGCGGAGTATTGATTTATAGAACATTACGTACAAAATCTATATGCGTCAAATGAGTTCTAGTCAGATTTGGTCTCATATTGTATAAAGCGTAGAGTGTAGATATTATATTTTCAGAGAGATCAAGGCGATAGAAGACGTCCTGAGAATATCTGAGGATATTGATGAGCAGGAAGAGGTGGTGTGCGACAAGTATCTTGATGTGGACGGTTGGGAGAAGTATAGGGAGACAGCAGAGGATCAGTTGGCGAAGTTCAAAGGAGGTCTAAGGGTATGCAGTAAGATAAAGGTGTGATTCTCTGATAAATTGATCAATATTGTTGTATTTCAGGCGATTATGGAGAATTACGGAATAAAAACTGAAGGAGAGATCTTCTCGGGATGTATTTGTGAGATGAGAAACCGAATATCCGATCGAGATCAGGATGATATGTCTTTTTACAATACGAATGAAGTTATCGAGAAGAAGGTTACTACGCTCTTCAAAGCGTTCAGAGAAGAGTTTTACTTGGTAAGATTTTTTTCATTCTTCTTTCAATTCTGACAAAGGAAGGTCACTCGGATAAAGTGGCCATTCCAAACGGAATGAGACTTTTTAGGAGCGATTTAAGGCGAAGAATTCGCCTTTGACGTTTATAGCTGCGCTGCGTTACTCTGAATATGGTTGTAGGCATCTATTTGTGGGTTACCATAGTTTATCGTTGTTATGCCCTCCGTAAACCACCATAGTCTCTCTTAGATCCAAAAATGGATTCCATATTCGTGCTCAGGGCCTCTATTAACCCTTTGAGCAAATTTCGAGGGAAAAACCTTGATTCCGGCGCCCCAAGAATCCCTAAACGCAGTCAGTGTTGAAAGGTCTGGATCTTGTTGGATCTTTAGGGTCGAAATAGCCAACGAAAACAAGTCCGAAAGAGCCCTTATCGGCTCCGAAATTCGCTCGCGCCAGCTAGAACTCTTCTATCAATCGATACGTATTTGATACACCCGAGGAAAGAAATATCGCGAGCGGATTTCGGACCCAAGAAGGGCTGCTCTTTCGAACTCGGTTTTGTTGGTCCTTTCGACCCTATCGCTTCAATGAGACCCCAATCTTTCGATTTCCGGCGAAAAAAACGAAAACGATATTTATCGTGGACTTTGCTTTTAAGGGCTATTCTGCCCTGTCCTGTATGGGACTCCAGTAGTCAAGAAACTTCTCGCCTAAACATCGTATAGAGTGGTTATTTAGTGAGCTGATCACAATTATGAGGTCCCTTTTGAGCTTTGGGGGTGGTATCCTAACTACGGAGATTAAACTCCGACGACCTAGACACGTAATTTCACTCTAGAAAGCTCTCCCGCGGTAAATTTGTTACCCATCGACACTTCGGATTATCTTACACGATTTTTGGTGGTTTTTTTTGCCGTAACTGCAGTTTAACGTTGCACTGCTCGTTAAGGTATGTTTACACAAGGTGTTGACTTCATCGTAAAACACTTGGCTCCGGGCGAGATTGAACCAGCATATTCCCATTCCGGGAGAGCGCCTTGTCGCATTGCGCCACCCAAGCCCCAGCGTCGCTCTCACTCAACTGCTCGGCAAATTTTCACCTAAGAAATCATCCCTTCACCAGCATAACGGGATGAAACAGGTATACCGTCATAGACTATATAACAGTCGTAGACCTGTCAGGACGATGCCCTAGTCAAGTCTTACTCAATTTTTGGTAGTTTTTACGCGCACTGCAACGTTGAACTGCAGTTACGGCAAATAAAAAACTACCAAAAATGGTGTAAGACTTGAGTAGGGCACCGTCCTGACGGTTCTAGGACTGCTATATAGTCTATGACGGTATTCCTGTTTCATCCCGTTATGCGGGTGAAGGGATGATTGCTTCTGTGGAGATTTATGGAGCAGTTGAGTGAGATCGGCGCTGGGGCTCCAGTGGTGCAGTGCGATAAGGCGCTACTCCGGAAACGGAATATGCTGGTTCAATCTCGCCCGGAGCCAAGCGTTTTGCGATCAACTTAACATCTTGTGTAGACACTTTGGATTATGATTATGAGTCTTTTGTGAAAGTGCACAAAAATCGATCGCGGCGAGAATTCGAACTTGTTATCTTATTTGTCCATCAGCAGCGCGCTTTGCCACTGCGTCAAGTGGCCGCGGCTTCGAAGGGACTCATCTGGGCGCGCCCTTTCAACCACTATTGCAACACATATATTTCCGTGTATAATTACACTGTAGAACAATTTTTAGTCCACGGCTAAGATCGGTGCATCACAGGGTGCTCTAGGGAGCGATGCGTCTGTGAGTCAAACGCTTAAAATGCTCGAAACTCTGTTCAGAGAAACGGACCGCGGCTATAAAGGTCAATTATGGATTTTTCGTCAAAAATTGATTCTAATAGGTTGCATTTCGTTCGGAATTGTCACTCTCTCCAAGTGACCTTCCCCTGTGAGTCACGGCAGAATAATCTGAAAGTTGGAGTATATAGGAATTCGGAGGTTGGAAGGAGTGTACAAAGAAGATGGAGAAGAAATTCGCGAATGATGAGAACATCTTCCATCGTCTGGTTCGACATCCTACACCTGACATGCAGCGGAAGGCGGTGGCTTTCTACCGCGTATGCTATGGTGAGAAATTTTTAGGGGTATACTGTGCTTCTCTGGGCCAAATTCCGGTCCGCAGTTGCGCCTCGACACGCTTTGCGGCCGCGCGCGCTCGAGTCAGTCGAGTTTCCAGCGCCAAAGGCGACTCTATATGGATTTTTATTCAGTTTTCTCCAATTTTGTTTAGTTTCCAGTTTCTAAAACCCACCTAGAGTCAACAGATCGGCGGCTGCGGCGCTGGAAACTCTTCAGACATGAAAGAGCCCGGCCGCAAAGCGTGTCGAGACTCAATCGCGGACCGGACCTAGAGAAGCATAGTAGGATTTTAAAGTTTCATTTTTCTAACCCTCATTTTGTTCTCTTTTCAGAAACGGCTCATCAGACCAAGGAAAGGATTTTGTCGTTTGCCTGGATTCCATATGATGTGCTGGCTTCCGTAAGACAGGATAGGGTCATCAATGAGCTCGACTGTATCCCGGCGGCTACCCCGCTGTATAATGTTAGTTTCTTCGTTTTCTTGCTGTGCAACAATTTTTTGATTGCCTTTGGGTATGCTGGCCCAGAAAATGAAAGGTAGACGAAAACCTGGCGGTTTGGGCCAGAAGATTTTTATTGATGTAGGGTAGATCACAGAGCCAACGTAATCTTCGCAAAATTCCTCAAACTAAGCTGTTTACTCAAAAAATGAGGGACAATATGGCAGGATGAAATCATGCGTAAAAAAAGGCAGGGCTATTCGAACAGGCCGAGAAAAATCTTTACAAACCCAAATCCCGTTGCGGCCAAAGCACAGCCTCACCTCATTGATAGGATCTAAGGTTTCTAAGCATAGAACCTGCCAAAAGCGAGCTATCGATTCCTCCAAATAAGCGAGCTATAGGAAGAAGCCACTCTGGCGTGCCCACAGTAAGAAGCCACTTGGCCACGCCCCCTTTCACGACCTTTGAGGCGAGATGAGTTCCCAGTTATTTCCTTCATTCTCAGCCTCTCTTCATTCAAAATTCTATTGTTATTGAGGGGAATACAGACGTCCGACCACTTGTCCACCCTTCGTGCGCCACTCAAACTTCGGCGATATTAGAGGGGTCATGACCTCGTTCGTGGTGGCACTTTGGGCGACCTCGAGGTAGCACTGTGACCAGCGGGTGACCCTCCCTTAGGTATTCATGAACGTGCACTATTGATTCATTTGCAGATGCTGAGGGAGCGTTTTGGTGAATACTTGAGGGAGTACGAGGTGAAGTTCCTGACATTCATGGAGTTTGAGGATAATGAAGCTGCAAAGCAGTTGAAGCTGTACACTACGCATTATCCAGGTAGTACTTTTATATATGCAGAAGTGACTGATTACCTTCGAAAGTTGACTTCGAAAGGGCTCTTGACTTTGACGATTTTTGAACCATTCAGCGTTGGTCTTTCGACCGATTGCGATATACCGAAAGCGCAAATCCTTTTCTATTTAACGCTGCTTTTCACGTGGGCGAAGGAAGGTCTGCTCATTTACGAAATATGGTTCGGTCCGTGGCCTGCTTTCTCAGGAAGAAACATTTAAATCTCACGCGCGGCTGGCGGGGCGGTCGCGTGCGCCGGCCCCCTATTCGATTCAGGCCGAGAGGAAAACGCAGCGTATCAGCTCACCATACCGCCAGCCGTCGGTGAGACTTACACCGCCCGCGCCAGCCGCGGGTGAGATATAAATGTTTTTTCTTGAGGAAGCAGGCCTCGAATCTAACTCTATATGCTTTAAAGGCACAGTACACCCTCAGATATGGATTTCAAGATTTTCTTGTAATTGTATAGAAGACCCCTTGTGTATAACACGTGCTAAATGTGATATCTCAAGCGATTATTGCAGCGACTGCGAATCAAGAGAAATACAAGCCTGAGACAACTCGTCCACCAAATTTTGCCCTCAAAATACGGGCCTTCTCAAGGAGCCATATCTCTGTTCGTAGAGGGTCTTGGGCGATTTCAGAAATATCATTATAAGCAGAGTGTGACCCTCTCCAGTGTAAGGATAAAACCTAAGAAAAAATTATCTGGGTGTCTGTAGTAATTTTCAGTGCTGAGCATCTTTGAGTGTTTCTGTTTACTTTGAGGTAAACCACCAAACGTGTCAGAGTTGACAGGGTGTTCTAGCCACCTTAGAACGAGACGATAGCATCTGCGGAAAATTTGGACGGAGCTTACTTATTGATTTTTTAGCGGATTTTGTGATTTTGCAGCTTCTGTCTCTTCTGGCTCATTCGAGAGGTTTCGGCCTCGAGGCCTCAAATTAAGTATAATGGCCAAGTCTTCACTCAATAATACTTGTTTTCTCGTCAGCCATCGATCGTTTTTTTTTTGAAAATCGGTGAATAAGCAAAGTTTTTTTTCAAAAAAAAAACGATCGATAATTGGCGAAAAATTTACTTTCGAGTGGGGACTTTGCAATATACTTGAATGCATCGTTTGCGCTGAAAACCACGTTCCATTTTTAGGCTATTTGAGCTCAAGGGCTAGCCTGGTAGACCACACCAGTAAAGTTTCGCGCGTCAAAAACGGATGGTTTTGAATATGGAGTGGTTCAAAATGAGGATTTCTCATCAGTTCTCACCAGTCATCTAGCACGAGTAACAGAAACGCCATGTCAGGCGCAGGATAACACAAGGAAAGGAAAATTCACCCACTCATTAAGTTCAGCGCGAAAAATCACTTCCGACGTAGTGTACCTGACACATCGAAATCGACGGAGGGGGTGGGAAGTGAATGATGCGAGACGTTTTCAAATGAGTTCTTTTGCGAAAGTTGAGGGTTTGTGGGGCTTTGACTTGACTTACTTGACTTAATCGGTTGGCTTTCGCCTGACGCGGTCATTCCGCATCTTCACCGAGGTGTGCCGTCCTAGTAGTCAGCCGTGTCCATTTTTCACGGTCTTCAGCCACAATTTGAACACATTCCATCCAGCTGTCACTATTCCATTTCCTGCGAAACGAAACATCGCGCCTGAACTGTCTTTCGATGCCGAGTGACTTTAAATCCTCTTTAACCACATCCGTCCAGAACTTTCGCCTACGCCCAGGTGGCCGTTTCCAGACAGGATTTGGAAGCATTTTTAAAGCGTGTTGTACGAGACGATCCGGCGTTCTTCTTAGTATATTCCCGAGCAGGCGAAGCCGACTTTCCATTGCTGCTTGAGATGGCGTTAAGAGATGCTGGCACCTCCCTCGTGTCAAGCGTTGATGTACTGCGTCGATTTCCTTGTAAAGGTCTTCGTTATGGCATACACGCGGCCAGAAATATCCAAGCAAACGCCTAAAAAGCTTCCTCTCCGTGCAATCCAACCTTTCCATCTGCGTTTTGGTGCTGCCCACGTCTCCGATCCGTACATCATGATAGGGCGAATAGCGGATAGGTAGACGCGCAACTTGACTTCCTTCGCGATGGTGGTAGACCACAAACACTTGGTTAGAGAATTGAATGCAGACGTAGCTTTCGCACATCGTTGTCGAATATCCGCTGCATAACTACCATCGTTCTTCAGCAAACAGCCCAAATAACAGAAATCGTCCACCAGTTCGATACGTTGTCCGTCCACACAAACTCCAGTTGAAGGCCTCTGAGAGACCCACATCTGCTTGCATTTGTCGGGACGAAGACCGAAGTCCATAGGCTGCGGCATACTTCGAAACGAGGTTCACAATCCTTTGCAGTTTTGCGTTGTTTTCAGCGAATAACACAATGTCGTCGGCGCAATTCCAGGTCGACAAGGAGCGTCCTGATGGTGTTAGGATCACATCCGCAGGAAACTGTTCTGCAACTCTACGCATGATGTCATCAACGGCGAAGTTGAAAAGAAAGGTCCTGCAACGGCTCCTTGCCTTACTCCTGTTTTCACCTCGAAAGCTGACGTAAATCCGACAGGTGTACGAACTGCTGCTGTTGTTCCTTTGTTCATGTCCTCGATTAACCGAACATACTTTTCCGGGACTCCATCTGCTCGCAGAGCATTGAGCAATCGATCACGATGAGGAGAGTCGAACGCGGCTTCAAAGTCCAAAAAAGCAAGCTGTAATGGCTTCGAAAACCGCTGCCACGATTCAATTACTCTTCTCACGACGAACACTTGGTCGATGGTCGATCTTCCAGGTCGAAAACCGGCTTGCTCATCTCTGGTCGTTCCTTCACGATGTTTGATAAGTCGCTCGAGAATGATACGTTCTAAAACCTTGTACATGACACGAAGTAGAGAGATTCCTCTGTAGTTCTTAGGATCCGTGACGGATAGCTTCTTGTGAAGAGGTACGATGATCGCATGTCTCCACGAATCGGGTATCCTTTCGCTCATCCATATGGCACGGATGGTGCTGGTCATTTCACGAATCCCAGACGGAGGAAGAGCTTTCAGCATTTCAGCAGTGATGTTGTCATCTCCACCTGCCTTTCCATTCTTCATTTTCCGGACACAATCAAAACTTCAGACTCAGTCGGCGGTTCCTCACTGACATCGTAATGTGCTCTCTGAACATGCGGGAGCTCAGGTACTGATGGCGCTGGACGATTCAGTAGTGAACTGAAGTAATCCTTCCATATTGGCAGCGTCGCATCACCAACTGCAACTCCATTGGTAGTGTTCAAGACAGGAGAACATCTCTTCATCTTCCCGCTATACTGTCGCAGCAACGTGTAGGCCTTCCTCGGATTCTTCTCCTCCCAAGCCTTCTCGAACTCCTTAGCTCTACCGTCCACTCTCGTTCGCGGTCACTTTGAAGCTGCCGACGCAACTTCCTCCTCAGACGCTTCTCCTCCACGAAGTTTCCTGCAGTTCGGAGAGCACATACTCTGTTGTAGGTAGATGTTGTTTCTTCTGAGACGTAGGCGAACTTCTTCTTAGGCTGTACAACCGGGAGTGCCTCTTTCGAAGCGTCCTGGATGCATTTGACAAAAGAATCCGCGTCGCAAAGTTTCCTCTTAGTCCGTACTCCGATGTGAATAGAAACGCGTTGTCGGAAATTCCTTCTGCACTCTTCATCTCTGAGACTTGTCATGTCAATCCTCTGGAGAGGCTGAGCCCTCGCTTCCTCTTATGAATCCTCGCAGTGAAGTTCAACAGAACAGGACGGTGATCCGAATCGAATGCGACATCCCACACAGCTCTAGATCTTCGAATGTCCGATACTGGAATATTCCTCGTCAGGACATAGTCAAGCTGTAGTTTCAAAGTTGTCATCTTCCGCTTCCGCTGCTCTTCTGGAGATAGCCGGGTTGGTCCCTGCCACGTAAGCTGATGGCGGCGATGATTCCTCTTGAATGTCGATGCAATAATCAGACCACTGCGTTCACAAAGTCGACAAGGCGGTAGCCATTGTCCGATGTTTGCTCCACTGGGTAGAACCATTTACCGAGTACTTCGGATTCTGATCAAGTCCCATCTTCGCATTTGCGTCAATCCCCACGACAACAGCATGTTGACAAGGTATCCTGGCCAGCAACGTATTGAGTTCCTCATAAAACGCATCCTTCGAATTGTCTTCGGCGGTTTCAGTGGGCGCATGAGCACTCACTATCCACAGATTGAATCCTCTGTGATCCCGCAGTCGTGCGAATGCATTCCGACACGACGTTGAGCCGAACTCCCTTGACCATACCATTTGAAATCCTTCCTTACAGCTATTGCACAGCCTCCCACTCTCTCCTATCGTCAGCGTTGCCGCAGTAGATGGTGTACTCTCCGACGCTGATGACGGGTCTATCCTTCCGAGGCGGGTTTCCTGCAAAGCAGCAAACGGTGCGTAGAAATAGCTCAGAAGTCTGGATAGCGCAGTTTTTTGGATATCACTCGACAGCGATCGACAGTTCAGGGTGGCGAAATTGTGGCTTGTGGCCAAAGACTCCATGACTCCCCAGGTACGGATCCTAAGGTGTTATGGACCAGAGGCCTTAGTGTGCCGGACGGCGACACCTTTATGCAATGTGCGGGATACTTTCGCGATATAGTTGTGCACGCTATATCGCTCGAACGTTCCCTGTGTACACTCAAACGTCTGCTGGGTTCAGTAGAAGCAGGGGCACCAACGAGCAGGTACCAACAGACTTGTATACACACCCCCAGCTCTGTGGGGCTTTACTCTTATTATATTGAATCTCATGAAATTCCCAGCGCAAGAACATGGCTTTTTTCGGCTTTTTGTGCGGACGATGTCTTTAACTTCCTGTCCGAAACTTCTCGGATAAGCCAGAAAAGGCCGAAGTTGCAAAGTAGAAGCTCTCAGAGATGCTCAGCGCTGAAGATTGCCACTGAATTCTAGCATACATTTCGCAGACGAGCAGGTTTTTGCTCAAGTGGAAGGCAGCGATAGATATACAAGAATCTGTGCTCAGGATTCGGCGTGAGCTGTGATGTATCTTAGAGGGGGGTCGGACCCGTCGACATCTGGTGGGATGGGGAGTCGGACCTTCGGTCAAACAAGAATCAAGATGGACTTCTATCAGTCCGGGGCGAGGGAGTTGAGAGCCATACCGTTGGTCTAAAAAATGACGGCAAAATGAGATCAAAATAAGAGGGCGAATTAAAACTGGAGATCGTACTGAGATAGCAAAATGAGACAGGAGATCAAAAAAGAAACTGAATAGTGAGAAACAACTGAGAAAAAACAAATGAGGCAAAATATGAAATGGTTATGTAAAAATGAGGCAGGCAGGAACACACAAGAAGAGCTCACAATTCACTGGTGATAAAGCATGCAAGACAATAGACGACAGTAGCCTGGCCATCGTTAATGACCCTAACATGGAGGAGGAGTCTTGGAAAGGTAAAGTGTGTCGCCAAAGCGCTCCTGGATATGTCAGCAAAGGTGTTGAGTATTGGCTGTCATCGGGGTCATTATAAGCGGACTATTCTGTCAACTAAATGGCACAGATGTTCTGAATTTCGTAATCGAAGGTGTATTTTTAGGCGATTTAGGATTCACAGGTTCGAGCCTGCTAAAGGTAAAAATTTTTCGCAGTTTTGAGAAATAATGGATAATTGACTGTTTGAGAAGAGCATCGTTCATTGTTGGATCTCTTGCAATTTACTCTACGAAACTGACTCGTGTTCAAGATGCGATATCGCCTCAAGCATAGTATTTTCATGCCCTGAGGGCACATAGGTGCGGTTTCCTGCATGAGAACCATATCTAGTAATTGGATATACGGGTGTGAAAACACACCCAAAATTTCATGGCCACAGCTTTGAGCCGAACAGCGCTACATAGGGTGGGGTCCATGAAAAAATCGATAGCTGTGAAATATTTACAAGTATTCAACGAAATTTGAATTAGGGAGTTTTGCGTCGCTACAACGTGCGGAAAACCTAGTCACCGATCCAAGTAATTGATTTCCGGTTACAAACGGTCCCTGAAGACCTATTTTTAGGTGTGATACAATCGATTGTATCACACCTAAATCCATACAAAATAGGTGTGATACAATCGATTGTATCACACCTAAAAATGGGTCTTTAAAGACCGTTTTTAACCGGTCAAAAGAATGAAATCAATTACTTGGATCGGTGACTAGGTTTTCCGCACGTTGTAGCGACGCGAAACTCCTTAATTCAAATTTCGTTGAATACTTGTAAATATTTCACAGCTATCGATTTTTCCATAGACCCCACCCAATGTAGTGCTGTTCGGCTTGAAGCTGTGGCCATGAAATTTTGGGTGCGTTTTCACATCCGTATAGCCAATTACCAAATGTGCTTCTCATGCCTGAAACCGCACCTATGTGTCCTCGGGGAACTAATCCATGTTCAGCCATTGAACAAACATTTGGTCTCATTGTCGCAGAAGAGTTGTTTTTGTCTGTTTGCGTGGAAAACATTTATTTATTGCATTATTATGATTAATTGATCGATGCATCAATGTGGTCTTGATCTAAAAATTCGTTCACTATGAAAAATTGCGAAGTGAGGCAGCCCCCCCACTCCGGTCGTCGCCATCACTTTTTCCCAGGGGGGGGGGGGCTGAGCAAATCGCTTGACTTGAGTGGGGGGTCGGACCGATCTTGGGTTGTATCACACCTCGCGCCGTAGCCTGTCTGTGCTTTTGATCGGGAAATCGCACTTGGTCGAAGGACCAACTCACAGTGGCGGGTAACTTCCCTTCAGTCTAATATCATATTAAGGCCTCGATTGCATAATGTTCATCGTATCGGAGTGGGCTGAGCGGAACAAACTTTTCACGGCACGCCTTGGCAGCCATCATGTTTGTTTGATTCTGCTTCTCTATGCGGCCGGTCTGCTGCCTGGGAGTTTGAACAGGAGAAAGCCCTTCTTGGAGAAGGTACGTATTGTGGCTGGAGCGTTGTCCATGTGCTTATAATTACATGTTCATGCTGATATGACTGCAGATCGTCGACGAGAACAATCACGAGACGGAGACGATCGAGGAGGAGCGTCGAATGGAGTTGTTTGTGGCGTTCTTCGAGTATTTGGCGTCGCGATCATTCCGAAAGTTGCCGCATCTCTCGTTCAGCCAGCTTGGCTATGGATCGGTGTTTTTGCGCGGCGAATGGATACGGTTGCACGAGGTCAGGATTTGTTGATTTTTTGTGTTTTTCAGAGATTTCGGGTCCCAATGTGGTGAGCTGTGGCGTGCGGTCGCAGTGCGGCTCACTTTGAATGGCTACGACGACAATAAATGACCATATCATGATCGCGACGCGAGCGCACGCGAAGACATCACATGTAATGGTGAACTCAACAGTGGTGCTTGCCTGAAAAGACAATCTAAAGTCGGTCCGAATGAGACTGTCCGCCAATGCGATCGGCTTGCGTGTCTGGCGGTGATCGCGAAGGCCATATTGCGGTTCTAGTAAATCATCAGCAGGAATAGTAGACGCATAGTTAGTGATATCATAGTCAGCTTTTTGCAGCCGTCAATGAAGAATTTGTCCAAAAAATGCTTTCGGAACAGCCGCACGACACGCTTGCCGACCTTGAGGACGGACAATCTAATTTGGATGGACTTTATGTGCAAGAGCAGCAGGTTTTTTTTCAGGCCGCTGTGAAAACCTACTATAATATGGTGTTCAATCTGCGGTTCGATGAGCTACCTACGAATATCTATCAACAGGCCACTGCGAGAGCTGCTACAGTTCGCGAATGCGAGCCATTTGTCATCGAATTGCCGGGTGAGATGGATTTCATAGTACACAGATCATTGAAAAAATAGGATTGACCTACCTATATAATCTCGTTCAACATTGGGTCAAAAGACTTTCCCTTTGAAGAAATCTTTCGCGTGGAATGAATCGTAGCAAGTCTCTCCACATAGGGCGTGTTCGGCGCAGTGGTAAAAGGCGCCATTGTTGTCCACACGGTCAAATGATCTATCCTCGCCCAAGGCCATCAAGCCTTCTTCCCTACGAGGTCGGTGAATCAATGCCAGACTTGTCTGGGAGGATAGGGACTCTGATTTGAGCATCGTTTAGACCCCGCAAGTGATTGTATAGACCCAATACATATTCAGAAGCCTCTACGATCTTGAGTGGAAGTCGAATGTTTGGCGCATCCCTAGAGGGACTGATCAACGTCAAGAAGATTTTCATCCTTCTCCACATTTGTCGTGTTTGATCGTCGGATCCCACGGGAGAATCTACTGCATGCGGTAGGGGAAGTGCGGGGGGGGGCGTGTGGGCGGGGTGGGGATGTCATCGATAGATCGATGATGTTGGCTGACCTCCAAGCGCCTACACTACCGTGTATGGCCGACTTTCCTAGGGTACCTTACCATACCTTTATATGTGGAGTAATATGGGTTTCGGCTCACGAAGCCCACCACGACGTCGCGATTAGCTGTAACGATATCGTTGTCGAAGGCCGAGGTTAGGCCTCTTTCAGAGTTCGATTGCTGTGCGACGCGATCGTGTGCACGGCGACGCGACCATCGCGTCAACGTGGAAATCGCAGGCTTTCGAAGTGTAAATGCCCAATCGCTAAAGTTGGCGATCACGCACTTTTACGTACACATTCTAATCGACGCCTAATCAGCATAGATGAATATAGCTAATAAACACAGCCAACTACAGCTGTGTTTATTTTCTGTATTCATCTATGCATGAAAAATTTTGTGGACAATTATTTGTGAGAGTTTGCTGGCCATGGGTGGCGTTGAAATAATTCGATGAGGATTTTTTTTCTCGTTTTTTATATGAAAATTTCATGGTTTGTCCCGTGCATTCTGAGATTCATAACTGGCAAGCTAATCTGTTCAGCAGTGCAAAAACAGAGGAGATTAAAAAAAAACAACTATAGATCCACCCTCAAACGAGTTCAACGCCGCTAATTAACTAGAATTTTTTTGAATTGTCGCTCGTTCGAAAATATTTTGAATGAAAAAATTTCGATTTTCGTTTGTTCGACATTTTTTTCGAAATTGTACGACTATACTAGGGAGTCGACGATGAAGGCAAACTACCTGGAAAAACAGAACTAGTAAAAAAACAGAAACGACGGGAAAAATTGAGGAGGGAGCATGAGACAATCGCCGCGACCGGTCGCGTCGCCGTGCAGTGCACAGCGACGCGATCCGGCAGTGTCAGTCGCCCGATCGCGCGACTTTCCCTGCGATTTTGTCTGAAAGGCCTGCGACCTGATCGCGCGACGCTACCCGATCGATACGCAGGGTTTTCATTCGGTCGCGTCGCACAGCGATCGAGCTCTGAAAGAGGCCTTATACTTCCCGCGACGAGCGACAACGATGGTTAATATCGGACATTTAGGGTTTCGCTCGATATTGATGAGAAACATCCCGTCGCTTCGCTCGTCGCTGGAGGTATGATCTCGGCCTAACCATTCGCTTATATAGTGAGTTGGTCCGAATCCTTTGCGCAGGGTTCAGCGCGGTGTGTGTAGCTCCACGGGGGGTCTGAGCTGCGGAAGGGTGGAGGGGGGGTCTGTGCTACTCGAAAAAGTGAGGTTCTCTGGGACAGTGTCTCTAAGGTGGCCATGCTTTGAAGCGATAGAATGTGCAGCCGTTAGGAGGGCGTGCAATCTCGGTCACTCCGTCAGAAAACCTACCACGACGGCTTCCTAGAAGGTCGGGGTAAGTTTCATCAATCGGAGACAATAAAAAAATTGCCATCACCTAACATTGGCATGGATTTCAATGAGACTCTGCGTTACCTATTTGAGGTTGGCGCAAACTCGGTGCACCTACGTTATAGCATATGGCACCGAGTTTGCGCCAACCTTCAAAAGTGAACGTACAGTCTCATTAGGATCCAAGCCGACGATACATATCGAGCGAATATCGATATGGCCGCTAAGCTGTGTCGTTAAAGGCATCGTACGCGCTGAAATCCATTTCCATTTTTTATGCTCAATCCCTTCCTAGGGCCCCTGTGAGAACGTACAACGAGCTTGGCTGCTCAAAAACGTACCATTGTGAGCATAGAGGAAGTGGAAAGTAAGGAATCCCGTCAAAAGGGGCCGGCCCTTTTGACAGTCATTTGGCACTTTCGCAAAATTGGAGCAGAACGTCGTGTCGCTAAGTACAGGGCATGCCACTGTACGCTGACGCACCGTCGGACGAAAGTGGCATTATCGACTGGAAATTTCTCGTCACACAACGAGCGATTGCTTCCAACGCTGCGCCAATGGACGAATTGTAGAACTGTTCCTTGCGCCCTCCGCGTTACTATCCCGAGTCGATACCGGCGCGAATTTCAAATGATTTTCAGAAGTTTTTTTGAAACGTTTTTTCTTGAAAAGTCAACGTTTTTGAGCGGGCTTTTCGCTACCTTTAGTCACTTAAGGGGGCTAACAACTCAAAAACGCTCAAAAACGAAACATGGTTTTCAGCGCGTACGATGCCTTTAGGTTTTTTTTAGAGGCAGCATACACGCGTAAAAATGATATCGATTTTATGACGTACTGTGCTTCTCTGGGCTAAATTCCGGTACGCAATTGCGTCTCGACACGCTTGCGGCCGCACGCTTTTGAGTAGGAAGAGTCTCCAGCGCCGCAACCGCCGATCTGTTAACTCTAGGTGGGTTTTAGAAACAGTAAAGTAAACAAAATTGGAGAAAACTGTATAAAAAAGCCATATCGACTCGGCTTTGGCGCTGGAAACTGGATTGACTCGAGCGCGTGCGGCCGCAAAGCGTGTCGAGACGCAATCGCGGACCGGAATTTGGCCCAGAGAACCACATTACATCGAAGGTTTGAAGCTGGTAGTATGGGAAACCGATGAGAAAAGGACCAAACGCGGTGCGAATGAAGAAATAACGGGTTTTCTATGCATTGGAGTAAAAGTGGACGAGTTACCCTGCCGCTTAGCTACAAAACGGTCAACGTAGCGAAACCAATACAGACTCGTACGGCCTGTACTAGGACGCTTGCATAGTTGAAAGCGTCAAAAACAAGGATTGAAACCGTTTGGGGGGCCACTCAAGAAAATGAAATGATTAATCGATGAAATTGAAAATTTGAGCTGACATCATATGCTCGATAGCGTTATCAGTCAATGTTTTCGTGGACACTCCATGGAAATACTTCGACTTCTGAAGGCTGTATCATTCATTCTTCAACTGAATCCTGAGTGCCCCCCCCCCTCAGCGGTGTCATACCAGAAACAAGTCAGAGTGACCGCATTCGTGCAGTCAATTCGAGGGTGTTTGCATTGAGAGGCGAAGACCGCAAAAAAGTGGGCTGGAATGTATGTTTGGTAACTTGATGTTGCTCAAATGCGGCCATCTTCACTTGTTTTTGACGCTTCCAACGGCGTCAGCGTTCTCTTGGGAGTCGGCGCGACCCCAATTCTTTACGAGCATGCATGCTGCCTTTAAAGCAGATATTTTCTTTTCAGAAGACATCGAGAGCGATGAGGTGGAGCGTCGAATAATAGAAAAGACGGGTGTGGAGGAGATATCGCTGCGACGACTTCAATTTCGGCAGACAGGTACAATTAGGTTTCAATTGATTTTTTTGTACCTGTCAGAAAGAACTTTTTTACTTGGATTCGGAACTTCCGATGGGTTTGATTCCGAAATTGTGATCCAGTTTGGGGTTTTCTGGTTTCGCATGTGGATGGTATCTAGTTTTAAATTTCAAAATCTATACAGATAGGTCCGTGGCAGGTTTCCTCAAGAAAAACATTTAAATCTCACCTGCGGCTGGCGCGGGCGGTTTAAATTTCACCGGCGGCTGGCGCTATGGTGAGCTGATCAGCTGCGCTCTTTTCTCGGCGTTAATCGATTAGCGGGTCGGCGCACGCGACCGCACTCGCCAGCTGCTGGTGAGATTTAAATGTTTTTTTTTCTTGAGGAAACAAGTCATGGACCTAACTATACAGCCTACGCTGAAAAAAGTAAGCCGGGTGGGCGAGCGCATCTCGCGATTAAAGCAACTTCAAGTGAATTATCTTAGTCTCGCCGAGGACCTTTTAGCTTTTCTTTTTATATTTTATTACCGATTGAAATGTTTAGTGGCCGAAGAATTTTGAAAAATGAAGAAAAGGGCTAGCAAAACTCACTTACCATCCGCTTCGACCGCGCCGGAGGGCTATCCACCCGACCTACTTTTCCAGACAGCGTAGGTTGTATGTTGTTTTGACATTTTGAAAGAAATATTTTCAATGCTTGCACATAGCCAGCAAGTAGCTAAGTTCTTGATTTTAAATTTTATAAAAAATATTTTTTTCAAGGACGAGTTGCTGTGTCGGCTCGTGGCACTGTGCATAGTCTACGCGCTCTGAGAGATCTGTTGACGGCAAAGCCATCGCTGAATACGGCGGCTCGTGGAAGGGAGATATCTGAGCAGTTGTGTCGCTTGACTTACGAGAATATCATGAAGTCATAGCCTACTTGTACTATATTAGTTGGAGAATTGTTGAAAGAGTTGTCTCGTTCACATGTGCGTATAGTTTTTTCTGACGATATGCTCTCCATTCTCCCATTTTTTTTATGTTCGTTAAAGAGTTTTCCCGTTAGGGTCTCTTCCTAGAACTTTGGGAAAGTTCTCTTTTCTACCTAGAAAGTAGTGAAATTCAAAGTGTTCTTGTGCGAACACTCATTGTTTTGGACAGAACGGCTAAGAATGGCCTCTTTTACCAAAACATTTTTCGAAATACTTGGTTTGGGCCCTAAAAACAGCAAATCTATCGGTGAACAGTCGAAAAGGCCTATGGTTGGGGGACCTGTCAGGACATTGTAGCCACGGTGTCGCGCATAGGGACTCGTTTACACTTCCGTCGCTGCGCGACGCGGCGATGTGCATTTCTGTCATACTGATCGCGAGGCGCGGCACGATGAATGGTACAGCATTGCACTGTGCCGCGCCGCCCGGAGGCTGAAGTATGAACGACTCTTAACCAAGACGGCGTTGCGCGATCGTAGTGGTACCGTCTATAGGATGTCGTTTATACCTCCGCCTTCAGGCAACTCGGTGAAGTGCAGTTTCATAATATAGATCATGCGGCGTGGGGTGATTAATATAACAGGATTGTACTGTGCCGCGCCGCCCCGCGGCAATCGTATAAATGTTCCCTAACTAAGGCGGCGTTGCGCGATCTTAGTGGTGTCGCGTATGGGGTATCGCTTATACTTCCGCAGTCGAGCGGCGCGGCGAAGTGCAGTTCTTGAAGACAAATGAAACCGCGTGGCTCGGCGTCCTGAAGCATAAAAGACCGCTAAGTTGACGTTGCGCGAGCGTGGTGGTATAGCATATAGGATGTCGTTTATACTTCCGCCGTCGAGTGGCCTGACGAAGTGCAGTTCTGTCATACGTGATCTGCATTACAGTGATGTACTGTGCCGCGTCGTTCGGTGGCGGAAGCATAAACGACCCCTAAGGCGGCGTTGCGCAATCGGGGTGGTATGGCAAATAGAATGTCGTTTATACTTACGCAGTTCAACGGCTTGGCGAAGCATGATTCTATAAAGCGTCATCTATACTCCCACCGCCGAGAGGCGCGATACAATGCATTTATTTAATATTGGTCACACGGCGCAGCACGATCGACATGTAACTGGATCCGCCGCGCCGCTCGGCGGCGGAGGTATAAACGAAGCCTGGGACACATATTTTTTTATAAAGTTTCGAAAGTCAAGCAAGCTCAAAAGAAAAGGTACAGGCCATAAAACGGCCAATGTCTCACCGTCGACTGCGTACCACGCGCTGCGCGACCGCACGCGCGTCGGAAGCAGACGGGTTTTGGCCGCCGCGCGACGAGTTTTGGCTGCCGCGCGACGTTTCGTCCGCCGCGCGGCGGCCGAAACTCGTCGCGCGGCGGCCAAAACTCGTCTGCTTCCGACGCGCGTGCGGTCGCGCAGCGCGGGGTACGCAGTCGACGGTGAGACATTGGCCGTTTTATGGCCTGTACCTTTTTGAAAAAAAATCATTTCTACAAAGTTTCTCAAAATACCACATAATCAAGAAATCCTTTGGTGAAAAGTCAACAAGGCTAATGGTTCCGGGGCCTATCAGGACATTGTAACCACGGTGTCGCGCAGAAAGAGCCGTTTACACTTCTGTCGCTGCGCGGCGCAGTGCATTTCTGTGATACTGATCAAGAGGCGCTGCGCGATCGATATTATAGAATTTCACTGTAGTATAAAGGACACCTAACTAAGACGGCGTTGCGCGATGGTAGTGGTACCGCGTATAGGATGTCGTTTATATTTCCGATCTCGAGTGGCGTAGCGAAGCGCAATCCTATAAGGCGTCGTCTATACCTTCGCCGTCGACTGGCCCGGCGAACAGCAATACTATAATGTAGATCGCCGCGTGATCAGTATTACAGGATTACACTATGCCTCACGGCTTTGCGGCAGAGGTATAAACGACCCTGACTAAGGCGGCGTGGCGTGTTTGTAGCGGTGTCGCGTGTAGGGTGTCGTTTATATTTCCGCCGTCGAGCGGCGCGGCGAAGCGCAATACTATAGTGTTGATCGTGCCACGCCGCGTGATCAGCATTACGGTGATTTACTGTCCCGCGCTGCTCGGTGACAGAAGTATAAACGGCATCTAGGACACGCGTCGCGCTATGCATCCCTATTGTGCCACGCGCAAGTCAAGCGCAGGGTTACGCCGACGTCACACCAGGCTTTGTGGTAGACTGCGAACTGGGCTAGAAACTTTATGAGGGGAGAATGGCAGTATATGAGATAAATTGGTGCGCATTGGAACTAGACGATTCTGAAGATCTTGGCTCTATTTGAGATGTGTGGTACAGGTTATGTAGATATTTTTTCAACATTGATCCATATTACGCGTTGATCTCATCTTGACTGCATATTTTCCTTGTTTGGTATCAGAATTTCTGTCTTCTAAGGTTATTAGAGTATTCCTCACCGATTTCGAGTAGGAAATGAGGGTTTGTCAGTGTTTATTCTGGAAAAGATTATCGAAAGAGTGAAGAAATGTATGTTATGCGTATCTGTTTACTTGTTATAGCACATATTTGTTAGATATTTTGTAGTTTGGACATTTTGTTGTAGTTTTATGTATGTAGATTTTATATTTCATTGTTATTTTGTTTTCATTGAAATGAAGAATTTTTTTTGCGGAAAAAAAGATAGATAGGTTTTTCTGTTAATCACTGTCAGTATTTTACTTGGTCAAATCTTCGACATTCATTCATCCAGGGGATCTTCTTCCGCCTTCAGTTCTACAATCGCAGTACCACCATTATCGGAGTATCAGAACTATTTGAGATTTGCCGCGATTGCGCCGACATAGCGCCATGCCGGTGTCAACAGGCGCTGAGGTGAGGCCACCGCGGCAAGAGCGCAGCGTCGCTGGGTAAATCTCCATTGAAAACTCTTCTTAATCAACTTTCTTCTCTGGAGAACTTGTAGCGGTTTCGCGATAGCTCCGCGGCGGCTCACCGATAAGGCCGCTTCGGCGCCTGTAAGCACTGACCCGGCACTATCGCTGCATGTCCTCCCTGAGACGACTAATATGGTCATAAAGACTATTTGAGGGAGGGCACTATTCCACTGCTGAGGCTCAACTTTTCAACACTTAAGAGACCGCGCGCTCCACGGCCAATCAAATCGGTGAGTTTTTAAACTGAATTGTTGTTGTCAAAATGAGATATATGGCGCTTATTACCTGCATACCAGCCATGGAAGTTGTATTAAGCATTGGAATAAAATCAACAACTAGAAGGAGTTCCTTCTACGTTCCTCAAGGTCGGAAGTATAAACGACACCTTATAGGATTGGACGCAGTCTACCACAGAGCTTGGTGTGACGTCGCCGTAACCCGGCGCTGCACTTGTGCGTTGCACGATTGAGTTTTCCATAGCGCGACGCGTGTCCTAGACACCGTTTGTACTTCTGTCGCCGAGCAGCGCGACACAGTACACTACCGTAATGTTGATCACGCGGCGTGGCACGATCAACACTATGGTATTGCCCTTCGCCGCGCCGCTCGATGGCGGAAATATACACGACACCCTATACGCGAAACCGCTACAATCACGCCACGCCGCCTTAGTCAGGGTCGTTTATACCTCTGCCGCAAGGCGGTGAGGCATAGTACAATCCTGTAATACTGATCACACACGCTGCATGATCTATATTATAGTAGTGCTGTTCGCCGGGCCGGTCGACGGCGAAAGTATAGACGACGCTTTATAGGATTGCGCTTCACTGCACCACTTGAGGTCGGAAGTATAAACGACATCTTATAGCAACAATTAGAAGGAAGTAAAACGAAAAAAAAAGAAGAATCGAATTGGGTGCGCAGTGTGGGTTCATTAAGTGTTAAAAACAGAAAAGATTGTACTAGATTACAGGCTATGAAACGGCGAATTTCGCATGGTTCCTACGCGTGCTGGTGCGGAGCGGAGGTTAGAGACAGTGAGAGAGCGAAGGGCAGACGGAGGCTGAGTTATCGCGCGCGCCGTTCGCGCCTCGAATGATGTGAGGTACGACGTTTTATAGAGAGTACGGTACATATACCGTGGTAGGTCAGTGTTGTAGGTCTGGCTCAAGGGCCTCTTGTTAGGGACCTTGTCCGATTCCAAACTGGAATTTTGAAAAACAGTGTATTGCAGGTTGTGTGGTGAGATTAAAAGAAACCACTTTCAAGTCCTACACGATTTTTGGTTTTTTTTTAGTTTACTTTTTTTTTAGTTTAGAAACTACTTTTAGTTCAAAATTCCACTCGATGTAACTGGGTAGAATAGAATAGAAACGGCCAGAAGATTCATTCTGTCGGAATCTACAAATTGAAGCTTTTCCATTGCAAGCAGAGTTCAGGGGAATACTCGTGGTGCTGAAAATGATAAAGAGGCTTTTTTGTACTTCTGGAAGATTACGGTCGACATTTACACAGCAGTATTGAAGAATGCGTGGACCATGGCTAAAACATGGACAATTAACACACTTTAGTGACACGGTGGTTGACGGAAATGGCTGGATTAACTTGAAGAAAACCGTTTTTTCGGCAGTTTTAGCATTTTCCCGGGGGATACCTGGAGCATACAGCGGGAAACCTCAAAATCGAACATCTGCCCGGACCCTACCTTTGAGGCAGGAAGGTAGATTCTATTTTATGTGACTTTCACTATCATAAAAAACTTTAACAAAAGCTGAAACAATTTACTGAGGCAAAGACTGAAATGTGCCATTTTCTACCCGACTTTCATGACGGCCCTTGCAGATAAAGGCTATAAAAACGCGAAATTCCCATGGTTTCTATGCGTGCTGGTGCGGAGCGGCGGTTAGAGACAGTGAGAGAGCGCGTGACAGACGGAGGGAGCAGAATCGCCCGTGCCGCTTGCGCCATGAGTCGTGAGAACTTTGCCTCCCAACGACATATTTCGCACTTTCGCACCGTATCGCGTGGCGGTGCGTAGCGACCGCTCTAGTTGGCGTGCCGACGGCGCGCGAGTATAGTTCTGAGCGTCGCCCATCTCGCTGTCGCTGAGCAAATTGCCAGCGGTCCGAAAATTTAGAAATTTTGAAATGATGCGTTAAGCGCGTCTTAGTGATTCTCCTATGTCACGCGTTTCAACGAAAATGATGTTGTGCGGTTTTTCAGACTATTATTTATCTGCAGAGATTTTTAATCCCCTCTCAGTTCTGAAGAAGAAACATGAGATACTCCCAGTTGCATACTCATCACTCCGTTAAAACAAAACGAAGTTGGCTATCTTTAGGGAGAGCTACTAAGTTAACGGGGTCAGTGAGGAAGTCGGTTAGATATCTGTACAACTTTTTCTATTATGGAATCCTGTGAACTAATCGTGGTCTCCAGAGAACCAACTTATCTCCAAATTGTAGGTCTCCTCAAAGCTATACTGACAGATTTCAATTGGAACCAGTCTCGTCTTGCAGATAAAGATGTCGTTGAAATAAAGCATTGCTTGTACGTAGTGATGTTTTCTTCATCTCAGGAGATTCACGGCACGAGCCGCCTTCGGCTCGTTCCCTCAATCTGCTGTTCGGCTTGTGTTGCTGTCCAGGCCACTACTGCTGCTCTCCGGTTTCCTCCAGTTGGCAACAGCAGTGGCCCGGATGGCGCGAAAGGTGAGAGAACGAGCCAAACTTTCAGACTGCTCCGATTTTCGCTAGGTGCGGCTCGAGGCCGAGAATCGCCGAGTATGTACTATACAATTCACGTACAAAGATTATTTTCACAGTTCCGTTCTCCTATGTGTGGCCTAGGTGAAGGTGTGATAGAGTTTTGGTTTTGCACCTTCATCGAAATAAAATCATCATGTGATCTATCGATAAGCGCAGACTGGACCTCCCATGAGAACCCGTCATTGATCCCTTACAAGTCGTAAAACATTCCGATTTCATTGGTTTCAATTTTTTTTCATTCATTTCTTCAGTATTCATTCTCCAAGTCGTTCTGCTGTTTTTCTAGACCAGGAAAATGCTAAGAATATTCGAATACGGGAAAGCCAAAAATGAAGATTTTTGTTCCGAGACCAATTTTTCGGTGCAGATAGGCCATTTCGAGATGACTCATTTTCCGAGATATTTTCGGGTGTTTTTTTATTGATTTTTTTGTCAAAAAAACGCAAAAACGAATTGTGGAAAAGTGGGTTTTTGCTACGTAACATAGTGTAGAGAAGCATTCTGCAGATTTGTGTCCAAAAATGTTTCGTTTTTTGTTAAAGGGTTTCGAAAATTCTCTGTTTATCCTTGCTTAAGACATGCTTTCATCCCATTTGCAATTGTTTTTTCAAGTCAAGCCCCCTCAAAACGAAATTTCATCTGTTTTCGCTACCGTCTCCTATTGAATTCTTATGAAGAAAATAGGTCTGTGCAGGGCGAACCACACCGCGAACCTTGCTTTATCGTGTAGTATACATAGGAGCGTACTCAATCAAGAATGCTATCTCTTTTAAGACACTAGTAGTTGGGTACCGCCAGACCGCTGCTCTTTGTGCTTGTCTCGGGGCGAACGCCCGGTGTTTCGGGCAAAACAGTGGGTGTTTCAGAGAGAACCTCCGGGAATGTGCCTTGAACCATCTTATTCTTATAGAATTCGTGGCCTACAAAGCAGTCACTTTCCTATGAAATCCGATACGCAAAACCATTTCCGACATTTGGCTCCACGTTTTGCCCGCAGAGCACAACATACCCCAATCAGTCGGAATCAAATATTTTAGAGTTTCCTATAAATAGTTTTTTTCTGGTTTTAAAGAATTTTGGTGGGAACTTTTCTCTAATAACCTATTCTTCGTGGACTTGCCTACTCAAAACAATCAAATACTAAAACACAATTTTTTATCGTGAACCCTACTTTCAACATTCCTGAACAATGTCAAAGCGCAAAAAATTGGACTTTCGGCGCTCAATCATCACTAATGCCTCTTAACGAAATTGCGCTCGAACATCGCACGGAAGGGCTTTTAGGGAGCTGAACGTGAATATAGAGTCTTTCTTTCGATTTTTTGATGTTGTTTGGTTACAGTACGGTAAGATCATTGACCAACCGCAACCTATCGCCTATAACTCCGTCCATAGAAAAGGAGCGCAGCTACAAAGGTCAGTTTCAGAATTTCCGGCGAAAAGTGATCCAAAAAGTCGCACTTGCTCTAGGATGGCTACTTTCTCAGAGTGACCTTCCCTTGCGATATGCTTTGTGAGCTTCTACTCAGCCTTTGTGAGTAGAAGCGCTCAAATAGCCAGCTGTTCAGATCAAAAACCGTGAGAATTTATCAAAAACCGCATCTTTTTTGAATTTTTTTGTAGTTAATTTTATACGTATTTGTTCTCTGAATCATCAATCTAAAATTCGTCCGGATGAGACTGTCCGCCCAAGCGGTCGGCGAGCGTGTTGAGCGACTGTAGCTTAGGCATTCTTCGGATCTGTGAACCGGATGTCAGGAACAGTAGGCATATATCGAGTACACAGCAGGGTTGTGCGTAACTGAATTTTGTAATTTCGTAAATCGTAATTTTTAAAATTTCTCGTAATTCGTAAATCGTAATTCGTAACTGATAATGAGTAGTAATCCCACACATAGCTCGAACCTCACTCGATGTAGAAACGTCTCAGAAGTTCAGTGATGAAGTGTTTCTGTATAGAAGGAGATTTGAGGTTGCGGTTCAAAATGAAACTGTTGTAAGCAGTACTTGAAAGAATTCCCAGTGTACATTAGGCGCTATTCATACTACTCAACGCCAGCGCGGCGCTCGCGTGCCGCGCTGGCGTGGCGTTTGTGTATGAATGGCTTGACGCCCCGCCCGCGCGGCACGCGCGTCAGCTCCGCCCGCTCCCCCATGGCGTCGCCGCTGCAGTGCGCCACGCCAGCGCGGCACGCGCGTGCCGCGCTGGCGTTGAGTAGTATGAATAGCGCCTAATCGGGATAAATACCAATGAAATAGACAAAACTGAAACTCTACGCGTCTTCAAGTACCAAACCTGTGCCACGTCTGCTCAAGCTTTGAAACCTAGAGAAGCACAAAAACATGAAGAATCATCGCCTCACTAAACACAGTTCAATCCAAGCTAAGGAGGTTAACACTGTGATGAGGAAAAACATCGCGGTTCGATAGTTTTAGTCACGATCGATCAAGGGAAGGATACTTGGACAAGGTGGTTGTCTTAAAGGGGATATAACAGCGGCATGAATCCTGAAGAGACTTTGCGTTCCCTATTGGAGGTTGGCGCAAGCTCGGTGAACCTATGTTATAGCATGTGGCACCAAGTTTGCGCCAACCTTCGACAGTGAACGCGAAGTCTCTTCCGGATCCACGCCGACGTTACGTATGTACCTTTCCAAAACCACTTTCTGAACCATTCGAGGCTGCCCTCTACATTTGTGAAGCGTTACTCCGAATATGTTTATTAGCGTTCCTTCCCATAAACTTCCCATAATTTTTTTTGCGGTGGAGATAGCGGTTCGCGATGCTTAGGTATCTGAAATACAAAAAGGTGAAGGTTTCCTTCAATCTGTGATTGCGAAAATGACAAAATTCTTACTCTTCTTTTTCTTTGCATTTGCTGTGAATTTGCTTGAATTCCCAACTTTAAAAACATGTAATAACCTTTTTGAGAAAACGATAGACTGCAGTCATAACTTTTCTTGAAACTTTCCTCATCAAATCGGGAAATTATCACTCTTTACCTCGCAGCTGACTTGCCTCTGGGCATAAATATCTATCAAATCTTATTGCAGGGATCCCCGTCAAACTCTTCGTCGAATAATGGTTTCAGGTTCGAAAAATATTTTCCTGATTCTTGAGCAGGTTTCAATTCACTAAATAGCAGTTTTCGCCCGTAACTTTTGAACCACTGAACCATCGCGGTTAAGTTTGTGGTTTCCAAACTTTATTTGCTCCATAAGCTAGCTAGGCCTTCAGAGCCGAACTCCATATTTGATTTCTATAGCGGGATGGAGCTCTAGTCCGCAGTTGCAGACGATCGCTTTTGCAGGCTGCAGTTCGACGATAAACGTGCTGGGACGAAGACTAATCGTGCCAGGACCTCGTAGTCCCAGCATTCCCCTGTTTGCAATATGTGTTGCAACAGCGGTTGTCTGCAACTCCGGACCGGAATTTCGCTCCGAGATAGGCGGTAGCTCTACCATATGTCTGCGTCTCTCGTGTTCATGATGGCGGACTAGAGCGTTCCATGGAGATAAACAACTGTGGAGCTCGGCTCCGCCGACCTGGCTCGCATATGCAACAAGTAAAGGCCGGAACCCTTCAATACTTTTAAGTTGGTCAGTGTGAGAGGCAGACCGGTCGGTCATACCTGAATCTCTTTATCAACTATTATATTATGCCATGTCATATTGTCTCAGCTCGGCTGGGAATAACAATATTTGACCGAAAACAGGTATTGGAAAGAATAGTCAAATATCAGGAATGTGAAAGAAGTGCTACATTTATCTATGCTCTGGACCGCAAACTTATATTGTTCTTTCAACCGCATTTTCACGATTCGTTACGATTTTAAGCCGAAATTTCGTAAATCGTAAATCGTAAAAAAATTGCCAAAAACACCCGTAATTCGTAAATCGTAATCCGTAATTACGCACAGCCCTGGTACACAGTCACCTGTCTGGGCGACGGCCGCGCGATACGCACCGCGTGGGCGGACAGCACAGTTCGGGCAGACCCTAATTTGTTTGAATTCGGATTTTTTCCTTTATCTAATGAGTTCAACTTTATTGGTTAATACCATGTATTACTGATGTGCTTAATTTTTTAAAATCAATATATATTTATTTTTGTTTTTTTAATTAAGGTACGATTTTGAAAAGGACTGAAAGTGGTTCCTTATGTAGTAGTGACAACCTACTAATACGAGTGCGTTCCGGCTGTGGCAATGCTCCCATAGGAGTGACTGGGTTGTCCATCGTCAGCTTCCCCAGTATTGACCTACAAAATTGGATGAGATTTAGAGATCCTCCCATCAAACATGGTTGCGACACTATGGGGATTCTTGGCCCGAGCCGCCCGACAGTTTGGCTTGTATTCCTATTTATTTGCTGTGCGGACCACTGCTGTTACTGTGGGATTCATTTGACGCCACAGCTTTTATTTGCTTTGACATGTTTTAAGAGATCAGGTTCTGCTTGGAAACAACTTTCAAAAAATGACACGCTGCTAGAGCTGATAAGTGAATTTGGAATCTGCGTTCAGTAAAGTGACTGCGCCTTGAAATATAGATTTCGAGGTACCGCAAATAGTAGACGGTTTGCGGTAGCCGCTTAAATCCCAACTGTCGCCCGCTGGAACAAGGAATAAAACCTAATAAAACAGAGAACCATAGAAACGAAACCGGAATAAAACGGCAAAACTGTGCACTTGCAAGTTTGTTCAATAATTTTTTCTTTAAATTTGAGTCACAGTTTAAAAAGGTCCTCAGAAGATCGAAGATCGTTGAGTAAACTTAAAAATTGAAATAAAACATAGTCGGCTTAAGTGCTCAAAGTGAGTCTGAACACCATGGGTTTTATTTTCATGCTATGATTCGTTTCTATTCGACATTGGCTTGTAGACCGAGGATACGAAAAAGGAGGAGCATCGGAACAGCTGCGCTAAACGAACGCGGTGGAAAACTACAGCGTTCCCTTCTCAGGCATTTGGCCGCTCGGAGCGGGACCGGCTCCTCCCACTTATGACGTCACCGCCCGGACAGCAGCCGAGGCTAAAAATGCGGCCGAGGTTGCTGTTCGGTTGAAAAATCATGTGCTCTAGCGAGAGAGCAAGAGACGCAGTGCGCCCTACTGGTTTTTAACTGGTCCCGACACGATTCCCTGGCGTCGCGGCACGTTGGTTTTTGTGACCTCCCACTCATTTTTCTTTGTTTTTCTTTTGTGGTTCGTGTATGGTTCATGTCTTGTTTCTGGAAAGCCACGATGCAGCCGTTATCAAGTTATTTCGGGAGAGGAGCGGTTGTTTGTCTAATTTCACCATTGTATTTTTCCAAAAACAACCGCTCGGCTTCCATTGTGAAGCCATCATAGCAGCGTCGCGTCACGCGGCTAAATCTACGCCTGACATCCGACGTCAATTATGGTGTGTCGTTTGCGCCACTGCAGACGACACACAATAAATGACGGCGACCTTCGTAATTGCGCTTCGCCGCATTGCTGTGGCAAAAATCTATCGGAGAACTATGTTTAACGTTGAGGTATGTTTTCTAGAAGGTGCAAGAACGATGAAAGCAGAAATTTTAGGGTGAAGTAAGAGAAAGTTTTTTAACAACGCGGGACACGCTTTGGGTGAAACGATATTAGCTTTTAACCATGCGGCGAATGCTCTGCATGAAGCGTTACTTGCTTTAAACCACGCTGGGCACGCTCTTCATGGAGCGCTGTTGGTTTTTTACTACGCAGCGCACGCCCTAGATGAAGCGCTGCTAGCTCTAAACCGCGTGGGGCACGCTCTGGCTGAAAGGCTACTAGCTCTAAACCACGCGGGACACGCTCTGGATGAACCGCTACTAGCTATAGACCACGCGACGCACGCACTGGATGAAGCCCTACTAGCTTTAGCCACGCGGGGCACGCTCTTAATGAAGCCCCTTGGTTTTTTACCACGCGGGGCACGCTCTGCATAAAACGCTACTACATTGTAACCACGCGGCGCACGCTCTACATGAAGCGCTATTGGTTTTTTCCACGCCGCGAACGCTTTGTATGAAGCGCTACCCGCAGCTCACAACGCGGCGCACGCTTTGTATGAAGCGCCACTCACAGCTCACAACGCGTCACACGCTCTGCATCAAGCGCAACTGGCTTTTTACGACGCGGCTTACGCCGTCCTATGGAGTGCTCGTGTTCCTCATCAGCAACTCAGTTGAAAATCCAACCGGACGTCACCTCGAGCGGACCTCAGTCGCCCGGACAGCAACCTCGGTGGCCCGAGTAGATGCCTGATTTTCGCTCGGAGCGGAGATACAGCGACGCTCGGGTTGGGTCCGCTCCAAGCGGCCAATCGTCTGAGTTTGCCGCTGTCACGCCTCGTGCCGCGCGTTTAGTCGCACAAACTCATTCAAAGCTTCTCTCTTTTTGTGTACTCAGTCTGCAATCCCCGCGAGGCTAAACAATTTCGCTTCATACTATTTAGGCTGGGCTATACACATTCAAATACAAAAAAATTCTGGGTCTTTTTTAAAACGGTTTCTTCTCTTTGAATTTGATTCTATGCTTCAATGATTCTTTTTTTGCAAACAAAATATTGCCGACTGCTCAAAATCTCTCATTTATCCGAGATAATCAAAGTAACCGATGCGAGATTCCAAATCGTGCGAGTTTTTTTCATTTATTCAATTTCGAAATTATCAATGATTTCAAAGATGATGATCTGTTGTGAAAGTTATTCTGGTGCATTGGAGAATATGCTTCTAAAACTAAGATAAGGCAAATGATGCAGTAAAAACAGTCAATTATAGAAATTAGAGGAAAGTAAAATAGAGGAAATTAAAGTAGAGGAATGACGGCTGCAACACTGACTGAGGAAATCAGAATCACAGGTTGTTATCGACCGCCACGAGGTCAAATGCCTGAGGCGCAACCACATCACTTATCCAAACTGTAAGGCCAATTACAGACGGGCAACACGTTTGATCAAGAATGAGTTATCAAAGGTGTTCTCTTGGAAAGTCTGTCATTACTAACTTATAAGAACTCCTTATAGCCACCATAGCTATTCGTAATTGAACCAGTGGGGTTCAACTAGCTGTTGCCAACGGCAATACTCCACGAAAGACTTGAATAGTAGAGCCAAGTTCTGAGTGCACTTTGGCAACTCTAAGACTCTCGAGAATAGTCGAGTTTTCGATCAACTCGGTTTTCAAGATTTTCGAATAATCGAGCTTTCAAATAAAGTTCAAACAAATAATGCACTACGCCGCTCCACGGCGGATGCATAAACGATGGGGCTCGTTTACACTTCCGCCGCCGAGCAGCGCGGCGACGTACAATCCTATTGTATCGATCGTGCCGCGTGATCGCAATTACAGAAATGCTTTGTGTCGCTCCGCTCGGCGGCGGAAGCATAAACGAACCCTTGCGGGCTCTGCAGAGTGGCACCGCGGCGAATCTTGCTGAGGCCGGGCGGTGGCGGAGAATGGGGGGCGCCAAGCAGCGGGAGAGATCGGCGACGTGTCGCGCGGGAACAGCGACGCGTGTACCTCGCAGTGTTTTTGCCGCCGCGATAGCAGCGACTCCTGGAGCGGCGCCGTCAGCCAGCGGCGGCGGGAAATGCTCTCAACCACTTCCGTCGCTGGCGAGGAACGCTACCATCAATCGATTCAAGCCTCTTTTATTATTTCTCCATAACTTCGGGGTCCGTGATCACGTCGCGCCAAGTGCTCAGACAGGGGTGTCGGATCACCCGGGCGGTAAACCTGACCTCTACCAAGGAATTACAGGCTTCCCGTCGGTAACATTTTTATCTTCGGGAAAGAATATTGAGCGAAAAAGTTTTCTGTAGAAATTTCCGTAAAATTCTTCGACGAAAAGTTTTTTGAGGATCTACCGCGCTTTAGAACTCTGAACCAACTCGGCTTGCAAAGTGCCAGTTTTCGCCTTATAACTGTTTCCCCTTGGAAATAACCCTTTGGTGACGGTTTTTTTGGAACCCTCATGAAATTCTGCATCGAATAGCGCTTTCAGCTTCAAAAAATACGTTCTCACTCTCCCAGCCGATTTCGGTTTATAAAGCGCATTGTTCATGCCTCAAGTTAACGGTTTTTCGCCGTCGGCAGCCGGCCACTCTTTTGGCTGCTTTCCTTCTCTTTTTCTCACGTCGCTGTTCGAGGGGCTACTCAGCCCTTAGAACATTATAATACATTGTACTACAGCCACCTTCCAGCCGGACATTGGTCCGGCCCTCCTTGCAGCCGTAGGCCCGTAGGATTATTACTAACTAACTCAATTAGTACAGACATGATTCAGTCTGTAGTCACCCTTCTCCCAACTAATCTCTAATCTATTAATCTCTCACGTATTAACCTCTCCATCATAAACAGTAATCATTCTGGTGCCGTGTTTGTGATTATCGGATCGCATCCGATCGTATTTTATATTTTATAACCTTGTGTTTGATGTTTCCCCTTTGTGATCCCCCGGACTTAGAGAGTGGGAGGGTAGGTCTTAGGTCTCCTGGGTTAGAGGGTAGGTAATACATGAGTAGTACAGCTATAATACAGTAGGGTGAGCGGGTGAACCCGTCCCTCACCGACCGGGGTCTAGCCGATACGCGTCATGGTGCATCGGCCGGGTCGCCTACTATTAAGCATTTCATCGCGCAGAGGCGCGAGTGTCGCCTATCCTGCAGCAGTTAAGTCCACTTCATCATCGGTTATTTCAGGATTCTCCTATCTTACCGTATGTGTGCAAGTGCAAGCCTAGAATTTCTGTGCATAACATAATTGAGCTTCAACGTCACCCCGCACCGCTCGTGCCGCGCTTGCGCTCATGACTGTGAAAGATGCCCTAGGAGCACGTGCTACTGCAAAAAAAAGTTTGACGGATATAATGCGTATTGAAACCAAATAGGATCCCCTTCAGTGCGTCTTTAGAACATCTCACAGAGATCGTTTCACATAGATGCCAGACTGTAAAAGTCTCAGTTTCACAATTCATGCCCGATGATCGTAGAGGGGCGCTCTTCATGAAGCCCTCATCGGATACGTTTCTGAAAATGCTTTATATAATTTTTTAGGGCGAGAGGGAATCTGGTCGAGATGCGATGCCAAGTTCGGAATCGGCCATAGTGCTGATGCTCCAGAGGAGGCTGCCCCAGCTGCTCGTGATTCGGAGCCTGAAGCTGGAGCGGATGATTCGACGGCTACTCCCGTTACTAACACCATTATTCGCCCGATTCCCCGATACGCCCCTCAATGTGATCCTGCATCATATGTGCCTAATCCGTCTCTTCCTAACAGTTCATCCTTCTGCCTTCACTCCCTACTCTCCATCTGCTGGAACAGTTCCTCCTTTCATTCATATCTGTCCACCTGCTGCTCATCAGCAGCTTCTCCAGACTTTAATGCTTACCGGTCCCAATTACTTTGCTCATGCTGACCCTTTTCTGCATAAACTTATTCAGTCTGCCGTCGACACTTCTTCTGGCCATATCCAGCCTATTTCTTGTTATTCTTGTCGTTAACTATGTAATGTTCTGAACCCGCATGCTGATGCTCTACAAATTCTTTGGAACACCTTTTGTCCTTCTGTCAATATTCCTTTTCTGAATCTTAATCCTTATCTTGCTGTCCACATCATTACTCAGTCCATTCAGATTCAAGCTGCCTCTCAGCCTCTTCCAAATCCATATCCTCGCGCTCATAATGTTCCACAGTTCGCCATCAGTCCAAGTTTTGGATCTGGACCTCCCTTAGCTCATTCTCATGCTGGAACTAATCAGTCTGCCTATCAAGATCTCACTCAGGTTCATGATCTCACTCACGATTTGGTTAGGGTTTGGTAGTGCACTAAGAATTAATAAGGAATATAATGCTCATTATCGCTTTTTAACGGTATCCTGAGAAAGAGAATAGATGTTTCGGTCAGAGATTGTCAGTGTCTGAATATAAAAACGTGTATATGCTCTAAATTACTGTTTAAATCGCCTATTTATGTAAACTCATTGTGTTTATGTACTTGCGGAACGAACGCGGATCGCGGGATTAGGGGAAGACGAACACGGTACTATCGCGGATCACGGTAGCATCACGGTACTAGCGCGAAAGATTCTCTCAGAGTAATCTCCACGCCATTTCAGTTTTAGAAATGAACAAAGATTAGATACAGAAACACACATTTTTACCTTTATAGCACAGGATATGGTATTTTGACATACTGAACAATAAAAATCTTGTTTAGGTGACTCAACTTTGATTCTTCAGAAACATTTCTTTCATCTGGATTTTTCATTTATTTCATAGGTTTTAGGGTGCAAAACTAGCTGGGGGGGGCACTCAAGATTTACTCATAGATATGAAGAGATTCATACATGAAAACAAAATTTCCTTTCGTTATCAGTATTGTGATAACGTTATCACCCGTGTTAACCTAGAATTTCCATGAAATCAAAAAAGCACACAATGATTCATTTCTCACTTGAATTTCGATTGGCCCCGGGACTAGTTTTGCTCCAATTTTAGTTCTTATAATGAGAAAGTATAGTAATTCAACCTCGTACAGTATAGTATTGTGGCTAAACTAGGCATGGAAATGATTTAAAGATCTTATATGAGTTAAAAGTCGAAGTGAAAATGATTTGAAATGATTTCAAATTCTTGAGATGTGTTCCTGGTTTAGGTCAGATTGTGCGCGCTCGAGCGCGCTTTCGTTTTTTTGTCCGTTCCACTGGACAAAGATTCAACCCGATGGGTTAGATCTTTGTACGGTGGACCGGACAAAATACTTGTTTTTTCCACACAATTTTTAGTATAATTCTTTGCAAACGTTATGAAAAAAGCAGATTTTTCAAACATAAGCTTTGAAGAGTTCCACAAGTGTGCTGTGCGAGAATAGAGTTTTTTTGTGGATTTAGAGAGAATTTTGGAAAAAGATCCTTTCATTATGATAGCTCTTTTTAAATTTGTTTGGACAGTTTCATTTATTATGCTTTATAAATGGTTTTGAGGTTGGTTTTAGGGTTATTTTGGGCGTAGAGTACGATGGAAGTGGTAAGAAAACGATTCGGTTAGGGTTTGGTAGTGCACTAAGAATTAACAAGGAATACAATGCTCATTATCGCTTTTTAATGGTGTCCTGAGAAAGAGAATGGATGTTTCAGTCAGAGATTGTCAGTTTCTGAATATAAAAACGTGTATATGCTCTAAATTACTGTTTATATCGCCTATTTATGTCAACTCATTGTGTTTACTTTAAGTCCCTTAATGCTTCGGTGTAACTCGCCGTCAATTGTTGCGTGCCGTAAAGCCGCGTACTGTCCGCAATGGTGCCGTTTCAAACATCGATCCAATTATCGTCTAGTTTGTACCAGGGGTGTGCGTTAATGAAAAAAAAATTTTCGTAACCGTTAATCGTTAATTTTGAAAAAAAAACCGCGTTAATCCGTTAATGCTTCAACACGTTAATTTTGCATTTCGTTAACAATTTTGAAAACATTACCTGACCACCACGAAAATCGATAAATAACCAGACGTCCCAAAAAAAAACATGAAACACGTTCCATACCAAACACCGCAGTCCGTACACTCCAAACTTGGAAATCATCTTCATGGATTATTAATACTATCAGCCAGAACAATAAACGAATACTCTTCAAAAATAGGAATCCTGACATGCAAAAAAGCACAGATGGATGGAACATTAACGAAATAAAAACTAACGTGATTTCGGGACTTTTTCGTTAACCGTTAATCGTTAATTTTTGAAAAAAAAAACGCATTAACCCGTTAATGCGTTAACACGGTAACGTTATTAACGCACAGCCCTGGTTTGTACCATTATTACTTTCATTTCTACTTATTTTGGTTTTTGTTGTATATACTTTTGTTTCTTTTCTATTATAGATTAGTTTAAACCTTCAGCCCTATAGTTTTTGTGTTTTAGTTCGATGATTTGAACGAGACATTTATAAGCTATTATGTCGACCTGGATATCGGTTTTTGGTTCAAAGTTTCGATAAAAAAATGAAAAGGATTCAATGAAACTTTAATGATGAGAAACAAATATTAGGGTTTTCGTACACCGATGATTCAACAGAAGGATGAGGTGGTAAACGTTGTTGACAGAGTCATTATTTTTAGATCTTTGCGGGGTTCGAATTCACTTAAAGTATTGTTCATTCTCTGACTTCCGTAGTTTGGGGTCACTTTTCGTCATTCCTAAGGCCAAAAATAATCGAAATCCGGTGACGCATCTTCATCCAATTCTAAATCTTTATTGCTCTTTTTAAGGTTCGGAAAATTTGATTTCCGAACATGAACTATGTTTTCGGGGTTTATTTGAAAACATGATGCTGAGGTCACGATCATGAGGTTCGTTTCAATGTTTTTGAGAGATAATTGCGCAATTGGAATGGCTACTACGCGTTTCTGAACGCTGGTAATTACTCATTACCGTTTTGAAAACAAAACTTCTTCTAACCAGTTTTACTGTGCATACTCAAGAGAAACCAACAATAAAATTCACTTTCGCACATGCGTTTTTCATTTTAATCATTTCCATTGTCTATCGCATCATCACATTCAAAGGCTCCACTTGAAAAAGGTCCGCGGATCAGCCGCCAAGAGAAGCGGGGGGTTGGTACGAGGGCGCTGGAGGGCTGCTACCGAGTTTGGGACGCTCGGATTAGTTTCCGATGAACACTCGGCTGGTGCCCCCCTAATGCCCGAGCGCTCAAAAAAGTATTTCCCGTAAACGCACATCCCTGGGGCCGAATGCATCAACAGGCCGGGTTGGGGCAGGGGCAGGGCAGCCTGCGCCTTTGAAGATGTCGGTAAAGCACAAAATCCATCGTGCCCCTGCTGCCCCAGCTAGCAGACTGGGGCAGCTAGAGCAGCGAAAAACACTCCTGGGGCACGATTGATCAAATGATCTACTGCCCTTGCACTGCGATCATCAAAGATGCCGGCTGCCCTGCCCCTGCCCCAACCCGGCGCGTTGTTGCATCCGGCCCCTGCTGAGCACCTAGACGATCCCATTAATCAATATGATGAACGCCCATGGTTAGGGCAGAGACTGACGAAGAGACCGAATTACGGTTGGATGATTTACCTTTGTTCCTTGATTTATTTCGGGATTTATTTTATTTTTAGAATATTGTGATAAGGAAGAGGTCCAACGTCGGATCATAGAAAAAACTGGTGTGGCGGAACTATCGCTGCGACGAATATTCCATCCCGGTGGAGAACTGATTGGAAGCGACTACGAACTGTACCCTTCCAGTCGGCTTTTATCAAATCCCGCTCTTTGATTTCCGGATTGCTAAGATCCTTAGATTTCCTCACGACGTTTTTAAAGAGTGTTTTTGAAGGACGAGTTATCGCGTCAGCTCGTGGTTCGGCACGCAGTTTGCTCACTATGCGGGATCTGCTGACACCGAGGCCACCACCCAACGCGGCTGCTCGTGGAAGAGAAGTTTGTGAACTATTGTATCGCCAAACTTATGAGAATATTATGAGGAATATTAGGAATATTATGATTTTTCTGTGTTGGTTAGGGAGTTGTATGCAAGTGTAAACAGTTTGGCTGATCAGTGTAGCGCTAGAGCGTTTTTTGTTGGGTTCACATCCTGATGCGGTCGCTAGAAAGCATCTGTTGAGGGATACAGGGAAGCGTCCTAATCGTGGGGCCGTTATCTGTTTTTTCCTGGCTTAAGAGGTTTTTCTAGAAAAAATGACTGATCGACGGAATGAGCGGCCACCTGAAGAGAGATCTTTCACAGGGTTGTTTTTACAAGTTCGCTCGAATGCAGAAGAATATTTATTATCGGAGGGTTAGAAGTATAGTCTGTCGGTCCATGCGGCCGCAGTGCGTGTTGAGCGGCCGTCGTGGAGGCACTTTCTGAGCGGGTTTCCACACGGCTTCAAACAGCTGACTGGAATCATTAATCATTAATTATCTGTCTGATGTCCCTGCTAGTTGATATACAAGTCCAAAAAGTGCCTTCAGCTGCGCTCCGCTCTTGGCGTTTTTCGATTAAGGGACCGGCGTGCGCGACCGCCCGCGCCAGCCGCCGGTGAGATTTAACTTTGTTTGCCGGAGGGTGCGAGCCACGGACCTGACTGTATGTTTCACTGACCTTATTACTGACACACTATAGTACTTGTAAAGTGATATTTGTTTGCAGACTTTTATTCAGGCATTTGGTGTACTTGTTGAATCCGTTGGCCACTAAAACTCTGAGATAAAGATCAATTTGAGTGTGTTTGCTCTCCCTTGTTCTGTTGCACTCAGTTTGCTATTTGATCAAATTTCACCTCACAGTTTTGCCCTTATTCATTTCTTTATACACACTATTGATTGACAATCGTCACTGTCCATCTGTTTTTTGGAATGCCTGTGTTCATCGATTCCTGTAGATCATGATCGAGGGACAAGACCTGTTGACTGTCGGCAAGGGAAACATGGATGTTATTATTAGAACCCCACTAGGAACTGGTCACAACTTGAAATGGAGTTTCGAAAATTTGTCTGTTGCGTAATGCTCATGGTAGATCGAAATCTGTATCTCTTGGTTTGGGAATTTTACTCATCAAACGTTGTCGATTAATACCAATCAATAATATCGATTTTTTGCCTGTTGCACTAACTGCCGCAATGAGTGTTGATTGTTGAGGGTCTAACTAGGGAACTTCGCATGGTGTACCCCTGGATCAGAAAGCTGATAAATGTTTTATAGTCAAATCTGGCACGCCCTCTTTGAATATGAACTCGGATTTTACTACGGATATCTGCGAAAAAAGTTATAGCCTGTCGAAATTCGCATTTCCCGCCTTTTTTTCTATGAAAAACGCGCATTAGGGTTTGCGAAATTCGGAAACGGACCTCTTGCTTGTGTTCAGCGCCCAAAACTACTCCACTGAGCAGATTTTGGGTGAAGGCACATTTTCCAAACTTTGCGCAGACTGACAGCGTTTTGGACTTGCGCGTATTTTTGGTTGGACGCTCATTTATACCTCTGGAAGCGTTTGAAAATGTTGCAGATTTCACTCAAAATCCTTCCAGGTGGGTTATTTGGGGCGCTGATCACAAATCTCGGGTTAATTTGACGATTCTACGAGCTTTTCGACTTGATTCGTTCGAAGCTTCCCACCGGGGGGGGGGGTGGACTCTGATGACGAATCGCGACGTTCGCCGATTTCCGGAGTGCTACAATAGATATGGCTCAAACTGTTGCTTTGGGGGTTCTTCGCAGTGCTAAACACGAATCTGCATTCCGTTTATCGGTTTTATATAGATTACGGTAGGTTACGGTGGGTATACGGTAGCTTAGTCAGTCTCAGATTTGGCTCAAAATTTCTCTGTGGGTGTTATTTGGGACACCGAACACGAATTTGAGGTCCATTTTTTGATTTTCGACATTTTGAGGTAGGTAGAGTCATTTAAAAAGCATAATGCCTACCGTAACCTACAGTAACCATAAGTCTACCGACAAACAGACCCCAGATTCGCGTTTAGCGCCCTGAATAACCACCAGTTGAAAGTTTTGAGCCGATTCCGAATTTTTTTCTTAAACACCCTGAAAATTGGCTGATGGGTACCCTTACCTTTGCACGAAGCTTCAAAAACGCTTATAACTTCGTTCAGAGGTGTCCGTTGCAAAATCCGATGTCAGATTCGGAGACAGCAGAGCAGAATTGACCAGAAAACATTATCTTTAAATCGTGGCGACGGCCATGCGAGGTTCCTAGTAAGTACCTTGCTTGGGAAATTGTTTTCATTATGTAAAATCGAATATTTATGGTCAATAATATCGATTTTTCACCTGTTGCGCAAAATGCGGCCGTGAGTGGGGTTTTTTCATGGCTGTGCGTCACAAGTTTCAGAAGTTGCACTCATATGACAAAATCGTCTGATAGATGTTTCATCTTCCCAAACTGGAAATCGTTGAGAAAAATTCTTGTCAGAAAGGGAACCTTCGGGAAAAAGATGGGAAATTTCTGAAAATTTAGCTTCCTAGCAAAAGTACCGAATTGGAAATGTCAAAAAAAGTTTCGAAAATGTCTTGAAACGTCAAAAAATGATTTGGTTTAAAATAGCTTGAAGTAGTTAAAAAGCTAGGAAATGAAGTGAAATAACTAAAAATACGATTTGGCGGTCAATAATAAACTAACTAGCGATAAGTTAAGGCAGAGGGACCAGATTTTACAAGCTTCTCTGTTAAACTTATCAAAGCAAAATCAAGCGTGCAACGGAAAAAATAAGCCATTTTCGAAAGCTGTAATGAGGGAACCCGCATAGGCCAAGCTGGGTGAACGCGACGCTCCATTCCATATCGCGATTGATTTCGCTTTGATAAGTTTAACGGAGAAGCTTTTAAAGTCCGATCCCTCTGTCTTTACTTATCGCTAGTTGGTTTATTATTGACCGCCAAATCGTATCTTTAGTTATTTCACTTCATTTCCTAGCTTTTTTACTACTTCAGGCTATTTTAAACCAAATCATTTTTTGGCGTTTCAAGACATTTTCGAAACTTTTTTTGACATTTCCAATTCGGTACTTTTGCTAGGAAGCTAAAATTTCAGAAATATGTCGTGGCATTTGACCTACTGATGGACCACGAGGTTTTTATTCAAGTCTAGGGTATGTCAATACATTGATCATGTGTAAGTTCGCAAGTAGTTTCTTGTGGCGGAGAAATGGATTTTTGAAGAGGGTGTCCCACCGGTGGGACACGCGGTTGTGAATTAAGGAAATTTCATTTTGGTCCACTCGGCTATATCTCTTGAAAGAAGCAATAAGTTTCACGCTGCGCAGTCAATACGCTTCTATTATTAGGAATTCTCTTTTTTTTTTGAACGGTAGCGCACACTGTACTCAACTGTATTTGTCGCGAAGGCGAACTTCCGCTCCCAAGGTGGGTCTGCAGCGTGACCACCCCGTCGATCAGCGGCGACCACCCGGCCGGGTCGATGCTGTCGGGCGGTAAACGATACTAATACAGCGCCACCTGCTTTCTATCAGAGACTGGCGGATATTACATTCCGCCCCACTCCCCAGGGGTCTGTCGCCCGTGTCCCCCATGAGAGGCCGGTGAAACCTGGGTCAACGATGAGGCCCTCGTCTTCGTTCAGAGGTAGTTCGGTCAGGGCCCCTAGTCAATCTCCGGCTCCACCCCATCAGAGGCTTCCCCGGGATGAGAGACCCTGGCCTCGTAACCCCCCTGACGATGAGGACGCGGACTCAGATGACACGTGGTGAGGCGGATAAATTAATACATGGTACTCAGCTGCATTAGCTATTCTTTGAAGTGCGTTTTAATTTGCTCATGCGTACCGGACCTACCTTTTATATACTGCGCGCGAAAACATGCGAGGTCCTAGTACAGTTATTACTGCAGACGTAATACAGCCGGATGGGCCCACCTTGTCCATCTTTACTACTGAGGCGGACCCCATCTTAAGTAATACAGTTGCCGCTGTCGTCACCTGTATGAGCACACCGACGGATGGGTAAGTTTGGGTAACAAGGAGAGTTGTTAGACTATTGACGTCGGTGTGGTGTGTGTTGCGCTACTTGTGAACTCTTAAGTACCTGTCTATTACAGACGTGTATGGTTGGGTGTGTGGGAGGCAAGTTGGCGATTATGACGATGATGATTGATGAGTGACGATGCGGCGTTCCAGTCTCTTGTAGACTACTGTACATATGTTTTGTTCTGTGTTCTGTTTAGTTTTATGTTAACCGTTTTATCGATCTACTAATGTTGCTCTCACTACTCAGAAGAAACTGCAGAATGCAGAAGAGAAAATTTGGATGATTACTGTTGTGCTAAATTGCCCCCTATTATAACCCCTAGTACAGAAGAGATCATGTCTGCTATCACCATCCTCCCCCTATTTATACATACTACACGGTTGCACGAAGGGTTGAACCTTTCATCTACTATAAGGGGGTAGCTGCAGTTAGGGGCACTAGGCCCAGTGGCGGTAGCAGCAGTGGTCACTACGCTCGTTAGGCTCCTCCCCGCCGCGAGCTTACGCTCACCCGGGCCCACCATTCTTTTGGGCCGGGAGTGTCGCGAAGGCGAACTCCCGCTCCCAAGGTGGGTCTGCAGCGTGACCACCCCGTCGATCAGCGGCGACCACCCGGCCGGGTCGATGCTGTCGGGCGAGGGGGACGGGGGTCATTCGCGTCTCCGCTCCACTCCTCCGCCGTCGGCAGCCAGCCACCCTTTTGGCTGTTTTCCTTACTCCTTTATCTTCACGTCGCTGTTCGAGGGGCTACTCAGCCCTTAGAACTCTATACTACGTTTTACTACAGCAACCTTCTAGCCGGACATCGGTCCGGCCCTCCTTGCAGCCGTAGGCCCGTAGGAATATTAACTAACTCCTTTAGTACAGACATGATTTAGTCTGTACTTACCCCAATCGTATTAATCACTCATCTATTAACATCTCACATATTAACCTTCACGTAATAAACAGTAATCATTCTGGTGTCGTGTTCGTGATTATCGGATCGCATCCGATCGTACTTATGTTTTGTTATTCTTGTGTGTTGATGCTTCCCCCTTGTGGTTCCCCGGACTTAGCGCGTGGGAGGGTTAGGTTCTAAGTCCCCTGGGTTAGAGGTAGGTAATACATTTTTAATACAGTTATAATACAGTAGGGTGAGCGGGTGTACCCGTCCCTCACCGACCGGGGTTTAGCCGATTCGAGTCAGTATTTTGGTCTCAAACGCTTTCTGCGCAGATCAATGCTTGTAAGTGAAGGAAAACCACCTGGGAGTTGAAAAGTAGCTGTCGCTTACATAGTTTTGAGTTTTATGGCCTGAAAAATGGGATAGTGTTGATTAAATCAGGCAGTAGCCCTATTTATAGAACAATGAATGCTATTTTTGTCAAAAAACTTCCACTAATTTTCTGCCAACCCCTAGTTTTTATTTTTGGCGCATTTCGTCGACTCTCTCATGGACAAGACTTCGATCCTTGGAGATCAGCAGAGGTCGAGTGCTATATTTGGAGGCATGATCGACATTGTAAACGGCTTTTTCACTAAAAATATGAAAAGTTTGTTTGTTATAATATTTTAATAACCGCAAGATCACCGCGAAAATACCGCGATAGCACAGTCATCATTGCTCATCAAATCACGGCAGATTCGCGGCAGAATCACGGCTTTGTTGTATTTATGAATTTAAGTCGAGGTAGTGGGAGCCGGGCAGCATACGGGCAGCGCCTTGATTCTTCCGCGAATTTGCCGCTCCGGCTATGTTCGGCATCGAGGAGGCAGATTAATGACAGTTTCATGGGATATTCTAGGCGATTCATCCCAGGGTGGGCTGTCATCTACTGACAACCGAAACTAGACTTGTTAGCCGCGAAAAAACCTGCCTATTGCTCCGAGAGACTCGTCTGTCGCCCGCCTGTAGACTTCCAGTTGTTTCCTGATATAGCTGAACTCATCGATTATTGCCAAATGGTAAATGAAAAATGGGGAGTGGAGTTCTTCATATTGTCACTTCCGAACATTTATATATTTTGCATGGTTTCTATCCATTTATGGTTTTAAGTGTATCCAGATCAATAAAAATAGCTTTATATGATAATGATTTTTTATCAGTTTCATTTGCAAACCCCTCAGTTCCCTATTGTTTGTGTTTTCCTTTGCGCTATCAGCCTCGCCCAGGCAGGATTCGATTAGAGAGGATCACAACTGATTGTCGAGGTTGATGATGATGATTGCGATGTCTAAATCAGCAGTTGGGGCTTATCTTGACGTTGTATAGGAACATGACCTTCGTGACGTACTTACTTGAACTTACTAAGTATTCGACAAAAGTTCAAAAACACAAAAAACATTTAGAAATAATGCGAAATATGGGTAAGCATAGGTGCTAGCGATTCCTGTCAATCAGTTTTGAAACCCCACGATCGAATCCTGTCTGCGAGGTGTTGACAGCACCAGGAAAAAACACTGACGGGACGAAAATCAGGGATGCGCATTTTTTTCTGCATAAAAATAAAAATAGTTTTACACAAATATTTACATTACTACGCAATATCACTAGTTCCGGAGACGCCATAAGGAATATTTTTATACTTACATACGTTCAAATATCTCGGGAAACCAACTCCCCATTTCCAAAATTCATTTTGCAGTTAAGATTTCGGTCACTAATCCGTTCCCTAACAGGAACATTTTCTTGGATCTTTCGTTCAAGGCAGCATACTCGCAAAAAAAAATATCTGATTTTTTTTCTATTTTGCGCATGTAATCCTGCTAGATTGTGGTATATAGCAAATAGGGCACACAAGGGGGTGTGTATACAAGTCTGTTGGTACCTGCTCGTTGGTGCCCCTGCTTCTACTGAACCCAGCAGACGTTTGAGTGTACACAGGGAACGTTCGAGCGATATAGCGTGCACAACTATATCGCGAAAGTATCCCGCACATTGCATAAAGGTGTCGCCGTCCGGCACACTAAGGCCTCTGGTCCATAACACCTTAGGATCCGTACCTAATAGTCATGGAGTCTTTGGCCACAAGCCACAATTTCGCCACCCTGAACTGTCGATCGCTGTCGAGTGATATCCAAAAAACTGCGCTATCCAGACTTCTGAGCTATTTCCATGCACCCTTTGCTGCTTTGCAGGAAACCCGCCTCAAGGATAGACCCGTCATCAGCGTCGGAGAGTACACCATCTACTGCGGTAACGCGCTGACGATGGGAGAGTGGGAGGCTGTGCAATAGCTGTAAGGAAGGATTTCAATGGTATGGTCAAGGAGTTCGGCTCAACGTCGTGTCGGAATGCATTCGTACGACTGCGGGATCACAGAGGATTCAATCTGTGGATAGTGAGTGCTCATGCGCCCACTGAAACCGCCGAAGACAATTCGAAGGATGCGTTTTATGAGGAACTCAATACGTTGCTGGCCAGGATACCTTGTCAACATGCTGTTGTCGTGGGGATTGACGCAAATGCGAAGATGGGACTTGATCAGGAATCCAGAAGTACTCGGTAAATGGTTCTACCCAGTGGAGCAAACATCGGACAATGGCTACCGCCTTGTCGACTTTTGTGAACGCAGTGGTCTGATTAATTGCATCGACATTCAAGAGGAATCATCGCCGCCATCAGCTTACGTGGCGAGGACCAACCCGGCTATCTCCAGAAGAGCAGCGGAAGCGGAAGATGACAACTTTGAAACTGCAGCTTGACTATGTCCTGACGAGGAATATTCCAGTATCGGACATTCGAAGATCTGGAAGCTGTGTGGGATGTCGCATTCAATTCGGATCACCGTCCTGTTCTGTTGAACTTCACTGCGAGGATTCATAAGAGGAAGCGAGGGCTCAGCCTCTCCAGAGGATTGACATGACAAGTCTCAGAGATGAAGAGTGCAGAAGGAATTTCCGACAACGCGTTTCTATTCACATCGGAGTACGGACTAGAAGAAACTTTGCGACGCGGATTCTTTTGTCAAATGCATCCAGGACGCTTTCGAAAGAGGCACTCCCGGTTGTACAGCCTAAGAAGAAGTTCGCCTACGTCTCAGAAGAAACAACATCTACCTACAACAGAGTATGTGCTCTCCGAACTGCAGGAAACTTCGTGGAGGAGAAGCGTCTGAGGAGGAAGTTGCGTCGGCAGCTTCAAAGTGACCGCAGAACGAGAGTGGACGTGTAGAGCTAAGGAGTTCGAGAAGGCTTGGGAGGATAAGAATCCGAAGAAAGCCTACACGTTGCTGCGACAGTATAGCGGGAAGATGAAGAGATGTTCTCCTGTCTTGAACAAAACCAATGGAGATGCAGTTGGTGATGCGACGCTGCCAATATGGAAGAATTACTTCAGTTCATTACTGAATCGTCCAGCGCCATCAGTACCTGAGCTCCCGCATGTTCAGAGAGCACATTACAATGTCTCTGAGGAGCCGCCGACTGAGTCTGAAGTTTTGGATTGTGTCCGGAAAATGAAGAATGGAAGGCAGGTGGAGATGACAACTTCACTGCTGAAATGCTGAAAGCTCTTCCTCCGTCTAGGATTCGTGAAATGACCAACACCATCCGTGCCATATGGATGAGCGAAAGGATACCCGATTCGTGGAGACATGCGATCATCGTACCTCTTCACAAGAAGCTATCCGTCACGGATCCTAAGAACTACAGAGGAATCTCTCTACTTCGTGTCATGTACAAGGTTTTAGAACGTATCATTCTCGAGCGACTTATCAAACATCGTGAAGGAACGACCAGAGATGAGCAAGCCGGTTTTCGACCTGGAAGATCGACCATCGACCAAGTGTTCGTCGTGAGAAGAGTAATTGAATCGTGGCAGCGGTTTTCGAAGCCATTACAGCTTGCTTTTTTGGACTTTGAAGCCGCGTTCGACTCTCCTCATCGTGATCGATTGCTCAATGCTCTGCGAGCAGATGGAGTCCCGGAAAAGTATGTTCGGTTAATCGAGGACATGAACAAGGGAACAACAGCAGCAGTTCGTACACCTGTCGGATTTACGTCAGCTTTCAAAGGTGAAAACAGGAGTAAGGCAGAGCCGTTGCAGGACCTTTTCTTTTCAACTTCGCCGTTGATGACATCATGCGTAGAGTTGCAGAACAGTTTCCTGCGGATGTGATCCTAACACCATCAGGACGCTCCTTGTCGACCTGGAGTACGCCGGAAACGACATTGTGTTATTCGCTGAAAACAACGCAAAACTGCAAAGGATTGTGAACCTCGTTTCGAAGTATGCCGCAGCCTATGGACTTCGTCTTCGTCCCGACAAATGCAAGCAGATGTGGGTCTCTCAGAGGCCTTCAACTGGAGTTTGTGTGGACGGACAACGTATCGAACTGGTGGACGATTTCTGTTATTTGGGCTGTTTGCTGAAGAACGATGGTAGTTATGCAGCGGATATTCGACAACGATGTGCGAAAGCTACGTCTGCATTCAATTCTCTAACCAAGTGTTTGTGGTCTACCACCATCGCGAAGAAGTCAAGTTGCGCGTCTACCTATCCGCTATTCGCCCTATCATGATGTACGGATCGGAGACGTGGGCAGCATCGAAGACGCAGATGGAAAGGTTGGATTGCACGGAGGAAACTTTTTAGGCGTTTGCTTGGATATTTCCGGCCGCGTATTTGCCATAACGAAGACCTTTACAAGGAAATCGACGCAGTACATCAACGCTTGACACGAGGGAGGTGCCAGCATCTCCTAACGCCATCTCAAGCAGCAATGGAAAGTCGACTTCGACTGCTCGGGCATATACTAAGAAGAACGCCGGATCGTCTCGTACAACACGCTTTAAAAAGGCTTCCAAATCCTGTCTGGAAACGGCCACCTGGGCGTAGGCGAAAGTTCTGGACGGATGTGGTTAAAGAGGATTTAAAGTCACTCGGCATCGAAAGACAGTTCAGGCGCGATGTTTCGTTTCGCAGGAAATGGAATAGTGACAGCTGGATGGAATGTGTTCAAATTGTGGCTGAAGACCGTGAAAAATGGACACGGCTGACTACTAGGACGGCACACCTCGGTGAAGATGCGGAATGACCGCGTCAGGCGAAAGCCAACCGATTAAGTCACTAAGTCAGGGCACACAAAACACTCAAAACGTGGAGAAAAACTCGCTCAAAAACACTGGAGAATCCAACTTCCTTCTTTTACGCCTATCTTGGTGTGTTATGTGTAATGCACAAATAAAGAACATTTGGACGTCCTAAATGAATGAGCACCTTGAACCTTCCTACTGTTTTTCTAATGTCAGAGACTCTCTAAAAACAAGGAGCTTTCAATAAACGTGCCTTAATTCGAGGATCTCTCGAAATAAATGGTCAATACTTTTAAATTGCCTAAAATCGTAGTGGCGCTTCTGTTCCTCGTGCTAGATGACCGACCGGGACCACAGAGCAGTTCTCACAGGGCTATTGCATTATAATACGCCGCGCTGGCTTTGAGAAGTATGAATAGCCCCTCAAGGAACAAGAAATTTTCTATGGCGGTAATTGTTATGTGTATTTTGCTGAACGTACAATACCGCTCGTAGGATTTGGTCAGAAAGCGAGTGATGTCGGGTTTTTGCGTCTTTTTCGTCTTTCCTGTATAACTCGCTTTAACGGCATCGTTCGCGCTGGAAATCGATTTTCATTTTTCAGGCTCAAATTCATGATTGAGCCCGGTAGACCACACTGGTAAACTTTGGCGCGTCAAAAACGTTGGGCAATGAGGTTGGAAGGCGTCAAAGATGAAGATCCGCCATTAATTCCCACCAGTCATCTAGAACTTTTTGTTAGAATGTTGGTAGGACCGTAAGACAACATGAAAAATAGTTACGGCACGAACTCCACATGCAGAAAAACTCCGAAAATGACAGTGACGAGGCCTCCAGAAGGAGAAAAACCTTAAAAAGGATTTTGGCGCGAAATTCAAATTCGTATTTACAATGGGTTCCGATTGACTTTTCTTTACAAATGAAGGTTTTCCATGGGCCCCCTCAACATTTCCGCTCACTAGAGAATCCAAGCTACACAAAAACATGAAAAAATAATATACGGTTTTCTGCGCGTACGATGCCTTTAAAGTCAACCTTCAGCGAAACTAGGAAGATATTTATGATCCTGGCGTTTGGGGCTATCCAAAGGTGGAGCCATTGTCGAGATTTCGTGGAGAATCATGGAAATTTCGCAATCAGCTAGCTCTCTAGATACGGTAGACATATGGCAACGCAGACGGAGACGGTACAGCCCCATCCGTCAAGGTACCGTAATCACAAATCTGGCTTACAGCGAACCTTTTTTTAGTTCACAATGAAACCACCACAAAGGTTGAACCAATGGGTAGCCCTCGGCGCTAGGATCATGAATATCTTCCCAGTTTCGCTCAAAGTTGAGTTTGGAGCGAGTTATGGAGAAAAGACGAAAAGGCGCGAAAACCCGACCTCGCTCGCTTTCTGACCAAATCGTACGAGCGGTATTGTATAACGGACTGACACACTGCGGCAGATGGGTTTCAGGTGTCGTTTACACTTCCGCCGCCGGGCGGCGCGGCACAGTGCATTCCTGTAATATTGATCACGCTGCGCGGCACGATCGATATTGTAGGATTGCACTTCGCCGCGCCGCTCGGCGGCGGAAGTGTAAACGACCCCTCAGGGTTAGCGCGGCTGGCGGGTAGTAGGGTGTAGTTGGACGGACGATCGGTCATCGTCCAATCTGGTCGATATGAGAGTGAAACACGCAAAACAATGATAAAATTTGGTCTCCGAGGAGCCATATTAGTTTGTACGTGGTTCCTCTTTGACCGACCTCGATCGACGTTTGACCAATAATACCGTTGCGGCATTTCGAGCGCTTCTTACAAGGGAAGTATAAGAAGCGTAGGTCTGAACGGTTGAAATCTAATGTCATGTGGGAATGTTCACGCATTACATGGTGAAATAGTGTTGGGTAGCCGCCGCGAAAGATAGAGCTGAAGGAGTTATAAGCACCGAAAGTTTGCCGACCATCAACCTCCTCCTAGTCTATGAATTGTTAAGCGGTCGAGTCAACAGCATCGACGGCGCAAAGGGAGGAACGGGCACTGATGGGCATGTTACCAGGGTTCGAATCTCCCCCACGGCTGCTTTTTTGCTAATTCACGGAACTTTCATATTTTGATCGAAAATTATATCACAAATGCCATCTTATCCTTTTGCTGCGCGATATAGCCATATCGACAGTGAAATAGATTCGGGTACAAGGGATTCAAGGTTTTGTTTCCCATCAAAGCTTTCCCATTGTTTTGGGAAACTTATTATGATTTGGAAGTATTACTCCAAATATTTTGAACAAGTTACGAGAACCAATAAGTAACAGAAGACGATGCGCTTGGTGCAGTCGGCTTCTGCGACCACCCGTAGTCTGACCGTCACGCCCCTCATTTTCCCACCAGGCAAGGTTGGAGGGATGCTCTTTGTCCAATTACCAGAGCCGGTGGCCGCTTTCCATTGAAGGGTGTATTCAAGACAAAGAAACTCTACGTCGCCAGCGAAACATCCCATATTATGACGACGTTAACAACACTTGCATTTTTCGAGAATGTTTTCATCCAGCAAATGCCGGAGTATTGTGTTCTCTTTCTCGACTCAAGGAGGGATTTCTCCGATCAGAGCGCGATATAGGCTCTTGTGCCGGCAGGGAAAATTTGCAGATTTTGACGAAACCGCCTGGCGTAACAAGCTTGGTTCAGCTGGCAGACATCGGGTTTTTCAGCTATTCGGAAGCACTACTCAAGCAATTTCACTCTACTATTGCTCTTCGAAATTTTGAATTTTCGGGCAGTTTAAAATAATATATGGTTTCCGGCGTGGAGGATGCCTTTAAGGCCGGCTACGTTCTTATCCGTCCGGGTCCTTTTAGAACTCTAACTGATCATGAATTCCCAGTAGCGCTCGGCCCCTGTGAAGAGATAGGTTGCCAGGGGCCTATAGCGTTCATTCGCTGTCCCTATTGCGGAATTTGCTTATGTTTTATGCATTATGTGCCTGTTTACATTTGGTGACAGAAATGGTTATGTATTTTGCGTCCCGTAAAGTGATAAGGTTGTTTAAAATATGTGATGATAATACTTCCAAATCATATAAGTTCTCCAAAACAGAGTAAATCCTTGATGGGGAACAAAACCTTAAATCCTTTGTAACCGAGTCGATTTCACTGTCGATATGGCTATATCGCGCAGCAAAAGGATAAGATGACATTTGTGATATAATTTTTGATCAAAATATGAAAGTTCCGTGAATTTGCAAAAAAGCAGCTCTGGGTGAGATTCGAACCCTGGTCACATGCCCACCACTGTCCCTTACTCCCTTTGCGCCTTCGATGCTGTTGACCCCACCGCTTAACAATTCATGGACTAGGAGGAGGTCGACGGCTGGCAAACTTTCGGAGCTCAGAACTCCTTCAGATCTATCTTTCGCGGCGGCTACCCAACACTATTTCACCATGTAATGCGTGAACATTCCCACATGACATTAGATTTCTACCGTTCAGACCTACGCTTCTTATACTTCCCTTGTTAGAAGGTTTACGGACGACCACGGCTGGACTACTGATCACCAAAGATGCCCATGCGCTATCTGGAAGTAGGTACTTCGCACTATCGTCCAACTATCCTGATGGCATTAGATTTGGCTTTTTCAGTGGTCGAGGCGGACTTTTGGGTACAGCCATCTGTTCATCGGTGAGTATGATATGGACGGAATGTGACAGACGCCGCCTGCAGAGAGCTGGCAAGAATTAGCGCATCGTATGGTGCGGTCGGTATACACCTCTGGATTTGCAATCACTCCACACAAAATTTGTTTCTATCCTCTGAAAAATAGGCCCACAGAGAAGGTGCGTTTGCGGTAGATTACGATGGAATGGTCTCGGGGTTAATTGAAGGTTATGATTGGAAACAGCCATTCATTACTTAGAAGGTATATAGTTGCAGCTCACCGAAAGTTGACAGCTCTAACGGTGGATAAGATATGACCAAATCGGGTTCAAAAGTCAGGAAATTTTTATAATCGGCTTGAATCGCCAGGATTTTTGTCTGTTTCGTAATAGCCCAAAATCACCGAGAAGTGTGCCTCGAATTTACAGGAAATCAGCAGGAAATCATTTAAAAAATAACGCTAGCTTACCAAGAAAAGTCTTCCGCAAAATAACCGCGAAAATACCGCGATAGCACAGTCATCATTGCTCTAAGACCAGCAGCGGAGCTGTCTAAATCGAGTCGAGTATGAAAGCGATGGATTGGTTAGGGTTGTTCGTTCGAATCTCCGTATGCAGTAGCGCAAATCATGGCAGATTCGCGGCGGAATCCCGGTTTTGTCCTATTTTTGCCAAGTCCAGGCAGAGGGCTATGAGCAGAATACAAACAATACTTCGATTCTGCCGCTTATCTATCGCTCCGGCACCGAGGAGTTGGTTTTCCTACAGGTTTTTAGGAGAATCAAGGCGATCCTTTCCAGAGTGGGCTGTCGTCTACTGACAGGCGAAACTAAACTTGTTTGCCGCAAAAAATAACTGCCTGTTGCTTCGGAAGACCTGTCTGTCGCATGCCTGTTCACTTCCCGGATTTCGCGGAAGTGAAAGCTTTGATACAGTCAAAGTCAGCGAATATAGCCAGCTGTTAAAAGGTTTACGGAAAACGGGGAGTTGATTTTTGCATGTTATCGGTTCCGAACATTTATATATTTTTCATGATTTTTACCTATTTATAGTATTAAGTGTAACCAGGTCAAGAAAAGTAGCTTTATGTGATAGTGATTTTTTAGCAGTTTCATTTGCAAACCCCTCAGTTTCCTATTGCTTGTGTTTTCTTAGGCGCCGTCGACATCACCCAGGCAGGGTTCGATTAGGTCGGGGGGATCACAACTGATTTTTGATGCCAATGATGACTGTGATGTCTAAATCAGGAGTTAGACCTTCTAACTTGTCGTTTAAAAGGGACGTTACCATCGTGGGGCACATAATTGAACTTACTAAGTATTTGTCATAAGTTCGGAATCTCAAAATGATCTAGAAACAGTATGGAAAGTAGGGCAAAAATCACTGCTAGGGACACCTTTTAATCATTCTTGACCCCCGTAATCGAATCCTGTCTGCGGGGTGTTGACAGCACCAGGAAAAAACACTGACGGGACGAAAATCAGGGATGTGCATTTTATTTTGCGTAAAAATTTTGACTATTTTACACAAATATTCTTAATATTCTTACACACAATGTTACTGGCCGATAGACCCCACTAATGAATTTTGACTGGTTCCTCCCGAAAACCTTGATAAACCAACTCCCGGCTCACAAGAAGTTATTTTCCAGATGAGATTTCAGCCATGAATCCGTAGTGGAACTTTTTAAAAGGTAGAAAACCATCTGGTTTACCATTCATGAATTCGCTCCCTAAAAATTGGTAAAAAATGACCTACATCTGCGGTAGCTTTATCTTGTCTAGAAGCTATCTGCTGACGTCGACGCCGCATTTGTGAAGGATCAAGTATGTAATTTGCCACTATGAGACGTTTTGATAGTCAGACTAATAAATTCTAGGGATGGATTTCATGAGCGATTAACTCATAGGTTGAGGGTCAGTTTTTTTTCGGCAAATCTCTATGCTAAACACCTCCATCTCGCTCGCTGTCCCTTAACCCATGAAATTGTCTCACATAGTAACTACTTTTAGTCAGCTTGGCCCTTCCGAATGAATTGTACTTTTCTGGAACCGTTTCTGGCGTAAAATCCGACTCTGGTCTTCGCAGCTGCCTAAAACCACCCTGAGAAAAGTTATACGCATTTTTCGCCAGATTTCCTCACCTAGGCTGGGATTCATGAACGCAGCCGGCTAGGTTTGGGTTTGGTTAGGTCAGCAACCCCAGCGGTAGCCAAACCGCGAACCGGCATTCACAACCGCCCCATCGCGGTTGGGTGGCTAACCATTCCGCGGCCACGTACTTGCCACTCAATTGACGCCGAGAATCTCGGATTAGAGAAATCAATATTGGCACTCGGGTCGGAATTTCCTAACCCGTCACTGTTTTTGTTGCACATGATTGCTAATTTTGTTTGCTTTTTGAATTCTTATTTTGTCTACCTTGTGCTCTACCTTCTTCAATGGATCGCAGGCATTTGAAGGATCTTTCCCAACTTGGAGATGTTTTTTCCATTTTTAAGTTTTCATTTTTTCCTTTTTAACAAATCCTTTTTGGTTTTTGAAAGTACATAAAGTGATGCTCTCTCACGATGAGCCGCAAACCTGCTGGTGAAATTTTAACCCCCAATTCAGTTTTCTCGCATTACTAGCCTTTTCAACTTCTTTTTTTTTCTCGAAACGCCCCTCTAATTTTTTGTGTGTTTCACATGGCTTAGGTGTTGCTGCAGGGATCATCATCGTCCTCTCGATGAGTTTTAGGCTTCAAGTTCTCCGTTTGTCGTTTGAGTTCCGAGTTTTTTCCATCTCTTTTTTTAGTCTAAAAATCCCTTTTTTGTTTCTTTTTTCTCTTTGTCATTCTCACAAAAGCTTACTGTCGCTCACAACAGGAGAAAACTAAAACGACTCCTTAGAAAAATGGTATGGAAAAAATCTCAAAATGCAAGGGAAAAGCAAAGGTTCCACCTAAAAACAACGAGAAAACCCAGGCTGATCACAGAACCATGTAAAAAACATTAACACTTGAAATCCAAATGGGCGCTTCGGAAAAAAGTAGAAGAAAACGTTGTAAAAGCGAAAAAACAAAATCATGCATCACAGTACCAAACCAAGTTAGGGTTTCCCAACAGAAAAATAACGAAAGCGTGTAAGAAAAGTGCTCGGAAAAAATTCTGAGGAGAAAATGAGGGAATTCGGAGCCGAAATGGGGGGAGAAACCCCAGCGAAGAGCCTGTGGCTGCTCGGTAAATGGTCAGCGCACGGAAGACAAGAATTAGGAACAAAAAAGTGGAGACAAAAAAGAACAACGATGTGCTATAAAATAAAGAAGAGAGCGAGAGTAGGGAGGACAGGCATAAAGATTTTAGTTAGCCATGGGCAACATACTTAAAACTTACAGATGAGGTTGTAGTTCTGAGAATTTTCGTTGTTATCGAGAGGAACACATTATGGCTAGCGGGCCTATCATGTGACAGTCAATAACGAGCGGCATTCCTATATTTTCAGCTTACCTTGAAGATATCAAGTTTTATGCGTATTCGCAAAAGGTTTTGGAATTAATTGTGCTCATGGTCCATATCAACAAAATAAAACGTTATTTTATTCAGAAAACCTGAGAAACCCCTCGTTTGCGATTAACCAGAACGGTATTTCCTCGAGCCTCAGTGTTGCACATACAACACACCATCAATTCGACGACTAAGCCGCAAAACCGCTGCTAACCGCGGTTAACCGCAGCTCCGAGGTGCGGTTACGCGTAGCCCAATCGTAGCCCAGCCGTAACCAAACCGGATTTTTTGTGAATGCCGGTTTCCTCCGCTAGCCCAGCCGTAACCGTGGTTTGCCTTTCATGAATCCCTGCCCTAATGTACTTTCCAAAACGCGCATTAGTTTTCGGAAAATCCAGAAACGGACCTCATAATTGTGTTCAGCGCCCAAAACAATCCCCTGAGCAAAGTTTGGGTAAAGGCACATTTTCCAAACTTTGCCTAGACTGGGAGCGTTTTGGACTTGTTCGGATTTTCGGTTGGGCGTTAATTTATATCAGTCAGAGGGCTCTGAAAGCGGTTTTTAAAATATTAAAGATTTGACTTAAAATCCTCCCAGAGAGGATTTTTAGGGCGCTGATCACGATCCGGGCGTTGAAAACTAGCTGTCCCTTACATAGTTTTGAGTTGTAATGCCTGAAAAATGGGACAGTGCGGATTAAATTAGGCAGTGATCCCATTTATAGAATGATGAATGCTATTTTTGTCAAAAAGAAAATTCACTAAATTTCTGCCAACCCCTCGTTTTCATTTCGGGCGCATTTTGACGACTCTCTCAAGGACAAGACTTTGATCGTAGGAGATCAGCAGCGGTCGAGTGCCACATTTGGAGGCGCAATCGACACAACAAAAAAAAATCGGCTTTTTCACAAAAAATATGGAAAGTTTGTCTGTTATCAGATTTTAATTTCCTCGCTTGCATTGCTGAGGTTCATTTAGTTATGGCTGGTTAAGTTGGAAGAGTCGTCGAGATGCGACCGAAATAAAAACGAGGGGTCGTCCCGAAATTATTCGGAATTTTTTCTCAGAGAAATAGTTTCTCTCAAAATAAAACAACGGTTATTCTCTTATCTCATGAACACCACTACCCTTTTCTTTTTCTCTCTTCCTTCTGTTATCTCGTGTTATTTCTTTGTGTTTTTATAGTGGAGACTTTGGACATTTTTAGTTAGTGTTTTCTGTGCTATTTTCATCAAAATTGCGATGAAAATTAAATGTTTGCCGTCGATTATGGCGGGACATTCGCGGATGCGTTGAGCACCCTAGTCGACGGAAAAAGTTTTATTAGCTTGATTTTAGAGGAAAAAACTAAAACCGCCTTTTTACGTTGCAGTGGACTGTGAAAAAGAACGAAACTTCCGCGCACTGTGAATTCTATTTTTGTTGCCAATTTATGAAGGTTTTTCAAAGGTAATTTTGAGTGAAATCGGAAGACCAGCAAAGTGGATTCTCGGAAATCTGAAGAAAAACATCAATTTTTGAGAGGAAGCGAACTATTTTCCGGGATTGTAAAGATTATAGAGCTACAGAAGATAGAAATGAATAGTATTTTTTCTAGAAAAGAGCTATTTCACCACCTTCTCATCTCGATGGTTTTAGAACGATGCCTACCTAAACAGCGTCGAGTTCTATCTGCGATGTGGCGTGCCCCTCTTGATCTTCGAATGGTGAATCAGTCTTTTTTGAAGTCCGCACTGACGAGCCCATTTTTCTTACATTTTCGGCTGTCTGCGGATTAGAGGGCGAAACGGCCTCCAGTTGTGTGTCATCTTCGCATCCTGAGGGAGTCTTGGAGTACGGCGGACGTTCGAAAAACGACTTCTCCCACTAATTTTTCGCCTGTCACTCCCAACATGACTCCCGCTTAGTGCAGAGAATACCTATATGAATTTGCTATCTTCATCCTGACCCCTCTTAGCTTAGGTACTTCATTCGTGCACACCCATTTCATGTTTTCAACACTAATTTCTACATAGCCAGGCGCTTTCCTAGACCAAGAAGTGTTCAGTTTGTACTTCAAGTGCGTCTTCTCATGTAACCAGATGAACCTTCATTTTTCCTTTATGACTTTCAAGTTTATGTACAATTTTACTACGCGTCTCAATAAAACAAAGATAATGTTGTCGATCAACTTTTCCGCCCTTATTGGGTTTCGCGCCCTCTCTGTTTGATGAATCCTTGTTCATATCGTTCTCATCAAATTTGTCCGGTTGCGGTACCATTGACAACCAGGCATGCCGCGCCCACTTTCCCTCGCGCTTGCTGCGCTCTCCACTCCACCTCTTGCGCCGGATACACAAAGAAAAAGACGCTACTACTGTGCCATCGACTGGCATCCCTAGGACGATTGGGGCTTTGTTGTATATTCTGGTAAATAGCCACGAACGCTTCGCCTGTGTGGATGCTGACGCTGTTCTACCAAACACTCACTTTTCAAAGCACTGCGCGATTTCTTCAACAAAATTACTGAATTATTTGCGAACGCTGCTGATTACACTTGCGATAAAGAAAAAGCTAAGTAAGATCTATCAGAATGGGGATCTCCAAGCAAATGTGACTCGGTGCTTACAGAAACGTTGCAACAAAAATAAAGAGGACTAGGGAAGTGGAGTGGATGAGTCCACGAAAGAGTATCAATGTTTCTCGAGAACCGATTCCGGTGACTGAAACTTTACTCACAAAATAAGACCGTTTTGTTATTCTTCATACTTCGTGGTTTTTGAAATTGCTTCTCTTTCTTCGGTTCTATTCTAGTACCAAAAAAAGGCACTCAATACTTACTTTTGAAAAAAAGACATGATGTTAGTAAAATCACACAAACCGTTTCATTTTGCTGTTCAGAAACATAAACCAGTGAAAAAGCAGTAGCAAGTGCAATTAATAACGCAGAAACATTCTCAACGAAGTAGAAGTCCTTCTTCGAAAAGCCTAATGCCTTTCCATGTGGACTAACACAACGGTTCGTTTCGGGGACTCGAAAATTGTATCCACAGAAATCGTCCTCAAAAAATATGTATGTTCAATTCCTTGTAGACTCCCCCTCTCCATTTACCTGATGTTCCTTTTTGTTGAAGCGTTTCGGCCACCGTCAAAATGATTTTGCTTGGAGAAACCCATTTCGGTAGAGGAGTGACTTTGATGTTTTCACCATTTTCACAGCTGAATTTTTTTTTGAAAAACGTCCGCTTCGCATCTACGACTGTTATAAAACGACCTTCTGGATTGATTTGGTGATAATAAAGGCAGGGTTCTCGATAAAATCGGTTGTAAAGCTATCCTCATGGAATTGTAGATCTGGCCATCACAAAAGCGAAAATGAGTAAAAAATTGGGGAAAAAACGTTCAAGAACAAGTTATGGCTTAGTGTCCTACCGCCCCCAAATATCGAGATTTGTATAAAACCGTGTTTTGTTAACTTTTATTTTGCTTCTAAACTAATTTCTAAGCATTTCGGGAGACTACTGATTACTTTAACAGCAAAATAAATGGCGGATAAGCAAGCATTAGTAAAAATCGGATTAATTAGAGGGCCGGCCGACACCGGTAATTAACCGTTATACCTTGTTTTTGAGCGTTTTTCCCGCTAATTTCCGTTTTTTTTTCACTTATTTTCACTCTAGTGATGGCCAAATCTACATTCTCATGAAGAGAGCTCGGAAGTCGTTCTTATCGCGAACCCTGCCTTTAAGTGACCAACTCGCTAACCGATTCTCTTGTACCACCCCATGGAAAAAGCATAGCCTACAACGCCTTGCAGTGAAATTCAAGAATCGAATACTCTAGAGATTCATTCCTGGGTGCTGAACCTTTTTAACGGGGGCCGCTCGAAATTCATTCACATTAGATCACTGATTACGTTATCAGACATTGCCTTCCTAGAGACTCTACTTTGAGCCACAGACACCTGAAAGCTGCATCTGTTGATCCCTCTCCGCGGAGATGCAGAGATAGCCAGTTTGCACTTTGGCCGGCCGAGAGAGTGCCAGGCCGGCTGGCAGCGCCTTTCTTTTCGTCCTCTGCGCTCATCATACTGACTCGGACAACCCGCGCGCCGGGTTGTCAATGCTCCAAATACCAATTTGTCCGGGTCTGAAATTGCTTTGATCATGCTAATGTTAAATGCAATCACCTAACTTCCTTGCACTGTATACCTTTTCGTCATAGCGTTGTAATTTCATCTTTCTGTGGCGAGCTTCTACGGACGCCATATACATAGTACTGAAATGTAGTGATCATTCAGTAATCTCATCTTTTTTTAGAAACATGTGATTAACCTCTTCGTTTGTCGTCACCGCGACCGACCTCAGCCTGTTTACTGGTTGCTTGGACTTGTTCATCTGACGTAACAAAGTTTTTTTTCCAATGCATGAATCGAATGATTCCAAAAATCATGCTACTGAAAGACTCAACTTCGAATTATATGAAAACTCGAATATTAGAAAAAGGCGAAATCCCGAATTATTCGGAAAACCCGAATATTCGAAAAGAGAATTTCCGAATTATTCAGAAAATCGAATATCGGAAAAATGCCGATTTCCGCTTTATTCGATAAAGCGAATATTCGAAAATCTACATTAACAGTCGAATGAATTCGATAGTCGACTTCTTCGAATTAACAGACTCTCTAGAACTTTGCATTGTTCCACTAGCCAGCTGTGCGCCAACGGCATCGTGTACCTGTTTTGAAATCTTTTGATATTTTGTACCTACTTTCAAATGAAATCATATTATGGGAAGCAATTGTTTACATTATTTGCCGTATAAACGTACCTATTCGTAGATATTTTTGATTTTGTTAAAGGCAGCATACACTCTCGAAAAGGTTGTTTTGATAATTTGAGTATGGTACTGGAGTCATACGGCTCCCATTAAGACGCTAGCGCCGTTGGAAGCGTCAGAAGGAAGTCAAAATTAACAGGTTTGAGCAGCTTTTTTTTTTTTGAAAAAAAGTTCCGCAGGTCCCGCCCATTCGCTTTGCAGTCTCCGCGCTCCCCCCCCAAAAAAAAAACCAACTCGTCCAGATTGGTTGTTTGAATACGGTCTTTTTGGTTACTTTTCGAGGCTTCCAACGATGCGAGGCTTCTAGTATACCTAGAAGTTCTAGTGAAGACGTTTCGTAAAAGGAGATTGTCATGGATCTGTAGAGTTTCTTTTCTGAAGAAATCGCCCCTGTCTGAACGAAAGTCTCTGAATAAATGTTCAGCATCCACTTATTCACCAGATTTGGCCGCCAGTGACTTCCATTTGTTTCCGGAACTCAAAAAATTTATGCGTTTTTCATCAAATGAAGAGGTCATAACGGCTGTTGAAGCGTATTTTGCAGACCTTCCGGATTCTCACTTCAGGGATGGGATCCACAGATTGGAGAATCGTTGGAGCAAGCGTATTAATGTTCAGGGAGATTATACTGAGTAATAAAGTGTATTTTGAACCATAAAATTGTTTCTCTTATCGAACGACAAAACGAATAGAACAACCTGGTAGTTGCTGTCCGAACTTTAGGAGTTCGAATAACAACAGCAGTGGCCCGGAGATTGGGAGAATGGCCGAACTGACTGGCAGTTCCGATTCCTGTTCGGTGTGGCTCACTGCTAAAAATCGTCTGAGAAGGTTTCTCCAATTTATGTAGTGGTCCAAGAAAGTTTCTGCTTGTGAAATATTTTTTTTCAAGTTCAGATGTGTTCATTATTCCATGAATGTTCGTATTTCCCTTTTTTGTTCTTTGAAATGATTATTACTTCATGTGCTTTCATTTCTGATGTTTGCTCAAAGAAAGAAAATTCTGCATTAAATCAATTTCAGAACATTTCCAGTAGTTTGACAGCCTAGCTATCGCCAGTGTTGATTTTTTTAGTGTCAGTTTCTGAGTCGATACGCCGGGCGATTTCATCGACTATTCACACCGCCAGTGCTCAACACATCAGCGCGAAATCAGATTGCTCCTGTGTTGATGTTTTATCCAACTCTGATTATATGAACCTATTCTTCTCTGTGATTGCTTACCACAACTTTGAAAATGCGTCCTGAACGCACTAGCATGGTCTACCTCTCATTTTCACCGACTGGGAGTGTCATCAAGGTTAATTTGCCCTTTAGAAAAGTCCATTAAGGACTTTCGGAGGAGAGTTTTGGCCGAGAAATAGCCCATCAGGCTCCGCAGCGGCTCCTGGTGGACTATTTCTCGGCGATTTGACGGTAACAAGGCTATATCCCGGCTAGTACGCGGAAAGCAGACATTTCGTGATTAATTCTTGATTAAACCTCTCAGAGGAGTTCGTTTCGTGCGTTTGAGAAGTTGTTGATTCCCATAATCAGTGGTATGTGTACAGTGCTTCTCTGGGCCAAATTCCGGTCCGCAATTGCGTCTCGACACGCTTTGCGGCCACGCGCTTTCGAGTCGGACGAGTTTCCAGCGCCGCTGCCGCCGATCTGTTGATTGGAAACAAAAAAAATTGGAGAAAATTGTATAAAAAATCCACATCGAGTTGGTTTTGGCGCAGGAAACTGTACTGACTCGAGCGTGTGCGGTCGCAAAGCGTGTCGAGACGCAATTGCGGACCGGAATTTGGCCCAAAGAAGTACAGTATATGTACCTTTTTCATCGTTTTCTTAGAAAAAAATTTAGAGCTTGAGGTAGGAATGAGGCACCAACGCCAAAATTTCCCTCATTCCGATGTGTCCGCTCCCATCAGCGGCACTTGCCATATTTATAAATCTCAGATTTACGGTTTTTGATTGCTTTCGTCATTGGTACATAACACCCCAGCTAATACAAATTTAGATTGGTTACTTGCTCTAATTGACGTTCACTGTTGACCCATTCATCCCAAAGTTCAGATCTTTACCTAACCTTGATGAACTTATGTTTATAACAACATAATTCATGCAAGAGATATTTAGAAACTCCACACGAACAGATACACGGCGAAGCGTTCGGAGACCACGCGTATGATAGACGGGGCGGGGCGAGGTGATGTGGTCCCGTGAAGAAGACCCTGCGCCGCAATGGACGATTTGTGTGCAGCGGATTTCGAAATATCACTCGATACAGTGCTCCCCATCCGTTCCTTCACTCATTTTCAACATTTTCGGAGTTTTTCTCCATTTCGCCACCGTTTGTTGTTTCTGTGAACGGGATTCTCTTGAATCACATTGTGGGCTCTTTTTCTTACAGTTTCGCCAGAAGGTTCGCTTCCTAGCTCGTATGACTTCAGATTTTCTCCGAAACTTAGTAACCTCCGAGCCGGTGCAAAGTTTTAATTGGCCGAATTTCACATTTTTCTCCATTTTTTGTCAATTTGAGAAAGACAAGAGCTGGATCTTTCAATCCAAAGTCAGTGAATCAAGCATGCTGAGTAAGTTTAAGGATGAGGATCGTTCCCTTGCTCTGGCAAATCGGGGACACTCCGCGTAGGACTCCCGATAGGAGAAAAGGAGCACAGACCTACGCGGAGTCATACGACAAGGGTCAGCAGGAGTGCAGCATTGCGACGCTCGTTATGACGTCACTATTGCGATCGGGACACTGGCTAAAGGCACGGCGGAGACCTATCGAGCAGCCGAACGATGAGAATCCAGACCCTCAGCGAAAGACAATGCCTAACTAGACGAGACGCAGAGACAATCGACGCTACAACATACACACACACAGCAGGCAAATCGGGGGACTCTCCCGCAGAACCCTTTTTCCTCAGCGGTGGTCCCGAACCGAGCGACGCCCACTTTTTTTATTAGTGGCTCTCCCTCTGGGTGTTAGGCGGCAGACCCGCTCACGAAATTTCTGCGGGAGAGTCCCCCGATTTGCCAGAGTGTATCACTAAGGTCAATGGTATACTTTGTCGCTATCATGAGCGACAGTCATGACATTCAGCACAAATCGTGGCGGGACCAGCATCGGAGCAACGGCACTGGCCGTTGTAGGAACAGTTGTCGCGTGTCCGTCGCAGCGACGTGTCGCGGAGGGCTGACATACTGCAAATTTGGATATGCCTATCGTCACCACTGTCGCTGCCGCTATGAGCGACACGACCGCGTGTTGCCAAAGTATACCATTGGCCTAAGGCTCCGTTCCTAATGAACTACGAGCTGCAAGTACGAGATCATGTCGCTAGAACTTTTTTCAAGGGTTACCGTCCACCGTTGCAGGCAATCGTGCCGGCACCACCTCGCCAGTAGCAAGCCTTCAAAACGATGCGACTGCTCTAGAAAATGACTAGCGGGAGCGGATATTGATATCTGAGTCCCCTTTTTCGTCTTCCAACAGGACACTTAGAGGAAGGCGCATATATGATCAAAAAACCAAGCCTAATTTAACGAAAAGCGATGCTTAGCACCAAAAATATTTTTTCGCGTGAATCTTCGGTCAGACTCAAATCACCGGCTTAATCGAGCTTTTAAATCCACAAAAAATTACCTGTAAATGAGGGAAAGCACCTCAAGTTCATGTTTTAGACTAATTGCAACCCTGTATCGTTCTCTTGTCGGTACAGCTTTCCTAAAAGAACCCCGCGTTGGCGGCGATTCACTGAGCTCCATTATGTCTTGGCGTACTGCCAGCGTTGGTCCCGCCACGATTGTCTTTAGTGGTGTATGGTGCTGCCTGTAAAAGTCCTACCTTCAACGTTTCGTGCGGCAAGTTGTTGTTTATTCTCCGCTGCAGTGAAAATGTCCTAGGCCGGTTGGGGTTAATCACGATTTAGGGGTCGTTAATACTTCCGCCGACGAGCGGCGCGGCGAAGTGCAATCCTATAATATATATCGTGCCGCGCCGCTCGACTGCGGAAGTATAAACGACCCGTTATCGATCAGCTGCGGCAGCAACGGTGATTGGCATCGTGCCAGAGTTACAGCTGCATGCTGCTGACGCGAGCGTCCCTCGCAGCTCTGGGACGGAATCAATTGCCAGTGGTCGAGATGGGAGTCCCTTGCTTGCGCAGAAGCCCGTCCCTTGCCGTAGATGGAGCCTAAGGCGGCGTTCAGAGTTCATTCGCGACGCGACGTTATAATTTGCCTACTTATCGATTGAGCGACGTCGCGTCGCGTCGTCGCTAGGGTTAACAGTGAAGTGGCGCGACACAATTTTGACGCGCAAATGACAACCGCTCCGCGTAGTTTACGTCGCGCTGCATTGCAACGCGACGCGATTGTCGTCGCGCGAAGGCAAGCTCTTTGCTGATATTCTTCAATGTTTTTTCATTAACGCATTCAAATCTCACAATGAAAACAATAAAAGGAGCATATTTTGGACCACTTGCACTCAAACAAACACGAAAGAATTGTGGCTAACAATAGTTACAGGCCATAAAACGGCCAATGTCTCACCGTCGACTGCGTAGCACGCGCTGCGCGACCGCACGTGCGTCGGAAGCAGACGGGTTTTGGCCGCCGCGCGACGAGTTTTGGCCGCCGCGCGACGAGTTTTGGCCGCCGCGCGTGTGTTTCGTCCGCCGCGCGGCGGCCGAAACTCGTCGCGCGGCGGCAAAACTCGTCTGCTTCCGACGCACGTGCGGTCGCGCAGCGCGTGGTACGCAGTCTACGGTGAGACATTGGCCGTTTTATGGCCTGTAAAAATTGCTGTTGCTTGCTTACGCGAAATTGCGTACGTACGCAATTGCGCGTTATCGCCCAGCGTTCACACCTGAAGTCCTACACAACGCCATTTTTGCGTCGCATCGCGAAAACTCTGAACGCCGCCCTCCATTCATCCGTCGCGGAGCGGCGAAGTGCATTTCTACCAGGGATGAGTTTCTAAGCCCGCAGTTTCGCGCATTTTGTGGTTCCGTGTTCCGCATTCTTAAAGCCACTGAAAGTGTTGCGGAACGCGAAAATATCGATTCATCTAGAGCAGAAAAAAGCAAATGATGATAGCTGATTTTTTCCGCTTTCCGCATTCCGAAAACCGCGTTTCCGCGCAGTATCAGGCGTTTCGCGCCCGTCTTCCGAAACCCAAGAATTTTTTTTGTGCTGAAATACGGAAACCTATCCACGAACATTCATGTTTTTATTCCGCTTATCCCTGGTTTCAACCGTATCGACCATGTGGCGCCGCAGGATGTTTATAGTTAGTTCCGTGGCTTGTTTCCTCAAGAAAAAACACCTAAATCTCACCCGCGGCTGGCGCGGGCGGTTTTAATCTCACCGGCGGCTGGCGGTATGGTAAGCTGAACAGCTGCACCCTTCTCTCGGCCTAAATCGATTAGCGGGCCGGCGCACGCGACTGCAGCGCCAGCCGCGGGTGAGATTTAAATGTTTTTCCTGAGGAAGCAAGCCACGCACCTAACTATAGAGTTCATCTGCAGAATTTTGTAAAAAGCGCCGCACGCGACTGCCGCTCGACGGCGATGGTGTCGAAAAGAAGGAAAACCAACGACAAGTCGGTCTAAGAAAGTTTACTATTGCCAACTAATTAGAACGCCTTACAGCCACCATAGTTATGTCTAATTGAGCCAGTTGTGTTCAACCAGCTGTTACCAACGGTAATTTTCCACAGCAGTCTGAAGTAGTCAAGTACTGTGCTTCTCTGAGCCAAATTCCGGTCCGCAATTGCTTCTCGACACGCTTTGCGGCCGCGCGCTTCCGAATCGGAAGAGTTTCCAGCTCCGCAGCCGCCGAACTGTTGACTCTAGCTGGGTTTACAATTTGGAAATCAAACAAAATTTGAGAAAATTGTATAAAAAAGCCAAATCGAGTCGGCTTCGGCGCTGGAAACTCGACTGACTCGAGCGCGTGCTGCCGCAAAGCGTGTCGAGACGCAATTGTGGACCGAAATTTGGCCCAGAAAAGCACAGTAAGTTTTGAGTATAATCCGGCAACTCTAAAACTCTCGAATAATCGAGTCCCTGACTAACTCGATTTTTAAGTTTTTCGAATATTTTGTTTCGATTGTGCGGCATGGTTAGGCTTACGCTGTGGTTATCCCAGAGGGGCCGCAGCCCTGGGCGCCCGGAAGGGAGTAGGTCGGTGGGAGCGGACATTGCTCGCCCGTGCGCGCTGCGTCGCGGTCGGTCAGTGTCGCGCGCGGCGAAATGGCGGCGACGCAAAAGTCCTGCATCCAGATGAAGTCAAGTAAACTGACACGGCTTGGACCATTTGTTGCTTTCCGGCGTTCATTTCAGACACTAATAATAAGCGTTTCCTGGTAGGAGTACTCCGCACGATGGTGAGCTTCCGCGTTTGCCGCGCGCGCCACACTCAGCGGACCGTGACGCGTACGCACGCGGGTGAGCAATGACATGGAGCCGGGAGCCGGAGCCACCCCCGGTCACAATGCAAAAATAGTCGAAATGCGGCATTAGAAAGTTCGTAAAAATACATGGAATGAACTTATATCAGAAGAACACTCTGAAAAGCAGCTTGAAAGTTGAAGAAAAATGTTATTGTAATCTGTTCAGAGAATCATAAAATTTAGCAAAACTTTCTGATTGACCCGAAGATCACACTCACGACAAAGCTAGAAGGACGCTAAAGTTTTGAGACGGAGGGGGGGAGGTCGCACAAGTTTTCAACAAGAAGACATTGGGCCGCACCTCTCATGAATCGACAGTAGCGTCATGCGTAACCCTGTTGTGCAGTTTACGTCAATAATCCGGACATGGCCGTTTGAAAAAGCAAAACGTCGAATTTTCGGGAGTTTATGGATCCGATTTTTTGAAGTGACTTAGTCGAAGAATTGTGCAGTCAAGTCCGTGACCTCTTCTCAAGAAAAAAAAACATTTAAATCTCACACGCGGCTGACGGCTGACGGTATGCCAAGCTGGTCTGCTGCGCTCTTTTCTCGGCCTGAGTCGATTAGCGGGCCAGCGCACGCGACCGCCCTCGCCAGCCGCGGATAAGATTTAAACGTTTTTTCTGTCGCGGACCTAACAATACTTTTGAGTTTTTCATATTAATTCTGGATTTTTTTACGAGCCGACTGGTCGCCGAGCGTCATCCTTGGCGCGGCGACAAAAATGTTTCTGAACATTATCGTTGCCGCGTCGGTTGCTGGTCGCTGACAGTGACGCAGGGTAGTCCCAGCGTCGAAACACTTTGCGGTGCCCCCTCGTCACCCTTCTTCACGCCGTGTCGGACGCCCTCGTCGCTGAATATAATCGATATTGCATCACACGGCGTTGCTCGTCGCTGCAGGCAACGCGGCGACTTGGACTCTGCAGACCCCTATACAGTCAATTGTGGGCGGGCTGACAACCAGCAATATCTTGTTCCTGAGCGTTTTTCCTCCGACTTTTCACCTATTTTCTCTTTTGTGATGACCAGATATACCTTTTCATGAGGATCTTTTCAAACATCAAAACAAACTTCCGGTTTAGGTTAAGCCCTTAAAGAACTCCCTAAAGGTCTGGCATAAAACAGTGCGTAAGCTCCTAAAATTGTAATCTTCTAATCATTTCCGATTTTTTCCGCATTTTGGGGCATTTTGCGGAAATCGGAAGGCCAAAAACCATCGGAAATAGGAATTCCGCTCATCCCTTATGGGCATATTTGGATTCTACGGGTCAGGTGCTCTCTACACAGCGAGAGTTTTCAGGCGGAGCGCGCGGCCGAGATCACTTCATCCGTAGAGCACCTTTACCATAAGCTCCCGGCAATCCACTTCGTTTTTCGATTTTTATAGTTCCTGTCATGATTCTTTGGAGCTGTGGAAGCTTCCTCACGAAATCACTGGTTCACATCATCAGAAAATTTCAACGTCTGCCTTTCTTTGTTTCAAACTCGAGCAACACATGAGAAACATATGAGCACAACACTCACTCGGAAGAGTAACAGCGTGCCGTCGCAGGGGTAAAAATTTTGGGGTGGTAGGGACCAGTGTATCTGTGAGGAAGCTTCAAAAGGTTCAAAAAATCATGAGAGGAACTATAACAATCTGAAAATGCCGTGGATTGCCGGGAGTCTCATTGGAATGGCAGAGCTGACTAATTGTCGTTTTCTTGTAAAGGAGTAATCTGAAGGCGGGAAAAATAGCTTTTAACAAAGTCCTTAATCCGCCTTTTTTTTCTTAAAGTTTTCTTTTTGACGATTTCCGGAGGGCGGCAGATCAATGCCTCTAAATCAAGGAAACCCACCCGGGAGTTGAAAACTAGCTGTCCCTTACATAGTTTTGAGCTGTAATGCCTGAAAAATGGGACAGTGCGGATTACATTAGGCAGTGCTCCTATTTATAGAATGATGAATGCTATTTTTGTATTAAAAAAATTGGCTAATTTTCTGCCAACCCCTCGTTTTCATTTCGGGCGCATTTCGACGAGAGAAGCTATAAAGGTCAGTTTCAGAATTTCCGGCGAAAAGTGATCCAAAAAGTCGCACTTGCTCTAGGATGGCTACTTTCTCAGAGTGACCTTCCCTTGCGATATGCTTTGTGAGCTTCTACTCAGCCTTTGTGAGTAGAAGCGCTCAAATAGCCAGCTGTTCAGCAACACTCGAAAAGAAGCGTGAGAATTTTTCAAAAACCGCATAATTTTTTGAATTGTTTATAAATACTTTTATGCGTTTTTGTTCTCTGAATCATCAGTCTAAAATTCGTCCGGATGAGGCTGTCCGCCCAAGCGGTCGGCGAGCGTGTTGAGCGACTGTAGCTTAGGCATATTTTGGATCTGTGAACCGGATGTCAGGAACATTAGGCATATATCGAGTCCCCAGTCACCTGTCTGCAGCCGTGTGGAGGCTCGTGAGCGAAATGCCTCGGCGACGGCCGCGCGATACGCACCGCGTGGGCGGACAGTCCAGTTCGGGCAGACCCTAATTTGTTTGAATTTGGATTTTTTCCTTTATCTAATGAGTTCAACTTTATTGGTTAATACCATGTATTACTGATGTGCTTAATTTGTAAAATCAATATATATATATATATATATATATATATATATATATATATATATATATATATATATATATATATATATATATATATATATATATATATTATATTATTTATTTATTTTGTTTTTAATTGAGGTACGATTTTGAAAAGGACTGGAAAGTGGTTCCTTATGTAGTAGTGACAACCTACCAATACGAGTGCGTTCCGGCTGTGGCAATGCTCCCATAGGAGTGACTGGATTGTCCATCGTCAGCTTCCCCAGTATTGACTTACAAAATTGGCTGAGACCTAGAGATGCTTCCATCAAACGGTTGCGACACCATCGCGAGTCTTGGCCCGCGACGCCAGACAGTTTGGCTTGTATTCCTATTTATTTGCTGTGCGGACCGCTGCTGTTACTGTGGGGCGAACTGGAGTAAGTCGGACAGCAATCGCAGCGTCCCGAAGACCAGGAGAACGAGCCGAACCTCAAGGCGGCTATGGTCCCTGTTGGGTGCGGCTCGAGACCGAGAATCGTCTCAGGCAGCTCAGACTCACTGGCTGTCCCCATCCGGGTTCACTGTGTCCTTCAGAGGTGAGGTAGCGTGACCCTGTTGATTACCGCAGTTTTCTAGGTCGGCGTACTCGCACATCTCTGTATAGCTGATCAGCATGTTCTCGAAGTGCGGACGAGTTTTCACTGGAGTTCAAATCTTAAAATTATGTAGTTGGACAACTCGTCCAGTCCAATTATGCACCTTATGGGCGTGTTCTCCGCGTCCACCAGCGCATCTGTCATCTCGTTGATGCGTCGGCATTGCTCGTCATACAAGGAACATATGCGCGAGTGGGGTTTGTCCTAGAAAACCGGTCGACCACGCCCACTTTTTTGTGACTTTTTGATTTCCATATATTACTCACTTCAGCGCTAGCCAATGGATGATTCTCGAAGAACACTTGTCCGAGAAACACGTCCAGCTGTACGTATTCATTGTCGCGAATCTCGTCCACGAATGTCAGCCAAATGTAGCTCCGCCTTCATGTAGCTGTACGAGGCGTCCTCGTTTTGAATGATCTGCAGAGACGAGAGTGAATACCAATACCGCTCATAACATGTGTCCCAAAACGCGTCGGCGACGCGAAAACGCGTCGGAAACGTCGTTTTTCGTTCAGAGTGAACGATTTCGGAATCTGAGAACACCGTTCGATTTGCCTCGTCGCGCTGATTCCAAAAATGTATTCAGGTTGGAGAAAAAACAATGTTTCGACCTAGTTATGACCTACTTTCTCAGAAAAGAATCAAAATCTTCCAAAGTGGATGCGCAGTCAATACGTTTCTATTATTAGGAAACCTCTTTTTTTCAACGGTAGCCCACACTATACTCAACTGTATTTTTGTCTCAAACACTTTCTGAGCTTGTAAATGAAGGAAAACCACCTGGGAGTTGAAAAGTTGCTGTCGCTTACATAGTTTTGAGTTTTGTGGCCTGAAAAATGGGATAGTGTTGATTAAATCAGGCAGTAGCCCTATTTATAGAACAATGAATGTTATTTTTGTCAAAAAAAAATTCCACTACTTTTCTGCCAACCCCTCGTTTTTATTTCGGGCGCATTTTGTCGACTCTCTCATGGACAAGACTTCGATCCTTGGAGATCAGCAGCGGTGGAGTGCTATATTTGGAGGCATGATCGACATTGTAAACGGCTTTTTCACAAAAAATATGAAAGGTTTGTTTGTTATAATATTTTAATTTCCTCGCTTGCATTGCTCAGGTTCAGTAGGTTCTGGCAACAATTTCGTTTTCATTCAATTATTGTCCTTTTTACGGCCGCTAAACATGGCAGTCGTCAGCCTTTGCTGATCTCCGAGGATCGGAGTCGTGTCCAAAACAGATTCTCTTAGTTAGAGTTTCCACTTTTCTGTCAGCCTTTCGTTCTGTATTAACCCTCAATCGCTTGGGATCGCAACAGTATACAAATCAAGAAAGTGCTATACTTCCCTTCATATTCGCTGCTTGTTTTCTGTTTGCTTCTTATGAAGCGCTATCAATCGAAAAGCTTATGCTTTCCGGCTGGAAAAGCATGAACATAGAGGCACTTTCCATTTTCCACTACAAATACGTGGGTACCAAGAGCACCAAACAAAGCCATCCTAGTTATTTGAGTCAGAAACAAGTAAGTCTGCTTCCACTGATTCAGAAAATGCCTAACGCTTTGCCAGAGTTTTTCAAAAGGTTTGCAGCACATCCCAGGAACCCAATCCTGTATCTATAATCAGTTATTCATGAAGTAAAATTTCTCTCTCCCTCAACAGTTGGTTTTATCGGAAGGCCAAATTATGCATTTATTCCAATTTTCATTTCGTCCATTACCTCATCGGTGACCTTGCCCGTGGATCGATCATTTAGTGACCCCTCACAAGGGAAGGATAGCTGGACAGAGGGGCAACTTGAAATGAACAATATCTTTCTACGACCACTTTCTGTGGTAGAATTCAAATAATTTCACCTTCGTAGCTGCGGCTCTGAACATACAACATCTGAAAATACATAAGTGTTTTTTCTCTTACTTTCCTTTGTTTGTTGTGCGCCTGCCTTCATCATTGAAGTGGTTCTGAAAGCGTTTAGTAAAAATGAATTGGTTCTGACAAATTTCCTCATGTTTTTTTTGGGTGCTGATCACGAGTCTAAGGTTTATTTTTCAATTTTTCCAATTTTTTTAGGTTAAATTCATTAAGAGCTTGTCAAAAAATGGGCTTGGGAACGTATGCCTAATGCCAAAACTGTCTCTTTGTCCTAATATCCTTCCCTTGTCAGAAGCACTCTCTTTCAAATATTCGTGATTGAAGGGTACTATTTGCACTATTTGGACCAATTTTACCATTTGCCACTGTGATGGGGTTCAAATTATTTGCATAAGTTTTCGAAATATTTCCCTTTTCACAATAGTTTTTCCATTGTTTGAATTTCGCTATCGCTTTTTTGATTTAATTTCAAAACATTTCGATCTGATTATTCCTCTATTTGTGCCTTTAATCTTTTTTTTACCGTTTTTGTAGTTTCGCCTAACTCTACGGTTATTTAGACTTATATTTGTTAAACAGCTGATTGATATTATTAAACATATCGAGTCATCATTTATGGAAGTTTCTATCTGGTATTTCACCGTTTAGTGTCTATTACAATTTATTCTATTCATTGATGATCCTATAAAAATTCATATGATTTTGTTTTTTTTTGGAGTATGTTTTTTCGAATACTATCGTATCACTCTTCAGATATGTATTTTTGATGTGAAAATGATCTAATTTATGTTTTGCTTGAGCCGTCAAAACTTTGTGTGCCCCATTGAGACTGTCCGCCCCCGCGGTCGGCGTGCCTTTCGAGCGACTGTCGCAAAGGCATTTATCTGGCGAACTTACCCACGGCTGCGGACAGCTGACTAGGATATCGTTCACTATTGGCCCAGCATTCCTGCTAATCGTTTCATTAGTCTAAAATGCCTTCTCGACAGCCACTTGACACGCGCGCCGACCGCCTGGGCGCACAGCACCGCGGCGGCTCCCCGATAAGGCCGCTTCGGCGCCTGTAAGCACTGACCCGGCACTGTCGCGGCATGTCCTAGAGACTGCTATTATGGTCATAAAGACTATTTGAGGGAGGGCACTATTCCACTGCTGAGGCTCAACTTTTCAACACTTAAGAGACCGCGCGCTCCACGGCCAATCAATTCGTTGAGTTTTTAAACTGAATTGTTGTTGTCAAAATGAGATATATGGCGCTTATTACCTGCATACCAGCTATGGAAGTTGTATTAAGCATTGATATAAAAACAAAAGTTAGAAGGAGTCCGTTTTCCGTTTATCGAGGTCGGAAGTATAAACGGCGCCTTATAGGATTAGACGCAGTCTACCACAGAGCCTGATGTGACGTCGCCGTAACCCTGCGCTGCCCTTGTGCGTTGCACGATTGGGTTTTTCCATAGCGCGACGCGTGTCCTAGACGCCGTTTATACTTCTGCCGCCGAGTAGCGCGGCACAGTACAATTGCCTTAATGTTGATCGCGCGGCGTGGCACGATCAACACTATAGTATGTGCGCCTCGCCGCGCCGCTCGATGGCGGAAATATAAATGACACCCTATGACTCAGCTGTATTTTTGTCTCAAACACTTTCTGCGCAGATCAATGCTTGTAAATGAAGGAAGACCACGTGGGGCGTTGAAAACTAGCTGTCCCTTACATAGCTTTGAGCTGTAATGCCTGAAAAATGGGACAGTGCGGATTAAATTAGGCAGTGATCCTATTTATAGAATGATGAATGCTATTTTTGTGAAAAAATTTTTTCACTAATTTTCTGCCAACCCCTCGTTTTCATTTCGGGCGCATTTCGACGACTCTCTCAAGGACAAGACTTCGATTGTAGGAGATCAGCAGCGGTCGAGTGCCACATTTGGGGACGCAATCGACACGACAAAAAAATTGGCTTTTTCACTAAAAATATGGAAAGTTTGTCTGTTATGAGATTTTAATTTCCTCGCTTGCATTGCTCAGGTTCATTTAGTTATGGCTGGTTCATTTGGAAGAGTCGTCGAGATGCGACCGAAATAAAAACGAGAGGCGTCCCGAAATCATTCGGAATTTTTTTCTCAGAGAAATAGTTTCTCTCAAAATTGTACAATGATTATTATCTTATCTCATGAACACCACTACCCTTTTCTTTTTCTCTCTTCCTTCCGTTATCTCGTGTTATTTCTTTGTGTTTTTATAGTGGAGACTTTGGACATTTTTAGTTAGTGTTTTCTGTGCTATTTTCATCAAAATTCCGATGAAAATTAAATGTTTGCCGTCGATTATGGCAGGACATTCGCGGAAGCGTAGAGTACCCTAGTCGACGGAAAAAGTTTTATTAGCTTGATTTTAGAGGAAAAAAAACTAAAACCGCCTTTTTACGTTGCAGTGGACTGTGAAAAAGAACGAAACTTTCGCGCACTGTGAATTCTATTTTTGTTGCCAATTTATGAAGGTTTTCAAAGGTAATTTTGAGTGAAATCGGAGGACCAGCAAAGTGGATTTTCGGAAATCTGAAGAAAAACATCAATTTTGAGAGAAAGCGAACTATTTTTCGGGATTGTAAAGATTATAGAGCTACAGAATATAGAAATGAATAGTATTTTTTCTAGAAAAGAGCTATTTCACCACCTTCTCATCTCGATGGTTTTAGAACGATGCCTACCTAAACAGTGTCGAGTTCTATCTGCGATGTGGCGTGCCTCTTGATCTTCGAATGGTGAATCAGTCTTTTTGAAGTCCGCACTGACGAGCCCATTTTTCTTACATTTTCGGCTGTCTGCGGATTAGAGGGCGAAACGGCCTCCAGTTGTGTGTCATCTTCGCAACCTGAGGAGTCTTGGAGTACGGCGGACGTTCGAAAAACGACTTCTCCCACTAATTTTTCGCCTGTCACTCCCAACATGACTCCCTTAGTGCAGAGAATACCTATATGAATTTGCTTTCTTCATCCTGACCCCTCTTAGCTTAGGTACTTCATTCGTGCACACCCATTTCATGTTTTCAACACTAATTTCTACATAGCCAGGCGCTTTCCTAGACCAAGAAGTGTTCAGTTTGTACTTCAAGTACGTCTTCTCATGTAACCAGATGAACCTTCATTTTCCTTTATGACTTTCCAAGTTTATGTACAATTTTACTACGCGTCTCAATAAAACAATAATGTTGTCGATCAACTTTTCCGCCCTTATTGGGTTTCGCGCCCTCTCTGTTTGATGAATCCTTGTTCATATCGTTCTCATCAAATTTGTCCGGTTGCGGTACCATTGACAACCAGGCATGCCGCGCCCACTTTCCCTCGCGCTTGCTGCGCTCTCCACTCCACCTCTTGCGCCGGATACACAAAGAAAAAAGACGCTACTACTGTGCCATCGACTGGCATCCCTAGGACGATTAGGGGCTTTGTTGTATATTCTGGTAAATAGCCACGAACGCTTCGCCTGTGTGGATGCTGACGCTGTTCTATCAAACACTCACTTTTCAAAGCACTGCGCGGTTTCTTCAACAAAATTACTGAATTATTTGCGAACGCTGCTGATTACACTTGCGATAAAGAAAAAGCTAAGTAAGATCTATCAGAATGGGGATCTCCAAGCAAATGTGACTCGGTGCTTACAGAAACGTTGCAACAAAAATAAAGAGGACTAGGGAAGTGGAGTGGATGAGTCCACGAAAGAGTATCAATGTTTCTCGAGAACCGATTCCGGTGACTGAAACTTTACTCACAAAATAAGACCGTTTTGTTATTCTTCATACTTCGTGGTTTTCGAAATTACTTCTCTTTCTTCGGTTCTATTCTAGTACCAAAAAAAGGCACTCAATACTTACTTTTGAAAAAAAGACATGATGTTAGTAAAATCACACAAACCGTTTCATTTTGCTGTTCAGAAACGTAAACCAGTGAAAAAGCAGTAGCAAGTGCAATTAATAACGCAGAAACATTCTCAACGAACTAGAAGTCCTTCTTCGAAAAGCCTAATGCCTTTCCATGTGGACTAACACAACGGTTCGTTTCGGGGACTCGAAAATTGTATCCACAGAAATCGTCCTCAAAAAATATGTATGTTCAATTCCTTGTAGACTCCCCTCTCCATTTACCTGATGTTCCTTTTTGTTGAAGCGTTTCGGCCACCGTCAAAATGATTTTGCTTGGAGAAACCCATTTCGGTAGAGGAGTGACTTTGATGTTTTCACCATTTTCACAGCTGAATTTTTTGAAAAACGTCCGCTTCGCATCTACGACTGTTATAAAACGACCTTCTGGATTGATTTGGTGATAATAAAGGCAGGGTTCTCGATAAAATCGGTTGTAAAGCTATCCTCATGGAATTGTAGATCTGGCCATCACAAAAGCAAAAATGAGTAAAATTGGGAAAAAACGTTCAAGAACAAGTTATGGCTTAGTGTCCTACCGCCCCCAAATATCGAGATTTGTATAAAACCGTGTTTTGTTAACTTTTATTTTGCTTCTAAACTAATTTCTAAGCATTTCGGGAGACTACTGATCACTTTAACAGCAAAATAAATGGCGGATAAGCAAGCATTAGTAAAAATCGGATTAATTAGAGGGCCGGCCGACACCGGTAATTAACCGTTATACTTTGTTTTTGAGCGTTTTTCCCGCTAATTTCCGTTTTTTTTCACTTATTTTCACTCTAGTGATGGCCAAATCTACATTCTCATGAAGAGAGCTCGGAATTCGTTCTTATCGCGAACCCTGCCTTTAAGTGACCAACTCGCTAACCGATTCTCTTGTACCACCCATGGAAAAAGCATACCCTACAACGCCTTGCAGTGAAATTCAAGAATCGAATACTCTAGAGATTCATTCCTGGGTGCTGAACCTTTTTAACGGGGGCCGCTCGAAATTCATTCACATTAGATCACTGATTACGTTATCAGACATTGCCTTCCTAGAGACTCTACTTTGAGCCACAGACACCTGAAAGCTGCATCTGTTGAGTCCCTCTCCGCGGAGATGCAGAGATAGCCAGTTTGCACTTTGGCCGGCCGAGAGAGTGCCAGGCCGGCTGGCAGCGCCTTTCTTTTCGTCCTCTGCGCTCATCATACTGACTCGGACAACCCGCGCGCCGGGTTGTCAATGCTCAAATACCAATTTGTCCGGGTCTGAAATTGCTTTGATCATGCTAATGTTAAATGCAATCACCTAACTTCCTTGCACTGTATACCTTTTCGTCGTGGCGTTGTTGTTTCATCTTTCTGAGGCGAGCTTCTACGGACGCCATATACATAGTACTGAAATGTAGTGATCATTCCAGTAATCTCATCTTTTTAGAAACATGTGATTAACCTCTTCGTTTGTCGTCACCGCGACCGACCTCAGCCTGTGTACTGGTTGCTTGGACTTGTTCATCTGACGTAACAGAGTTTTTTTCCAATGCATGAATCAGATGATTCCAAAAATCATGCTACTGAAAGACTCAGCTTCGAATTATTCGAAAGCCGAATATTCGATAAGAGCCAAAAACCGAATTATTCGGAAAACCCGAATATTCGAAAGAGAATTTCGATTTATTCGGAAAATCGAATATCCGAAAAGTGCCGATTTCCGCTTTATTCGATAAAGCGAATATTCGAAAATCTACCTTAACAGTCGAATGAATTCGATAGTCGACTTCTTCGAATTAACAGACTCTCTAGAACTTTGCATTGGTCCACTAGCCAGCTGTGCGCCAAGGGCATCGTGTACCTGTGTTGAAATCTTTTGATATTTTGTACCTACTTTCAAATGAAATCATATTATGGGAAGCAATGGTTTACATTATTTGCCGCATAAACGTACCTACTCGTATATACTTTTGATTTTGTTAAAGGCAGCATACACTCTCGAAAAGGTTGTTTTGATAATTAGAGTATGGTACTGGAGTCATACGGCTCCCATTAAGACGCTAGCGCCGTTGGAAGCGTCAAAAGGAAGTCAAAATTAACAGGTTTGAGCAGCTTTTTTTTTGAAAAAAAGTTCCGCAGGTCCCGCCCATTCGCTTTGCAGTCTCCGCGCTCCCCCCCCCCAAAAAAAAACCAACTCGTCCAGATTGGTTGTTTGAATACGGTCTTTTTGGTTACTTTTCGAGGCTTCCAACGATGCGAGGCTTCTAGTATACCTAGTAGTTCTAGTGAAGACCTTTCGTAAAAGGAGATTGTCATCGATCTGTAGAGTTTCTTTTCTGAAGAAATCGCCCCTGTCTGAACGAAAGTCTCTGAATAAATGTTCAGCATCCACTTATTCGCCAGATTTGGCCGCCAGTGACTTCCATTTGTTTCCGGAACTCGAAAAATTTATGCGTTTTTCATCAAATGAAGAGTTCATAACGGCTGTTGAAGCGTATTTTGCAGACCTTCCGGATTCTCACTTCAGGGATGGGATCCACAGATTGGAGAATCGTTGGAGCAAGCGTATTAATGTTCAGGGAGATTATACTGAGTAATAAAGTGTATTTTGAACCATAAAATTGTTTCTCTTATCGAACGACAAAACGAATAGAACAACCTGGTAGTTGCTGTCCGAACTTTAGGAGTTCGAATAACAACAGCAGTGGCCCGGAGATTGGGAGAATGGCCGAACTGACTGGCAGTTCCGATTCCTGTTCGGTGTGGCTCACTGCTAAAAATCGTCTGAGAAGGTTTCTCCAACCTATGTAGTGGTCCAAGAAAGTTTCTGCTTGTGAAATATTTTTTTTTCAAGTTCAGATGTGTTCATTATTCCATGAATGTTCGTATTTCCCTTTTCTGTTCCTTGAAATGATGATCATGTTTATCATGGGCTATCATTGTTGATATTTGTTTAACGAAAGAAAATTCTGCATTAAATCAATTTCAGAACATTTCCGATAGTTTGACAGCCTAGCTATCGCCAGTGTTGATTTTTTTAGTGTCAGTTTCTGAGTCGATACGCCGGGCGATTTCATCGACTATTCACACCGCCAGTGCTCAACACATCAGCGCGAAATCAGATTGCTCCTGTGCTGATGTTTTATCCAACTCTGATTATATGAACCTATTCTTCTCTGTGATTGCTTACCACAACTTCGAAAATGCGTCCTGAACGCACTAGCATGGTCTACCTCTCATTTTCACCGACTGGGAGTGTCATCAAGGTTAATTTGCCCTTTAAAAAAGTCCATTAAGGACTTTCGGAGGAGAGTTTTGGCCGAGAAATAGCCCATCAGGCTCCGCAGCGGCTCCTGGTGGACTATTTCTCGGCAGTCGGCTGATAACAAGGCTATATCCCGGCTAGTACGCGGAAACGAGACATTTCGTGATTAATTCTTGATTAAACCTCTCAGAGGAGTTCGTTTCGTGCGTTTGAGAAGTTGTTGATTCCCATAATCAGTGGTATGTGTACAGTGCTTCTCTGGGCCAAATTCCGGTCCGCAATTGCGTCTCGACACGCTTTGCAGCCACGCGCTTTCGAGTCGGACGAGTTTCCAGCGCCGCTGCCGCCGATCTGATGATTGGAAACAAAAAAAAATTGGAGAAAATTGTATAAAAAAGCCACATCGAGTCGGTTTTGGCGCAGGAAACTGTACTGACTCGAGCGTGTGCGGTCGCAAAGCGTGTCGCTCTTTTTCTTACAGTGGGCTCTTTTTCTTACAGTTTCGCCAGAAGCTTCGCTTCCTAGCCCGTACAACTTTAGATTTTCTACGAAACCTAGTAACCCCCGAGCCGGTGCAAAGTTTTAATTGGCCGAATTTCACATTTTTCTCCATTTTTTGTCAATTTGAGAAAGACAAGAGCTGGATCTTCTAATACAAAGTCAGTGAATCAGCAAGCATGCTGAGTGAATTTAATGATGAAGATCGTTCCCTTGTATCACTAAGGTCATTGTCATACCTTGTCCCTATCATGAGCGACAGTCATGACATTTAGCACAAATCGTGGCGGGGCCAGCATCGGAGCAACGGCACTGGCGGTTGTAGGAACAGTTGTCGCGTGTCCGTCGCAGCGACGTGTCGCGGAGGGCTGACATACTGCCAATGTGTAAATATATGCCTGTCGTTACCTTTGTCGCTGTTGCTGTGCATAGCGACACGACCGCGTGTTGCCAAAGTATACCATTGGCCTAAGGCTCCGTTCCTAATAAGCTACGAACTGCAAGTACAAGATCATGACGTTAGAACTTTTTTCAGTCGTCGCCGCCCACCGTTGCAGGCAATCTTGCCGGGACCAACTTGCCAGTAGCAAGCCTTCAAAACGATGCGACTGCTCTAGAAAATGACTAGCGGGAGCAGATATGGATGTCTGAGTCCCCTTTTTCGTGTTCCAGCGGGATACCTTGAGGAACGCACGTACTGCGCTTATCTGGGCCAAATCCCGGTCCGCAATTGCGTCTCGACACGCTTTGCGGCCGCACGCTCCCGAGTCAGAAGAGCTTCCAGCGCCGCAGCCGCCGATCTGCTGACTCTAGGTGGGTTTTGGAAACTGGAAACTAAGAAAAATTGGAGAAAATTGTATAAAAAAGTCATATCGAGTCGGCTTTGGCGCTGGAGACCCGCCTGACTCGAGCGCGTGCGGCCGCAAAGCGTGTCGAGACGCAATTGCGGACCGGAATTTGGCCCAAAGAAGTACAGTATATGATCAAAAAACTTAGCCTAATTTAGCGAAAAGCGATGCTTAGCACCAAAAATACTTTTGTGTGAGTCTTCTATCAAATTCGAATCACCGGCTTAAGCAAGCTTATAGATACACAAAAAATACCCGTTAATGAGGGAAAGCACCTCAAGTTCATGTTTTAGACGAATTTATTACTATTTATTATTTACTATTTATTAGAGTGCACGCTAAGGTGCGTCGAAAAAAAACTGTATGTATGACAAACAAATCAAACAATTGCAGTATCGAGAACAGAAACATAAAAGTAATTAATATACATCCAGATTGACTAAAAAAGAAGCCTAAAGCAAACTAAGCTTCTCGCCCGGGATGGCCAATTGAGAAAATAAATAGAAACAAATAGAGCAATCGAGAATTATTTTTCTGTTAATCTTCTGCAACCCTGTATCGTTCGTTCCCTTGTCGGCACAGCTCGTTTTCATTTCGGGCGCATTTCGTCGACTCTCTCAGGGACAAGACTTCGATCCTTGGAGATCAGCAGAGGTCGAGTGCTATACATGGAGGCATGATCGACATTGTAAACGGCTTTTTCACAAAAAATATGAAAGGTTTGTTTGTTATAATATTTTAATTTCCTCGCTTGCATTGCTCAGGTTCAGTAGGTTCTGGCAACAATTTCGTTTTCATTCAATTATTGTCCTTTTTACGGCCGCTGAACATGGCAGTCGTCAGCCTTTGCTGATCTCCGAGGATCGGAGTCGTGTCCAAAACAGATTCTCTTAGTTAGAGTTTCCACTTTTCTGTCAGCCTTTCGTTCTGTATTAACCCTCAATCGCTTGGGATCGCAACAGTATACAAATCAAGAAAGTGCTATACTTCCCTTCATATTCGCTGCTTGTTTTCTGTTTGCTTCTTATGAGAAGCGCTATCAATCAAAAAGCTTATGCTTTTTCCGGCTGGAAAAGCATGAACATAGGCACTTTCCATTTTCCACTACAAATACGTGGGTACCAAGAGCACCAAACAAAGCCATCCTAGTTTTTGAGTCAGAAACAAGTAAGTCTGCTTCCACTGATTCAGAAAATGCCTAACGCTTTGCCAGAGTTTTCAAAGGTTTGCAGCACATCCCAGGAACCCAATCCTGTATCTATAATCAGTTATTCATGAAGTAAAATTTCTCTCTCCCTCTCAACAATTGGTTTTATCAAATCCAAATTATGCATTTATTCAATTTTCATTTCGTCCATTACCTCATCGGTGACCTTGCCAGTGGATCGATCATTTAGTGACCCCTCACAAGGGAAGGATAGCTGGACAGAGGGGCAACTTGAAATGAACAATATCTTTCTACGACCACTTTCTGTGGTAGAATTCAAATAATTTCACCTTCGTAGCTGCGGCTCTGAACATACAACATCTGAAAATACATAAGTGTTTTTCTCTTACTTTCCTTTGTTTGTTGTGCGCCTGCCTTCATCATTGAAGTGGTTCTGAAAGCGTTTAGTAAAAATGAATTGGTTCTGACAAATTTCCTCATGTTTTTTGGGTGCTGATCACGAGTCTAAGGTTTATTTTCAATTTTCCAACTTTTTAGGTTTTTTAGGTCTTTTTCGTCTCTCGTGTGTGTCAAGGTAGGGATTCTGGTCAGATGCAGATCATTTCGCACTGAAAATCAAAAGAATTTTTTCAATTCAATCAAAAGAAATTTATTTTTCAATTTTTCCAATTTTTTTAGGTTAAATTCATTAAGAGCTTGTCAAAAAATGGGCTTGGGAACGTATGCCTAATGCCAAAACTGTCTCTTTGTCCTAATATCCTTCCCTTGTCAGAAGCACTCTCTTTCAAATATTCGTGATTGAAGGGTACTATTTGCACTATTTGGACCAATTTTACCATTTGCCACTGTGATGGGGTTCAAATTATTTGCATAAGTTTTCGAAATATTTCCCTTTTCACAATAGTTTTTCCATTGTTTGAATTTCGCTATCGCTTTTTTGAATTAATTTCAAAACATTTCGATCTGATTATTCCTCTATTTGTGCCTTTAATCTTTTTACCGTTTTTGTAGTTTCGCCTAACTCTACGGTTATTTAGACTTATATTTGTTAAACAGCTGATTGATATTATTGAACATATCGAGTCATCATTAATGGAAGTTTCTATCTGGTATTTCACTGTTTAGTGTCTATTACAATTTATTCTATTCATTGATGATCCTATAAAAATTCATATGATTTTTTTTTGGAGTATGTTTTTTCGAATACTATCGTATCAATCTTCAGATATGTATTTTTGATGTGAAAATGATCTAATTTATGTTTTTCTTGAGCCGTCAAAACTTTGTGTGCCCTATTGAGACTGTCCGCCCCCGCGGTCGGCGTGCCTTTCGAGCGACCGTCGCAAAGGCATTTATCTGGCGAACTTACCCACGGCTGCGGACATCTGACTAGGATATCGTTCACTATTGGCCCAGCGTTCCTGCTAATCGTTTCATTAGTCTAAAAATGCCTTCTCGACAGCCACTTGACACGCGCGCCGACCGCCTGGGCGGACAGCACCGCGGCGGCTCACCGATAAGGCCGCTTCGGCGCCTGTAAGCACTGACCCGGCACTGTCGCGGCATGTCCTAGAGACTGCTATTATGGTCATAAAGACTATTTGAGGGAGGGCACTATTCCACTGCTGAGGCTCAACTTTTCCAACACTTAAGAGACCGCGCGCTCCACGGCCAATCAAATCGTTGAGTTTTTAAACTGAATTGTTGTTGTCAAAATGAGATATATGGCGCTTATTACCTGCATACCAGCTATGGAAGTTGTATTAAGCATTGATATAAAAACAAAAGTTAGAAGGAGTCCGTTTTCCGTTTATCGAGGTCGGAAGTATAAACGGCGCCTTATAGGATTAGACGCAGCCTACCACAGAGCCTGATGTGACGTCGCCGTAACCCTGCGCTGCACTTGTGCGTTGCACGATTGGGTTTTCCATAGCGCGACGCGTGTCCTGAACGCCGTTTATACTTCTGCCGCCGAGTAGCGCGGCACAGTACATTGCCTTAATGTTGATCGCGCGGCGTGGCACGATCAACACTATAGTATTGCGCCTCGCCGCGCCGCTCGATGGCGGAAATATAAATGACACCCTATGACTCAGCTGTATTTTTGTCTCAAACACTTTCTGCGCAGATCAATGCTTGTAAATGAAGGAAGACCACGTGGGAGTTGAAAAGTAGCTGTCCCTTACATAGTTTTGAGTTGTAATGCCTGAAAAATGGGACAGTGCGGATTAAATTAGGCATTGATCCTATTTATAGAATGATGAATGCTATTTTGTGAAAATTTTTTCACTAATTTTCTGCCAACCCCTCGTTTTCATTTCGGGCGCATTTCAACGGCTCTCTCAAGGACAAGACTTCGATCGTAGGAGATCAGCAGCGGTCGAGTGCCACATTTGGAGGCGCGATAGACACGAAAAAAAATCGGCTTTTTCACAAAAAATTTGGGAAGCTTGTTTATTAATGGATTTTAACTCCCTCGCTTGCATTCCTCAGGTTCATTGATTGAAGCGCGTATTTCGAAACTCATGGGCTACGCCCAAACCTGAGACTCCAGCATTTTTTTTACATCGATAGATGTTAGACGTCGATCCCTATTTGCTTTTGATTAGTTCCTTGTGTGATCTTTTCCATAAGTTAACTAGTGAGATTATCATTCATATGGCGAACTGATTATCGTGTGGCTAAACTGCGGTTTTGATTTGATTGAATGAAATATGGGTTCTGCGCGCACCACTCTTTGCAGAATCTCGGATTGGAAGAAAAGATTTGAAATTTGGTGTACTCACAAAAGATAGAACAGCAGAGAGGAATTTACTGATAGATTTCCCCTGGGTCATCTTTTCTTCTGTTTTTTTTTCATTTTTCCGTTTTCTATTTGCGTGTACTTATGCCTAGTAAAGGCTGTAGGTGTATTTGTATAGTGTGTAGGGGGATAACCTAACGTTTTTAGCGTTTCCGGTGCATTTTTCTGTAAATTTTAAAGAGAAGAGAATTTCGCCGTCAATTATACCGACGTGTCCGCAAACGCGCACCCAAATAGCCAGTTGACGGCAGATTTTCAATTTTCCCCTGAATCTTGGAGAAAAAAAACATCAGTAGCGTAAAAAGTTGGAAGTCTCCAACTTAACCGGCCTATGGGGCCGGTAATTTGGTGGCGACGCCACCATAGGGGCCGTCGAATTCGGTGTGCTGTGCATTCACACACGCCGCACATCAACTCTACGCGCGAAATTGATTTAGCGCTCCAAAGCAGGGGAGAGAATATTTTTGAACTGAATTGAGATTTTTCAGCCTACAACATTTTCAGCCTAACCCTACAAAGAAGAATATTTTTTTTCTAAAATGTCCCACAAAAAGGAAGGATATTCAATTGAAATAAAAGAAAAAATTCTCCCAGTTTTTCCAAAAATTTTACGAACCGCCCCCCAAAATTTTAATTTTTCTCGAAAAATTAAGGTGTCTCCGTCGTATCCTGTACAGGATGTGGAGAGTTATGATCCAATTCTGAATCCTGTCGTCTACCGCTATACTTGTGCGGTGATCGTCGTCAACTGGTAGCTTCGCTGGCATTTGCAGTCTCGCCTGCGACAGCTTTCTACGAGCGAGGAGTAGCACTCGTTGCCAACTCGGCCCTCAGTTAGAAAAAAATTAACTAGTATTGTTTGTTGTGTGGAGAATCTTCTCGAACTTCACTAGTTTTCTGTGCAATACGCTCACCTTTCATAATTTATTGCAGTACTAGACATAATGTATATTCCGAGACGGATTTATGGTGCGTTTTTAATAGACTTGTATCAATTTACTTCGCAACTTGTAATAAATATCGAGCTTATTCTGTATGAAGGTGGTCCGAGTCTTTGTGGAGCGAAATTTCGCTCCGACCGCTGTTGCAGCACGCAGCGTGAAGAAAATCGTGCCGCGACTGGCGATCGGGAGGAAAAGGAAAGACCTGCTGGCCGGAGGTCCCCTTCGCCTCTCCTCGATTTGGGGGAAGTTCCCTAGTTGTTTCGAGGGAAGTCCCGTTGTCGTTCTCGGGAACATCCCCACCAATGTCTGAGTTGAATCTGCTGAGAAAAACGGTTATGATCTCCGCTAAATGGACAAGCGGACCTCCGCTTCGTGATTAGCATCTCAGACAAATTCGTTGCGGTAATTTGAGTCGACTTTGGATCCGTTTTCTCATTCCCTAACATTGTCACCTGACTGATGAAGTGTGTCCTAATGAGACTGCCCGGCCATGCGGCTGGCGTGCGTAGACGAATTGTGAATAATATGCGATTGCACCCCCACAGAAACGAAAATTCATGAAAAAAAATGTTGGCAAAATTACAGTGCGTTTCATAATTATAGGACACCCTCAAAATTCCCCCTAACACTTCTACCGTTATCGATGGGGCTTTTCTGCCAGATCCATGGTAATCAGCTTGAGAAATAACCATTATAGTCATCTTCCCAGATTCCACGAGATCTTCACCTTTTTTAGAACACTACTTTTCATTTTTTGGACTGTTTCATAATTATAGGACACCCTATATAATCCGCAGGTTTCTTGTTCATACCAACGGAATAGCAATACATTAATAGCAAGTAGAGCCATCGCCATGCTCTATTATCTTATCATGATGCTATTGGGTCTTTCTTGGGAGTTTTGAAGGACTGATTAAGTTGGTTTGGTCGTACTCCTATAGCTTAACACGCCTGTTCATTTCCACAGACTAAACCTGGCTGTGGCCAGCGTAAATTCGACGTCTCAGTGTACCTTTAAGGTATTCCCTAAGGTTTCGGTTAGGATTAGATGCTGGCTCTTGAAATACCGCCACGTCTTGTCTGCCCATGAACGTTTTTCAGGACTGATGCGCTTAAACCCTCGCTTTGTCTGGCTTGCCTACGAAAATTGGCCGTAGCCTTCCACTCGAAATTGGTAAAATACACTGCACCAGCACTTTATGGCACTTAATACAAACTATTCGAGTAGAATCGAGGGCTAGCTCACGCTCTCAAGTCTCACAGAACGCTTCGATGAACATCAGCGCAACTAACGAAGTTCCATTCAGAGCACTATCCTTGTCGCTTGGCGGTATCATGCCAGTAGCATATTTTTCTACACCATTCACGCAAGTTGAACTTATTCTGGCTCGAACGCATCATTTAGAAAGGAGTCAGCTGCCTTTCGTTCCCGAAAACATCCGCCATGCAACACCGGTCATGTAGCTCAACTTCCCCGAGTCGGTTGTCCTGTTTATCTGAGCCAAATTGAACCGAGTCATCCCGTGAATATCTCTGAACAAAGATACCTTCCTTATTGCTGTTTATCCGATGTTGTGCTGCACAAAGTTAGCGTCTAATGGTTGTGCAAGGATGCTCGACCCCGAATTCCGCGTGAGTCTGGTCCTGGCCCGCGTACGCTTCATGGAGAATTCGCTTCAAATCATGACTCATGGGTTTCGACAGACATCCTGGTTGCTACCTGTGTCTATTTTACCCTGGCACGTCGAGCCATTAGCAAATGGAGGCCATGCAAGGGCGAAAACGTGATGTGTTAGAGGACTGCGAACAAATCAACACGACAGTCCTCTAAAAACCTCCATGAAGTGTCTTCGGTCACCTGAATGAGGTGTAAAACAGAGGCAGAGAACATATTGCCTATGGAACTGTCGTTAGTTCGCTCGTAGGAACAAGAAAAATGCGGATTACCTAAGGTGTCCTATAATTATGAAACAATCCAAAAACGAAAAGCTGTGTTCTAAAAAAAAGATGAGATGCGCGTGTGATCCGGAAATATGACTATAAAGGTGATTTCTCAAGCCGATCACTATAGTTTTTACAAAAAAGCGCCATCGATAACTGGAGAAGTGTTAGAGTGAACTTTGAGGGTGTCCTATAATTATGAAACGCACTGTATAAATTGGCGGCCGCGCTTGATCGCGACTATTTTATTTAATGTTCAGTAAACTCAAGTAAAACGAGATCTGTGAGGCCTTTTGCAGAAAAAAATGGCTTAAAGGCGTGTGTTTTTTTCTTGTTGGGCTAAAAAAAATGAGGATGAACGATCACGCGAAATAAGTTGTGTTTCCGATGACTAAATCTAAAACTACTCTCCATTTTGTGGCGTTAGCATTCTAATCATGAGGGGCAAACCGTTGAAAACGTCTTCGATATGGACAGTGAGAAAGGGTCCATCGTTTATAGTAGCGAATCCTCGCCTCCGTGGTGTCGCACCATGTGGCTCAGTGCGTGGAAGCGCCGTCGCCATCGTGCAGATCAGTGTTCGAAACCCTCCGACGATGAGAAGAACTGTACAGCCTTTAACGCGCTGACATTCGGTTGCCTTCAGGAGGCATTTATTTTCTTTGTACTTGGCCCGTTGCGTTTTCTGGAATTAAGGGTCTCAGAGTTTACCTTTGGGTCTTCTCACTGCAAAGTTTTATCTTGGTTCGGTGTCTTGTGTGTCATGTATCCTTTGTTCTGGAGTGAAATTCATCACAAAATTCAAACTTGAGGGTGTACTGTGCCTTTAAAGGCAGCATACACGCTCGTAAACGTCATTGAGATAAGCACGGAAAAAGAATGGCATGTCTCAGAACATAACGCTTGCGCATTTTGAAGCGTCAAAAACTACCCAAAATGACGCTACACGAGTTAGAAGTTGTCCCCGCCCCTGTATCTGCCCGCCCCCTGAATTGGCGTCCTCTTCCAAAACAGAGGTGGTGGGCCTTATCCACCGTCGGCGACGTTTGTGGGTGGTAGAAATGGTTTGATAGGTAAACCGCAAACGTCGCCGACGGTAGGAGGGCCCACCACCTCTGTTTTGGAGGAGGACGCAAATAGAGGTGGGTAGATACAGGGGCGGGGCCTAATTGTACCTCGTGTCGCGTCCTTCTGGTTGGTTTTTGACGCTTCAAAATGCGTAGGCGTTGTGTTCTTAGCCATACCATTGTATTTCCGTAGTTATCTCAACTACGTTTACGAGCGTGTATGCTGCCTTTAAATGAACTCATGCCCTACACAAACTGCTGTACGGCTGACCTGAAAACATAATTATCTCACTCACTATTTACTGCAAAACTCTTTCTATTAAAATGATCAATTTACCATTATTCTATCTGTATGTCTATTCGTTACTATTTTTGTTTCTTTTCGTAGCAGTACTGTCCCATTCTAGGTTTTTCTGAATAAGGTAATAGTGTTTTTGTAATGATTCTTTCAAAAAGGTAGAGTATATGCCACTTTCAGACTACTCCAAATATTTTGAATTCACGGAACACCGAAAAAGCGGATGACTGAAAATCCGGTATGAATCGAAAATATAAGTAATATTTTGCTTTCGTGTTTGAAGTTTTTTTCACAACACGAATATGCACACTATGCATGACGTCTCATCACAATTATGTGAGAACCGATAGTCCATAACTTCCGATTATCGAATTTCTGAAAAACAAAATAGAAGGAACGATTTTTTTTATTCACTCTATCGTGCAAGTTTGTGAATTTCCAATTTTTGGATGCAATAATGAAATAAAATTTCTGTTTTTTTTTCGACATTATTTTAAGAAGATATGTTTGGAATTTGGTATTGCATTGAAATAATGAGAATACTATCATCCTTTTCCGTCTCTGGTGTGTATCAAGGTAGGGATTCTGGTCAGATGCGAATCATTTCGCACTGAAAATTAAAAGAAATGGGCTAACGGGGTAGAAATCATCAATTCAATCGAACGGACGCGTTTATTAGGATTTGCGCGTCAAATTCCGCGTTTAGGGTGTCGACTGCGGACGGTATTTTATGACGCCTAATTTACTCGCGGCCAGGCCGCGAGTTGTCCGTTGTTATCCAACGGACAATTCGCGGACAGGCAGCGCCGACTATACTTTTACATTTTCAGATTTTTTTCGAATATTCGACTTTTCGAATAATTCGGAATTTTAGAGTTTTCGAATATTCGACTTTTCGATTAATTCGGGATTTTGAAGTTTTCGAATATTCGACTTTTCGAATAATTCGGGATTTTGAACTTTTCGAATATTCGACTTTTCGAATAAATCGGGAATTTGAACTTTTCGAATATTCGACTTTTCGAATTATTCGGGATTTTGAGCTTTTCGAATATTCGACTTTTCGAATAATTCGGGATTTTGAACTTTTCGAATATTCGACTTTTCGAATAAAAAGTCGACTTTTTCAATCGACTGTCGAATGATTTTTCGAATTTTTTTTTATTCGACTGTTTGATTAAGTCAGAAAAATATTTTGTCATTCCCACTACTTTCCAGAAAAAAAGCTAAATTACTTCAGCTAGCATATTCTATCCTTCTTTTGGGACTGAACTAAACTGTCGAATAGAGAAGCAAATTATTCTAGTGTGTCCGAATGAGAATGGCGGCCCACGCGGCCGGCGTGCTTGGCAGGCGGCCATCGCATGTGCCGCCCTCGGACGAGTGTTGAATTTCAACGACGGCCGTCTCCTCTCCCCCCCCCCCCGTCTACAGAGCTGATTGATCGGAGCAGGGCTTGCTGCCAGCTGGTGCCGGCCCCGTTAGTAGTCGATGGCGGTGGGGACTTTTCGCATGCTCGTCCGAGAGCGGCGAACGCGACGGCCTCCTGCCAAGCACGCCGGCCGCATGGGCAGCCATTCTCATTCGGACGCACCTTATATATTTACGAGACGGTTGGCTATATAAGAAAAAATTACGAATTATCAAGTATATACGTATAAGTATAGTATAGTATATTATCTATGTAACATAACATTGAGTATAGTATATTATTTATTAAGTATACAGAATTGGCATAATCTCACTCGGCAGTTTCTTCAAGACCGCTGGAATAATACCATCCGGCCCTACAGCCTTCGAGTTGTGCATCTCTCTGACCACCTTCTCAATTTGCGCGGGGGTCACAGCTTCTGCTTCATTCATAAGTGGTAACTTACAGAGCTATCTTACGGTCACTCGATTCTGTTTCCCTCTCTTAGCCTGAGTTATGAAAAATTCTTTCTGAGAGCAGTTGCAGCCTCCTTTCCCGATTTGAAGGCTCCATTCTCGAACTCGATCGTAGAATAGTTGGTGGAGGTGCTCTTGCCTGAGATTTTCTTTAGAACTTTCCAAGTTGATGCTCCGTCACTCTTGAAATTCATCTTCTCCGTGAATTTCTCCCAACACTCCTTCCTGTGCTTGTCCAGATCTCGCTTAAGCTCGCTATCCAGCTCAGCGATTGTCGGATCCAGGTGATCTGCGACTCTCTTTGCATCACCTGTCCTTAGCTTCAAGATTTCCCTGGTGAAATTGGCAAAAAAAGGTCTTGACTCGGCCTTCCGGAATGGCTGCTTTCATGGCCTTGCGAATCGCGTCGGTCAAGTGACGTTCTTTCTGGTGCACGTTTCTGTTCCATGCGTAGTCAACCACATGGGGAAGTGCTACCTCCCTGAACAAGCGCCATTCTGCAAGGGAAATATTAAGATAAGATATTCGACTGATACCTGAATAAGGAGCTAGAGAATTAGAGAGATCGACATGGACAAAGACGGGGATATCATCACTGGACAGAGTTGTAGCGGTCGACCAAGAGCAGGCGCTAGAGAGATTAGAAGATACAAGAGATATGTCTGGACTAGAGGATCGCCTGCGAAGACAGCAGAGGGTGAAAGGGAGCAGTCGTACAACTGTTTGAGTGAAGGAGTAGGGTCGCAAGATTGGGGACAGGACGTGGTAGGAGGGATAGAGATATTAAAAAGAGATATAGGTGTTTCAAGTGGGATATGGATAGGTAGGTATTGAAGAGCACCGTCCTTGGGGGTGTTTGGTATGAGATGAGGCTAGATTTGATAATACAAAAGTAGAAACTCCTCCGGCGAGAGATGACCCTGGAGCATGATAAGCAGTATAGCCAGGAATGGTAGGATGTCGAGCGGTAGCGGAAGGAGACAGCTTGACTTCCTGAGCCATCATAACACCAGGATGATGAGTGCGTGCGAAAAGAAAGAGTTCAGATAGCCTGGCTCGAAGGCTGTTGAGGTTAATATGTACAATAGAGAGGGGGCGGTTGGAGAATGAGGAATTAGAGTTGCTGGGGCAGAACACTGAACACAACGGAATGAAGGATCGTGATGCCTCACAGAACTGAGGCACGAACAGGAGAGGTGCACTCACCTCTGACATCTGAAGCATTGGACACTTTTTTCCATTCCAGGTGACATCCTTGCTGCAAGTGGCACATGGGTACTTCTGAGCGGGCCTTGGATTCCTCTCGACGCCGACCCTTTGTAGCAGAATCTTTAGGAGAGCTGCGACCAGCCAGTACCTCTCCCATGACAAAAACCCTCTTGAAAGAGGAGTTGACGTCGGTTTTCACGGAGGTGGTCTTCCTTCCTGGTGCTCTTTCGGAATAGGCGACCCACTGAAGGACACAATGAAATTAGCGATTGTTCGGGCATGACCTACCGCTCGGATGGTAACATCGAACAGTTCAGTGTGTTTGAAAAAGTCTAATTCATTCGACGGCTTCCGTGGGATAAACATTTCTCATGAAATTTCTCTCTCTAGTGGGTCGTCTATCCCGATAGAGTACCTCTTTTCTCCACACTGCCACGGCAAAAACGTACGACATCTCGGCAGCACCAAAATAATGGAATGAAAGTCTCTAAACTGCAGCTCTAATCAAAATCAAACTTTGCGGGGTCGCCGGCGACTAAGCCGCGGAGTTTTTAAGGCCACGCCCCCATTTTCTCGCTCGCTCTCGTCGCTCGCACCTTTGTCACTATGCCGGAGCCTTAGTAACAGCGTCGCGTCACGCCGCGAATGAGCTCTGAACGCCCTTATGATGGGGACTCTTTTCGAGTCGCGTGACACGTGAGTGAGTCATCATTGATAGTTTCGGTCCACCTTGATTTCGAAACACATCTACGATTTACGTCAGTGTGCATCCTTGGCGCGCAACCTGCTCCTGGGTCAATGGAATGTTTTGGAAAATCAATTTATCCGAAAAAGTCGACTATCGAATTCATTCGAATGTTTCCGTAAATTTTCGAATATTCGACTTTTCGAATAATTTAGGCTTTTAAACTTTTCGAATATTCGACTTTTCGAATAACTCGGGATTTTGAACTTTTCGAATATTCGACTTTTCGACTAATTCGGAAATTTGACGTTTTCGAATATTCGACTTTTCGAATAATTCGAGATTTTGAACTTTTCGAATATTCGATTTTTCGAATAATTCGGGAATTAGCCTTTTTCGAATATTCGACTTTTCGAATAATTCGAAGTCGACTTTTTCAATCGAATGATTTTTCGAATCATTCGACTCGGTCAAAGTATAGCGCCGACTAGTACAGGGGTTTTGCGCGAATCCGTCGATTACGGAGCTCAGAGGCGACAGATCGCCGAACCATTTGAACATTTTCATACACTCATAGCTCGAAGCCTACCATATAGGTTTTGTAGAAAAGAAGCGGATTTTAAGAAATTCGCAAAATTGTCCGTTAGGAGGAAGGACATTTTGTTTGTGGGTGGGAAAAACTGACCGCCATGGATTAGGAAGCGGCGCTAAGATTCTGAAAAAGAGTATGGGAGGTGTTTTAGTGATGATGTGGATATTATCAAGTCAGAATTTCGAATTTTAATGAAAATTTTTTTCTTCTCGAATTTCTTAATTAGTTTTGTCGTTAAATAGGTGTAGGGTGTCCGGTTTGAATGGCGATAAATACGTTCATAGTGGTCGAATCGCGGCGTTCAAGGGCTTGAATGAAAGAGAGAAGAAAGGGGAATAATGTGGATGGGGAGTGGTGTGGATCGCGCCATGCATCGGTTCGAAATTAAGAGTTTTAGACTCGATTGATTGTGCATTTTGGAAACGCCTTGTCCAAGTTGCCTTGAAATTCGGTAGATTGGTGTTTGATGAAACAGAAATCACTACTGATGACATTTTCTGAAATAGCAGACTTAAAAAATTTCTTTCTTCATAACTCTGCTACACTGGTCTGGTAACTGTTGCTCGAATAAATAGCCCAGCTTGTAAAGAAAACTATTGTTTCACGAGTATTTCAAATTTTCAAACAGCCATAAAATCAGTATTGGTGGAGCGATTCCGAATGCGAAGGCTCAAATAAAAAACAAAAATATCCGATCCATTTGTCGATTTTCAAAATACTAAGGTAGGTTCAGACCCCCTAATGGCATGGTACCTACCGTAACCTACAGTAAACTTTAGAATTTAGACAAATGAGCTTCAGATTCGTGTTTGGCGCTCTAGATTACCCCCAAATACAAGTTTTGGGCCGAACCCAAAGTTTTTTCGCTTGAAACACCCTGAAAATTTCATGTGAGTTCCCTTACCTTGTCGCCAGGCATTGAAAAACGCGTATAACTTTTTTCAAAGTGGTTTTGGGCAGCTGCGAAGACCATGATCGGATTCTACGCCAGAAACGGTGACGGGCTTGTTCCGTTTGAGAGACAAAGGGGCCAATGGGGTTTTGATCGCTAGCGACGAGCCACTGCCGCGACCTCGTCCAATTGCTAGAGTATGTAGAAATGGCGAAACGCTTTAACTTGTTCTATAACACATAGGAGCCGGATTCATCTACGACAATTATATAGGGTAATGGAGCCGAGCGAGATGGAGGTGTTCCAAGGAGCTGCCAAGAAAACTTCACCCTCAGCCTATGAGTTTATCGCTGATGAACGTGCTTTTCAAAAAGTGCTTTTCATCCGGAATGGCCAGGCTGACTAAAAGTTATTCTCTTGTTAGACGAATCCGGTGTCTGTGTGTTATGAAAGCCAGCGATGCAAGAGCAAGTTAAGGCGCTCCGCCAGTTCTACTCTAGCGAATGGACGAGGTCGCGGAAGTAGCTCGTCGCTCGCGATCAAAACCCTATTGGCCGGCAGTGTCGCGTTCGCCGTGCGGCCAGCCACGAATGTTAGCGCTTTTCCGTTAAATAGACCTAAAATGGCGAAAAGCCTTAACAAAACCGAGCAGATTTTTATGCAAAAATGCGCGTAGAGTTGAAAACTCACCTCAGAGTGGACGAACCGAATTTTTGATGGAATTTTGGGGTTTCTTTCCGTATTGCGGTAGCAAGGACATGTGGAAGTAGCTTTTTGCCTTTAGCTCGTTCAATTGCTGGAGCAAGATCTGACTACAGAGCGATGAACTGGTAAGGGCTGATGGTTCAAATTTCAATACGTAGTGACACGAATCACGGCAGATTCGCCCGACTTTGTAGTATTTTTGCCAAGTCGAGGTCGTGAGATCTGGGCAGCATACGGGCAGTGCCTTGATTCTACCGCGAATCTGCCGCTCCGGCACCGAGGAGTTGGCTTCCCTACGGGTTTTAGGGAGAATCGGGAGAATCAAGGCGATCCTTTCCAGAGTGGGCTGTCGTCTACTGACAGGCGAAACTAAACTTGTTTGCCGCAAAAAATAACTGCCTGTTGCTTCGGAAGACCTGTCTGTCGCATGCCTGTTCACTTCCCGGATTTCGCGGAAGTGAAAGCTTTGATACAGTCAAAGTCAGCGAATATAGCCAGCTGTTAAAAGGTTTACGGAAAACGGGGAGTTGATTTTTGCATGTTATCGGTTCCGAACATTTATATATTTTTCATGTTTTTTAGCTATTTATAGTATTAAGTGTAACCAGGTCAAGAAAAGTAGCTTTATGTGATAGTGATTTTTTAGCAGTTTCATTTGCAAACCCCTCAGTTTCCTATTGCTTGTGTTTTCTTAGGCGCCGTCGACATCATCCAGGCAGGGTTCGATTAGGTCGGGGGGATCACAACTGATTTTTGATGCCAATGATGACTGTGATGTCTAAATCAGGAGTTATACCTTCTAACTTGTCGTTTAAAAGGGACGTTACCATCGTGGGGCACATAATTGAACTTACTAAGTATTTGTCATAAGTTCGGAATCTCAAAATGATCTAGAAACAGTATGGAAAGTAGGGCAAAAATCACTGCTAGGGACACCTTTTAATCATTCTTGACCCCCGTAATCGAATCCTGTCTGCGGGGTGTTGACAGCACCAGGAAAAAACACTGACGGGACGAAAATCAGGGATGTGCATTTTATTTTGCGTAAAAATTTTGACTATTTTACACAAATATTCTTAATATTCTTACACGCCGGTAGACCCCACTAGGAAATTTTGACTGGTTCCTCCCGAAAACCTTGATAAACCAACTCCCGGCTCACAAGAAGTTATTTTCCAGATGAGATTTCAGCCATGAATCCGTAGTGGAAGTTTTTAAAAGGTAGAAAACCATCTGGTTTACCATTCATGAATTCGCTCCCTAAAAATTGGTAAAAAATGACCTACATCTGCGGTAGCTTTATCTTGTCTAGAAGCTATCTGCTGACGTCGACGCCGCATTTGTGAAGGATCAAGTATGTAATTTGCCACTATGAGACGTTTTGATAGTCAGACTAATAAATTCTAGGGATGGATTTCATGAGCGATTAACTCATAGGTTGAGGGTCAGTTTTTTTTTCGGCAAATCTCTATGCTAAACACCTCCATCTCGCTCGCTGTCCCTTAACCCATGAAATTGTCTCACATAGTAACTACTTTTAGTCAGCTTGGCCCCTTCCGAATGAATTGTACTTTTCTGGAACCGTTTCTGGCGTAAAATCCGACTCTGGTCTTCGCAGCTGCCTAAAACCACTCTGAGAAAAGTTATACGCATTTTTCGCCAGATTTCCTCACCTAATGTACTTTCCAAAACGCGCATTAGTTTTTGGAAAATCCAGAAACGGACCTCATAATTGTGTTCAGCGCCCAAAACAATCCCCTGAGCAAAGTTTGGGTAAAGGCACATTTTCCAAACTTTGCCTAGACTGGGAGCGTTTGGACTTGTTCGGATTTTCGGTTGGGCGTTTATTTATACCAGTCAGAGGGCTCTGAAAGCGGTTTTTAAAATATTAAAGATTTGACTTAAAATCCTCCGAGAGAGGATTTTTAGGGCGCTGATCACGAATTCGGGGTGAATTTGTCGCTTTTCTAAAGTTTTCGACTTGATTCGTTCAAAGCTTCCGATCAGGGGGAAAATGTTCAGCAACACTCGAAAAGAAGCGTGAGAATTTTTCAAAAACCGCATAATTTTTTGAATTGTTTATAAATAATTTTATGCGTTTTTGTTCTCTGAATCATCAGTCTAAAATTCGTCCGGATGAGACTGTCCGCCCAAGCGGTCGGCGAGCGTGTTGAGCGACTGTAGCTTAGGCATATTTTGGATCTGTGAACCGGATGTCAGGAGCATTAGGCATATATCGAGTACCCAGTCACCTGTCTGCAGCCGTGTGGAGGCTCGTGAGCGAAATGCCTCGGCGACGGCCGCGCGATACGCACCGCGTGGGCGGACAGTCCAGTTCGGGCAGACCCTAATTTGTTTGAATTTGGATTTTTTTCCTTTGTCTAATGAGTTCAACTTTATTGGTTAATACCATGTATTACTGATGTGCTTAATTTTTTAAAATCAATATATATATATATATATATATATATATATATATATATATATATATATATATATATATATATATATATATATATATATATATATATATATATATATATATATATATATATATATATATATATATATATATATATATATATATATATTTATTTATTTATTTATTTTGTTTTTAATTGAGGTACGATTTTGAAAAGGACTGAAAGTGGTTCCTTATGTAGTAGTGACAACCTACCAATACGAGTGCGTTCCGGCTGTGGCAATGCTCCCATAGGAGTGACTGGATTGTCCATCGTCAGCTTCCCCAGTATTGACTTACAAAATTGGATGAGATTTAGAGATGCTTCCATCAAACGGTTGCGACACTATGGCGATTCTTGGCCCGAGCCGCCAGACAGTTTGGCTTGTATTCCTATTTATTTGCTGTGCGGACCGCTGCTGTTACTGTGGGGCGAACTGGAGTAAGTCGGACAGCAATCGCAGCGTCCCGAAGACTGGGAGAACGAGCCGAACCTCAAGGCGGCTATGGTTCCTGTTGGGTGCGGCTCAAGACCGAGAATCGTCTCAGGCATCTCAGACTCACTGGCTGTCCCCATCCGGGTTCACTGTGTACTTCAGAGGTGAGGTAGCGTAACCCTGTTGATTACCGCAGTTTTCTAGGTCGGCGTACTCGCACATCTCTGTATAGCTGATCAGCATGTTCTCGAAGTGCGGACGAGTTTTCACTGGAGTTCAAATCTTAAAATTATGTAGTTGGACAACTCGTCCAGTCCAATTATGCACCTTATGGGCGTGTTCTCCGCGTCCACCAGCGCATCTGTCATCTCGTTGATGCGTCGGCATTGCTCGTCATACAAGGAACATATGCGCGAGTGGGGTTTGTCCTAGAAAACCGGTCGACCACGCCCACTTTTTTGTGACTTTTTGATTTCCATATATTACTCACTTCAGCGCTAGCCAATGGATGATTCTCGAAGAACACTTGTCCGAGAAACACGTCCAGCTGTACGTATTCATTGTCGCGAATCTCGTCCACGAATGTCAGCCAAATGTAGCTCCGCCTTCATGTAGCTGTACGAGGCGTCCTCGTTTTGAATGATCTGCAGAGACGAGAGTGAATACCAATACCGCTCATAACATGTGTCCCAAAACGCGTCGGCGACGCGAAAACGCGTCGGAAACGTCGTTTTCGTTCAGAGTGAACGATTTCGGAATCTGAGAACACCGTTCGATTTGTCTCGTCGCGCTGATTCCAAAAATGTATTCAGGTTGGAGAAAAAACAATGTTTCGACCTAGTTATGACCTACTTTCTCAGAAAAGAATCAAAATCTTCCAAAGTGGATGCGCAGTCAATACGTTTCTATTATTAGGAAACCTCTTTTTTTCAACGGTAGCCCACACTATACTCAACTGTATTTTTGTCTCAAACACTTTCTGAGCTTGTAAATGAAGGAAAACCACCTGGGAGTTGAAAAGTTGCTGTCGCTTACATAGTTTTGAGTTTTGTGGCCTGAAAAATGGGATAGTGTTGATTAAATCAGGCAGGGGGGTGTGTATACAAGTCTGTTGGTACCTGCTCGTTGGTGCCCCTGCTTCTACTGAACCCAGCAGACGTTTGAGTGTACACAGGGAACGTTCGAGCGATATAGCGTGCACAACTATATCGCGAAAGTATCCCGCACATTGCATAAAGGTGTCGCCGTCCGGCACACTAAGGCCTCTGGTCCATAACACCTTAGGATCCGTACCTAGGGAGTCATGGAGTCTTTGGCCACAAGCCACAATTTCGCCACCCTGAACTGTCGATCGCTGTCGAGTGATATCCAAAAAACTGCGCTATCCAGACTTCTGAGCTATTTCCATGCACCGTTTGCTGCTTTCCAGGAAACCCGCCTCAAGGATAGACCCGTCATCAGCGTCGGAGAGTACACCATCTACTGCGGTAACGCTGACGATAGGAGAGTGGGAGGCTGTGCAATAGCTGTAAGGAAGGATTTCAATGGTATGGTCAAGGAGTTCGGCTCAACGTCGTGTCGGAATGCATTCGTACGACTGCGGGATCACAGAGGATTCAATCTGTGGATAGTGAGTGCTCATGCGCCCACTGAAACCGCCGAAGACAATTCGAAGGATGCGTTTTATGAGGAACTCAATACGTTGCTGGCCAGGATACCTTGTCAACATGCTGTTGTCGTGGGGATTGACGCAAATGCGAAGATGGGACTTGATCAGGAATCCGAAGTACTCGGTAAATGGTTCTACCCAGTGGAGCAAACATCGGACAATGGCTACCGCCTTGTCGACTTTGTGAACGCAGTGGTCTGATTATTGCATCGACATTCAAGAGGAATCATCGCCGCCATCAGCTTACGTGGCAGGGACCAACCCGGCTATCTCCAGAAGAGCAGCGGAAGCGGAAGATGACAACTTTGAAACTACAGCTTGACTATGTCCTGACGAGGAATATTCCAGTATCGGACATTCGAAGATCTAGAGCTGTGTGGGATGTCGCATTCGATTCGGATCACCGTCCTGTTCTGTTGAACTTCACTGCGAGGATTCATAAGAGGAAGCGAGGGCGTCAGCCTCTCCAGAGGATTGACATGACAAGTCTCAGAGATGAAGAGTGCAGAAGGAATTTCCGACAACGCGTTTCTATTCACATCGGAGTACGGACTAAGAAGAAACTTTGCGACGCGGATTCTTTTGTCAAGTGCATCCAGGACGCTTCCAAAGAGGCACTCCCGGTTGTACAGCCTAAGAAGAAGTTCGCCTACGTCTCAGAAGAAACAACATCTACCTACAACAGAGTATGTGCTCTCCGAACTGCAGGAAACTTCATGGAGGAGAAGCGTCTGAGGAGGAAGTTGCGTCGGCAGCTTCAAAGTGACCGCGAACGAGAGTGGACGTGTAGAGCTAAGGAGTTCGAGAAGGCTTGGGAGGAGAAGAATCCGAAGAAAGCCTACACGTTGCTGCGACAGTATAGCGGGAAGATGAAGAGATGTTCTCCTGTCTTGAACACTACCAATGGAGTTGCAGTTGGTGATGCGACGCTGCCAATATGGAAGGATTACTTCAGTTCACTACTGAATCGTCCAGCGCCATCAGTACCTGAGCTCCCGCATGTTCAGAGAGCACATTACGATGTCAGTGAGGAACCGCCGACTGAGTCTGAAGTTTTGGATTGTGTCCGGAAAATGAAGAATGGAAAGGCAGGTGGAGATGACAACATCACTGCTGAAATGCTGAAAGCTCTTCCTCCGTCTGGGATTCGTGAAATGACCAACACCATCCGTGCCATATGGATGAGCGAAAGGATACCCGATTCGTGGAGACATGCGATCATCGTACCTCTTCACAAGAAGCTATCCGTCACGGATCCTAAGAACTACAGAGGAATCTCTCTACTTCGTGTCATGTACAAGGTTTTAGAACGTATCATTCTCGAGCGACTTATCAAACATCGTGAAGGAACGACCAGAGATGAGCAAGCCGGTTTTCGACCTGGAAGATCGACCATCGACCAAGTGTTCGTCGTGAGAAGAGTAATTGAATCGTGGCAGCGGTTTTCGAAGCCATTACAGCTTGCTTTTTGGACTTTGAAGCCCCGTTCGACTCTCCTCATCGTGATCGATTGCTCAATGCTCTGCGAGCAGATGGAGTCCCGGAAAAGTATGTTCGGTTAATCGAGGACATGAACAAAGGAACAACAGCAGCAGTTCGTACACCTGTCGGATTTACGTCAGCTTTCGAGGTGAAAACAGGAGTAAGGCAAGGAGCCGTTGCAGGACCTTTTCTTTTCAACTTCGCCGTTGATGACATCATGCGTAGAGTTGCAGAACAGTTTCCTGCGGATGTGATCCTAACACCATCAGGACGCTCCCTTGTCGACCTGGAGTACGCCGACGACATTGTGTTATTCGCTGAAAACAACGCAAAACTGCAAAGGATTGTGAACCTCGTTTCGAAGTATGCCGCAGCCTATGGACTTCGTCTTCGTCCCGACAAATGCAAGCAGATGTGGGTCTCTCAGAGGCCTTCAACTGGAGTTTGTGTGGACGGACAATGTATCGAACTGGTGGACGATTTCTGTTATTTGGGCTGTTTGCTGAAGAACGATGGTAGTTATGCAGCGGATATTCGACAACGATGTGCGAAAGCTACGTCTGCATTCAATTCTCTAACCAAGTGTTTGTGGTCTACCACCATCGCGAAGGAAGTCAAGTTGCGCGTCTACCTATCCGCTATTCGCCCTATCATGATGTACGGATCGGAGACGTGGGCAGCACCGAAAACGCAGATGGAAAGGTTGGATTGCACGGAGAGGAAGCTTTTAGGCGTTTGCTTGGATATTTCTGGCCGCGTGTATGCCATAACGAAGACCTTTACAACGAAATCGACGCAGTACATCAACGCTTGACACGAGGGAGGTGCCAGCATCTCCTAACGCCATCTCAAGCAGCAATGGAAAGTCGACTTCGACTGCTCGGGCATATACTAAGAAGAACGCCGGATCGTCTCGTACAACACGCTTTAAAAATGCTTCCAAATCCTGTCTGGAAACGGCCACCTGGGCGTAGGCGAAAGTTCTGGACGGATGTGGTTAAAGAGGATTTAAAGTCACTCGGCATCGAAAGACAGTTCAGGCGCGATGTTTCGTTTCGCAGGAAACGGAATAGTGACAGCTGGATGGAATGTGTTCAAATTGTGGCTGAAGACCGTGAAAAATGGACACGGCTGACTACTAGGACGGCACACCTCGGTGAAGATGCGGAATGACCGCGTCAGGCGAAAGCCAACCGATTAAGTCAAGTAAGTCAAATCAGGCAGTAGCCCTATTTATAGAACAATGAATGTTATTTTTGTCAAAAAAAATTCCACTACTTTTCTGCCAACCCCTCGTTTTTATTTCGGGCGCATTTTGTCGACTCTCTCATGGACAAGACTTCGATCCTTGGAGATCAGCAGCGGTGGAGTGCTATATTTGGAGGCATGATCGACATTGTAAACGGCTTTTTCACAAAAAATATGAAAGGTTTGTTTGTTATAATATTTTAATTTCCTCGCTTGCATTGCTCAGGTTCATTTGGTTCTGGTGGCAGTCGTCAGCCTTTGCTGATCTCCGAGGATCGGAGTCGTGTCCAAAACAGATTCTCTTAGTTAGAGTTTCCACTTTTCTGTCAGCCTTTCGTTCTGTATTAACCCTCAATCGCTTGGGATCGCAACAGTATACAAATCAAGAAAGTGCTATACTTCCCTTCATATTCGCTGCTTGTTTTCTGTTTGCTTCTTATGAGAAGCGCTATCAATCAAAAAGCTTATGCTTTTTCCGGCTGGAAAAGCATGAACATAGGCACTTTCCATTTTCCACTACAAATACGTGGGTACCAAGAGCACCAAACAAAGCCATCCTAGTTATTTGAGTCAGAAACAAGTAAGTCTGCTTCCACTGATTCAGAAAATGCCTAACGCTTTGCCAGAGTTTTTCAAAAGGTTTGCAGCACATCCCAGGAACCCAATCCTGTATCTATAATCAGTTATTCATGAAGTAAAATTTCTCTCTCCCTCTCAACAATTGGTTTTATCGGAAATCCAAATTATGCATTTATTCCAATTTTCATTTCGTCCATTACCTCATCGGTGACCTTGCCCGTGGATCGATCATTTAGTGACCCCTCACAAGGGAAGGATAGCTGGACAGAGGGGCAACTTGAAATGAACAATATCTTTCTACGACCACTTTCTGTGGTAGAATTCAAATTTCACCTTCTGAACAGAGTTATACATAAGTGTTTTTTCTCTTACTTTCCTTTGTTTGTTGTGCGCCTGCCTTCATCATTGAAGTGGTTCTGAAAGCGTTTAGTAAAAATGAATTGGTTCTGACTTTAAATTTCTTCATGTTTTTTTTTGGGTGCTGATCACGAGTCTAAGGTTTATTTTTCAATTTTTCCAATTTTTTTAGGTTAAATTCATTAAGAGCTTGTCAAAAAATGGGCTTGGGAACGTATGCCTAATGCCAAAATTGTCTCTTTGTCCTAATATCCTTCCCTTGTCAGAAGCACTCTCTTTCAAATATTCGTGATTGAAGGGTACTATTTGCACTATTTGGACCAATTTTACCATTTGCCACTGTGATGGGGTTCAAATTATTTGCATAAGTTTTCGAAATATTTCCCTTTTCACAATAGTTTTTCCATTGTTTGAATTTCGCTATCGCTTTTTTGAATTAATTTCAAAACATTTCGATCTGATTATTCCTCTATTTGTGCCTTTAATCTTTTTTTTACCGTTTTTGTAGTTTCGCCTAACTCTACGGTTATTTAGACTTATATTTGTTAAACAGCTGATTGATATTATTGAACATATCGAGTCATCATTAATGGAAGTTTCTATCTGGTATTTCACCGTTTAGTGTCTATTACAATTTATTCTATTCATTGATGATCCTATAAAAATTCATATGATTTTGTTTTTTTTTGGAGTATGTTTTTTCGAATACTATCGTATCACTCTTCAGATATGTATTTTTGATGTGAAAATGATCTAATTTATGTTTTGCTTGAGCCGTCAAAACTTTGTGTGCCCTATTGAGACTGTCCGCCCCCGCGGTCGGCGTGCCTTTCGAGCGACCGTCGCAAAGGCATTTATCTGGCGAACTTACCCACGGCTGCGGACAGCTGACTAGGATATCGTTCACTATTGGCCCAGCGTTCCTGCTAATCGTTTCATTAGTCTAAAAATGCCTTCTCGACAGCCACTTGACACGCGCGCCGACCGCCTGGGCGGACAGCACCGCGGCGGCTCACCGATAAGGCCGCTTCGGCGCCTGTAAGCACTGACCCGGCACTGTCGCGGCATGTCCTAGAGACTGCTATTATGGTCATAAAGACTATTTGAGGGAGGGCACTATTCCACTGCTGAGGCTCAACTTTTCAACACTTAAGAGACCGCGCGCTCCACGGCCAATCAAATCGTTGAGTTTTTAAACTGAATTGTTGTTGTCAAAATGAGATATATGGCGCTTATTACCTGCATACCAGCTATGGAAGTTGTATTAAGCATTGATATAAAAATAAAAGTTAGAAGGAGTCCGTTTTCCGTTTATCGAGGTTGGAAGTATAAACGGCGCCTTATAGGATTAGACGCAGTCTACCACAGAGCCTGATGTGACGTCGCCGTAACCCTGCGCTGCACTTGTGCGTTGCACGATTGGGTTTTCCATAGCGCGACGCGTGTCCTAGACGCCGTTTATACTTCTGCCGCCGAGTAGCGCGGCACAGTACATTGCCTTAATGTTGATCGCGCGGCGTGGCACGATCAACACTATAGTATTGCGCCTCGCCGCGCCGCTCGATGGCGGAAATATAAATGACACCCTATGACTCAGCTGTATTTTTGTCTCAAACACTTTCTGCGCAGATCAATGCTTGTAAATGAAGGAAGACCACGTGGGAGTTGAAAAGTAGCTGTCCCTTACATAGTTTTGAGTTGTAATGCCTGAAAAATGGGACAGTGCGGATTAAATTAGGCATTGATCCTATTTATAGAATGATGAATGCTATTTTGTGAAAATTTTTTCACTAATTTTCTGCCAACCCCTCGTTTTCATTTCGGGCGCATTTCAACGGCTCTCTCAAGGACAAGACTTCGATCGTAGGAGATCAGCAGCGGTCGAGTGCCACATTTGGAGGCGCGATAGACACGAAAAAAAATCGGCTTTTTCACAAAAAATTTGGGAAGCTTGTTTATTAATGGATTTTAACTCCCTCGCTTGCATTCCTCAGGTTCATTGATTGAAGCGCGTATTTCGAAACTCATGGGCTACGCCCAAACCTGAGACTCCAGCATTTTTTTTACATCGATAGATGTTAGACGTCGATCCCTATTTGCTTTTGATTAGTTCCTTGTGTGATCTTTTCCATAAGTTAACTAGTGAGATTATCATTCATATGGCGAACTGATTATCGTGTGGCTAAACTGCGGTTTTGATTTGATTGAATGAAATATGGGTTCTGCGCGCACCACTCTTTGCAGAATCTCGGATAGGAAAAAAAATTGAAATTTGGTGTACTCACAAAAGATAGAACAGCAGAGAGGAATTTACTGATAGATTTCCCCTGGGTCATCTTTTCTTCTGTTTTTTTTTCATTTTTCCGTTTTCTATTTGCGTGTACTTATGCCTAGTAAAGGCTGTAGGTGTATTTGTATAGTGTGTAGGGGGATAACCTAACGTTTTTAGCGTTTCCGGTGCATTTTTCTGTAAATTTTAAAGAGAAGAGAATTTCGCCGTCAATTATACCGACGTGTCCGCAAACGCGCACCCAAATAGCCAGTTGACGGCAGATTTTCAATTTTCCCCTGAATCTTGGAGAAAAAAACATCAGTAGCGTAAAAGTTGGAAGTCTCCAACTTAACCGGCCTATGGGGCCGGTAATTTGCGGCGACGCCACCATAGGGGCTGTCGAATTCGGTGTGCTGTGCATTCACACACGCCGCACATCAACTCTACGCGCGAAATTGATTTAGCGCTCCAAAGCAGGGGAGAGAATATTTTTGAACTGAATTGAGATTTTTCAGCCTACAACATTTTCAGCCTAACCCTACAAAGAAGAATATTTTTTTCTAAAATGTCCCACAAAAAGGAAGGATATTCAATTGAAATAAAAGAAAAATTCTCCCAGTTTTTCCAAAATTTTACGAACCGCCCCCAAAATTTTAATTTTCTCGAAAAATTAAGGTGTCTCCGTCGTATCCTGTACAGGATGTGGAGAGTTATGATCCAATTCTGAATCCTGTCGTCTACCGCTATACTTGTGCGGTGATCGTCGTCAACTGGTAGCTTCGCTGGCATTTGCAGTCTCGCCTGCGACAGCTTTCTACGAGCGAGGAGTAGCACTCGTTGCCAACTCGGCCCTCAGTTAGAAAAAAATTAACTAGTATTGTTTGTTGTGTGGAGAATCTTCTCGAACTTCACTAGTTTTCTGTGCAATACGCTCACCTTTCATAATTTATTGCAGTACTAGACATAATGTATATTCCGAGACGGATTTATGGTGCGTTTTTAATAGACTTGTATCAATTTACTTCGCAACTTGTAATAAATATCGAGCTTATTCTGTATGAAGGTGGTCCGAGTCTTTGTGGAGCGAAATTTCGCTCCGACCGCTGTTGCAGCACGCAGCGTGAAGAAAATCGTGCCGCGACTGGCGATCGGGAGGAAAAGGAAAGACCTGCTGGCCGGAGGTCCCCTTCGCCTCTCCTCGATTTGGGGGAAGTTCCCTAGTTGTTTCGAGGGAAGTCCCGTTGTCGTTCTCGGGAACATCCCCACCAATGTCTGAGTTGAATCTGCTGCGAAAAACGGTTATGATCTCCGTAAAATGGACAAGCGGACCTCCGCTTCGTGATTAGCATCTCAGACAAATTCGTTGCGGTAATTTGAGTCGACTTTGGATCCGTTTTCTCATTCCCTAACATTGTCACCTGACTGATGAAGTCTGTCCGAATGAGACTGCCCGGCCATGCGGCTGGCGTGCGTAGACGAATTGTGAATAATATGCGATTGCACCCCCCACAGAAACGAAAATTCATGAAAAAAATGTTGGCAAAAATATAAATTGGCGGCCGCGCTTGATCGCGACTATTTTATTTAATGTTCAGTAAACTCAAGTAAAACGAGATCTGTGAGGCCTTTTGCAGAAAAAATGGCTTAAAGGCGTGTGTTTTTTTCTTGTTGGGCTAAAAAAAATGAAGATGAACGATCACGCGAAATCAATTGTGTTTCCGATGACTAAATCTAAAACTACTCTCCATTTTGTGGCGTTAGCATTCTAATCATGAAGGGCAAACCGTTGAAAACGTCTTCGATATGGACAGTGAGAAAGGGTCCATCGTTTATAGTAGCGAATCCTCGCCTCCGTGGTGTCGCACCATGTGGCTCAGTGCGTGGAAGCGCCGTCGCCATCGTGCAGATCAGTGTTCGAAACCCTCCGACGATGAGAAGAACTGTACAGCCTTTAACGCGCTGACATTCGGTTGCCTTCAGGAGGCATTTATTTTCTTTGTACTTGGCCCGTTGCGTTTTCTGGAATTAAGGGTCTCAGAGTTTACCTTTGGGTCTTCTCACTGCAAAGTTTTATCTTGGTTCGGTGTCTTGTGTGTCATGTATCCTTTGTTCTGGAGTGAAATTCATCACAAAATTCAAACTTGAGGGTGTACTGTGCCTTTAAAGGCAGCATACACGCTCGTAAACGTCATTGAGATAAGCACGGAAAAAGAATGGCATGTCTCAGAACATAACGCTTGCGCATTTTGAAGCGTCAAAAACTACCCAAAATGACGCTACACGAGTTAGAAGTTGTCCCCGCCCCTGTATCTGCCCGCCCCCTGAATTGGCGTCCTCTTCCAAAACAGAGGTGGTGGGCCTTATCCACCGTCGGCGACGTTTGTGGGTGGTAGAAATGGTTTGATAGGTAAACCGCAAACGTCGCCGACGGTAGGAGTGGCCCACCACCTCTGTTTTGGAGGAGGACGCAAATAGAGGGGGTGGGCAGATACAGGGGCGGGGCCTAATTCTAACTCGTGTAGCGTCATTCTGGTTGGTTTTTGACGCTTCAAAATGCGTAGGCGTTGTGTTCTTAGCCATACCATTGTATTTCCGTAGTTATCTCAACTACGTTTACGAGCGTGTATGCTGCCTTTAAATGAACTCATGCCCTACACAAACTGCTGTACTGCTGACCTGAAAACATAATTATCTCACTCACGATTTACTGCACAACTCTTTCTATTAAAATGATCAGGTTACCATTATTCTATCTGTATGTCTATTCGTTACTATTTTTGTTTCTTTTCGTAGCAGTACTGTCCCATTCTAGGTTTTTCTGAATAAGGTAATAGTGTTTTTGTAATGATTCTTTTAAAAAGGTAGAGTATATGCCACTTTCAGACTACTCCAAATATTTTGAATTCACGGAACAACGAAAAAGCGGATGACTGAAAATCCGGTATGAATCGAAAATATAAGTAATATTTTGCTTTCGTGTTTGAAGTTTTTTTCACAACACGAATAAGCACACTATGCTTGACGTCTCATCACAATTATGTGAGTACCGATAGTCCATAACTTCCGATTATCGAATTTCTGAAAAACAAAATAGAAGGAACGATTTTTTTTATTCACTCTATCGTGCAAGTTTGTGAATTTCCAATTTTTGGATGCAATAATGAAATAAAATTTCTGTTTTTTTTTTCGACATTATTTTAAGAAGATATGTTTGGAATTTGGTATTGCATTGAAATAATGAGAATACTATCATCCTTTTCCGTCTCTGGTGTGTATCAAGGTAGGGATTCTGGTCAGATGCGAATCATTTCGCACTGAAAATTAAAAGAAATGGGCTAACGGGGTAGAAATCATCAATTCAATCGAACGGACGCGTTTATTAGGATTTGCGCGTCAAATTCCGCGTTTAGGGTGTCGACTGCGGACGGTATTTTATGACGCCTAATTTACTCGCGGCCAGGCCGCGAGTTGTCCGTTGTTATCCAACGGACAATTCGCGGACAGGCAGCGCCGACTAGTACAGGGGCTTTGCGCGAATCCGTCGATTACGGAGCTCAGAGGCGACAGATCGCCAAACCATTTGAACATTTTCATACACTCATAGCTCGAAGCCTACCATAGAGGTTTTGTAGAAAAGAAGCGGATTTTAAGAAATTCGCAAAATTGTCCGTTAGGAGGAAGGACATTTTGGTTGTGGGTGGGAAAAACTGACCGCCATGGATTAGAAAGCGGCGCTAAGATTCTGAAAAAGAGTATGGGAGGTGTTTTAGTGATGATGTGGATATTATCAAGTCAGAATTTTGACTTTTAATGAAAATTTTTTTCTTCTCGAATTTCTTAATTAGTTTTGTCGTTAAATAGGTGTAGGGTGTCCGGTTTGAATGGCGATAAATACGTTCATAGTGGTCGAATCGCGGCGTTCAAGGGCTTGAATGAAAGAGAGAAGAAAGGGGAATAATGTGGATGGGGAGTGGTGTGGATCGCGCCATGCATCGGTTTGAAATTAAGAGTTTTAGACTCGATTGATTGTGCATTTTGGAAACGCCTTGTCCAAGTTGCTTTGAAATTCGGTGGAATGGTGTTTGATGAAACAGAAATCACTACTGATGACATTTTCTGAAATAGCAGACTTAAAAAATTTCTTTCTTCATAACTCTGCTACACTGGTCTGGTAACTGGTGCTCGAATAAATAGCCCAGCTTGTAAAGAAAACTATTGTTTCACGAGTATTTCAAATTTTCAAACAGCCATAAAATCAGTATTGGTGGAGCGATTCCAAATGCGGAGGCTCAAATAAAAAACAAAAATATCGGATCCATTTGTCGATTTTCGAAATACCAAGGTAGGTTCAGACCCCTTAATGGCATGGTACCTACCGTAACCTACAGTAAACTTTAGAATTTAGACAAATGAGCTTCAGATTCGTGGTTGGCGCTCTAGATTACCCCCAAATACAAGTTTTGGGCCGAACCCAAAGTTTTTTCGCTTGAAACACCCTGAAAATTTCATGTGAGTTCCCTTACCTTGTCGCCAGGCATTGAAAAACGCGTATAACTTTTTTCAGCGTGGTTTTGGGCAGCTGCGAAGACCGTGATCGGATTCTACGCCAGAAACGGTGACGGGCTAGTTTCGTTTGAGAGACAAAGGGGCCAATGGGGTTTTGATCGCTAGCGACGAGCCACTGCCGCGACCTCGTCCAATTGCTAGAGTATGTAGAAATGGCGAAACGCTTTAACTTGTTCTATAACACATAGGAGCCGGATTCATCAACGACAGTTATATAGGGTAATGGAGCCGAGCGAGATGGAGGTGTTCCAAGGAGCTGCCAAGAAAACTTCACCCTCAGCCTATGAGTTTATCGCTGATGAACGTGCTTTTCATCCGGAATGGCCAGGCTGACTAAAAGTGATTCTCTTGCTAGACGAATCCGGTGTCTGTGTGTTATGAAAGCCAGCGATGCAAGAGCAAGTTAAGGCGCTCCGCCAGTTCTACTCTAGCGAATGGACGAGGTCGCGGAAGTAGCTCGTCGCTCGCGATCAAAACCCTATTGGCCGGCAGTGTCGCGTTCGCCGTGTGGCCAGCCACGAATGTTAGCGCTTTTCCGTTAAATAGACCTAAAATGGCGAAAAGCCTTCACAAAACCGAGCAGATTTTTATGCAAAAATGCGCGCAGAGTTGAAAACTCACCTCAGAGTGGACGAACCGAATTTTTGAATGAATTTTGGGGTTTCTTTCCGTATAGCGGTAGCAAGGACATGTGGAAGTAGCTTTTTGCCTTTAGCTCGTTCAATTGCTGGAGCAAGATCTGACTACAGAGCGATGAACTGGTAAGGGCTGATGGTTCAAATTTCAATACGTAGTGACACGAATCACGGCAGATTCGCCCGACTCTGTAGTATTTTTGCCAAGTCGAGGTTGTGAGATCTGGGCAGCATACGGGCAGTGTCTTGATTCTACCGCGAATCTGCCGCTCCGGCACCGAGGAGTTGGCTTCCCTACGGGTTTTAGGGAGAATCGGGAGAATCAAGGCGATCCTTTCCAGAGTGGGCTGTCATCTACTGACAACCGAAACTAAACTTGTTTGCCGCAAAAAATAACTGCCTGTTGCTTCGGAAGACCTGTCTGTCGCATGCCTGTTCACTTCCCGGATTTCGCGGAAGTGAAAGCTTTGATACAGTCAAAGTCAGCGAATATAGCCAGCTGTTAAAAGGTTTACGGAAAACGGGGAGTTGATTTTTGCATGTTATCGGTTCCGAACATTTATATATTTTTCATGTTTTTTTAGCTATTTATAGTATTAAGTGTAACCAGGTCAAGAAAAGTAGCTTTATGTGATAGTGATTTTTTAGCAGTTTCATTTGCAAACCCCTCAGTTTCCTATTGCTTGTGTTTTCTTAGGCGCCGTCGACATCATCCAGGCAGGGTTCGATTAGGTCGGGGGGATCACAACTGATTTTTGATGCCAATGATGACTGTGATGTCTAAATCAGGAGTCAGACCTTCTAACTTGTCGTTTAAAAGGGACGTTACCATCGTGGGGCACATAATTGAACTTACTAAGTATTTGTCATAAGTTCGGAATCTCAAAATGATCTAGAAACAGTATGGAAAGTAGGGCAAAAATCACTGCTAGGGACACCTTTTAATCATTCTTGACCCCCGTAATCGAATCCTGTCTGCGGGGTGTTGACAGCACCAGGAAAAAACACTGACGGGACGAAAATCAGGGATGTGCATTTTATTTTGCGTAAAAATTTTGACTATTTTACACAAATATTCTTAATATTCTTACACACAATGTTACTGGCCGATAGACCCCACTAGGAAATTTTGACTGGTTCCTCCCGAAAACCTTGATGAACCAACTCCCGGCTCACAAGAAGTTATTTTCCAGATGAGATTTCAGCCATGAATCCCTAGTGGAACTTTTTAAAAGGTAGAAAACCACCTGGTTTACCATTCATGAACTCGCTACCTAAAAATTGGTTAAAATTGACCTACATCTGCGGTAGCTTTATCTTGTCTAGAAGTTATCTGCTGACGTCGATGCCGCATTTGTGAAGGATCAAGTATGTAATTTGCCACTATGAGACGTTATGATAGTCAGACTAATAAATTCTAGGGATGGATTTCATGAGCGATTAACTCATAGGTTGAGGGTCAGTTTTTTTTCGGCAAATCTCTATGCTAAACACCTCCATCTCGCTCGCTGTCCCTTAACCCATGAAATTGTCTCACATAGTAACTACTTTTAGTCAGCTTGGCCCTTCCGAATGAATTGTACTTTTCTGGAACCGTTTCTGGCGTAAAATCCGACTCTGGTCTTCGCAGCTGCCTAAAACCACTCTGAGAAAAGTTATACGCATTTTTCGCCAGATTTCCTCACCTAATGTACTTTCCAAAACGCGCATTAGTTTTCGGAAAATCCAGAAACGGACCTCATAATTGTGTTCAGCGCCCAAAACAATCCCCTGAGCAAAGTTTGGGTAAAGGCACATTTTCCAAACTTTGCCTAGACTGGGAGCGTTTTGGACTTGTTCGGATTTTCGGTTGGGCGTTTATTTATACCAGTCAGAGGGCTCTGAAAGCGGTTTTTAAAATATTAAAGATTTGACTTAAAATCCTCCCAGAGAGGATTTTTAGGGCGCTGATCACGATCCGGGCGTTGAAAACTAGCTGTCCCTTACATAGTTTTGAGTTGTAATGCCTGAAAAATGGGACAGTGCGGATTAAATTAGGCAGTGATCCCATTTATAGAATGATGAATGCTATTTTTGTCAAAAAGAAAATTCACTAAATTTCTGCCAACCCCTCGTTTTCATTTCGGGCGCATTTCGACGACTCTCTCAAGGACAAGACTTCGATCGTAGGAGATCAGCAGCGGTCGAGTGCCACATTTGGAGGCGCAATCGACACGACAAAAAAATCGGCTTTTTCACAAAAAATATGGGAAGTTTGTCTGTTATGAGATTTAAATTTCCTCGCTTGCATTGCTTAGTTCCATTTAGTTATGGCTGGTTAATTTGGAAGATCCGTCGAGATGCGACCGAAATAAAAACGAGGGGTCGTCCCGAAATTATTCGGAATTTTTTCTCAGAGAAATAGTTTCTCTCAAAATAAAACAACGGTTATTCTCTTATCTCATGAACACCACTACCCTTTTCTTTTTCTCTCTTCCTTCCGTTATCTCGTGTTATTTCTTTGTGTTTTTATAGTGGAGACTTTGGACATTTTTAGTTAGTGTTTTCTGTGCTATTTTCATCAAAATTCCGATGAAAATTAAATGTTTGCCGTCGATTATGGCAGGACATTCGCGGAAGCGTAGAGTACCCTAGTCGACGGAAAAAGTTTTATTAGCTTGATTTTAGAGGAAAAAAAACTAAAACCGCCTTTTTACGTTGCAGTGGACTGTGAAAAAGAACGAAACTTCCGCGCACTGTGAATTCTATTTTTGTTGCCAATTTATGAAGGTTTTTTCAAGGTAATTTTGAGTGAAATCGGAAGACCAGCAAAGTGGATTCTCGGAAATCTGAAGAAAAACATCAATTTTTGAGAGGAAGCGAACTATTTTCCGGGATTGTAAAGATTATAGAGCTACAGAAGATAGAAATGAATAGTATTTTTTCTAGAAAAGAGCTATTTCACCACCTTCTCATCTCGATGGTTTTAGAACGATGCCTACCTAAACAGCGTCGAGTTCTATCTGCGATGTGGCGTGCCCCTCTTGATCTTCGAATGGTGAATCAGTCTTTTTTGAAGTCCGCACTGACGAGCCCATTTTTCTTGCATTTTCTGCTGTCTGCAGATTAGAGGGCGAACTACAGCTTCCAGTTGTGTGTCATCTTCGCATCCTGAGGGAGTCTTGGAGTACGGCGGACGTTCGAAAAACGACTTCTCCCACTAATTTTTCGCCTGTCACTCCCAACATGACTCCCGCTTAGTGCAGAGAATACCTATATGAATTTGCTTTCTTCATCCTGACCCCTCTTAGCTTAGGTACTTCATTCGTGCACACCCATTTCATGTTTTCAACACTAATTTCTACATAGCCAGGCGCTTTCCTAGACCAAGAAGTGTTCAGTTTGTACTTCAAGTGCGTCTTCTCATGTAACCAGACGAACCTTCATTTTTCCTTTATGACTTTCAAGTTTATGTACAATTTTACTACGCGTCTCAATAAAACAATAATGTTGTCGATCAAATTTTCCGCCCTTATTGGGTTTCGCGCCCTCTCTGTTTGATGAATCCTTGTTCATATCGTTCTCATCAAATTTGTCCGGGTCTGAAATTGCTTTGATCATGCTAATGTTAAATGCAATCACCTAACTTCCTTGCACTGTATACCTTTTCGTCGTGGCGTTGTTGTTTCATCTTTCTGAGGCGAGCTTCTACGGACGCCATATACATAGTACTGAAATGTAGTGATCATTCAGTAATCTCATCTTTTTTTAGAAACATGTGATTAACCTCTTCGTTTGTCGTCACCGCGACCGACCTCAGCCTGTTTACTGGTTGCTTGGACTTGTTCATCTGACGTAACAAAGTTTTTTTTCCAATGCATGAATCGAATGATTCCAAAAATCATGCGACTGAAAGACTCAACTTCGAATCATTCGAAAACTCGAATATTAGAAAAAGGCGAAATCCCGAATTATTCGGAAAACCCGAATATTCGATAAGATCCAAAAACCCGAATTATTCGGAAAACCCGAATATTCGAAAAGAGAATTTCCGAATTATTCAGAAAATCGAATATCGGAAAAATGCCGATTTCCGCTTTATTCGATAAAGCGAATATTCGAAAATCTACATTAACAGTCGAATGAATTCGATAGTCGACTTCTTCGAATTAACAGACTCTCTAGAACTTTGCATTGTTCCACTAGCCAGCTGTGCGCCAACGGCATCGTGTACCTGTTTTGAAATCTTTTGATATTTTGTACCTACTTTCAAATGAAATCATATTATGGGAAGCAACTGTTTACATTATTTGCCGCATAAACGTACCTATTCGTGTATATTTTTGATTTTGTTAAAGGCAGCATACACTCTCGAAAAGGTTGTTTTGATAATTAGAGTATGGTACTGGAGTCATACGGCTCCCATTAAGACGCTAGCGCCGTTGGAAGCGTCAAAAGGAAGTCAAAATTAACAGGTTTGAGCAGCTTTTTTTTGAAAAAAAAGTTCCGCAGGTCCCGCCCATTCGCTTTGCAGTCTCCGCGCTCCCCCCCCCCCCCAAAAAAAAAACCAACTCGTCCAGATTGGTTGTTTGAATACGGTCTTTTTGGTTACTTTTCGAGGCTTCCAACGATGCGAGGCTTCTAGTATACCTAGTAGTTCTAGTGAAGACGTTTCGTAAAAGGAGATTGTCATCGATCTGTAGAGTTTCTTTTTTGAAGAAATCGCCCCTGTCTGAACGAAAGTCTCTGAATAAATGTTCAGCATCCACTTATTCACCAGATTTGGCCGCCAGTGACTTCCATTTGTTTCCGGAACTCGAAAAATTTATGCGTTTTTCATCAAATGAAGAGGTCATAACGGCTGTTGAAGCGTATTTTGCAGACCTTCCGGATTCTCACTTCAGGGATGGGATCCACAGATTGGAGAATCGTTGGAGCAAGCGTATTAATGTTCAGGGAGATTATACTGAGTAATAAAGTGTATTTTGAACCATAAAATTGTTTCTCTTATCGAACGACAAAACGAATAGAACAACCTGGTAGTTGCTGTCCGAACTTTAGGAGTTCGAATAACAACAGCAGTGGCCCGGAGATTGGGAGAATGGCCGAACTGACTGGCAGCTCCGATTCCTGTTCGGTGTGGCTCACTGCTAAAAATCGTCTGAGAAGGTTTCTCCAACCTATGTAGTGGTCCAAGAAAGTTTCTGCTGGTGAAATATTTTTTTTCAAGTTCAGATGTGTTCATTATTCCATGAATGTTCGTATTTCCCTTTTCTGTTCCTTGAAATGATGATCATGTTTATCATGGGCTATCATTGTTGATATTTGTTTAAAGGCAGTGTTCACGATAATCTTCGATTTTGAGATTAATCGCTAAATCGATTGTTTGGCCTCCGAGTACAACGGACATGACGAAGAAACCGAGAAAAACGCACCAGAAGGGCACGAAATCCTCAAGTATCAGCCCGCCTCTTAAGTATCAATGGAACTGTTCGTTGTGACAATGAAATCTTTTGTGGACCCGTCTTTTGCAATTTTCCATTCTGTGTTGCTCCGTTCTGTCCTTCGGGCCCTAACTAATACTGTTTTGCCCAAAATATTCTTCCATTTTCGATTAGTCCCATTTTTTACCGGTGACTACCACCGTGAACATGTTCATCCAACCAGACAACTAGTCCAGACCATAGAATAATGTCACTGAAATAAGACGAATTAGTGCGTTTCTCGCCGTTTCTTCGTGATTTTGGTGACACTTGGTAGCCAACGCATTGTTTTGAGTGGAGAACTTGGAAACGAGAATCATCGTGAACACTGCCTTTAACGAAAGAAAATTCTGCATTAAATCAATTTCAGAACATTTCCAGTAGTTTGACAGCCTAGCTATCGCCAGTGTTGATTTTTTTAGTGTCAGTTTCTGAGTCGATACGCCGGGCGATTTCATCGACTATTCACACCGCCAGTGCTCAACACATCAGCGCGAAATCAGATTGCTCCTGTGTTGATGTTTTATCCAACTCTGATTATATGAACCTATTCTTCTCTGTGATTGCTTACCACAACTTTGAAAATGCGTCCTGAACGCACTAGCATGGTCTACCTCTCATTTTCACCGACTGGGAGTGTCATCAAGGTTAATTTGCCCTTCAAAAAAGTCCATTAAGGACTTTCGGAGGAGAGTTTTGGCCGAGAAATAGCCCATCAGGCTCCGCAGCGGCTCCTGGTGGACTATTTCTCGGCATTTTGACGACAACAAGGCTATATCCCGGCTAGTACGCGGAAAGCAGACATTTCGTGATTAATTATTGATTAAACCTCTCAGAGGAGTTCGTTTCGTGCGTTTGAGAAGTTGTTGATTCCCATAATCAGTGGTATGTGTACGGTGCTTCTCTGGGCCAAATTCCGGTCCGCAATTGCGTCTCGACACGCTTTGCAGCCACGCGCTTTCGAGTCGGACGAGTTTCCAGCGCCGCTGCCGCCGATCTGTTGATTGGAAACAAAAAAAATTGGAGAAAATTGTATAAAAAAGCCACATCGAGTCGGTTTTGGCGCAGGAAACTGTACTGACTCGAGCGTGTGCGGTCGCAAAGCGTGTCGAGACGCAATTGCGGACCGGAATTTGGCCCAAAGAAGTACAGTACCTTTTTCATCGTTTTCTTAGAAAAAAATTTAGAGCTGGAGGTAGGAATGAGGCACCAACGCCAAAATTTCCCTCATTCCGATGTGTCCGCTCCCATCAGCGGCACTTGCCATATTTATAAATCTCAGATTTACGGTTTTTGATTGCTTTCGTCATTGGTACATAACACCCCAGCTAATGCAAATTTAGATTGGTTACTTGCTCAAATTGACGTTCACTGTTGACCCATTCATCCCAAAGTTCAGATCTTTACCTAACCTTGATGAACTTATGTTTATAACAACATAATTCATGCAAGAGATATTTAGAAACTCCACACGAACAGATACACGGCGAAGCGTTCGGAGACCACGCGTATGATAGACGGGGCGGGGCGAGGTGATGTGGTCCCGTGAAGAAGACCCTGCGCCGCAATGGACGATTTGTGTGCAGCGGATTTCGAAATATCACTCGATACAGTGCTCCCCATCCGTTCCATCACTCATTTTCAACATTTTCGGGGTTTTTCTCCATTTCGCCACCGTTTGTTGTTTCTGTGAACGGGATTCTCTTGAATTACATTGTGGGCTCTTTTTCTTACAGTTTCGCCAGAAGTTTCGCTTCCTAGTCCGTACAACTTCAGATTTTCTACGAAACCTAGTAACCCCCGAGCCGGTGCAAAGTTTTAATTGGCCGAATTTCACATTTTTTCCCATTTTTTTGTCAATTTGAGAAAGACAAGAGCTGGATCTTCTAATACAAAGTCAGTGAATCAGCAAGCATGCTGAGTGAATTTAATGATGAAGATCGTTCCCTTGCTCTGGCAAATCGGGGGACACTCCGCGTAGGACTCCCGATAGGAGAAAAGGAGCACAGACCTACGCGGAGTCATACGACAAGGGTCAGCGGGAGTGCAGCATTGCGACGCTCGTTATGACGTCACTATTGCGATCGGGACACTAGCTAAAGGCACGGCGGGAGACCCCTATCGAGCAGCCGAACGATGAGAATCCAGACCCTCAGCGAAAGACAATGCCTAACTAGACGAGACGCAGAGACAATCGACGCTACAACATACACACACACAGCAGGCAAATCGGGGGACTCTCCCGCAGAACCGTTTTTCCTCAGCGGTGGTCCCGAACCGAGCGACGCCCACTTTTTTTATTAGTGACTCTCCCACTGGGTGTTAGGCGGCAGACCCGCTCACGAAATTTCTGCGGGAGAGTCCCCCGATTTGCCAGAGTGTATCACTAAGGTCATTGTCATACCTTGTCCCTATCATGAGCGACAGTCATGACATTTAGCACAAATCGTGGCGGGACCAGCATCGGAGCAACGGCACTGGCCGTTGTAGGAACAGTTGTCGCGTGTCCGTCGCAGCGACGTGTCGCGGAGGGCTGACATACTGCAAATTTGGATATGCCTATCGTCACCACTGTCGCTGCCGCTATGAGCGACACGACCGCGTGTTGCCAAAGTATACCATTGGCCTAAGGCTCCGTTCCTAATGAACTACGAGCTGCAAGTACGAGATCATGTCGCTAGAACTTTTTTCAAGGGTTACCGTCCACTATACTTCGGCGACTCGACAAAAATTTCGAATAATCGAGTTTTCGACTAACTCGATTTTTCAGAATTTCGAATAATCGAGTTTTCGACTAACTCGATTTTTCAAAATTTCGAATAATCGAGTTTTCGACTAATTCGATTTTTCAAAATGTCGAATAATCGAGTTTTCGACTAATTCGATTTTTCAAAATTTCGAATAATCGAGTTTTCGACTAATTCGATTTTTCAAAATTTCGAATAATCGAGTAGTCGAATGACTCGATGTCGACTGTTTCAGTCGATACCAAGACTCGATGACTCGACTCGACATAAGTATACCGTCCACCGTTGCAGGCAATCGTGCCGGCACCACCTCGCCAGTAGCAAGCCTTCAAAACGATGCGACTGCTCTAGAAAATGACTAGCGGGAGCGGATATTGATATCTGAGTCCCCTTTTTCGTCTTCCAAGAGGACACTTAGAGGAAGGCGCATATATGATCAAAAAACCAAGCCTAATTTAACGAAAAGCGATGCTTAGCACCAAAAATATTTTTTCGCGTGAATCTTCGGTCAGACTCAAATCACCGGCTTGATCGAGCTTTTAAATCCACAAAAAATTACCTGTAAATGAGGGAAAGCACCTCAAGTTCATGTTTTAGAATAATTGCAACCCTGTATCGTTCCCTTGTCGGTACAGCTTTCCTAAAAGAACCCCGCGTTGGCGGCGATTCACTGAGCTCCATTATGACTTGGCGTACTGCCAGCGTTGGTCCCGCCACGATTGTCTTTAGTGGTGTATGGTGCTGCCTGTAAAAGTCCTACCTTCAACGTTTCGTGCGGCAAGTTGTTGTTTATTCTCCGCTGCAGTGAAAATGTCCCAGGCCGGTTGGGGTTAATCACGATTTAGGGGTCGTTTATACTTCCGCCGACGAGCGGCGCGGCGAAGTGCAATCCTATAATATTGATCGTGCCGCGCCGCGGGATCAAAATTACAGAAATGCACTCTGCCGCGCCGCTCGACTGCGGAAGTATAAACGACCCCTTATCGATCAGCTGCGGCAGCAACGGTGAGTGGCATCGTGCCAGAGTTACAGCTGCATGCTGCTGAGGCGAGCGTCCCTCGCAGCTCTGGGACGGAATCAATTGCCAGTGGTCGAGATGGAAGTCCCTTGCTTGCGCAGAAGCCCGTCCCTTGCCGTAGATGGAGCCTAAGGCGGCGTTCAGAGTTCATTCGCGACGCGACGTTATAATTTGCCTACTTATCGATTGAGCGACGTCGCGTCGCGTCGTCGCTAGGGTTAACAGTGAAGTGGCGCGACACAATTTTGACGCGCAAATGACAACCGCTCCGCGTAGTTTACGTCGCGCTGCATTGCAACGCGACGCGACGGTCGTCGCGCGAAGGCAAGCTCTTTGCTGATATTCTTCAATGTTTTTTCATTAACGCATTCAAATCTCACAATGAAAACAATAAAAGGAGCATATTTTGGACCACTTGCACTCAAACAAACACGAAAGAATTGTGGCTAACAATAGTTACAGGCCATAAAACGGCCAATGTCTCACCGTCGACTGCGTAACTGCAGCTGCGCGCCCGCCCGTGCGTCGGAAGCAGACGGGTTTTGGCCGCCGCGCGGCGAGTTTTGGCCGCCGCGCGACGTTTCGGCCGCCGCGCGGCGGCCGAAACTCGTCGCGCGGCGGCCAAAACTCGTCTGCTTCCGACGCACGTGCGGTCGCGCAGCGCGTGGTACGCAGTCTACGGTGAGACATTGGCCGTTTTATGGCCTGTAAAAATGCTGTTGCTTGCTTACGCGAATTTGAGTACGTACGCAATTGCGCGTAATCGCCCAGCGTTCACACCTGAATTCCTACGCAAAGCCATTTTTGCGTCGCATCGCGAAAACTCTGAACCCCGCCCTCCATTCATCCGTCGCGGAGCGGCGAAGTGCATTTCTACCAGGGATGAGTTTCTAAGCCCGCAGTTTCGCGCATTTTGTGGTTCCGTGTTCCGCATTCTTAAAGCCACTGAAAGTGCTGCGGAACGCGAAAATATCGATTCATCTAGAGCAGAAAAAAGCAAATGATGATAGCTGATTTTTTCCGCTTTCCGCATTCCGAAAACCGCGTTTCCGCGCAGTATCAGGCGTTTCGCGCCCGTCTTCCGAAACCCAAGATTTTTTTTTGTGCTGAAATACGGAAACCTATCCACGAACATTCATGTTTTTATTCCGCTTATCCCTGGTTTCAACCGTATCGACCATGTGGCGCCGCAGGATGTTTATAGTTAGTTCCGTGGCTTGTTTCCTCAAGAAAAAACACCTAAATCTCACCCGCGGCTGGCGCGGGCGGTTTTAATCTCACCGGCGGCTGGCGGTATGGTAAGCTGAACAGCTGCACCCTTCTCTCGGCCTAAATCGATTAGCGGGCCGGCGCACGCGACTGCAGCGCCAGCCGCGGGTGAGATTTAAATGTTTTTTCCTGAGGAAGCAAGCCACGCACCTAACTATAGAGTTCATCTGCAGAATTTTGTAAAAAGCGCCGCACGCGGCTGCCGCTCGACGGCGATGGTGTCGAAAAGAGGGAAAACCAACGATAAGTCGGTCTAAGAAAGTTTACTATTGCCAACTAATTAGAACGCCTTACAGCCACCATAGTTATGTCTAATTGAGCCAGTTGTGTTCAACCAGCTGTTACCAACGGTAATTTTTTACAGCAGTCTGAAGTAGTCAAGTACTGTGCTTCTCTGAGCCAAATTCCGGTCCGCAATTGCTTCTCGACACGCTTTGCGGCCGCGCGCTTCCGAATCGGAAGAGTTTCCAGCTCCGCAGCCGCCGAACTGTTGACTCTAACTGGGTTTACAATTTGGAAATCAAACAAAATTTGAGAAAATTGTATAAAAAAGCCAAATCGAGTCGGCTTCGGCGCTGGAAACTCGACTGACTCGAGCGCGTGCTGCCGCAAAGCGTGTCGAGACGCAATTGTGGACCGAAATTTGGCCCAGAAAAGCACAGTAAGTTTTGAGTATAATCCGGCAACTCTAAAACTCTCGAATAATCGAGTCCCTGACCAACTCGATTTTAAAGTTTTTCGAATATTTCGTTTCGATTGTGCCGCATGGTTAGGCTCACGCTGTGATTATCCCAGAGGGGCCGCGGCCCTGGGCGCCCGGAAGAGAGGGGGTCGCGGGGAGCGGACATTGCTCACCCGTGCGTGCTGCGTCGCGGTGGGTGAGTGTCGCGCGCGACGAAATCGGCGGCGACGCAAAAGTCCTGCATCCAGATGAAGTCAAGTAAACTGACACGGCTTGGACCATTTGTTGCTTTCCTGCGTTCATTTCAGACACTAATAATAACCGTTTCCTTGTAGGAGTACTCCGCACGATGGTGAGTTTCCGCGTTTGCCGCGCGCGCCACACTCAGCGGACCGTGACGCGTACGCACGCGGGTGAGCAATGACATGGAGCCGGGAGCCGGAGCCACCCCCGGTCACAATGCAAAAATAGTCGAAATGCGGCATTAGAAAGTTCGTAAAAATACATGGAATGAACTTATATCAGAAGAACACTCTGAAAAGCAGCTTGAAAGTTGAAGAAAAATGTTATTGTAATCTGTTCAGAGAATCATAAAATTTAGCAAAAATTTCTGATTGACCCGAAGATCACACTCACGACAAAGCTAGAAGGACGCTAAAGTTTTGAGACGGAGGGGGGGGGGGTCGCACAAGTTTTCAACAAGAAGACATTGGGCCGCACTTCTCATGAATCGACAACAGCGTCATGCGTAACCCTGTTGTGCAGTTTACGTCAATAATCCGGACATGGCCGTTTGAAAAAGCAAAACGTCGAATTTTTGGGAGTTTATGGATCCGATTTTTTGAAGTGACTTAGTCGAAGAATTGTACAGTCAAGTCCGTGACCTCTTCTCAAGAAAAAAAAACATTTAAATCTCACACGCGGCCGACGGCTGACGGTATGCCAAGCTGGTCTGCTGCGCTCTTTTCTCGGCCTGAGTCGATTAGCGGGCCAGCGCACGCGACCGCCCTCGCCAGCCGCGGATAAGATTTAAACGTTTTTTCTGTCGCGGACCTAACAATACTTTTGAGTTTTTCATATTAATTCTGGATTTTTTTACGAGCCGACTGGTCGCCGAGCGTCATCCTTGGCGCGGCGACAAAAATGTTTCTGAACATTATCGTTGCCGCGTCGGTTGCTGGTCGCTGACAGTGACGCAGGGTAGTCCCAGCGTCGAAACACTTTGCGGTGCCCCCTCGTCACCCTTCACGCCGTGTCGGTCGCCCTCGTCGCTGAATATAATCGATATTGCATCACTCAGCGTTGCTCGTCGCTGCAGGCAACGCGGCGACTTGGACTCTGCAGACCCCTATACAGTCAATTGTGGGCGGGCTGACAACCAGCAATATCTTGTTCCTGAGCGTTTTTCCTCCGACTTTTCACCTATTTTCTCTTTTGTGATGACCAGATATACCTTTTCATGAGGATCTTTTCAAACATCAAAACAAACTTCCGGTTTAGGTTAAGCCCTTAAAGAACTCCCTAAAGGTCTGGCATAAAACAGTGCGTAAGCTCCTAAAATTGTAATCTTCTAATCATTTCCGATTTTTTCCGCATTTTGGGGCATTTTGCGGAAATCGGAAGGCCAAAAACCATCGGAAATAGGAATTCCGCTCATCCCTTATGGGCATATTTGGATTCTACGGGTCAGGTGCTCTCTACACAGCGAGAGTTTTCAGGCGGAGCGCGCGGCCGAGATCACTTCATCCGTAGAGCACCTTTACCATAAGCTCCCGGCAATCCACTTCGTTTTTCGATTTTTATAGTTCCTGTCATGATTCTTTGGAGCTGTGGAAGCTCCCTCACGTAATCACTAGTTCACACCATCAGAAAAATTCAACGCCTGCCTTTCTTTCTTTGAAACTTGAGAAACACATGAGAAACATATGAGCACAACACTCACTCTGACGAGTAACAGCGGCCGTTGCACGGGTAAAAATTTCGGGGTGGTACGGATCAGTGTTCGTGTTAGGGAGCTTCAAAAGTTTCAAAAAATCTTGAGAGGAACTATAACAATCTAAAAATGCCGTGGATTGCCGGGGGTCTCATTGGAATGGCAGAGCTGACTAATTGTCGTTTTCTTGTAAAGGAGTAATCTGAAGGCGGGAAAAATAGCTTTTAACAAAGTCCTTAATCCGCCTTTTTTTTCTTAAAGTTTTCTTTTTGACGATTTCCGGAGGGCGGCAGATCAATGCCTCTAAATCAAGGAAACCCACCCGGGAGTTGAAAACTAGCTGTCCCTTACATAGTTTTGAGCTGTAATGCCTGAAAAATGGGACAGTGCGAATTAAATGGAAAGTGCTCCTATTTATAGAATGATGAATGCTATTTTTGTATTAAAAAAATTCGCTAATTTTCTGCCAACCCCTCGTTTTCATTTCGGGCGCATTTCGACGAGAGAAGCTATAAAGGTCAGATTCAGAATTTCCGTCGAAAACTGATCCAAAAAAGTCGCACTTGCTCTAGGAAGGCTACTTTCTCTGAGTGACCTTCCCTCGCGATATGCTTTGTGAGCTTCTACTCAGCCTTTGTGAGTAGAAGCGCTCAAATAGCCAGCTGTTCAGCAACACTCGAAAAGAAGCGTGAGAATTTTTCAAAAACCGCATAATTTTTTGAATTGTTTATAAATAATTTTATGCGTTTTTGTTCTCTGAATCATCAGTCTAAAATTCGTCCGGATGAGGCTGTCCGCCCAAGCGGTCGGCGAGCGTGTTGAGCGACTGTAGCTTAGGCATATTTTGGATCTGTGAACCGGATGTCAGGAACATTAGGCATATATCGAGTACCCAGTCACCTGTCTGCAGCCGTGTGGAGGCTCGTGAGCGAAATGCCTCGGCGACGGCCGCGCGATACGCACCGCGTGGGCGGACAGTCCAGTTCGGGCAGACCCTAATTTGTTTGAATTTGGATTTTTTTCCTTTATCTAATGAGTTCAACTTTATTGGTTAATACCATGTATTACTGATGTGCTTAATTTTTTAAAATCAATATATATATATTTATTTTTGTTTTTAATTGAGGTACGATTTTGAAAAGGACTGAAAGTGGTTCCTTATGTAGTAGTGACAACCTACCAATACGAGTGCGTTCCGGCTGTGGCAATGCTCCCATAGGAGTGACTGGATTGTCCATCGTCAGCTTCCCCAGTATTGACTTACAAAATTGGATGAGATTTAGAGATGCTTCCATCAAACGGTTGCGACACTATGGCGATTCTTGGCCCGAGCCGCCAGACAGTTTGGCTTGTATTCCTATTTATTTGCTGTGCGGACCGCTGCTGTTACTGTGGGGCGAACTGGAGTAAGTCGGACAGCAATCGCAGCGTCCCGAAGACCGGGAGAACGAGCCGAACCTCAAGGCGGCTATGGTTCCTGTTGGGTGCGGCTCAAGACCGAGAATCGTCTCAGGCATCTCAGACTCACTGGCTGTCCCCATCCGGGTTCACTGTGTTTTTCAGAGGTGAGGTAGCGTAACCCTGTTGATTACCGCAGTTTTCTAGGTCGGCGTACTCGCACATCTCTGTATAGCTGATCAGCATGTTCTCGAAGTGCGGACGAGTTTTCACTGGAGTTCAAATCTTAAAATTATGTAGTTGGACAACTCGTCCAGTCCAATTATGCACCTTATGGGCGTGTTCTCCGCGTCCATCAGCGCATCTGTCATCTCGTTGATGCGTCGGCATTGCTCGTCATACAAGGAATATATGCGCGAGTGGGGTTTGTCCTAGAAAACCGGTCGACCACGCCCACTTTTTTGTGACTTTTTGATTTCCATATATTACTCACTTTAGCGCTAGCCAATGGATGATTCTCGAAGAACACTTGTCCGAGAAACACGTCCAGCTGTACGTATTCATTTTCGCGAATCTCGTCCACGAATGTCAGCGAAATGTAGCTCCGCCTTCATGTAGCTGTACGAGGCGTCCTCGTTTTGAATGATCTGCAGAGACGAGAGTGAATACCAATACCGCTCATAACATGTGTCCCAAAACGCGTCGGCGACGCGAAAACGCGTCGGAAACGTCGTTTTCGTTCAGAGTGAACGATTTCGGAATCTGAGAACACCGTTCGATTTGCCTCGTCGCGCTGATTCCAAAAATGTATTCAGGTTGGAGAAAAAACAATGTTTCGACCTAGTTATGACCTACTTTCTCAGAAAAGAATCAAAATCTTCCAAAGTGGATGCGCAGTCAATACGTTTCTATTATTAGGAAACCTCTTTTTTTCAACGGTAGCCCACACTATACTCAACTGTATTTTTGTCTCAAACACTTTCTGAGCTTGTAAATGAAGGAAAACCACCTGGGAGTTGAAAAGTTGCTGTCGCTTACATAGTTTTGAGTTTTGTGGCCTGAAAAATGGGATAGTGTTGATTAAATCAGGCAGTAGCCCTATTTATAGAACAATGAATGTTATTTTTGTCAAAAAAAATTCCACTACTTTTCTGCCAACCCCTCGTTTTTATTTCGGGCGCATTTTGTCGACTCTCTCATGGACAAGACTTCGATCCTTGGAGATCAGCAGCGGTGGAGTGCTATATTTGGAGGCATGATCGACATTGTAAACGGCTTTTTCACAAAAAATATGAAAGGTTTGTTTGTTATAATATTTTAATTTCCTCGCTTGCATTGCTCCAGGTTCAGTAGGTTCTGGCAACAATTTCTGCTTTCATTCAATTATTGTCCTTTTTACGGCCGCTAACCATGGCAGTCGTCAGCCTTTGCTGATCTCCGAGGATCGGAGTCGTGTCCAAAACAGATTCTCTTAGTTAGAGTTTCCACTTTTCTGTCAGCCTTTCGTTCTGTATTAACCCTCAATCGCTTGGGATCGCAACAGTATACAAATCAAAGAAAGTGCTATACTTCCCTTCATATTCGCTGCTTGTTTTCTGTTTGCTTCTTATGAGAAGCGCTATCAATCGAAAAGCTTATGCTTTTTCCGGCTGGAAAAGCATGAACATAGGCACTTTCCATTTTCCACTACAAATACGTGGGTACCAAGAGCACCAAACAAAGCCATCCTAGTTTTTGAGTCAGAAGCAAGTAAGTCTGGTTCCACTGATTCAGAAAATGCCTAACGCTTTGCCAGAGTTTTTCAAAAGGTTTGCAGCACATCCCAGGAACCCAATCCTGTATCTATAATCAGTTATTCATGAAGTAAAATTTCTCTCTCCCTCTCAACAATTGGTTCTATCGGAAATCCGAATTATGCATTTATTCCAATTTTCATTTCGTCCATTACCTCATCGGTGACCTTGCCCGTGGATCGATCATTTAGTGACCCCTCACAAGGGAAGGATAGCTGGACAGAGGGGCAACTTGAAATGAACAATATCTTTCTACGACCACTTTCTGTGGTAGAATTCAAATAATTTCACCTTCGTAGCTGCGGCTCTGAACATACAACATCTGAAAATACATAAGTGTTTTTTCTCTTACTTTCCTTTGTTTGTTGTGCGCCTGCCTTCATCATTGAAGTGGTTCTGAAAGCGTTTAGTAAAAATGAATTGGTTCTGACTTTAAATTTCTTCATGTTTTTTTTTTGGGTGCTGATCACGAGTCTAAGGTTTATTTTTCAATTTTTCCAATTTTTTTTAGGTTAAATTCATTAAGAGCTTGTCAAAAAATGGGCTTGGGAACGTATGCCTAATGCCAAAATTGTCTCTTTGTCCTAATATCCTTCCCTTGTCAGAAGCACTCTCTTTCAAATATTCGTGATTGAAGGGTACTATTTGCACTATTTGGACCAATTTTACCATTTGCCACTGTGATGGGGTTCAAATTATTTGCATAAGTTTTCGAAATATTTCCCTTTTCACAATAGTTTTTCCATTGTTTGAATTTCGCTATCGCATTTTTGATTTACTTTCAAACCTTTTTTATCTGATTATTCCTCTGTTTGTGCCTTTAATCTTTTTTTTACCCTTTTTGTATTTTCGCCTAACTCTACGGTTATTTAGACTTATATTTGTTAAACAGCTGATTGATATTATTAAACATATCGAGTCATCATTTATGGAAGTTTCTATCTGGTATTTCACCGTTTAGTGTCTATTACAATTTATTCTATTCATTGATGATCCTATAAAAATTCATATGATTTTGTTTTTTTTTGGAGTATGTTTTTTCGAATACTATCGTATCACTCTTCAGATATGTATTTTTGATGTGAAAATGATCTAATTTATGTTTTGCTTGGGCCGTCAAAACTTTGTGTGCCCCATTGAGACTGTGCGCCCCCGCGGTCGGCGTGCCTTTCGAGCGACTGTCGCAAAGGCATTTATCTGGCGAACTTACCCACGGCTGCGGACAGCTGACTAGGATATCGTTCACTATTGGCCCAGCATTCCTGCTAATCGTTTCATTAGTCTAAAAATGCCTTCTCGACAGCCACTTGACACGCGCGCCGACCGCCTGGGCGGACAGCACCGCGGCGGCTCACCGATAAGGCCGCTTCGGCGCCTGTAAGCACTGACCCGGCACTGTCGCGGCATGTCCTAGAGACTGCTATTATGGTCATAAAGACTATTTGAGGGAGGGCACTATTCCACTGCTGAGGCTCAACTTTTCAACACTTAAGAGACCGCGCGCTCCACGGCCAATCAAATCGTTGAGTTTTTAAACTGAATTGTTGTTGTCAAAATGAGATATATGGCGCTTATTACCTGCATACCAGCTATGGAAGTTGTATTAAGCATTGATATAAAAACAAAAGTTAGAAGGAGTCCGTTTTCCGTTTATCGAGGTCGGAAGTATAAACGGCGCCTTATAGGATTAGACGCAGTCTACCACAGAGCCTGATGTGACGTCGCCGTAACCCTGCGCTGCACTTGTGCGTTGCACGATTGGGTTTTCCATAGCGCGACGCGTGTCCTAGACGCCGTTTATACTTCTGCCGCCGAGTAGCGCGGCACAGTACATTGCCTTAATGTTGATCGCGCGGCGTGGCACGATCAACACTATAGTATTGCGCCTCGCCGCGCCGCTCGATGGCGGAAATATAAATGACACCCTATGACTCAGCTGTATTTTTGTCTCAAACACTTTCTGCGCAGATCAATGCTTGTAAATGAAGGAAGACCACGTGGGAGTTGAAAACTAGCTGTCCCTTACATAGTTTTGAGTTGTAATGCCTGAAAAATGGGACAGTGCGGATTAAATTAGGCATTGATCCTATTTATAGAATGATGAATGCTATTTTCGTGAAAATTTTTTTCACTAATTTTCTGCCAATTTCGGGCGCATTTCGACGACTCTCTCAAGGACAAGACTTCGATCGTAGGAGATCAGCAGCGGTCGAGTGCCACATTTGGAGGCGCAATCGACACGAAAAAAAAATCGGCTTTTTCACAAAAAATATGGAAAGTTTGTCTGTTATGAGATTTAAATTTCCTCGCTTGCATTGCTTAGTTCCATTTAGTTATGGCTGGTTAATTTGGAAGAGTCGTCGAGATGCGACCGAAATAAAAACGAGGGGTCGTCCCGAAATTATTCGGAATTTTTTCTCAGAGAAATAGTTTCTCTCAAAATAAAACAACGGTTATTCTCTTATCTCATGAACACCACTACCCTTTTCTTTTTCTCTCTTCCTTCCGTTATCTCGTGTTATTTCTTTGTGTTTTTATAGTGGAGACTTTGGACATTTTTAGTTAGTGTTTTCTGTGCTATTTTCATCAAAATTCCGATGAAAATTAAATGTTTGCCGTCGATTATGGCAGGACATTCGCGGAAGCGTAGAGTACCCTAGTCGACGGAAAAAGTTTTATTAGCTTGATTTTAGAGGAAAAAAAACTAAAACCGCCTTTTTACGTTGCAGTGGACTGTGAAAAAGAACGAAACTTTCGCGCACTGTGAATTCTATTTTTGTTGCCAATTTATGAAGGTTTTTTCAAGGTAATTTTGAGTGAAATCGGAGGACCAGCAAAGTGGATTTTCGGAAATCTGAAGAAAAACATCAATTTTGAGAGAAAGCGAACTATTTTTCGGGATTGTAAAGATTATAGAGCTACAGAATATAGAAATGAATAGTATTTTTTCTAGAAAAGAGCTATTTCACCACCTTCTCATCTCGATGGTTTTAGAACGATGCCTACCTAAACAGTGTCGAGTTCTATCTGCGATGTGGCGTGCCCCTCTTGATCTTCGAATGGTGAATCAGTCTTTTTTGAAGTCCGCACTGACGAGCCCATTTTTCTTACATTTTCGGCTGTCTGCGGATTAGAGGGCGAAACGGCCTCCAGTTGTGTGTCATCTTCGCAACCTGAGGGAGTCTTGGAGTACGGCGGACGTTCGAAAAACGACTTCTCCCACTAATTTTTCGCCTGTCACTCCCAACATGACTCCCGCTTAGTGCAGAGAATACCTATATGAATTTGCTTTCTTCATCCTGACCCCTCTTAGCTTAGGTACTTCATTCGTGCACACCCATTTCATGTTTTCAACACTAATTTCTACATAGCCAGGCGCTTTCCTAGACCAAGAAGTGTTCAGTTTGTACTTCAAGTGCGTCTTCTCATGTAACCAGATGAACCTTCATTTTTCCTTTATGACTTTCAAGTTTATGTACAATTTTACTACGCGTCTCAATAAAACAATAATGTTGTCGATCAACTTTTCCGCCCTTATTGGGTTTCGCGCCCTCTCTGTTTGATGAATCCTTGTTCATATCGTTCTCATCAAATTTGTCCGGTTGCGGTACCATTGACAACCAGGCATGCCGCGCCCACTTTCCCTCGCGCTTGCTGCGCTCTCCACTCCACCTCTTGCGCCGGAGACACAAAGAAAAAGACGCTACTACTGTGCCATCGACTGGCATCCCTAGGGCGATTGGGGCTTTGTTGTATATTCTGGTAAATAGCCACGAACGCTTCGCGGTGTGGATGCTGACGCTGTTCTACCAAACACTCACTCTTCAAAGCACTGCGCAATTTCTTCAACAAAATTACTGAATTATTTGCGAACGCTGCTGATTACATTTGCGATAAAGGAAAAGCAAAGTAAGTTCTATCAGAATGGGGATCTCCAAGCAAATGTGATTCGGTGCTTACAGAAACGTTCCAACAAAAATAAAGAGGACTAGGGAAGTGGAGTGGATGAGTCCACGAAAAAGTATCAATGTTTCTCGAGAACCGATTCCGGTGACTGAAACTTTTACTCGCAAAAGAAGAGAGTTTTCTTATTCTTCATATAAGAACTTTGTGGTTTTTGAAATTACATCTCTTTCTTCGGTTCTAATCTAGTACCAAAAAAAGGCACTCAATACTTACTTTTGAAAAAAGACATGATGTTAGTAAAATCACACAAACCGTTTCATTTTGCTGTTCAGAAACGCAAACTAGTGAAAAAGCAGTAGCAAGTGCAATTACTAACGCAGAAACATTCTCAACCAAGTAGAAGTCCTTCTTCGAAAAGCCTAATGCCTTTCCATGTGGATTAACACAACGGTTCGTTTCGGGGACTTGAAAATTGTATCCACGGAAATCGTCATCAAAAAAATATGTTCAATTCCTTGTAGACTTCCCCCTCTTCATTCACCTGATGTTCCTTTTTGTTGAAGCGTTTCGACCACCGTCAAAATGAGTTTGCTTGGAGAAACCAATTTTGGTAGAGGAGTGCCTTTGAGAATGTTTTCACCATTTTCACAGCTGAATTTTTTTTTGAAAAACGTTCGCTTCGCATCTACGACTGTTATAAAACGACCTTCTGGATTGATTTGGTGATAATAAAGGCAGGGTTCTCGATAAAATCGGTTGTAAAGCTATCCTCATGGAATTGTAGATCTGGCCATCACAAAAGCGAAAATGAGTAAAATTGGGGAAAAAACGTTCAAGAACAAGTTATGGCTTAGTGTCCTACCGCCCCAAATATCGAGATTTGTATAAAACCGTGTTTTGTTAACTTTTATTTTGCTTCTAAACTAATTTCTAAGCATTTCGGGAGACTACTGATTACTTTAACAGCAAAATAAATGGCGGATAAGCAAGCATTAGTAAAAATCGGATTAATTAGAGGGCCGGCCGACACCGGTAATTAACCGTTATACCTTGTTTTTGAGCGTTTTCCCGCTAATTTCCGTTTTTTTCACTTATTTTCACTCTAGTGATGGCCAAATCTACATTCTCATGAAGAGAGCTCGGAAGTCGTTCTTATCGCGAACCCTGCCTTTAAAGTGACCAACTCGCTAACCGATTCTCTTGTACCACCCCATGGAAAAAGCATAGCCTACAACGCCTTGCAGTGAAATTCAAGAATCGAATACTCTAGAGATTCATTCCTGGGTGCTGAACCTTTTAACGGGGGCCACTCAAAATTCATTCACATCAGATAACTGATAGCGTTATCAGACATTGCCTTCCCAGAGACTCTATTTTGAGCCTCAGACACCTGAAAGCTGCATCTGTTGATCCCTCTCAGCAGAGACGCAGAGAGAGCCAGTCTGCACTTTGGCCGGCCGAGAGAGTGCCAGGCCGGCTGGCATCGTCTTTCTTTTCGTCCTCTGCGCTCATCATACTGACCCGGACACCCCGCGCGCCGGGTTGTCAATGCTCCAAATACCAATTTGTCCGGGTCTGAAATTGCTTTGATCATGCTAATGTTAAATGCAATCACCTAACTTCCTTGCACTGTATACCTTTTCGTCGTGGCGTTGTTGTTTCATCTTTCTGAGGCGAGCTTCTACGGACGCCATATACATAGTACTGAAATGTAGTGATCATTCAGTAATCTCATCTTTTTTTAGAAACATGTGATTAACCTCTTCGTTTGTCGTCACCGCGACCGACCTCAGCCTGTGTACTGGTTGCTTGGACTTGTTCATCTGACGTAACAGAGTTTTTTTTCCAATGCATGAATCGAATGATTCCAAAAATCATGCTACTGAAAGACTCAACTTCGAATTATTCGAAAACCCGAATATTCGATAAGAGCCAAAAACCCGAATTATTCGGAAAACCCGAATATTCGAAAAGAGAATTTCCGAATTATTCAGAAAATCGAATATCGGAAAAATGCCGATTTCCGCTTTATTCGATAAAGCGAATATTCGAAAATCTACCTTAACAGCCGAATGAATTCGATAGTCGACTTCTTCGAATTAACAGACTCTCTAGAACTTTGCATTGTTCCACTAGCCAGCTGTGCGCCAAGGGCATCGTGTACCTGTTTTGAAATCTTTTGATATTTTGTACCTACTTTCAAATGAAATCATATTATGGGAAGCAATGGTTTACATTATTTGCCGCATAAACGTACCTACTCGTATATACTTTTGATTTTGTTAAAGGCAGCATACACTCTCGAAAAGGTTGTTTTGATAATTAGAGTATGGTACTGGAGTCATACGGCTCCCATTAAGACGCTAGCGCCGTTGGAAGCGTCAAAAGGAAGTCAAAATTAACAGGTTTGAGCAGCTTTTTTTTTGAAAAAAAGTTCCGCAGGTCCCGCCCACTCGCTTTGGAGTCTCCGGGCTCCCAAAAAAAAACCAACTCGTCCAGATTGGTTGTTTGAATACAGTCTTTTGGTTACTTTTCGAGGCTTCCAACGATGCGAGGCTTCTAGTATACCTAGTAGTTCTAGTGAAGACCTTTCGTAAAAGGAGATTGTCATCGATCTGTAGAGTTTCTTTTCTGAAGAAATCGCCCCTGTCTGAACGAAAGTCTCTGAATAAATGTTCAGCATCCACTTATTCGCCAGATTTGGCCGCCAGTGACTTCCATTTGTTTCCGGAACTCGAAAAATTTATGCGTTTTTCATCAAATGAAGAGTTCATAACGGCTGTTGAAGCGTATTTTGCAGACCTTCCGGATTCTCACTTCAGGGATGGGATCCACAGATTGAGAATCGTTGGAGCAAGCGTATTAATGTTCAGGAGATTATACTGAGTAATAAAGTGTATTTTGAACCATAAAATTGTTTCTCTTATCGAACGACAAAACGAATAGAACAACCTGGTAGTTGCTGTCCGAACTTTAGGAGTTCGAATAACAACAGCAGTGGCCCGGAGATTGGGAGAATGGCCGAACTGACTGGCAGTTCCGATTCCTGTTCGGTGTGGCTCACTGCTAAAAATCGTCTGAGAAGGTTTCTCCAATTTATGTAGTGGTCCAAGAAAGTTTCTGCTTGTGAAATATTTTTTTTCAAGTTCAGATGTGTTCATTATTCCATGAATGTTCGTATTTCCTTTTCTGTTCCTTGAAATGATGATCATGTTTATCATGGGCTATCATTGTTGATATTTGTTTAACGAAAGAAAATTCTGCATTAAATCAATTTCAGAACATTTCCAGTAGTTTGACAGCCTAGCTATCGCCAGTGTTGATTTTTTTAGTGTCAGTTTCTGAGTCGATACGCCGGGCGATTTCATCGACTATTCACACCGCCAGTGCTCAACACATCAGCGCGAAATCAGATTGCTCCTGTGCTGATGTTTTATCCAACTCTGATTATATGAACCTATTCTTCTCTGTGATTGTTTACTACAACTTCGAAAATGCGTCCTGAATCGCACTAGCATGGTCTACTCATTTTCACCGACTGGGAGTGTCATCAAGGTTAATTTGCCCTTTAAAAAAGTCCATTAAGGACTTTCGGAGGAGAGTTTTGGCCGAGAAATAGCCCATCAGGCTCCGCAGCGGCTCCTGGTGGACTATTTCTCGGCAATTCGACGGTAACAAGGCTATATCCCGGCTAGTACGCGGAAACCAGACATTTCGTGATTAATTCTTGATTAAACCTCTCAGAGGAGTTCGTTTCGTGCGTTTGAGAAGTTGTTGATTCCCATAATCAGTGGTATGTGTACAGTGCTTCTCTGGGCCAAATTCCGGTCCGCAATTGCGTCTCGACACGCTTTGCAGCCACGCGCTTTCGAGTCGGACGAGTTTCCAGCGCCGCTGCCGCCGATCTGATGATTGGAAACAAAAAAAAATTGGAGAAAATTGTATAAAAAATCCACATCGAGTCGGTTTTGGCGCAGGAAACTGTACTGACTCGAGCGTGTGCGGTCGCAAAGCGTGTCGCTCTTTTTCTTACAGTGGGCTCTTTTTCTTACAGTTTCGCCAGAAGCTTCGCTTCCTAGCCCGTACAACTTTAGATTTTCTACGAAACCTAGTAACCCCCGAGCCGGTGCAAAGTTTTAATTGGCCGAATTTCACATTTTCTCTCATTTTTCGTCAATTTGAGAAAGACAAGAGCTGGATCTTCTAATACAAAGTCAGTGAATCAGCAAGCATGCTGAGTGAATTTAATGATGAAGATCGTTCCCTTGTATCACTAAGGTCATTGTCATACCTTGTCCCTATCATGAGCGACAGTCATGACATTTAGCACAATCGTGGCGGGGCCAGCATCGGAGCAACGGCACTGGCGGTTGTAGGAACAGTTGTCGCGTGTCCGTCGCAGCGACGTGTCGCGGAGGGCTGACATACTGCCAATGTGTAAATATATGCCTGTCGTTACCTTTGTCGCTGTTGCTGTGCATAGCGACACGACCGCGTGTTGCCAAAGTATACCATTGGCCTGCCCAAGGCTCCGTTCCTAATAAGCCTATGAACTGCAAGTACAAGATCATGACGTTAGAACTTTTTCAGTCGTCGCCGCTCCACCGTTGCAGGCAATCTTGCCGGGACCAACTTGCCAGTAGCAAGCCTTCAAAACGATGCGACTGCTCTAGAAAATGACTAGCGGGAGCAGATATGGATGTCTGAGTCCCCTTTTCGTGTTCCAGCGGGATACCTTGAGGAACGCACGTACTGTGCTATCTGGGCCAAATCCCGGTCCGCAATTGCGTCTCGACACGCTTCTTGCGGCCGCACGCCCCGAGTCAGAAGAGCTTCCAGCGCCGCAGCCGCCGATCTGCTGACTCTAGGTGGGTTTTGGAAACTGGAAACTAAGAAAATTGAGAAAATTGTATAAAAAGTCATATCGAGTAGGCTTTGGCGCTGGAAACCCGACTGACTCGATAGCGCGTGCGCTGCAAAGCGTGTCGAGACGCAATTGCGGACCGGAATTTGGCCCAAGAAGTACAGTATATGATCAAAAACTTAGCCTAATTTAGCGAAAAGCGATGCTTGCTCAAAAATACTTTTGTGTGAGTCATACTATCAAATTCGATCACTGGCTTAAGCAAGCTTATAGATACACAAAATACCCGTTAATGAGGGAAAGCACCTCAAGTTCATGTTTTAGACGAATTTATTACTATTTATTATTTACTATTTATTAGAGTGCACGCTAAGGTGCGTCGAAAAAACTGTATGTATGACAAACAAATCAAACAATTGCAGTATCGAGAACAGAAACATAAAAGTAATTAATATACATCCAGATTGACTAAAAGAAGCCTAAAGCAAACTAAGCTTCTCGCCCGGGATGGCCAATTGAGAAAATAAATAGAAACAAATAGAGCAATCGAGAATTATTTTTTCTGTTAATCTTCTGCAACCCTGTATCGTTCGTTCCTTGTCGGCACAGCCTGTTTTCATTTTCGGGCGCATTTCGTCGACTCTCTCAGGGACAAGACTTCGATCCTGGAGATCAGCAGAGGTCGAGTGCTATACATGGAGGCATGATCGACATTGTAAACGGCTTTTTCACAAAAAATGAAAGGTTTGTTTGTTATAATATTTTAATTTCCTCGCTTGCATTGCTCAGGTTCAGTAGGTTCTGGCAACAATTTCGTTTTCATTCAATTGTTGTCCTTTTTACGGCCGCTAAACATGGCAGTCGTCAGCCTTTGCTGATCTCCGAGGATCGGAGTCGTGTCCAAAACAGATTCTCTTAGTTAGAGTTTCCACTTTTCTGTCAGCCTTTCGTTCTGTATTAACCCTCAATCGCTTGGGATCGCAACAGTATACAAATCAAGAAAGTGCTATACTTCCCTTCATATTCGCTGCTTGTTTTCTGTTTGCTTCTTATGAGAAGCGCTATCAATCAAAAAGCTTATGCTTTTTCCGGCTGGAAAAGCATGAACATAGGCACTTTCCATTTTCCACTACAAATACGTGGGTACCAAGAGCACCAAACAAAGCCATCCTAGTTTTTTGAGTCAGAAACAAGTAAGTCTGCTTCCACTGATTCAGAAAATGCCTAACGCTTTGCCAGAGTTTTTCAAAAGGTTTGCAGCACATCCCAGGAACCCAATCCTGTATCTATAATCAGTTATTCATGAAGTAAAATTTCTCTCTCCCTCTCAACAATTGGTTTTATCGGAAATCCAAATTATGCATTTATTCCAATTTTCATTTCGTCCATTACCTCATCGGTGACCTTGCCAGTGGATCGATCATTTAGTGACCCCTCACAAGGGAAGGATAGCTGGACAGAGGGGCAACTTGAAATGAACAATATCTTTCTACGACCACTTTCTGTGGTAGAATTCAAATAATTTCACCTTCGTAGCTGCGGCTCTGAACATACAACATCTGAAAATACATAAGTGTTTTTTCTCTTACTTTCCTTTGTTTGTTGTGCGCCTGCCTTCATCATTGAAGTGGTTCTGAAAGCGTTTAGTAAAAATGAATTGGTTCTGACAAATTTCCTCATGTTTTTTTTGGGTGCTGATCACGAGTCTAAGGTTTATTTTTCAATTTTCCAACTTTTTTAGGTTTTTTTTAGGTCTTTTTTCGTCTCTCGTGTGTGTCAAGGTAGGGATTCTGGTCAGATGCGAATCATTTCGCACTGAAAATCAAAAGAATTTTTTCAATTCAATCAAAAGAAATTTATTTTTCAATTTTTCCAATTTTTTTAGGTTAAATTCATTAAGAGCTTGTCAAAAAATGGGCTTGGGAACGTATGCCTAATGCCAAAACTGTCTCTTTGTCCTAATATCCTTCCCTTGTCAGAAGCTAATTTCTTTCAAATATTCGTGATTGAAGGGTACTATTTGCACTATTTGGACAATTTTACCATTTGCCACTGTGATGGGGTTCAAATTATTTGCATAAGTTTTCGAAATATTTCCTTTTCACAATAGTTTTTCCATTGTTTGAATTTCGCTATCGCTTTTGAATTAATTTCAAAACATTTCGATCTGATTATTCCTCTATTTGTGCCTTTAATCTTTTTTTTTTACTGTTTTTGTAGTTTCGCCTAACTCTACGGTTATTTAGACTTATATTTGTTAAACAGCTGATTGATATTATTGAACATATCGAGTCATCATTAATGGAAGTTTCTATCTGGTATTTCACTGTTTAGTGTCTATTACAATTTATTCTATTCATTGATGATCCTATAAAAATTCATATGATTTTTGGAGTATGTTTTTTCGAATACTATCGTATCAATCTTCAGATATGTATTTTTGATGTGAAAATGATCTAATTTATGTTTTCTTGAGCCGTCAAAACTTTGTGTGCCCTATTGAGACTGTCCGCCCCGCGGTCGGCGTGCCTTTCGAGCGACCGTCGCAAAGGCATTTATCTGGCGAACTTACCCACGGCTGCGGACATCTGACTAGGATATCGTTCACTATTGGCCCAGCGTTCCTGCTAATCGTTTCATTAGTCTAAAAATGCCTTCTCGACAGCCACTTTGACACGCGCGCCGACCGCCCTGGGCGGACAGCACCGCGGCGGCTCACCGATAAGGCCGCTTCGGCGCCTGTAAGCACTGACCCGGCACTGTCGCGGCATGTCCTAGAGACTGCTATTATGGTCATAAAGACTATTTGAGGGAGGGCACTATTCCACTGCTGAGGCTCAACTTTTCAACACTTAAGAGACCGCGCGCTCCACGGCCAATCAAATCGTTGAGTT